>JAZHAC010000023.1:11307500-12507500 GCA_039707435.1 Actias luna | reverse complement strand
GTATCCACTTTTTTTAATTTTGAAAAGTATATTTACTTATAAATATACACTTTGCATAGACAAGACAATTTAAAAACATATTTCAAGGTTAAAAACAACAAAGTACGATCACGGAGAATCAGTATGATATAAATGGAGGGAATACGTGAAATGGAACGGTTTATTAGAAGAGCGAGATATAATAAAAACAATAAGGACAGCCAAGGGGCAATGGCGCGATGAACCACGAATACAAAATAGTTTGCAAAACAGTGTGAGTATAAAGTATAATAATTATCGCGTTCAAATACAAGTCGTTTTACGTCTAGTAGAGTGTAATTAATACTTACCGAAAAGACCAAGAATTAGTTTTTAAATCGGTTAGCGGAAATTTAATTTCACAATATTTCCTAATTTCTATAATTTGGTTACGAATTCAGATGATTGTAACCTATTGATAACAGCATTATAATGCAAATTGACTAACAATATAACGAAGTTAGTATTAACCGATGAAATATTAACTTTAACATTATAAAATGTTTTTTTTCCGATGACAGTATAAGCTAAAATAAAAATTACAACGTCCATCCTATACTCTGGTCGTTTCTAATAACTGTTTTACTTATTGCTTAAGACATCGAAGATTAAAAATAGTTTGGAAAATACAAAAGTGCACGCCTCATAATCTCGTTTTTTTTTTTTGTTTATTTAATAACAATGAAACCACATCGAATCAGACCGTGAAAAGTAAATATTCATAATTATACTGAAGTGTAAGAAAAAAAAAACTCGATTAGTAAAGTATTTCGGTCGCTATCGTGATAACATACAGGACAAGTCCAAGACAGAACTTTTTTAACTAGTTCAGATAACAAAAATGGCATCAGAAATATCATGAGTGTCAAAAATAGTGTTTTTCTTGATATGTGTGTGAATATATTATTTTACGAGTATAATATGTGATAAATATAGTAAAAAAAAAATAAGTTTGAAAAATCACTCATTTTTATATTAATAGATGTATTCTTCAATTATTAATGTAATTAAAACAAAACACACACGATTATCATTTTACCTCACTTTTTCTTTATTGTCTTTTATTAATTGTAGGTTCTTATATGAACTTAGATCTTTCAGATCTTCCAGATGTCAACATTTTTTTTAACTCTTCAAAGATTTCACGATTTAGCTGTAATCTTACCTACTGCTTGGTTACTGTGTCACTAAAGCCTATGATATACTTATTCCTAAGAACAACTGATCGAATATATGTGTGGGCTCTGTCCCTGGTCTCTGGCAACACGAAAGTTTGAAGTGTCGCCGTGGTACGTTTTATTGAGTAGTGTTGGATAATTAGCACCCGATATGTTTTACCACACGCCCCTTTCACCTTGGCCTGAGCCCGGGTAATTTACGCGTTGCGATGACGAAGTCCGTAAAGAATAGGGTTTTGAATGTCACGTAAATAAACAGAACGGTCTTTGGCAAGTATCGAGGAAATGTATGGTCGGGAATTTGTATTGGGTATTGTTGAGTTCCAGTCGAGTCCCACATACCCCTCTCGCTGCCTGCTTGGTATATTGCAAAAAGGGTACTTAAATATATTTTACTAGCCTTGAAAACCGAGTCGTAATTAACCAAGCGGGTATGAGATAATGCCCATAAAACATTTCCTTTACGTGAAACTCAGACTCATTTTGGTAAGATTTGAAGTCTCGTAGATCGACGGGGTATCCGTACGCGTCACTCCTAAACCACCAGTACTTGACTAAGTCATCATTACTTTAATTCATGTCACAGGCAGATGTACCTGTAAACTAATTACAAATGTAACAACTGTTTTAGGCAGATTTTAAATTAGTTGACGTAATTAAAAAGATAATTGGTAAACGCAATTGAATAATTAAAATTAATCTTTGTTCACCTGGAGTTGGTTTAATAATTAACTGTGAATTACACAATTAAACTGAGGTAAATGAAATATATACAATTGTTTTTGATTAATTTCAAATTTATATATAAAACACAAGTTAATCTCTGAATTGATGGGGTTATTTTCGCTATACTTTTGCATGTTTCCCATTGAAATAAAACTTTGATTTCATTAATATTTTCAATTATTTTTAACAATATCAAATAGAAGTTCTAGAGTTATAGTTATAGTAGAATGCATAACAACAAAAACATACATCCTAATAAACCACAGGGAGCTCAGCAGTAGTGCATACAGGCGTGAGTTCGAATTTAATCATGATGAAACCACAGGACGGTGTTAGAGCTACCACACCCTCAAGTTGATATTATACCACCAAATACCATTAGGCATATTCCAGCGTTGCACTTGAAGCATAGCGTGTTCACCATCTTGGTTCACTAAACGTCAGATCAAATTGTAGCCATAACGCTAAACCTATAGGTGGGTACTGATTGGCGTTACAGGGAGTGTTGTAACGTGTTACACAGCGAGTGTTCATGCAGTCAGTACGGGAAAACAAGGCGGCTCCACTTCCTTGTCGATATTTAACGAATCCTTGAGTGTTACGTCTTGCAGCGAATCGTCACGAGCGAACGTGACACACGCGTTGATTCTAGATACTTCAGGACTTTAATTTTAATTATTGTGATCATTTGCTGTTGAAATAAAAGTTTAATTTTTTTCTTTTCAGTTTGGACTTTATAATCATTGATTAGAATTACAGATCCCAACATAGCTTCGTCGTCCGACATCTTGACTGAGAGTGGCTTTTGAATCTGAAGCAAGTACGAGCAAAGAGTTCGAAACGAGCATGTTACACAGATTTTAGCACACGGCGTAGCGTAACATGCTCGCTGCGAATGGTACATTACGCCGCGTTGCACCGGTCAGTACCCATCTTAAAAAGTATAAAAAAAATAGCTCAACGAACAAGTTTCTCTCAGTGTCTTGCATAAAAACATGGAACATTTAAGTAAACATGGGAACTAAAATTTTATAGAGTCACAACTTATACCTGTGCCCATTACACAAAAGAATTGCTCACTTGACATTAAGTATTTTTATTCTGTCAGTATGTGAAACAAGACGATTTTAGCTCACAGAAAAACAAAACCAAACGTAGAAAACACAGTTTTATTTTTGAGATAAGCACTCGTATCCAAATAAAAACATAGTCAATAGTATAATAAAACAAATGTCAAAAATAAAATTTCATAAAATTATAACTTTGTTTATACCTGTGCCTATTATACAAAAGAATTGCTTACTTGACATTAAGTATTTTTATTCTATCAGTAAGTGAAACGAGTTTAGCTCACAGAAAAACAAAATTAAACGTAGAAAATACAGTTTTATTTTTGAGATAAGCACTCGTATCCAAATAAAAACATAGTCAATAGTATAATAAAACAAATGTCAAACACAGGTGCGGTGACGTAGGTAATGAATGTTTCCTCGAAGTTGTTATTTATTAGCATATATGATCTCAATATATGAACGCCAATGCGCCAGTAATGATCAGTCGCCGGGGACGTTTGTGCGCTAATCTGTGGTACAGTATACATCGACCATCATGTTTTGCAACAAATTTATATTTTTGTTCGTATATTTAACTGCTACGTTATGTCCTTGTGCTTCAGACGACGAGGAAGCTGCGGTTACTCCTAAAATATATGTAAGATATTGTTATTTTTTTACCTTTTTTTTTAACTGTTCAATAATTTAAGGCACGAACAAATGTAAATTATTTGCTATAGTGATATTGACCATTTATCTCGTTTTGATAGTGTTAACCACTTTTTTACAGTCTAGTATTGTTTGCTAGCGAAAAGGTTTATAATTATTAAGTGTCTAAAGTAATATTTGTATTGAATTCAATACACTATAGTCGCATATAGAATAGGTCAAATAATCTATATGTGGACATACATATTTGACTCAAATGCATAAAAAATTAAATCCCTAACTTTGAATAGTTAAGGTATAATTTTGAATACAAGTGTTTAGCCATATCAATAAGGTACGTGCCTTTGTAAATGTAATAATAACTGTGAATGACTTTGTTGATTGCTTAATTTTTTTTATGTTGGCTTATTTAAAGAATGGCAAAATATTTTACGGTAATTACGAGAACTTCGCAATCCTCTAGCTATACTGATTGAATTTTTACTTAAACTTTTTAAACTGCCACGTATTGGATTTTATTTAAATCCTTAAGAGTATGTTGTTTGACCGCATATGATGTAATTGATAGCATTTTACGTTATACAGTTTAATTATTGTTTAGAATGGAAATGGAGGCTAAAAAGACGTACTAAGACACCACGAAAGATCCCTCGTCAAATCTAATAAAGTAGTTGACATCTTGTTACAGCATTGTTTAAAGTTTCTCGAGACTAGCTGGCGCCATCTTGTTAGAGTATTGCTTGGAGATTCACAAGATTAGTAAATTATATCGACATAACATTGGTTGAGTCATGTTACTAATGAAATAAAGGAATAAAATAAAAAGAAAAACAACAAAAGAGATGATTATCGACAGAATATTACCATTTGAGAACAATTTAAGTCGATATTTTGCTAACCATAATACCAGCCCAGCTGGTAAACATCCCACTGTTTACCGAATGCTTCTTTCTTCTTCTAAAGGTCACGGAAATTAATGATGTTTTAAAATTTATAAATATACATAAATGTGTAGATACGAAATTATATTTTTAGACATATCATTAATATGATTGGTTAGTTTTGCACCGATCAGTGTTTACATAGTATTTTAACAGACTACATTAAACAACATTTTCAATCAATAATGTGTTAAGATAGAAATTAAATATAATTTCATGAAGTATGTATTTGAACAACATATAGGTACAATTTAATTTTTAATTTATTAAGTTAGGCTATGTTATTGATAATTGAGACAAAATGTATTACTTATCTTACGATATTATTAATTTTACGGAACGTATTTAACAAGATAATTATTTTCACCTCTGGTTACATGTCGAGGATTTTTCGGAGAAACAGAACGTTATTCTTTTTGTTGCCATTTTTAACTTTTTTTATAAATGGCATCGCATTTTATACTTCCACTACGTATCGCCCTTTCACAGGTCGTCATGAGCTTAACCAAGTAAATATATTGAAGGAATTATTGATGATTTTGATTCAACCACAACGATCGCGGTCGTGATATGGAAGGGCTGAAGGCTTATGTTGTGTTTTTTTCTTATAACCTGGCGAGTTGATAAGAAAATAATAAGAAGATTATTCTACATTCACAAGTTTAAAATTGATGAAGTAATTTAAATCTACATTAATATTATAAAGAGGAAAGATTTGGATTTTTATATGTTTTATTGAATAAACTCAAAAACTACTTGACCGAATTCAAACTACATACTAGGCTACATTTATAATAATTGTATTTATATTTTACAGTTTGTCGGCGGACAGACAGCACAGGACGTCAACGATCCAAAATACACGGAGCTAGCTGAAAAATCCTTACAGAAGTATCTCGAGACGACTGGGAATACGGAATCTTACAACGAGTTACAAATTAAAAATGTCACCTCCCAAGTTGTCGCCGGTATCAAAACAACGATGTATTTCACAGTTTCCCCGATTGCATCAGACAGCGATACGTTGAGTTGCAAATCGATCATTCTGGAACAAGCTTGGAGGAACTTGACAGACATTGATGTCACTTGCCAGATCGAAAATCAATCGTGTAGGAAAAAGAGACACGTACTACTTCCAGTTGACCTGGAAAATCACTAAAGGACCGAAACGATACGTACCACAAATAATTGGCCATGTAGAGCTTAAAAAAATATCTTCAAAATGAGAATAAAACGCGACCACTAGTTATTAGAGCCATGAAAAATGTTGTTAATGGGGCAGAAAATAATACCTATATAACTTTTGTTGTAGATCCTGACATTAAGGACGAAGGGAGAGACTTGGTATGTTCCTCAAACATTGAAGTAAACCTTGATATACATTGCAACTTAAATAGAGTAATATATCCTGCATAAAAATAAACATGAATTCTTAAACAATTATTTGCTTTTAATAATAAATTTGATAATTATCATCTTCTATACGTCAATTATTTTTGTGTGTCCACAAAACAATTTATAGTACTACAAAGCTTCTTTCTTCGTCCTTCTAAATAAATACATTCTCAGACATTGGAAATAGTTGATAGAACAATTTTAGGTTATATTTGGACAAACCTTTTCATTGAAAACGATATGAGGTTAAGGCCACACGTTAGAAGATAAAAATCCCTATAACTCTCTCGTTCCCCTACTCACTTCGAGCCGACTTTACCCGAACGAGCGTCACGCAAAAAGTTTGCGAATCAGAATTTCAAATTTCTTTTTGTAAGACAGCGAGAAAGCCAGATTCTTTTTTTGTGTAAATTCTGTACAACGTGATGATTAAATCCTTCCACACCATCTGGAGCTGACGATTGATGAACTCTCATATAAAAGTGTGATGAAAATCAGGACATTGAATAACTTGACTCTTAAGAGCCAGTTCCATTAGAAGATTGAATGATGGCTGAAAATTTGACGGAAAGCCTCAGCTTAATTAAAAATGGGTTATAAATTCTAGAAATATAAACTTCAAACGAAAAGCATAGTTTTTAAAGAAAAAGGTAATAAAACAGATATTACCATGCTACGGGGATATTTTGCGGGGGAAAATGAATCTTTTAGCCTGTGTTACTACTTAACTAGATTTAAGACATTTTCTACATCACAAGAACTTCAGTTTACCATTTTTCTTTCCTCTTCGGCTCAGATGATAATAATAATCTATATGTATACACGAAATTATACCCCAACTTACGCGAATTGAACTTAGCTGTTACCACTCAGTACCAGCGATCACTAAAATTTATATGAAAAAAATAATGTATATTTAATATACTTTTATTACATTGATTATTGACAATAGAATACGTGTTTTATTCTGTTTTCTGTTTCTTCCACGTCACGTCACTTTTTTTTATTAACTAGCAATCCATTCCTGATTCGCACCTCCACAGACTGAACGGGCGCCTACTTAAGGGCGCCAACGTATTATTGACATTTTTTTCTTCCAACTCTATCGGTTTACGCGGCGCACGCCAGTATAGCTTCCCGATGGGATATAATTTTTCGAATGTTTCTTTAATTATCGTTATATAATCAGTCAATGTACACAAAACCTTAATACTTTTAACTCTTCCTCATGAATTACCGTGTATATAAGTGAAAATTTCATGAAAATCCGTTAGAAAGTTTTAGATTTAGTCGCAAGCAGACAGACAGCCGTAGCGAAGAACTTTATTATACAATTGACTGGTAGCATATACGTTAAATAAGATATGAAGTATGCTCAAAACTAACACTCTCTGTGGTAATGTTGCGGCACATCGTGTCAGTTTAGACTGTCGCATTAAGATAATAGGTAAACTTATATATTACTGTCATTAAATATTTCAAATAACAGCAGTGGTAAAAATAGATCAGATGCTAACTTTTACTCAAACCTTCAGTCAATGCAAAAACAGGCGGTGGAGGGCCATCGCTGGGACACTACCCTTCAATGCACTTTTTTTTAGTAATATATATTGGTCACAATATCACCTGACATTAAGTGACGACGTGGTCCAAGATGGTGGACACAGTAAGCCAAGTGGAGAAACTGACTCTCAAGTCCAATTGCCGAAATACGTCTATAGGTATTTGGAGGCAGATTTTCAACTTGAAGGTGGCAACTAGCGAAAGCTCTTCCTGGTCTCTGGCAATACAAGAGTTTGAAGTCTCGCCGTGGTGGGTTTTAGTGGGTAGCGTTGGGTGATTAGCATCCGATGGGTCACTACATGTCCCTCACGCCTTTGACCTGAGCCCGGGTAACGTGTTTACGTGTTACGTTGAGGAAGTCCGTAAAAACTAGGAATTTTAAACACCACGTTAAAAAAAGGTGACAACTAACATACCACCATGCAAATTGCACTTTTATTAACACTGTTAAATACTTGCAACATTTAAAATATCGCGTCGCTCCATTACCAGAATCGACTAGAACCGAATCGGGAACATACAAATATTTTTATTGCCGTGAATATAATGTAGCAAATAAGCGTTAACTCTACTATATAAATATGTACTTGAGTCTCTATTAGAATAGAATCTAGAGTAGAAAACCTAGAAACAGTTACAGAGCATTAGATTAGATATCATTCTCTGTTGATAAACGGTAAGCAAATAAATCCAGTGCCAGTATTCCCCAGCAGCTTCATGTATAATATACCCTGACCACAGATATGAAGCAAATCGTAGAATTCTAAATCATATCAATCGATATGGTGCTTGAACCTACTGCTACTTAGTTAATATTGGATTTACATATCAAGTTTTTGTATGAAAATTCATACGAAAAATAAATAATTCCTAACTGTGCAAGAGATAGATTCCAGATCACGAATAAGCAATAGAATTTATCAAACAGTCTATCAATAATTTATATATACTTTTATAGGTTTATAACTTATTTATATCATATTTTACAGGCACTTACAGAAGAAATACAAAACCCTATAGATTCTAAGTATATGAATATGACGAGAAATCTTTAGATTATTTGATTGAAACCAACGGAATGACACCAGACTGTAACATAGTTTAAATAGACAGCCTCACGACAGAAATTGCCGAAGAAATTATAACAAAGATTTCGTTTACTGTGCCCTCAAAACAAGAACTGAAAATCATAGAAAATAACGGATTCGTTGGAGATTACATTAGTGTCAGTTATGAAGAAACCGACGAAACCAACTATGAAGGCGATAAGTGAAGAAAATGTATAAATACTCACATGCCGAGGTTAAGTACCATTCAGGACCAGGCTTAAGGTTCAAACACCATAAATTATTACATCGCCTTTTACAATATTTTCGTTGTAAATTATTCTATAATTAAACTCGCATTACTATACCCTAAAACATTATTGGTCCAACAAATGCTAAAGAATAACATCATTGATGTAGTGCTCAATTCATTTGTTTTGAGTACCTTGAAATGTATTCTTTAGAACGTGGACCCTTAACATAAGAGCGGTGACGACAAAACAGCAATGACTAGGCCGTGATACACTTGACGCAAAATCTTTTGAATAAAGAGGCGAATTGCTCGGCACATTATAATCACCGACCGACAGATGGTCATATAAAATATCAGATAACGTAAATAAATAAACTAAAATATTTACTGTGTTATTTTACTTTTAAACTTTGCTAAATTCACTATATTATTCGAAACAGTTTATAACCTATATTATTATTTGAGCCAGTCCCTCCACTAGGTGTAGCGTGTTCATCATCTTGGGCCACATCGTTACTTACTATTAGGTGAGATTGTGGCCATAACTCTAAACTATAACTATACAATAAAACATAAGTTCCTACATGTGTATGTTTGTATATTATTATCGGTTAAATTTTTTAGCATTTCCTTAAATACACACAGAAGTTTTTTTTTTGTTAATGGAATAGAGGGCAAACGTGCCGGCGTGTCACTTGATGGTAAGTGATCACCACCAACCCATAGACACCCACAACACGAGAGGAATCGCAGATGCGTTGCCGGCCTTTATAGGAAGGACTGGCTCCTAAGTGGCACTACCGGAACACACCTTATGCCCGATTGTAATGAAACTTTAGTCGTTTCGCATACACCAAAGGTTCCTGGCCTAAAAGAAGAGTATAGGTATTTTATCCGTGACTATAAAAGAATACTATATAATACAAATTATAGTTATTTACATTGCTTTAATTAAGTATGGTCCAAACAATAATACGCAATGGTGGACATCGAATCGGTAAATTTATTCTTTTTTATTACTGTGGTAAATATAATGCGAATAAATTAGCGTATAAAATACATCGACTATATAATTACATATATGTACATCTACAAAATTTCATATTTGAATTGGTCGTGGCATAGCATGCTAACCTCAATCATGACTTCTAAAATAATTATAATTCTGTTAATTCAAACTTTACTTCAGGGATACTTTTGCGTAAGTAGCTCGACGTTTATTCGCTTTAAATTTGATGGATTTTACTAATAGATTCACTTTGAAATGTGATACTAGTTATATTTTGTTTGTGCAGTTTATACCTTTAGTCATATATGGTCACACTCTTACCGGATGTTTTAAACTTATCATATAATGTAGTGATAGTGAGAAAAAAAACAGTATAGTGGTAGGGCTTTTTATAATTCCCGCGACCACCCTCAAGTTGGAAATTTACCGCCAAATAGGTTTGTTCGGGCCATTGCACTTGAAAATCAGTCCGTCCACTAGACTTAGCGTGTCCACCATCTTGAGCCACATCATCACATATCTTATTAAAAAAACGATTGAAAAAATTTACTGTTGGATAGGACTGACGAGAAAGAGCTCTATTATCGAACTATGGTTTAGTCACAATATTTCCCTTCACGGAAATCTCAGGTTTACTCATAGGGCCCGAGTAAACTAGTACCTAGGTATCATTGCTTTTGTGAGAACTCTACTATCTATTTCATATGCGGGAAATACAGATTATAATAATAATTCCTAACTGTACGAGACATAAAATAAATTGAGTGAAAGTAAACTATGGTCAACGAAGACAAATAATACACATAGCAACTTTCAAGGATTTAAGTAAAATTACTCTTTTGATGGGTTGAACTATAAATATTTAAATTATATTTTATAGGTATTCCTCGGCGGAGAAACAACACAAGACCCGAAAGACCCTAAATATGCTAAACTCGCTGAAAAATATTTTAATTTTTTTGTGCAATCCAACTCATTACCAGAGGGTCTTAATAAAATTAACGTGACACACGTCACTACCCAAACTGTCTCAGGAGAAATAACGAGGATCAGATTTAATGTTAGATCGCTGAAAACCCCGTCGGACTTCGATACAATGAGTTGTTTTACCGAAATCTACAAAGTGTGGTGGCTACACAAAACTGAAGCATCTATCAGCTGTCAAGCGTAACGCAATAGATAGCCTCAGGACATCCAACACTGAGATTAGGTAATGGGCAGCATCCATAAAATAATAAGAAATTTCAATTCTTCCTTCGTCCTTATAAATTGTCAGACATTAAAAATAATCAAAAAAGGAATGTTTGATTAAGTAAAAAAAATAGATTAAAAAGGTGTTGTTTACGTAGTTTCAATTTCGTTTCATTTGTCAAACACCTAGCAAAGCTAGGTTACCCTAAATAAATATACGTAAAATGATATCTGGACTTGCGCTATCACGACTAACATGGCTAGGAGGTACGTGGTTTTCGAAACTCGTCGATTTTGTCTTTTGTTCAAGCTCTGCAAAACTCGATTGTTAACTCCTCCCACACCACTGGCGGATTCACACTTTTGTCACCCGTAAGCTATTCAAATTTTGCCATCCCTACCTACCTCTACAATTACATTCCGCGTCTGTAAATTGTAGAAAAAAACGATATAACACTTAGATTCTAAGTGGTAAAACTTGGATGTGTAAGAATCATTTCAGTTTCTAAAAGACAACAAATATTCCCTAAATTTGCCGCCTCAAAAATCTGCCGCCCTAGGCTTCAGCCTATTCAGCGTACTGAGTAAATACACTATTGTCTCACACTACCTGAACATGACGATTAATAAACTCACAGGAAGAAATGGAAGGAAGAGGAAGACATTGAATTATTTGAGTTTTTAGACCCAGTTCTATCAAAATATCAATAAAGGAAGTCTCAGTGTAATTGTAAAAATTACAAATAAAAAAAAAAACTGTCCAAACATACTGCCCATTATCAAAAAAAAAAAAAAAACAAGAAATAAAACAATGTTATGATGATAATTTGCAAGAGAAAAAACATCTTTTTGTCGTTAGACTACTTTGTTAGATTTTATGACTGCAGTCTGTGGCTTTGTAATATTTTTGTTCCACGATACTATTTATTTTGTTTCATTGCAGTAGCTAAACCCGTGACTGTGTTCGCGTGTAACTAAAAAATATTTAATAGTTTTTTGCCTGTTTTTGTAACTTTTTTCAATACAGCTTTGCTCATATCGGTGATAGCGTGATGTGTAATAGTCTAAAAAGCCTGTCTCGGTGCTTGCTCTATCAAATACAATTATGTTTTTTGAAATTCGTCTGATAGTTAGTGCGTTAAAATAAACAGACTATTTTACATTATTTTAACAGATTATCGATAACGTATTACGTTTTAGGATTTCAATATTTTCTTCTACCGGATCCGCAAACTGCACAGTATTTACCACATGCGATAAACAAATAATGATAATGTAAGTACAAATGTGTAGTACAGCATTTGCGCTATAAAAGTGGCCTGCTGATTTTGTGCTTACATGGTAAAAATATCGACCAACAAATATAAAATCAGAAATATTATTATAGGCCTCTACAGCGATAACAAATTACACCCCGTTTCATTGCGTTTTAGCAGAGAAAGGTGAAGTGATGATAAGACAGTTGGTAGTGTGTACGAACGCCGCGTCAAGGACCATGGGTTCAAAATTCACCTACAATGAGCCTGAGCTTTCGGTGAAGCCATAGTATGGTGGTAGGGCTTTTTCTAATACTCTCCTGGCAAGCTACCACTCTCAAGTTGAAAATCTGGCGACAAATACTTATGGATGTGTTCCAGCAGTTGCAGTATAAAAAAGTCAATCTAGATTCTAGAACTTCATAATGAGCCTGAGCTTTCGGTGAAACCATAGTATGGTGGTAGCGCTTTTTCTAATACTCTCCTGGCAAGCTACCACTCTCAAGTTGAATAAGGATGTGTTCCGGCAGTTGCAGTATAAAAAAGTCAATCTAGATTCTAGAACTTCATTCACTATAGTTAGGAACACCTAGCAAGATCGTCATAAAACTACCAATATCATAGTCACTATATACTTCCAATTCGATTTTGCGGAATCCCTTAGTCTCTCTTCAAAAATGAAAATCAAAGTCTAATGATAATTAAATTAATATGAAATCCTCGTATAACTATTCTCTTTAAAATTTAAATATTTTTCAGATCGACTTATAAATATGTTGGGGGTCGAAGGTAAAAAAAGAAAGAGAATACAGCACAATTGAACCCACCTCCTGTTTTATCTTAATTCAGGTAAAACGTAATCCATATATAAGAGAATCATTGAATATCAATTAGTTTGTATCAAATCAATCACAGCGAAAATTTGCTTTGTTCATATATTTGTTTTTTAATATCAAATGTAAACAACTGGGTTTATTAAGACCGTTAACTTACACATATTATTAATGATTAATAAATCACTAAGCCTAATTTTTTTTTTTACATCACAATAAAATAATCGCAAAATTTTAAAACCGAACACGCATGTATGCTTCACGTAAACAAATGATTTGTTATCAAACCACCCTTCAAAACACAATCTCAAACCTTAAAAACCAAAGATAGTTGTATTATAAAGATGTAACTGTTAAAACTGTAGTATAAATAAAATATTCAATTTTTGCTGTTTGGCGCTTCTTCTTTTTAAAATACGTATATTTAACTAACACTCATAAAAGCCAGTGGCCAACAAGTTAGGAACGTCAAATTTATCTAACCTGCCAGAGTTGCCATGGTACTCTTACTTACATACCATATTCGTATTCGCTAGTGCGCCAGATTCAATTGGTGGCTCCTTAGTTAAGAGTGAGATAGACTTTGTTCGCTTCCTAAAGAATCGAAAGAGATGGGATATTACGTCTCACGCCGCATTTTTACGGCTTATAACTTTGAATTACTTTTGATTTTTCATCTTTGACTTGATGCTATTATAAATTTTTAATCGTCAAATAAAATTCGAACACAGTACCAATCATGCATGACAATCGAAAATACCTAAATAAGTAGTTATGTTATATGCCAATTCTTAAAGTCAAACCGACGGAAACCTGGTTATATATGGGCTCTTTGCCACCGCCAGTATATTATAGAAGACTCACTACAAATCTAACCATAGCAAATATAGTAGATCGGTTCCTATATAACATCTAAAACACGTTTCAAATTATCGTGTCGCTTCATTACCAGAATCGAACTAAATCTAATCGGGTAAATTCAAATAGAATTGCCGTGATATGTAGAATATCTTAAATAAGCGTATAAATTAAATCGAGTATATAAATATATACCTAACTTTAAAAATATATATTTCTGCTAACGGTTGCAAGGACGAGATCATTAACAATGATTTCTAGAATTATTATAATTCTGTACATTCAGATTTTACTTCAGGGATGCATTTTCGTCGATGTGAGTATTTTATTTATATATATTATCCCTAAATATTATACAAGGCGAGATCTTTTCTTGCGTGCTGTCCGTTGACGTGCTTATAACACGAGGAACATGACTCTAACACTTTCATTAATCTTAGGAACAGAGAAAGCCACATATTCAAATTTTTATGTTTTACCCATTTTTCATTAGAAAGATAATGTCTTTCTAGCTAGGATCATACGGATGCATAGTTCAATACGGATCATTACAGTAATTACTTACAGATAAAAGTTATTTAACCAATAACAAACAAATATATTAGGTACTGTGATGATGTAAAACTCAGAATAAGCTATCCAAGTGGTACGAAACCCTCGAATTTTATTCCAGTTACGTCTGAAATTACAGTAATAAATTATAATAAAATAAATATAGATAATAGCTAGAAAATGCTTTGTAACAGTGTTCTATGATTTCACCACAATATTTCTCTACATTTTAAATTTTAAATAGGTACTTCGTAGAATCGAAACCATATCAATTGACGTAGTCTCAAATATTCCATCACTTAGTGAGCGTTGCATTTCCTTCTGTTTGTATATGAAAACAATAGAAAGAATGTAATTCCTAATAAAAAAGCATTAGAAATAATTATTATAATCCATTAACAGTGGTGGATTTCTAGGTAGACTTATAGCCTGGGTTGGCGAATTTTAGGAAGACCGCATTTTTTCGGTGCCTCTGTTAATGGATAACAATTTTTAATTTTGTAAGAAATGTACAATGGGCGATGATTTGATTTAGCCTATAGGCGGCACATTTTTTTTTTGTACTTTACAGGTTCAGTATTGTAACACAATCTCGCCTGATGTTAAGCGACTATGAGGTGCTAGATGGTAGCCATGTTTAGCCGGGAGGGACTAGCTCTCAAGTGCAATTGCCGAAATATAGGTATTTGGTTTCAGATTTTCAACTTGAGAGTGGTAGCAAAGCAGATGGGCGTTAGAAAAAGTTCTACCACCATACAAAATCATTTACTGTCCGTTAGGTATTTCTATGGGCTGTAAGGTTATAACTGCAGTTGTTTATATTATATTTTACAGGGACTGGAAGATGGAGAAGTAGAAAAAGACCCCGCTGATCCTAAATATAAGGATCTTGCTAAAAAATCTTTAGATGCTTACATTGCAGATAACGGTCTGCCAACAGAATTTAACGTAATTAAAATGAGATATGTCACGACCGAAATCGACGAAGGAATTACACGAATTATATTTAACGTGCACTCAAAGAAAAACCGCATAATATAAAATTGCCTTACGAAAATAATAGAGAAAAATAACATAGACGAAAACTACAATGGTGACAGAATAGATTGCGTAGAAACTTTGGCCAACTAAGTCCGGAAAAAGAATTCGAACTAACTAATTGAAAAGATAATAATCGAGAAAATCTCAGACTCGCGCAACAAAGTTTCTAGAGAATATATATATCAAACACCATACACTACTCTCACACCATACACATCTATTTTTTAAATAAATTATTCTAATATACTTCAGCGTTTATCAGTCTGTTTATCTCTTTGTTTGTTAGTGCACTTTTAGAAACCTTCAACCACAAAAGAACCTTGTAACCGATTTTTGTGCAGACATCATTATATAAAGTTTTCCGCTTTATAATATATATTAATATAGAAGATTATATTATATTGATATAAATTCTAGAGGTTTCCTGTCTCTTTGTAGAGTAACAGGTATCTTTTCGGTTCATCCAAGACATTATTTGTCAAAATTCATCAATTTTTTTTGTATATTATATAGGTTTAGCGATGTAGCCAAAATCTGACCACCTTAAGTGACGATATGGTCCTAGATGGTGGACACGCTAAACATAGCGGACGGACTGGCTCTCAAGTGCAACTGTCGGAGCACACCTATAGGTATTTAGCGGCAGATTTACAACGTGAGTACGATAGCCACAAAGATATTAAACGCTCTACCAACATATTATGGTTTCATAACGATGTATTCCTTCACCGAACGCTGAGGCTCACTGCTGGAATTGAACTCACATCCCTTTGACGCGGCGTACGTAGACACTACAAACTGTGCCATTGAGCCATTATCGCTTGATCCTTAAATCATCTATTTAGTAGTTTCAGATCGTAGGGGAAAATACTATGGATTTGCTGCATAGTAAGTTCAAAGAACATGTCAAACGGGATTTGAAGTTAAAAGGCTTTTACGGAATTAATCAATATGTGGACGATGGTGATGATTGGAATAAACAGTCTTTTGTGTGAATACGATAAAAACCACTTTACTTGAAAAAAAAAAATTAAATTAAAATGTATAAAAAAAGATATGAGCTGAGCAAATTTCTCGCCGGTCCTTCCCGATGCGTAGGTTGTTTTACAGACAGGTGGTAGTTTCGACGTTCAAAAGCGCCGTCTCAGTATCAAAACTAAAGAAAGTATATTGGTTCGATAGGTTTTGATTTGAGGCAAGCAGACAAAAATAATGTTGGATTTTGATGAAGCTATGTTAAAAAATTCGAACATAATCGACATATGATTTCAGCAAATGTCTTCAATACAATATGTATACATTTGTAAATACTCTATAACTGTATAACTCTGGAAAATAAAGGATTTGCTGATGATACATTACTTAAAATATATAGCTAACGGTGACGAGAAAAATAATTGACGGAGTTTTGTTCGACATCGAATTTCTAGTTATTTCGTATGACGACGCTAAAGTGTTGCTCTGATGTGCACTTTGAGAACTTTTGATTCTGAGCACATTTTATCTTGTTGTTGATTTTTTTTATTTTTATAAACGCTTATTGAGCAATATTTTTCTTACCACTGTAATTTCTGTAAGTAATTAAATGTATGAAAGAATGCATAGAACGAGTGCCTATTATTATTTTTCTAAATATTGTACCATATCTCATGTATGAACCGCACAACACAGCGAAATATTTCAATAAGATATTAATGTCAAAATTATTAATGAAACTCTTAACTCGGGTGATAATGATTCGAGTTATTCCAAACTATGAAATTGGTAAGGAGAAGAATTGCATATACTGTACACACAGACGTTATTTTTATAATGATACCAGGAAAATAAATGACCAAATAAGGTAAAATAAAGTGTACAACTACTGGAATATGCAGACGTGTTCACAACACAATATACGATACACTTTATACATATCTTTACATACATATACACGTAAGAACACGATTATTAATATGTTTATTCATAGTTTTATCTTTAATTGCTTTTCTTCTGACAGTATTTTAGGCTTCCATGTTATAGATACCTATTGCCTAGTTTGGAGCTTTCAGCAATGCAACCATGTAAATGTTTCTAGTTTTTGTGGAAGGTAATAATTCATGATTGCTTAAAAATATAAAATCATAAATAAAATATTAAGTAATTAATAAAATAAAATTAATGGTATGGCTTATTATTTTCCTTCTTAAAACTTAAATCAATGGTATGAGGCACTTTTGGATTTTCCAAGCTTTTTTGAAACCCAACAGCGTACTTAATATATTTACCGAGACTGCTTACTTAATGAATTAGCACATACTTGTGTTTTAAATCCATGTATCGCCTTGCATCGCGGCGCACCGAACTCGGGGTTGACGACAACTTCTGATGGATTACCAATTTCTTGATGGCTATAATGTAAATAAAGCTAGAAGTTTAAATGGATAAAGCGATTACATTTGTGGTCAAAATTGTTTATCTTCAATTTATAACCTTTTTATTATGAAATAACTATCGACACGGCTGTATGGTTTCGGAATCTTTGCTTTTTCCTTATCTTTGCCTTATCCTTTAAAAGAAAAAAAAATGACAATACCAAGAACTTGTAAATGTTAAATGTTACTACGTTATTGATCTGAAATAGGTAAATGGTTGATTTTATTCTAAAGATAATAAACGAAACCCGGTTTCGATACGTCATTTTAATCAGGAGTTATCGTGAACACCTCGTATAAACAGATCCGATCCACGTAATTTTTTTAAACGTTTTTTTTTTTGCTGGGTGCTAAATATATGTATATTTTTTTGAACTTAGGTCGGGTTAAAAGCGCAATCTATATCAAAGGATCATTGGATATCAGTTTACCTTTTACCTTTTATCAAACCATTATGATTCGATTTCGTGATTACATAATTGTTTACTTGTCATAACGTGTTTCCTCAACTTTCAAATGATGGCGTCGCTTCATTACCAGAATCGACTTGAATCGAATCGGGAACACAGAAATAGTTAATATTACCGTGATAAAAATGATGCAGTAAATAAACATATAAATCTAACCGACTATATAAATGTACATGTAAGTATTAAAACCTTTATATTTCTGCGAGCTGTAGCACGAGAGCGCTCCTCGACCATGGCTTCTAAAATTATTATAACTCTGTTCTTTCAGATTTTACTTCAGGGACTCTTTTGCGTTGAAGTGAGTATTTAATTTAAAATATTCTTATACCTTAAGGCTACATTTACCAACATGTCTGTCCGTTAGTGTGCTTATAACAACTAGAGACATGAATTCGATTCTTTCATTAATCTTAGTAAAATATAGAGGCACATTTTTCAACTTTTAGTCCCATTTTTTAATAGAGAGGAAATACGTTTTTTGTTAGAAATATAGAGGTATAGTTACATTATTGTACGCATCATGAAAATTAATATCAAACAAAACTAACTAACCATTCACACCAATACAAATGTTGTAAGACACAACATAAGTTATCAGCGTCGTAAAAGACTCAAGATTTGATTTTCAATTATACCTAAGTGTGGTTACAGAAACATTTTTTTTATGACAAGTAGACGTTATAAAAGGGTAATAGAGTAAACCGAGTACCCGCACCACGCTTGCTTTCAACCGATGAATTGCATTGAATGTTAAGCCGTGTGTGGGGAATGCTCCTATGCCATATACAGATACATTACTTTCATTAGTCTACACCCGTATACGACTCTAGGCATTCGGTATAACAACTGAGTTATCGACCAATGAAAATGTGCCCTAAATAATTACATACCATCTAAAAGTCATATGTGCTTTTAAATATTATAAATTTAATTGTCTATATAACATCAACAGGTAGTTTCTGGTGCAGGAGTAAAACAAGACTCTACGGATCCTAAATATATGGCTCTCGCTAAAAAATCCTTAGATTATTTGAATCAATCCAGTAATAATCTAATAGGGTATGATATTATTAAAGTGCGCGACGTCACAACCGAAGATGCTATAACACGAATCAGGTTTAATCTATCCTCGATGGAAGATCACGTGATATATATCTGTTCAACGAATATCATAGAGAAAGACGGCATTTACAACGATGTCAGTTGTAAAGAAGATTTCGATCAGTACCGGGAGAATGCCAAACAAGGATAATAAAAGGTAATAATTGAAAACAATCCGAAAACACTCGCCCAGCGCGTTTATGTGTTAATGTGAATTTAAAACAATTCAACCGACACAAGAATCATTTAACCGATGTTTAAGTAATTTTTCGATATCATTAATCGGTCAAACGTTACTATGAATTAACATTTTATTATTTATAGGAAGAACGTATATTTGTCGGATAAAATATTATTTTTAGTAGATCCATAACATGATTTATTGTTGCGTCAAATTTTATACAAAATCTATCTGCTGGTTTCTGAGTAGAATGGACTGATAAATAAAAATTAGAATATTCAAATAGCATTTATGGAAAAGATCCAGTTCGACTATTACTTTATCGTTCGTATCGGTAATCCGAACTAGTCTTTACTTCTTTATCCTTATTATACTATATATATTATAAAACCTTAACTAATATTATTAATGCGAGAATGAGTTTGTCTGTTTGTCAGGCCTAAACCGCTGAATCGATCATGATGAATTTTGGTATATAGATAAATGGGACCCTGGAGGTGGTGATAGGCTACTTTTCCTGTCGAAAAACTTACAGAAAGTGGAGTAAAAGAGAGTTATAAATTTTGTAAGAAACTTTTTCTTACGACATCCGATTTGCTTCAAACTATAAAGATTAATTGCTTATAATTTCGAAGTTTGAGCAAGTTCATACTTACGAGGATTCATCGACCTATTGAAATAAAAAATCAAATTGCATTTGATAGAAAAATTATTTAGTTATGGATCGTCAACCAGAATTGGTTGACAAAATCCATATTAACGCGAGCGGAGCTGCGGGTAAGAGCTGGTGAACTAAATTTAAATGAAATTCGAATGCAGAAGTCTTTAAGACCAAGTCGAAAAATTATGCTGTGACATCATTAACATGTTGAGGATATCTGAATTATATATGCACAATTATAATTATTTTATAATATTTTTTTTAGATATTTGGGAATATATACTAAAAATTCCTGAACTTTTATCGCAATCGGATTGTTAGTTTTAGGATCCCATACAAGGAAACATTTTGATTGATAAAAATAGAGGGTTAATATTTTGTTTAATTCCACTCTGTGACCTCGTCAGGATAACACAGCCTAACTTTTCATTTTAAATAATTTTTTACATTTTTTACATAACTTACACTACATTTTACGTGGGGCTTCGCTCGAGTTAATATCGATTTTGTTAAACAAATCAGATAACGCAATAAAAGTTTCATACAAAGTTTATCCCACCATTAACCTTTCTTCCAATAAAGATTACACGAGGAAAAGTAACCTATCTACGTCTCTTGGGTCCCATCTGTCTCGGTACAAAAATCAACACAATCGATCCAACGGTTTATGCTTGAAAGTGTTACAAACAAACAAACTCATTTTCGCATTTATAATATAAGTACGATATACTTAACATTAATTCGATATCATTTATGTTAAAAAATCTAAAACAGTAATAAAATAAAACTAATTTAAACGGATTTTATCACGGTTATTTATTAATTTTGATCCCAACGTTTCGAAAGCTTTTCAGCCTTCGTGGTCACGGGCCGGACTTCAGACCGTCCGCGATAAAATCCGTTTAAATTAGTCTTATTTTGATTAATAATATTCGCGTAAGCATAAGAAATCATTACAATAATAAAAGGTAACTGATATATGATTTCAGGTATTGACATCAATACAGTATTTACAAATCTGTGTATACAATAACTCTACCATAAAACAATGGCGGATTATACATTATATATATACAAGATACATTTCTAAAAGACTATCAAAATCGGTCATAAATTATTGACGACCAGCAAAATCTTTCAAAGAGCGTTCGACATTAATTTTCTAACTATTTCGTACGAAGACACAAAATGTTGCTTCGACCTGCACATTGAGATTCTTTTAGTCTTTACATACTTTTCAATGTTGATTTACTTATAAGCGCTTATCAACCAATATATAAGTATTTTTCTTTCAATTGTAACTTCTCTAAGTAATAATCATATGAAGCCATTGAATATGAATTTATTAATTAAAAATGCATGCATAATACAACTATCTATAATCATTATTTTACCCATATTTAATATTAGGTTGGGAAAAGGTTTCTCGCATTTTATATGAAGCCTCAAAACGTATTTTTCCAAAGTTTATTTACATTAATCACAGTATATATGTGCCATTTGGTTTGATGACTCTCTGCCATCTTGTAGGTAGTGCCATGATCTATGAGATCACAATTCCCGGATTGAAAGCGCTTAAACCAACTTTGTGCTACTCTTACTGACACTGCAATATCCATAAAAGTGACATTTTTTTTAAATAATATTATTGACAAAAAGACAAACAACAAGCTGCTGGAAATAATATTTTACATTTTTTTTTATTATGTCAACTTTTTTGATGTCATCAAAACCAGCCAGACACAAATAGTACAGCTAAAGAGATTTTAGTACAAGTTTATACATACTATATGCGAAAAGACTTTCTCCCCGATCTATTATATTAATCGTACGACACGCTTTATTGAGAAATCTATGATATATAACATTTGAATACTTGTTTTATAGTTAAGGTTTAGCGTTATGGCCACAATCTCACTTGATCTTAAGTGACGATGCGGCCCAAGACGGTAGACACGCTAAACCTGTGGAAGGACTGGATCTCGAATGCAATTGCTGGAACACACACCTAATGGTATTTGGCGGCAGATTTTTAACTAGAGGGTAGTTGCTAGCCAGTCGAGTATCAGACCTTTTCTACCAGCATGCTATGGTTTCCCTTACGATTTTTTCCTTTACCGAAAGCTCAAGCTCATTGTACTGTCATTGTATTGTCATTGGATTCGAACTCACGTCCTTTGACGCAAAGTCGTATTCATATATTCATTGTTTCTGTATTTATTCATGTTTTAATTAAATGACATTGAATTAGACGGTAATTTTTAGTGGACGATTACTCAGAATGATACTGAAACGAATGAAAAAAAAAACTGGACAAAAAAGGACTACTGTCATAAAAGAAGTGTTCTTGTTGATATTTGTCAACTCATTTAATACTGAAAGTGCAAAAAAGATCGGATAAAAGTAATTTAAGCCGAGATAATTATAGCTAAAACCTAAGCTATTTTTGAACATTACACTGAACATACGCAAATTTATTTATATTTTTCTACCAGTACGTATTTATTTTTTCCACAGGTAAGTGTTATTAATAAAATACATAATTAGTAGTTATGACACACACATTATAAAAACTGAAAAAGTGACATCTGACGGATTGTTAACTAAATATATTTATGAATATATATGATATAATTAAACTCCAGTTAGTCGATAGATGGCACTGCATTATTAAATGCTGATAAATATGAGACGTCTACCGAGAATCTTTAAATATTTGAAAATACATACGAGCCTCATGCAATCATCTATATATATCTAAAAAATAAAGAAGTTAAGAGGCACATTAAACAATCAGTATATATAGTATATGAATCGCCGAAATGTATGTAAACGCATAACTTACTTGTGCATAATAATTTAATTTCCACATAATAAAACCTAATTATGTATTTAGTTGTTAATTTGTTTATATTAGCAAATTAAACCAAAAGTCAAACCAAAAATTTTATTTCTCATCGTCAATATCACTATCTCATTGTCAATATCACTATGAAGGAAAAACACTACTACCGTTTCGAAAACAACATGGCGTTCTGGAAGAGAAGAAACGGCGAAAGAAACTCTCCAGCGATCGCTCTTTTTATCATATGAATACAATTGTTCGAATATAAACAATATATAAATAATATTACATTCAAAGTACAATAACAAAATAACAATATTTTATACCCGCATCTTATATCTAAACGTATCAACACCGCATCTTATATCTAAATGTATCAACACCGCATCTTACATAAATAATTTTACATTCAAATTACAATAACAAAATAACAATATTTTTATACCCGCATCTTATATCTAAACGTATCAACACCGCATCTTATATCTATGTATCAACACCGCATCTTAAATCTAACATGACCGCAACTTACATCTAAACGTATGACAACGTATGACCGCAACTTAATATCTAAACGTAACGCAACGCTTCTTAAATCTAGTGTGCACGACTTCGCGTCAAGGGACGTGGGTTCGAACCCAAGCACCTACAACGAGCTTGAGCTTTCGGTGAAGGAAAACATCGTGAGGAAACCATAGCATGGTGGTAGGGCTTTTTCTGATGCCCGCCTGGCGGCTACCACCCTCTAGTTGTGAACCTGCCGCCAAATACCAATAGGTGTGTTCCGGCAGCAGCACTTGAGAGCCAATTCCTCCACAGGTTTAGCGTGTCTACCAACTTGGGCCGTATCGTCACTTAAGATCAGGTGAGATTATGGCCATAACGCTAAACCTTAAGTATAAAAAAAAAAAAAAAAAAAAGAATGCTCTTAAACAATTAAGGGGGTGCATAAAAAAACTAATAATACATCGCACTCACCCATGCACTATACGGTCTAGCAGGTATGAAATGCCACCAGCTGTACGAGGAAGTTGTGCAAAGCGTATGCAAAAGCGCCGGTTCATACGAGTAGATGTCCTCGGCGTTTGCAATGTCTCCCCGATGCGAGATCTGTAAAAGAAACCGAAGATATGTAATACATTCCGCACATCTATACTCCGCACATACCCATACAACGTCCCATGACGTGGTGCAAGAAGGTTTGTACAAAGATTACCCGATGCAATGAGACATACACTCTGAGCACGCCGAGACACGCCGAGACTCGCTTTGAAATACATATGAAGGAGATTCACACAAAAAAAATAAGAGTATCAATTAGAAACATGCGCCGAATGAATAAACAGAAAAAAAAACACATATACAATCCATTATAAACACTAAAAGAATAATTTACCTTGGCCTGGCCATATAAGGCCTGGTACTAAATGTCGCCAGCTGTACGAGGTAGTCGTGCAAAGCGTTGCCGGTAGAGTACATGCCCTGGCGCTTACAATGACTCCCAAACTCTAAATCTAACAGAAAGCAAAGGTGCGGATTGCACTATGTAGTATATTCGCAATAAATTCTTACGTCTTAGTCCAGCTGTACGAGGTAATTGTGCAAAGCGTTGCCGGTAGAGTACATGCCCTGGCGCTTACAATGACTCCCAAACTCGAAATCTGTAACAGAAAGCAAAGGTGCGGGTATATTCGCAATAAATTCTTACGTCTTAGTCCAGCTGTACGTGGTAGTCGTGCAAAGCGTTGCCGGTAGAGTACATGCCCTGGCGCTTACAATGACTCCCAAACTCGAAATCTGTAACAGAAAGCAAAGGTGCGGATTGCACTATGTAGTATATTCGCAATAAATTCTCACGTCTTAGTCGTAGTCGGTAGTCTTACGAAGCGTTGCCAGCTACAGGGCACCGATATGAGTGGATGCTCTCCACAGCTCACTCCGCGGGTGATGACGAAGGCACTGTCCGCCTTATCGCTCCGCGGGTGATGACGAAGGCACTGTCCGCCTTATCGCTAACCTGTGAACTAAGAATAACAATTAAAAAACAATTAAAAATAATTGATAAAACAAAACATCTCCCTCCGCATGCACTAATTATACTATACGCTACAAAAATCGCAAACACGTAGGCATGCACTACACGAAACATGCATAACAAACACCACACTTAATACATACCACAAGGATATACAAGAGATTGTGTTCAACTGTCAAGCACAATATTATCAGTTCCCAAGATAAAATAAATAAAACCGACCAGTCTGCCTGCCCACTTTCCTACCTACACACGACAGAACGAAGACTAGAACCGACCACCTACCTACCTACCTAACAACCCTACACAGAACAGAACAAAAAGAACAGAACACACAGGTCGACCGACAAAATAACTGATCCTCGCACAATGACACTTGAACACACTCTGTCTTTCACACTGAGCGCCAATGATTATACACCTGTAGATCAACAGGTGGCGTGCTTCCCTCTACTTTCCTTATTAACTCCATAACGTTTTGGCGATATCTAGCTACGTACTGCTGCTACTTACACTGAAAGTTGATAATTCAACTTTTAATTGTTGTACGTATTTAGGAATATTGAAATAAGGATGAAGAATTGCCTATGAGTTTTAAATTTTACAAAAATTTCAACCTTAATCATATCTTGAAAATTAAATAAATTACCACATTGGCGCTAGTGTAGCATTAGAATTTAATGTAGTATATGTAATAAATGTTGAAACTATCTACATTCCTGTTAAAAGAAAATTTATATATATACTGATATAAATTTTTTCTTTCTTCTTTATAATCTAGGTATAAATACCTAAAAACATAACAGATCAGTAGACTTTTGCCTCCTCTAGTTGTCAAGCGACTTTCTTTTTTTTTATTTAGTTTTTATTGAGGAACTTTAATGCTATCAATTAACAAATTTCGGTAAGTTTTTTCCCAATTTGTCAAAAAATTCCTCCAATCTCCAATAATAAAATTACATGTTATAATTGCGATCGCCGAGTGAACATTAGTTATTATTTTAATATGCGTATTAATAAAAAACGCTTAACTAAGTTACATCCGATATTTTATAGACACTTTTTATTTTTATTTCTAGAAGAAAAAAAAAACTTTTTACATTTTACATTGAAATAACACGTAATATAATAAATACTATGGCAGCTCCTGTCAGTACATAAATGGATTAGTTTTTGCATTATATTTGTTATTTTTAACTTCTCATCCGCATCATGAAATCCTCCATACACGTTGTTAGTAGTACAGAAACGATGTACTGCACCAGACATTTAGAAAAATATTATTTTCGAGGTATAACAAAATATGTTTTATACTAAGCGAACGAAGTCGTGGGCACAGCTAGTCATAGCTATTTTATTTCACGTGTTTTTGCTTAAAATAATACATATTACAGATAAGTTCTAACTGTGCGAAATATACAGGAAGAAGTATCAGTAATTATTAAATAATTATATTCATCAAAATCTTGATATATATACTACTGTCATTTGTCCTTTAGTTGGTTTGTAAATCCATTCAAACAACATAAGAATCATTTAACTGATCTCTGTGTAATTTATCAAAATAAATAATTGGTCCAACACTGTTGGGAATTAAAGTTTTACCCACTATCCCAGATTAATCCTTTCATTATTTTAGATTTTTTTTTTTTAGCTTTATGTTTAGTTTAGTGTTATGTTAATGTCAAGTGACGATGAGGACCAAGATGGTGGACACGCTAAGCCTAGTGAAGGGACTGGCTCTCAAGTACAACTGCCGGAACACACCTATAGGTAATTGGCTGTAGATTTGCAACTTGAGCTAGCTAGGCGAGCATTATAAAAAGCCCTACCATCATACTATAGTTTCATCATGATGTTTCCCTTCATCGAAAGCTTAAGCTCATTATAGGTGGATTGGAACCGACGGCGCTAGACGCGGCGTCCATACACATTACCAACTGAGCTAACATCGCTACGTCATAAAAAATACCCTTTATGATTATGCATAAATATTAGTTATCACGATATCGGATTACATGAAAAAGAATATGCTAGTTTCAGAATGTAAAGAAATTTTGAATAACTTTCTATGTATAGATATGGCTCAGTTACAGATATATTATATTAGTAGAAAACAGATTCTATTGAACCAAAAGTCGGATGTAGAAGTAGTTTAAGTATTATGCTAAACAATTTAGATCTGGCAGTATTAACGTGTTGAGTACCTATATCTGAATTATAATATATGGTACACTTTGCACGCCTCATACTGTGAAGCAGGTGAGGCTGTGCTCTACTCTCAACACGTCAAGATCAAGCAATTTTTTTCTTTTAAACTGCCTGTACCGGAATCTGTTTGTCTTAATACGAAAATATGAGCACATAATTTTAAGAAAACACTTTCAATAATTTAGCTCATATTTTATTAAAACAAAAAAAAAACAATTATAAAAAATACTGTTTAAAAATGTTTGTGGACGTCCGGATTTATTTACACGCGGTGGTCACGACAACTCCCGAAAAATTGACGTATCGAGACAGGGTTACGTTTATTATGTTTAAAATAAAATTAACCAGTTACATATTTCATATCATTAGTCTAGTACCAGAAGTTTAATAATAAAATGGATCGATGCAAACCGCATTTTCCAATTTATTACGTTTCACATTTAAATGTTCTCGGTATTGTCAATTTTTTTTTACTTTTTAAGAAAAAGGTAAAAGTACTATAATTTGGAAAATCAAAAGTGCACGCCTTATAACCTAAAATTTTATTTGAATTACATAGATTTAAGTAAGCATTCATATTAAATATGAATAATGATTTCACTATTTTTTTATATATACACATATAGATATAAAATAAAATCTAAAATATACAATTAGTAAAAAAGACTATTCACTATTAATGAATTTATTTATTATTGAAACTAAATTAATAGGTTATTGCTCAGAATGATACTGAAGCGAATGAAAAAAAAATGGACTCAAAAAATGAAGTTTTTTGGACGTTATCGTGACCACATACATCATCTGCACATACAGACAACCCGTCGTCTACCAAAATATTTTTACATAACGTATTTTATATACTATTTTCATGATTTCTATTTTTGTAATTATTTTAGTGATTTAATTTGGCCTTTATTATATTCTTATTTATTAAAATGATATTTGAAAGATTTAAACGGACTGAACTACCTGTTGTCACTTTTGTATTTGTTAAGTCTTTCAATTTATCAGTCACTGGAAATGCATTGCCTTCTCCTTTGAAGATCGTCGATGATATAGTCAGTTCTTGTTCAACAGTCGAGAAATAAGGTCGTTAACAACTAAGTGCTAGTTTCGAAGTGTAATGAGGTGATCAAAGGTGTTTAATAAGTGAGTGGTAAAGGAAAAAGCTTTCTTATAATACTATCTAGAAAAAAAAAAAAGTGTTTTTAAAGTATCTACTGTCCATCGGGTCAGACAGTTCTCCTGTATAAATCTAAACCACTGAAACACCTTAGATTGGATTTTATATTGCAGCGTATTACTGCTAATACTTGCAACTTTTATAATTAGTGTGCCGCTTCATTACTATAATTAAGTATTCATGAAACGATAATACACAATGATGGACATCGAATCGGGAAATCACAAATATTTATATTATTACCGTGATAGACTCGTGTAATACAGTAAATAAGCGTATAAATTAAATTGGTTATATAAGCACATACCTAAGTCTATATAACATTATACATCTGCGAGCGGTGGCACTCTCAACCATGGCTTCTAAAATTATTCTAATTCTGTTCATACAAACTTTACTTCAGGGATACTTTTGCGAAGAAATATCAAATATGCCAGATGTGAGTTTTTTTTTTTGTATACTACATCCTTATTCACAAATATGATTAAAGGAATAAAAACCTTGTGTGATGGACGAAAATATTTGAGACGATGGAAAAAAAATTAACTTTAAAATATCTTTGTTAGTTTATAACACACAAAACATTGAACCGGTTTATACGAGACATTTTTAGTCATATAAAGATAATGTTTTTTAAAATTTTCGCGTTGTACATACCATTATTAAATAATAAGCGTTCAGACCCATTTTTTAAATTTATCTAAGGTCGCATAAAATACACCAATTAGACATACTAGCTGACCCGACAAACGATATTCTGTCAAATAAATTATTTCTAGTGACCAAAGTATGGTTGTATTAATTAAGTCGCGATTAAACAATGAGAGTGTGTAGGAGTGTGAATATTTGGGTTTATTATTTTTTGGATAGGGTCACCTTAATGACCAGCTACATGAAATATATTGCTTGACCTATTCTCATACTTACCAAATATACAGAAAAAAGAAACATTACAATCGGTAGTTATTTCGGAAGTGTGTAACCACGAACACCGTGGTATGATTTTTTATATATAAGATTATTCTTAACTTGATATAAAAAGAGTGAAATTATATCGCGAACTATATAGAAGTATTAGACATTATTAAGGAATGTTTTATATATGCTTTCATTATAAGTGTTTTCTTATATTTTACAGAAATTAGTAGCGGACTAACAGTACAAGATCGTACAGATCCTAAATATCAGGCTCTCGCTAGGAAATCTTTAGATTTCTTTATTGAATCCAACGGATTCCCAACACATGTTAACGTAATTGAAGTGGAACACGTCACAACCCAAGTTGTCGAAGGACTCGTAACAACGATCAGGTTTCTTGTGTACTCCCACATAGTATTTAATTGTATTACGAAAATCTTAGAGCAAAATTGGACCAACACAACCTACGATACCATTAATTGCAACGAAATTGAAAACAATTTCGACCCAAGATAATCCAAAATAGCCACTTCAGAAGGAAACCGAGGATATTACAAAGAACTCGAGCGAACCATTAAACACCATGCATTATTATCCGTGTATTATACATTTTTTTTAATACTCTCATATACCCCAGTGTCTCCCGGTCTATTTGTTTGTATATTAGTGAGCTTTTAGAATCATTCAACCATCCGAATTTTATGTATTTTATCGGTATATTTGTTCAATCAGTGTTGGGTATTAACATTTTATATTCACCCTTTCATTTTGTGAAATAAAAGTTATCCGTGACATCGTTTTTTTTTCGACTTGACGTACACTGTTATCCTTAAGGACTTTGTGCCTCACCGAACTTTTCTTTAAATCGATCCATAATGTTAGTTATATTATTAGTTTATATTATTAGATATAACCGTGGCAAATTTCATTAAAATCTAGTAGTTTCAGAGTATAAGGGAAGAGACAGATATGCATAATTAAATATATGTTGTGATTCTCAAAAAGTATATTTCATGGTTAGACTTGGGTCAGTTACAATTTTTTATACTTCTGCATAGCATTTTTATACCTTACGCTGAATTCCAAAATTCTGGTCTGATAACATTAAAGTGTAGAATGTGAATTATATAAATACATCATTTTCTACGAACACTTTTTTTTTATATGTATATATTTTGATCAGTATTTGCAGACATATGAGGAGAACTTAACGTAGTATTTATAAAACTATACATACAAGACCTATGGAATAAAAAACAATGGCTGCTTATATATTATTGTAATATTTTGATAAAACAAAACCATGCTAATATCAGGAGTGGTCAAGTAACCAGTAAAGTCAATGAAAGAGTTTTGTTAATCATCGACTTCCTGACTATTTCGTTTTGTGACGCTAAAATGTTGCTACGCTGTTTTCCTTCACCGAAAGTTCAAGCTCATTGTACGTGGTTGGATTCGAACACTTCATTACCGTAATTTAGTATATTCCAAACAATAACCCAAACATCGAATCGAAAAATGATAATTTTTTATATTACCGTGATAAATATAATACAATAAATAAGCATATAAATTACATAGACTGTATAAGTATGCCTAGGTCTCCACAACTTAACATTTGTGTGGACAGTGGCATCACGTGCGATCCTCAACCATGGCTTCCAAAATAATAATCATTCCATTCAATCAGACTTTACTTCTGGTATACTTTTGTGAGGAAAACTCGCCGGTGAGTATTTATATTTGCTTTTAGTTTCATAAATATTAGTTCTAACATTACTATAAAACGATACTAGGTATTTCGTTTATTTTATTTGTGTTCACATGTTGATGCAATATCACTTGATATTTATCGTGTTTGTAGTTCGGCCGGCAAAACTTAATCGGACTGAAATTCTTAGAAAAGGAACCGCGAAAAAGATTTATAGAACCAAATTGGGTTTATTGATATGGTCACTATTCACTGGAGTTTACTAAACCAAAACAAAAGGCGTTCGCAAAATTATAAATAACTATATGAAAACATTTTTCTTTATTAATATAAAGGCGTGGAAATTTACAGAATCTATGTTCAAAGCGGTCAAGATTCATTCGGCCGTCCTGTAGATAATCCTGAGAAATCTTAGTTAATATGAAGTTAAACGACGATGCAGAAATATAGTAAATTCCTAAGCCTATTACTAGGGTTGGCTCTCATATACTGCTAACGAAGAAAATAGCTACACTAACAAGTTATGATTTTGCCACAGTGTTTCTCTTCGCCGAGATCGCAGGCTCATGCATGGCGCCTAAACACGCAACTACTTACCTTTACTTGCATTACAATATCTATCCCGTCTGCAGGAAACGAATAATTAAAAAACGTACTAAAAATAAAATAAATAAAGTGATATTTGATTGATGAAGGCGTTACTTTGAGGTAATCCATTATTAAATATTGAAGTGTATATTAAGTATTTGTACTTCCACTTGGAGTGGAGATTGCAAATTCCGTTTGCACTCGCCCGCTTGCATTGGAAAAGTCAACATCTATTTGAGAATACTCCATGACGGAACGAAACACGTGTAGTCGATTGTACCACTTACCCCCATTTGGTCCAACCATCGGCCAACATCGGGTCAAATGTCCCCCAACGACGTCAGCGGCTAATCAATTCCAAATGGAAGTGCAAAGTAACATAACACTTCAACATTTCATAAATTAAGTCAACATTAAACGTGGACTACGAAGAGGCCTTAGGAACCAAATATAAGAACTTTTTTAGAGTAACGTTTTAAAAGGGTTTAACAATAAATATTTAAATTTTATTTTACAGATAAACGTCGGCGGAGAAACGGTACAAGACCCAAAAGACCCTGAATATACTAAAATGGCTGAAAAATATTTAGATTTTGTCATCGACTTTGTCATATTGCCACTGGATCGTACTGTAATTGATGTGAAACACGTCACAACCCAAAGTGTTAAAGGGGTCATAACAAGGATTAGGTTTAATGTTATTTCGCTAGATGAATCGTCCAAGTTCAATACAATGAGTTGCTTTACGTAAATCTACGGAGTGAGTTGGCTAAACAAAACTGAAGCGGCCATAACCTGCCAAGACGTCCTAAAGACTAATGCAATGGAATAGAGAGCTCAGATCGTCCAATTTCGTCCAAGTCCATTAAATCAGGTAATCAAAATCTAGAAATGATGAAAAGGCAACAGAATGCAATAAACAAAAATATGGAATTAAATTGAAATACATTATGAGATAAGTTTTTTATTTATTTACTTTTCATATCAACACAGTGAAATGACGGCTCTGTACCCATAGTCAAGTTGTTTTTCAACAATTGCCAACGTATAGAAAAGAAAACTATGTATACAGGTGACACATGTCAAAGTCGATTATGACATTTTATATTGCCTGTCATCCCATATATTTTATGAAGATTATGATTTAAGAATCGATTTTCATAAAATACCTCACATATGGAAAATGTATGAGCTGTCAAATTAATACTAACGTTACTCAAAAGCGTTACGTTGTTCTGCGCAACGTTCACTTCAAGACAATCTTAGTTAAGGAATAAACTACAGTCATGGAACTTAACTGACACACCGGTTTTTTTCGTTTTGAAGTCTAGTTAATGTGCATTTTTTTTTATCAACATTTTATGTAATTATTAAAAAAAAAAAACGGTAATAATAAAAAAATCGACTCTAACCGTCGTATATATAAAAATTTATTCAGAAATTATTTTGCGGTCCTTCGCTCTAATTTGCAGGATATAGATATCAGGGCGGTGTTTTTCACGGCGTCCTAAGACGGTATTTAAGGTATATCCGGCACTGTCACTGATTTTCGAACACTAGGATTTTAATTGGGGTAGCAGCATGATTCTAGGTCGCTCTTGATCTTAAGGCCTTAGGTCGAAGAAAAATCTATAGATATATCATGTAAAAAGTCATCATCACGACCCTTTTTTGTTATCGTGGAGAAATGTATTTATACATCTCCTCTCAGCCCGGGACCCGTTGAAGACTGCTTTTTTAAGTAACTTTTAGATTACTTACTACCTCTCCACTTAACATTGCCAACTTTTCATACATACGACAAGATATCCCATATCTCAATAAAAACCGAATCAATCATCCATGACAGAAACTAAAGCAGCTATAGGTAAAAATATAAAACCAATGGTTAATGCTAAAATCATATATTAAATATACGTTAATCTTAAAAAATATATTCATAAAAAAAATTCATATTTAAAACTTAAAGTAAAGCGTTTGTATAATTTCATTACAAATTATTGTTAATTATTTATGTAAAGCCATTCTATAGGTAATTATAATAAGAAATTGTATACGATAGACATGGGACACTGGTATAGCGAAATAATTGGTATGATTACTACAAATGAAAGAATTAATAGTATTGAATGAACAATTGAATGAATCTATTATGGTCCAAGTCTATCTATACATTCGTGATATTTATGCCACAACATAAAAGTAAAAAAAAAATAACAGTGTAGTTAGTGCGAAAATACCACAACAATCAACGTCATTAAATCGATTTAATTAACGCGCAAATCGATATATGGTTACGACAAAAAAAATTAGATTATACAAATACGTTTTATATAATGAAATCCGTAATACCGGTACCGATTGTTAACGGTTTGCCCACACAAACAAAACTAACTATCGGTTTGGAACTGAGTATATAATCGATACAATCCACCACTAATATATGTATTAAAAAATATAACAAAGTAAAACAATAAACTATTTTTCTGTGATTTATCAAAGAACGACAATTCCATATCTTTAAATTATTCTACTACTTAATACTCAGAATAATTTTAAACCATTTAAAAAAGTTCAAATAAAAGTAATCGATTACCGTCGACGATCGATTATTATCAAAACATAATATAAAATAAAAAAATAAAAAACAAAATACAATAAAGTTTATATAGACTACTACCTACTTAAGATTCAAAAAGAGGTTACATTTGATATAATCATAAAAGGTACCAGTTATATTATTATGACTTGCTTAAGAATGTTTAAAAAAAACCATAAGCATTACATATGTGAGTATTTACACTTATCATTGTCATATCGTATCATAGGCTTATATCACCCAGTTCGTTCATAAAACAATATTAATTTTAATATCTAATTTCCAATTGATCAAATTCATAATTATTTTTCATTTTATTCGATATCAATATTACAAACTTATGCAATATAACTATAATATACGATGACCTGCATATTGAGATTCTCTTAATCTTACATACTTTTCGATGTTGATTTACTTATAAGCGCTTATGAACCAATATATAAGTATTTTACTTTCAATTGTAACTTCTCTAAGTAATAATCATATGAAGCCATTGAATATGAATTTATTAATTAAAAATGCATGTATAATACAACTATCTATAGTCATTATTTTACCCATATTTAATATCAGGTTGGGAAAAGGTTTCTTCGCATTTTCTATGAAGCCTCAAAACATATTTTTCCAAAGTTTATTTACATTTAATTATAGTATATATGTGCTATTTGGTTGGATGACTCTCTGCCATCTTGTAGGTAGTGCCATGATCTATGAGATCAAAATTCCCGGATTGAAAGCGCTTAAACCAACTTTGTGCTACTCTTACTGACACTGTAATATCCATAAATGTGACTTTTTTTGTAATAATATTGTTAACAAAAAATATTTTTTTTATTTTTTATTATGTAACTTTTTTGATATCATCAAAACCAGCCAGACACAAATAGTACAGCTAAAGAGATTTTAGTACTAGTTTATACATACTATATGCGAAAAGACTTTCTCCCCGATCTATTATATTAATCGTACGACACGCTTTATTGAGATACTTATTTTATAGTTAACGTTTAGCGTTATGGCCACAATCTCACTTGATCTTAAGTGACGATGCGGCCCAAGACGGTAGACACGCTAAACCTGTGGAAGGACTGGATCTCGAATGCAATTGCTGGAACACACACCTAATGGTATTTGGCGGCAGATTTTTAACTAGAGGGTAGTTGCTAGCCAGTCGAGTATCAGACCTTTTCTACCAGCATGCTATGGTTTCCCTTACGATTTTTTCCTTTACCGAAAGCTCAGGCTCATTGTACTGTCATTGTATTGTCATTGGATTCGAACTCACGTCCTTTGACGCAAAGTCGTATTCATATATTCATTGTTTCTGTATTTATTCATGTTTTAATTAAATGACATTGAATTAAATAATTTTTAGTGGGCTATTACTCAGAATGATACTGAAGCGATTGAAAAAAAAAACTGGACAAAAAAGGACTACTGTCATAAAAGAAGTGTTCTTGTTGATATTTGTCAACTCATTTAATACTGAAAGTGCAAAAAAGATCGGATAAAAGTAATTTAAGCCGAGATAATTATAGCTAAAACCTAAGCTATTTTTGAACATTACACTGAACATACGCAAATTATATATTTATATTTTTCTACCAGTACATATTTATTTTTTCCACAGGTAAGTGTTATTAATAAAATAAATAATTAGTCGATATGACACACACATTATAAAATCTGAAAAAGTGACATCTGACGGATTGTTAACTAAATATATTTATGCTTGAATCACCGCATCACAATTTCCTAATAAAAGTAAATTTTACTGGAATTACATTTCATATAATTAAAAGACATTTACTTCATTGGAGTTATAAACAAGATCCATTGAATTATCAAAAGAAATAAAAACGGAAACGATAGTTCTATTGATCATATTGAATTGAAGTTAGAAGGTTGTTTAGGATTGATTTATAGTTAATCAAAATGTAAAAAAAAAAAACAAATATTCTAACCGGTCAAACCGTTTTTGAGTATTAGCGAGAATAAACAACATCGATTATAGGTGATACGAAGTTCACCGCGTCAGCCAGTAATTTATAAATGTTTTATGGTTTTATATGTCGCAACTAGCTCATCTGGCAGACCTTTTAAAGCGATGATAGCCCAGTGGTAGTGTGTACGGACTCCGCGTCAAGGGGTGCGACTTCGAATTCACTTATAATGAGCTTAAACTTTCGATGAAGGAAAATATCGTGGGGAAACCATAGCATAGTGGTAGCGCTTTTTCTAATCCTCGCCTGGCTAACAACCAACCCTCAAGCTGAAAATCTGCCGCCAAATACCAATAGGTGTCTGGCAGTTACACTTGAGAGGCAGTCGCTCCACAGGTTTAGCATTTCTAACAACTTGGTCCGTATCGTCACTAAAGATTAGGTGAGATTATGGCCATAAAAATGCTTAGCGTTTAATTTACCTTCATTATTAAAAAAAATACCTAAACAGTATCTCTCAAGTTGGATCAAACGCACACAGAGTGCAAAATTTGATTCAAATCGGTCAGTACTTTAGGAGTACATCGCGGACAAACAACTTAACACGAAATTTTTATATATAAAGATAACGGTAGAAATGATATTTTTGTTTCTGTATTAATTTATTTTGTATTTGTATTGCATTAATTTCAGGAGCATATATTAAAACCAAAAGTCAAACCAAAAATTTTATTTCTCATCGTCAATATCACTATCTCATTGTCAATATCACTCTATGAAGGAAAAACACTACTACCGTTTCGAAAACAACATGGCGTTCTGGAAGAGAAGAAACGGCGAAAGAAACTCTCCAGCGATCGCTCTTTTTATCATATGAATACAATTGTTCGAATATAAACAATACATAAATAATATTACATTCAAAGTACAATAACAAAATAACAATATTTTTATACCCGCATCTTATATGTAAACGTATCAACACCGCATCTTATATCTATGTATTAACACCGCATCTTAAATGTAACGTATGACCGCAACTTACATCTAAACGTATGACAACGTATGACATCTAAATGTATCAACACCGCATCTTAAATCTAACGTATGACCGCAACTTACATAAACGCATCTTAAATCTAAACGCATCTAAACGCTAGCGTATGACCGCATTTCAATATCTAAACGTAACACAACGCATCTTAAATCTAAACGCATCTTAAATCTAAACGCATCTTAAATCTAAACGCATCTTAAATCTAAACGCATCTTAAATCTAAACGCATCTTAAATCTAAACGCATCTTAAATCTAAACGCATCTTAAACGCATCTTAAATCTAAACGCATCTTAAATCTAAACGCATCTTAAATCTAAACGCATCTTAAATCTAAACGCATCTTAAATCTAAACGCATCATATCGATTAAAATCTAAACGCATCTTAAATCTAAACGCATCATATCGATTTAAATCTAAACGCATCTTAAATCTAACGTATGACCGCAACTTACATCTAAACGTATGACAACGTATGACATCTAAATGTATCAACACCGCATCTTAAATCTAACGTATGACCGCAACTTACATAAACGCATCTTAAATCTAAACGCATCTAAACGCTAGTGTATGTATGACCGCAACTCAATATCTAAACGTAACACAACGCATCTTAAATCTAAACGCATCTTAAATCTAAACGCATCTTAAATCTAAACGCATATCTAAACGCATCTTAAATCTAAACGCATCTTAAATCTAAACGCATCTTAAATCTAAACGCATATCGATTTAAATCTAAACACATCTTAAATCTAAACGCATCATATCACCGTATCTTAATTCTAAACGTATAACCGCAACTTAAATCTAAACGTACGTCCGCATCTTAAATAAACGCATCATATCGCCGTATCTTAACTCTAACGTTTGACCGCAACTTACATAAACGCATCTTAAATCTAAACGCATCTACACGCTAGCGTATGACCGCAACTTAATATCTAACTAAAAGTAACGCAACGCTTCTTAAACGCATCATATCGATTTAAATCTAAACGCATCTTAAATCTAACGTATGACCGCAACTTACATCTAAACGTATGACAACGTATGACATCTAAATGTATCAACACCGCATCTTAAATCTAACGTATGACCGCAACTTACATAAACGCATCTTAAATCTAAACGCATCTAAACGCTAGCGTATGACCGCAACTCAATATCTAAACGTAACACAACGCATCTTAAATCTAAACGCATCTTAATAAATCTAAACGCATCTTAAATCTAAACGCATCTTAATAAATCTAAACGCATCTTAATAAATCTAAACGCATCTTAATAAATCTAAACGCATCTTAAATCTAAACGCATCTTAAATCTAAACGCATCTTAAATCTAAACGCATCTTAAATCTAAACGCATCTTAAATCTAAACGCATCTTAAATCTAAACGCATCTTAAATCTAAACGCATCTTAAATCTAAACGCATCTTAAATCTAAACGCATCTTAAATCTAAACGCATCTTAAATCTAAACGCATCTTAAATCTAAACGCATATCTAAACGCATCTTAAATCTAAACGCATCTTAAATCTAAACGCATCTTAAATCTAAACGCATCTTAAATCTAAACGCATCTTAAATCTAAACGCATCTTAAATCTAAACGCATCTTAAATCTAAACGCATCTTAAATCTAAACGCATCTTAAATCTAAACGCATCTTAAATCTAAACGCATCTTAAATCTAAACGCATATCGATTTAAATCTAAACACATCTTAAATCTAAACGCATCATATCACCGTATCTTAATTCTAAACGTATAACCGCAACTTAAATCTAAACGTACGTCCGCATCTTAAATAAACGCATTATCGCCGTATCTTAACTCTAACGTTTGACCGCAACTTACATAAACGCATCTTAAATCTAAACGCATCTAAACGCTAGCGTATGACCGCAACTTAATATCTAAAAGTAACGCAACGCTTCTTAAATCTAAACGCATCTTAAATCTAAACGCATCTTAAATCTAAACGCATCTTAAATCTAAACGCATCTTAAATCTAAACGCATCTTAAATCTAAACGCATCTTAAATCTAAACGCATCTTAAATCTAAACGCATCTTAAATCTAAAAGCATCTTAAATCTAAACGCATCCTAAATCTAAACGCATCCTAAATCTAAACGCATAATTCTAACACTCATAACACTTAATTCTAAACGTATAACCGCAACTTAAATCTAAACGTATGACCGCATCTTGAATCTAAACGCATCATATCACCGTATCTTAATTCTAAACGTATAACCGCAACTTAAATCTAAACGTGTGACCGCAACTTAAATCTTAACGTATGACCGCATCTTAAATCTAAACGCATCATATCACCGTATCTTAATTCTAAACGTATAACCGCAACTTAAATCTAAACGCATCATATCGCCGTATCTTAACTCTAAACGTATGACCGCATCTTAAATCTATGTAACACCGCACCTTAACTCTTATAACACTTAATTCTAAACGTATAACCGCATCTTAAATCTAAACGCATCAATCATATCACCGTATCTTAATTCTAAACGTATAACCGCATCTTAAATCTAAACGCTTCATATCGCCGTATCTTAACTCTAAACGTATGACCGCATCTTAAATCTATGTAACACCGCACCTTAGCTCTTATAACACTTAATTCTAAACGTATAACCGCATCTTAAATCTAAACGCATCATATCACCGTATCTTAGTTCTAAAAGTATAACCGCATCTTAAATCTAAACGCATCATATCGCCGTATCTTAACTCTTAAACGTATGACCGCATCTTAAATCTATGTAACACCGCACCTTAGCTCTTATAACATTACCGCATTAACACAAATTATAACTCTGCTTGAACTAGAGAAGACACGAAGACCCCGTCAGCTAGATGAGATAGTCGTGCACAGTGTCCCCGGCTACGGGACATCGGTATGCATAGATTGATGCGATCAGCGCACGCAATTGGAGCTGGAGATGAAGGTTCTCCACCTAAACATACAACGCCGCATTAAAACACACCGTATGTACCACGCGCCATGATGTAAGGCCTGGTGAAAACTACCACCACAACTTACTATTTTACATGGTAGTAGAGCTGTTTTTAATGCCCACCTGGCCATCTACCACCCTCAAGTTAAGAATCTGCCGCTAAATACCTATAGGTACCACTAAATCCACCTTGTTAACAAATTATAAATAACAGTAAAATAAATAACCGATTGCACTAAAATATAACTTGTTGCGTATCCACCATTTTGTGTCACGTCGTCACGTACAAAAACCAATACACATAACGCACTATAAAACCATAATAATGCATCTCACTTATCCATACAGCATATACAACCTGGTAGAAGTGCAAACTACAAATGTAATTTAATAAAAAAAAAAAAAAAACAAATTGCTGTGAACCTATAACTCCAGGGATACGTTTAACGTCAACGCAAAATACTGTTAAACGCATTATAAATTTAAAGACCATTCAGCCGTAAAAAACATAAAAACATCCCTGAGTGCACTTAAACAATAAAGGGGATGCATAAAACAACTAATATCACAACCCACTATAAAAAAAAAAAACTAATAATACATCGCACTCACCCATGCACTATACGGTCTAGTAGGTATGAAATGCCACCAGCTGTACGAGGTAGTTGTGCAAAGCGTGTGCAAAAGCGCCGGTTCATACGAGTAGATGTCCTCGGCGTTTGCAATGTCTCCCCGATGCGAGATCTGTAAAAGAAACCGAAGATATGTAATACATTCCGCACATCTATACTCCGCACATACCCATACAACGTCCCATGACGTGCCGCAGGAAGGTTTGTACAAAGATTACCCGATGCAATAAGACAACTCTGAGCACGCCGAGACTGTCGCTTTGAAATACATATGAAGGAGATGCACAAAAAACTAAGAGTATGAATTAGAAACAACCGCCGAATGAATACAATAAAGGCAAAAAATAAATAAACATATATACAATCCATTATAAACACTATAAAACAAACACTATAAAACAATACTACATCACTCTTACCCTGGCCTGACCATATAAGGCGCCAGCTGTACGAGGTAGTCGTGCAAAGCGTTGCCGGTAGAGTACATGCCCTGGCGCTTACAATGACTCCCAAACTCGAACTCTGTAACAGAAAGCAAAGGTGCGGATTGCACTATGTATTATATTCGCAAAATTATACACTGCGCTTATACCCCCGTATATCACATGATGTGCCGTGACTTGTACAGGGTAGTCTTACGAAGCGTTGCCAGCTACAGGGCACCGATATGAGTGGATGCTCTCCACAGCTCACTCCGCGGGTGATGACGAAGGCACTGTCCGCCTTATCGCTAACCTGTGAACTAAGAATAACAATTAAAAAACAATTAAAAATAATTGATAAAACAAAACATCCCCCTCCGCATGCACTAATTATACTATACGCTACAAAAATCGCAAACACGTAGGCATGCACTACACGAAACATGCATAACAAACACCACACTTAATACATACCACAAGGATATACAAGAGACTGTGTTCAACTGTCAAAGCAGCAAAATATTATCAGTTCCGAAAATAAAATAATAAAACCGACCAGTCTGCCTGCCTGTCCACTTTCCTACCTACACACGACAGAACGAAGACTAGAACCGACCATCTACCTAACAACCCTACACAGAACAGAAAAAGAACAGAACACACAGGTCGACCGACAAAATAACTGATCCTCGCACTATGACACTTGAACACACTCTGTCTTTCATACTGAGCGCCAATGATTTATATACACCTGTAGATCAACAGGTGGCGTGCATCCCTCTACTTCCCTTATTAACTCTATTACGTTTTAGCGATATCTAGCTACGTACTGCTGCTACCTACACTGAAAGTTGATAATTCGACTTTTAATTGTTGTACGTATTTAGGAATATTGAAATAAGGATGAAGAATTGCCTATGAGTTTTAAATTTTACAAAAATTCCAACCTTAATCATATCTTTAAAATTAAATAAATTACCACATTGGCGCTAGTGTAGCATTAGAATTTAATGTAGTATATGTAATAAATGTTGAAACTATCTACATTCCTGTTAAAAGAAAATTTATATATAAACTGATATAAATTTTTTCTTTCTTCTTTATAATCTAGGTATAAATACCTAAAAACATAACAGATTAGTAGACTTTTGCCTCCTCTATTTGTCAAGCGACTTTCTTATTTTTATTTAGTTTTTATTGAGGAACTTTAATGCTATCAATTAACAAATTTCGGTAAGTTTTTTCCCAATTTGTCAAAAAATTCCTCCAATCTCCAATAATAAAATTACATGTTATAATTGCGATCGCCGAGTGAACATTAGTTATTTTTTTAATATGCGTATTAATAAAGAACGCTTAACTAAGTTACATCCGATATTTTATAGACACTTTTTTATTTTTATTTCTAGAAGAAAAAAAAAACTTTTTACATTTTACATTGAAATAACACGTAATATAATACTATGGCAGCTCCTGTCAGTACATAAATAGATTAGTTTTTGCATTATATTTGTTATTTTTAACTTCTCATCCGCATCATGAAATTCTCCATACACGTTGTTAGTAGTACAGAAACGATGTACTGCACCAGACATTTAGAAAAATATTATTTTCGAGGTATAACAAAATATGTTTTATACTGAGCGAACGAAGTCGTGGGCACAGCTAGTCATAGCTATTTTATTTCACGTGTTTTTGCTTAAAATAATACATATTACAGATTAGTTGTAACTGTGCGAAATATACAGGAAGAAGTATCAGTAATTATTAAATAATTATATTCATCAAAATCTTGATATATATACTACTGTCATTTGTCCTTTAGTTGGTTTGTAAATCCATTCAAACAACATAAGAATCATTTAACTGATCACTGTGTAATTTATCAAAATAAATAATCGGTCCAACACTGTTGGGAATTAAAGTTTTACCCACTATCCCAGATTAATCCTTTCATTATTTTACATCTTTTTTGTTTAGATTTATGTTGTAGCTTTATGTTTAGTTTAGTGTTATGTTGATGTCAAGTGACGATGAGGCCCAAGATGGTAGACACGCTAAGCCTAGTGAAAGGACTGGCTCTCAAGTACAACTGCCGGAACACACCTATAGGTAATTGGCTGTAGCTTTGCAACTTGAGCTAGCTAGGCGAGCATTATAAAAAGCCCTACCATCATACTATAGTTTCATCATGATGTTTCCCTTCATCGAAAGCTTAAGCTCATTATAGGTGGATTGGAACCGACGGCGCTAGACGCGGCGTCCATACACATTACCAACTGAGCTAACATCGCTACGTCATACAAAATACCCTTTATGATAATACATAAATATTAGTTATCACGATATCGGATTACATGAAAAAAAATATGCTAGTTTCAGAATGTAAGGAAATTTTGAATAACTTTCTATGTATAGATATGGCTCAGTTACAAATATATTATATTAGTAGATAACAGATTCTATTGAACCAAAAGTCGGATGTAGAAGTCGTTTAGGTATTATGCTAAACAATTTTGATCTGGCAGTATTAACGCGTTGAGTACCTATATCTGAATTATAATACATGGTACACTTTGCACGCCTCATACCGTGAAGCGGGTGAGGCAGTGCTCTACTCTCGACACGTTAAGATCAAGCAATTATTTACTTTTAAATCGCCTGTACCGGAATCAGTCTGCCTTTATACGAAAATATGAGCACATAATTTTAAGAAAACACTTTAAATAATTTAGCTCATATTTTATTAAAACAAAAAAAACAATTATAAAAAATACAGTTTAAAAATTTTCGTGGACGTCCGGATTTATTTACACGCGGTGGTTACGAAAACTCCTGAATAATTGACGTATCGAGACCAGGTTTCGTTTATTATGTTTAAAATAAAACTAACCAGTTATATATTTCATATCATTAGTCTAGTACCAGAAGTTTAATAATAAAATGGATCGATGCAAACCGCATTTTTCAATTTATTACGTTTCACATTTAAATGTTCTCGGTATTGTCAATTTTTTTTTACTTTTTAAGAAAAAGGTAAAAGTACTATAATTTAGAAAATCAAAAGTGCACGCCTTATAACCTAAAATTTTATTTGAATTACATAGATTTAAGTAAGCATTCATATTAAATATGAATAATGATTTCACTTTTTTTTTATATATACACATATAGATATAAAATAAAATCTAAACGATACAATTAGTAAAAAAGACTATTCACTGTTAATTAATTTATTTATTATTGAAATTAAATTAATAGGTTATTGCTCAGAATGATACTGAAGCGAATGAAAAAAAAAATTTACTCAAAAAATGAAGTTTTTTGGACGTTATCGTGACCACATACATCATCTGCACATACAGACAACCCGTCGTCCACCAAAATATTTTTACATAACGTATTTTATATACTATTTTCATGATTTCTATTTTTGTAATTATTTTAGTGATTTAATTTGGCCTTTATTATATTCTTATTTATTAAAATGATATTTGAATGATTTAAACGGACTGAACTTCCTGTTGTCACTTTTGTATTTGTTAAGTCTTTCAATTTATCAGTCACTGGAAATGCATTGCCTTCTCCTTTGAAGATCGTCGATGATATAGTCAGTTCTTGTTCAACAGTCGAGAAATAAGGTCGTTAACAACTAAGTGCTAGTTTCGAAGTGTAATGAGGTGATCAAAGGTGTTTAATAAGTGAGTGGTAAAGGAAAAAGGTAAAAGCTTTCTTATAATACTATCTAGAAAAAAAAAAAAAAAAATGTTTTTAAAGTATTTACTGTCCATCGGGTCAGATAGTTCTCCTGTATAAATCTAAACCACTGAAACACCTTAGATTGGATTTTATATTGCAGCGTATTACTGCGAATACTTTCAACTATTCTAATTATCGTGCCGCTTCATTACTATAATTAAGTATTCATGAAACGATAATACACAATGATGGACATCGAATCGGGAAATCACAAATATTTATATTATTACCGTGATAGACTCGTGTACTACAGTAAATAAGCGTATAAATTAAATTGGTTATATAAGCACATACCTAAGTCTATAAAACATTATACATCTGCAAGCGGTGGCACTCTCAACCATGGCTTCTAAAATTATTCTAATTCTGTTCATACAAACTTTACTTCAGGGATACTTTTGCGAAGAAATATCAAATATGCCAGATGTTTTTTTTTTTTTTTTTGTATACAATTCTATCAATCGAATCCTTATTCACAAATATGATTAAAGAAATAAAAACCTTGTGTGATGGACGAAAATATTTGAGACGATGGAAAAAAAATCACTTTAAAATATCTTTGTTCGTTTATAACGCACAAAACATTGAACCGGTTTATACGAGACATTTTTAGTCATATAAAGATAATGTTTTTTAAAATTTTCGCGTTGTACATACCATTATTAAATAATAAGCGTTCAGACCCATTTTTTTAATTTATCTAAGGTCGCATAAAATACACCAAATAGACATACTAGCTTACCCGACAAACGATATTCTGTCAAATAAATTATTTCTAGTGACCAAAGTATGGTTGTATTAATTAAGTCGCGATTAAACAATGAGAGTGTGTAGGAGTGTGAATATTTGGGTTTATTATTTTTTGGATAGGGTCACCTTAATCACCAGCTACATGAAATATATTTCATGACCTATTCTCATACCAAATATACAGAAAAAAAAACATTATAATCGGTAGTTATTTCGAAAGTGTGTAACCACGAACACCGTGGTATGATTTTTCATATATAAGATTATTCTTAATATAGAGGTATTAGACATTACTAAGGAATATTTTATATATGCTTTCATTATAAGTGTTTTCTTTTATTATTTTTTACAGAAATTAGTAGGCGAACTAACAGTACAAGATCGTACAGATCCTAAATATCAGGCTCTCGCTAGGAAATCTTTACATTTCTTTATTGAATCCAACGGATTCCCAACACATGTTAACGTAATTGAAGTGGAACAACCCAAGTTGTCGAAGGACTCATAACAACGATCAGGTTTCTTGTGTACTCGAAAGAAGACCACATAGTATTTAATTGTATTACGAAAATGTTAGAGCAAAATTGGACCAACACAACCTACGATACCATTAATTCCAACGAAATTGAAAACAATTTCGACCCAAGATAATCCAAAATAGCCAATTCAGAAGGAAACCGAGGATATTACAAAGAACTCGAGCGAACCATTAAACACCATGCATTATTATCCGTGTATTATACATTTTTTTTAATATTCTCATATACTCCAGTGTCACCCGGTCTATTTGTTTGTATATTAGTAAGCTTTTAGAATCATTCAACCATCCGAATTTTATGTATTTTATCGGTATATTTGTTCAATCAGTGTTGGGTATTAACATTTTATATTCACCCTTTCATTTTGTGAAATAAAAGTTATCCGTGACATCGTTTTTTTTTTCGACTTGACGTACACTGTTATCCTTGACTTTGTGCCTCACCGAACTTTTCTTTAAATCGATCCATAATGTTAGTTATATTATTAGTTTATATTATTAGATATAATCGTGGCAAATTTCATTAAAATCTAGTAGTTTCAGAGTATAAGGGAAGAGACAGATATGCATAATTAAATATATGTTGTGATTCTCAAAAAGTATATTTCATGGTTAGATTTGGGTCAGTTAAATTTTTTTATACTTCTGCATAGATAACGAATTCTATAATAAAAGAACTAAGGTGCATATTACCTTACGCTAAATTCCAAAATTCTTGTCTGATAACATTAAAGTGTAGAATGTGAATTATATAAATACATCATTTTCTACGAACACTTTTTTTTTATATGTATATATTTTGATCAGTATTTGCAGACATATGAGGAGAGCTTAACGTAGTATTTATAAAACTATACATACAAGACCTATGGAATAAAAAATAATGGCTGCTTATATATTATTGTAATATTTTGATAAAACAAAACCATGCTAATATCAGGAGTGGTCAAGTAACCAGTAAAGTCAATGAAAGAGTTTTGTTAATCATCGACTTCCTGACTATTTCGTTTTGTGACGCTAAAATGTTGCTACGCTGTTTTCCTTCACCGAAAGTTCAAGCTCATTGTACGTGGTTGGATTCGAACACTTCATTACCGTAATTTAGTATATTCCAAACAATAACCCAAACATCGAATCGAATAATGATTTATATTACCGTGATAAATATAATACAATAAATAAGCATATAAATTACATAGACTGTATAAGTATGCCTAGGTCTCCACAACTTACCATTTGTGTGGACAGTGGCATCACGTGCGATCCTCAACCATGGCTTCCAAAATAATAATCATTCCATTCAATCAGACTTTACTTCTGGTATACTTTTGTGAGGAAAACTCGCCGGTGAGTATTTATATTTGCTTTTAGTTTCATAAATATTAGTTCTAACATTACTATAAAACGATACTAGGTATTTCGTTTATTTTATTTGTGTTCACATGTTGATGCAATATCACTTGATATTTATCGTGTTTGTAGTTCGGCCGGCGAAACTTAATCGGACTGAAATTCTTAGAAATGGAAATGCGAAAAAGATTTATAGAACCAAATTGGGTTTATTGATATGGTCACTATTCAATGGAGTTTACTAAACCAAAACAAAAGGCGTTCGCAAAATTATAAATAAGTATATGACAACATTTTTCTTTATTAGTATAAATGCGTGGAAATTTACAGAATCTATGTTCAAAGCGGTCAAGATTCATTCGGCCGTCCTGTAGATAATCCTGAGAAATCTTAGTTAATATGAAGTTAAATGACGATGCAGAAATATAGTAAATTCCTAAGCCTATTACTAGGGTTGGCTCTCATATACTGCTAACGAAGAAAATAGCTACACTAATAAGTTATGATTTTGCCACAGTGTTTCTCTTCGCCGAGATCGCAGGCTCATGCATGGCGCCTAAACACGCAACTACTTATCTTTCATTGCATTACAATATCTAGCCCGTCTGCAGAAAACACATAATTCAAAAACGTACTAGAAATAAAACAAATAAAGTGATATTTGATTGATGAAGGCGTTACTTTGAGGTAATCCATTATTAAATATTGAAGTGTATATTTACTTTTCAACACAGTGAAATGACGGCTCTGTACCCATAGTCAAGTAGTTTTTCAACAATTTCCAACGTATAGAAAAGAAAACTATGTATACAGATGACACATGTCAAAGTCCATTATGACATTTTATATTGCCTGTCATCCCATATATTTTATGAAGCTTACGATTAAAGAATCGATTTTCATAAAATACCTCACATATGGAAAATGTATGAGCTGTCAAATAAATACTAACGTTACTCAAAAGCGTTACGTTGTTCTGCACAACGTTCACTTCAAGACAATCATAACTACAGTCATGGAACTTAACTGACACACCGTTTTTTTTTCGTTTTGAAGTCTAGTTAATGTGCATTTTTTTTTATCAACATTTTATGTAATTATTAAAAAAAAATTCGGTAATAATAAAAAAATCGACTCTAACCGTCGTAAATAACATTTATTCAGAAATTATGTTGCGGTCCTTCGCTCTAATAGTTGCAGGATATAGATATCAGGGCGGTGTTTTTCACGGCGTCCTAAGACGGCATTTAAGGTATATCCGGCCCTGTCACTGGTTTTCGAATACTAGGATTTTAATTGGGGTAGCAGCATGATTCTAGGTCGCTCTTGATCTTAAGGCCTTAGGTCGAAGAAAAATCTATAAATATATTATGTAAAAAGTCATCATCACGACCCTTTTTTGTTATCGTGGGGAAATGTATTTATGCATCTCCTCTCAGTTACTTTTAGATTAATTACTACCTCTCCACTTAACATTGCCAACATTTCATACATACGACAACATATCCCATATCTCAATAAAAACCGAATCAATCATCCATGACAGAAACTAAAGCAGCTATAGGTAAAAATATAAACCAATGGTTAATGCTAAAATCATATATTAAATATACGCCAATCTTAAAAAATATAATCATTAGAAATTTTCATATTTAAAACTTAAAGTAAAGCGTTTGTATAATTTCATTACAAATTATTGTTAATTATTTATGTAAAGCCATTCTATAGGTAATTATAATAAGAAATTGTATACGATAGACATGGGACACTGGTATAGCGAAATAATTGGTATGATCTACAAATGAAAGAATTAATAGTATTAGATGAACAATTGAATGAATCTATTGTGGTCCAAATCCATACATTTGTGATATTTATGCCACAGCATAGTGTAGTTAGTGCGAAAATACCACAACAATCAACGTCATTAAATCGATTTAATTAACGCGCAAATCGATATATGGTAACGACAAAAAAAATAAGATTATACAATACGTTTTATATAATAAAATCCGTAATATCGGTACCGATTGTTAACGGTTTGCCCACACAAACAAAACTAACTATCGGTTTGGAACTGAGTATATAATCGATACAATCCACCACTAATATATGTATTAAAAAATATAACAAAGTAAAACAATAAACTATTTTTCTGTGATTTATCAAAGAACGACAATTCCATATCTTTAAATTATTCTACTACTTAATACTCAGAATAATTTTAAACCATTTAAAAAAGTTCAAATAAAAGTAATCGATTACCGTCGACGATCGATTATTATCAAAACATAATATAAAATAAAAAAATAAAAAACAAAATACAATAAAGTTTATATAGACTACTACCTACTTAAGATTCAAAAAGAGGTTACATTTGATATAATCATAAAAGGTACCAGTTATATTATTATGACTTGCTTAAGAATGTTTAAAAAAAACCATAAGCATTACATATGTGAGTATTTACACTTATCATTGTCATATCGTATCATAGGCTTATATCACACAGTTCGTTCATAAAACAATATTAATTTTAATATCTAATTTCCAATTGATCAAATTCATAATTATTTTTCATTTTATTCGATATCAATATTACAAACTTATGCAATATAACTATAATATACGATGACCTGCATATTGAGATTCTCTTAATCTTACATACTTTTCGATGTTGATTTACTTATAAGCGCTTATGAACCAATATATAAGTATTTTTCTTTCAATTGTAACTTCTCTAAGTAATAATCATATGAAGCCATTGAATATGAATTTATTAATTAAAAATGCATGTATAATACAACTATCTATAGTCATTATTTTACCCATATTTAATATCAGGTTGGGAAAAGGTTTCTTCGCATTTTCTATGAAGCCTCAAAACATATTTTTCCAAAGTTTATTTACATTTAATTATAGTATATATGTGCTATTTGGTTGGATGACTCTCTGCCATCTTGTAGGTAGTGCCATGATCTATGAGATCAAAATTCCCGGATTGAAAGCGCTTAAACCAACTTTGTGCTACTCTTACTGACACTGTAATATCCATAAATGTGACTTTTTTTTGTAATAATATTGTTAACAAAAAATATTTTTTTTATTTTTTATTATGTAACTTTTTTGATATCATCAAAACCAGCCAGACACAAATAGTACAGCTAAAGAGATTTTAGTACAAGTTTATACATACTATATGCGAAAAGACTTTCTCCCCGATCTATTATATTAATCGTACGACACGCTTTATTGAGAAATCTATGATATATAACATTTGAATACTTGTTTTATAGTTAAGGTTTAGCGTTATGGCCACAATCTCACTTGATCTTAAGTGACGATGCGGCCCAAGACGGTAGACACGCTAAACCTGTGGAAGGACTGGATCTCGAATGCAATTGCTGGAACACACACCTAATGGTATTTGGCGGCAGATTTTTAACTAGAGGGTAGTTGCTAGCCAGTCGAGTATCAGACCTTTTCTACCAGCATGCTATGGTTTCCCTTACGATTTTTTCCTTTACCGAAAGCTGAAGCTCATTGTACTGTCATTGTATTGTCATTGGATTCGAACTCACGTCCTTTGACGCAAAGTCGTATTCATATATTCATTGTTTCTGTATTTATTCATGTTTTAATTAAATGACATTGAATTAGACGGTAATTTTTAGTGGACGATTACTCAGAATGATACTCAAGCGAATGAAAAAAAAAACTGGACGAAAAAGGACTACTGTCATAAAAGAAGTGTTCTTGTTGATATTTGTCAACTCATTTAATACTGAAAGTGCAAAAAAGATCGGATACAAGTAATTTAAGCCGAGATAATTATAGCTAAAACCTAAGCTATTTTTGAACATTACACTGAACATACGCAAATTATATATTTATATTTTTCTACTAATACATATTTATTTTTTCCACAGGTAAGTGTTATTAATAAAATACATAATTAGTCGATATGATACACACATTATAAAAACTGAAAAAGTGACATCTGACGGATTGTTAACTAAATATATTTATGAATATATATGATATAATTAAACTCCAGTTAGTCGATAGATGGCACTGCATTATTAAATGCTGATAAATATGAGACTTCTACCGAGAATCTTTAAATATTTGAAAATACATACGAGCCTCATGCAATCTATATATATCTAAAAAATAAAGAAGTTAAGAGGCACATTAAATAATCAGTATATATCGCCAAAATGTATGTAAACGCATAACTTCGGAACTCAGTAAACTTAATTCCTAAACTCAATGCGACTATTTAGAATTTTCTTAGAGCACAGTTATCCACCAGAATAACGTAGACGTAGTAAACTATTCCACAGAATTTTTAAATTAACTGGAATTGCTTGAATCACCGCATCACAATTTCCTAATAAAAGTAAATTTTGCTGGAACAAATATACCACAAGATCACACACCACAAGAAGACACAAAAAACATTGTTAATCAAATACTTACATTTCATATAATTAAAAGACATTTCACAATTTCCTAATAAAAGTAAATTTTGCTGGAACAAATATACCACAAGATCACACACCACAAGAAGACACAAAAAACATTGTTAATCAAATACTTACATTTCATATAATTAAAAGACATTTACTTAATTGGAGTTATAAACAAGATCCATTGAATAATCAAAAGAAATAAAAACGGAAACGATAGTTCTATTGATCATATTGAATTGAAGTTGGAAGGTTGTTTAGGATTGATTTATAGTTAATCAAAATGTAAAAAAAAACACAAATATTCAAACCGGTCAAACCGTTTTTGAGTATTAGCGAAAATAAACAACATCGATTATAGGTGATACGAAGTTCACCGCGTCAGCCAGTAATTTATAAATGTTTTATGGTTTTATATGTCGCAACTAGGTCATCTGGCAGACCTTTTAAAGTGATGATAGCCCAGTGGTAGTGTGTACGGACTCCGCGTCAAGGGGTGCGACTTCGAATCCACTTATAATGAGCTTAAACTTTCGGTGAAGGAAAATATCGTGGGGAAACCATAGCATAGTGGTAGCGCTTTTTCTAATGCTCGCCTGGCTAACAACCAACCCTCAAGCTGAAAATCTGCCGCCAAATACCAATAGGTGTCTGGCAGTTACACTTGAGAGGCAGTCGCTCCACAGGTTTAGCATTATAACAACTTGGGCCGTATCGTCACTAAAGATTAGGTGAGAGATTACGGCCATAAAAATGCTTAGCGTTTAATTTACCTTCATTATTAAAAAAAAGACCTAAACAGTATCTCTCAAGTTGGATCAAACTGCACACAGAGTGCAAAATTTGATTCAAATCGGTTCAGTACTTTAGGAGTACATCGCGGACAAACAACTTAACACGAAATTTTTATATATAAAGATAACGGTAGAAATGATATTTTTGTTTCTGTATTAATTTATTTGGTATTTGTATTGCATTAATTTCAGGAGCATATATTATTCCTAGTGTAGATGAGAGACTAAGTTCGCCAGAGTAAAATTACAACCTTGTCCGCCATAATTAATATTGATAATCATCGCGTCATGTTTTGTCTGTCTATAAGTTTAAAGAGTGTAAAAGGGAAAAAATACTCGTGCATAATAATTTAATTTCCATATTAATAAAACCTACTAATTATGTATTTAGTTGTTAATTTGTTTATATTAGCAAATTAAACCAAAAGTCAAACCAAAAATTTTATTTCTCATCGTCAATATCACTCATCGTCAATTTGTTTATATTAGCAAATTAAACCAAAAGTCAAACCAAAAATTTTATTTCTCATCGTCAATATCACTCATCGTCAATATCACTATCTCATTGTCAATATCACTCTATGAAGGAAAAACACTACTACCGTTTCGAAAACAACATGGCGTTCTGGAAGAGAAGAAACGGCGAAAGAAACTCTCCAGCGATCGCTCTTTTTATCATATGAATACAATTGTTCGAATATAAACAATACATAAATAATATTACATTCAAAGTACAATAACAAAATAACAATAATTTTATACCCGCATCTTATATCTAAACGTATCAACACCGCATCTTATATCTAAATGTATCAACACCGCATCTTACATAAATCTAAATGTATCACTTACATAAATCTAAATGTATCACTTACATAAATCTAAATGTATCAACACCGCATCTTACATAAATAATATTACATTCAAAGTACAATAACATAATAACAATATTTTTATACCCGCATCTTATTAAACGTATCAAACACCGCATCTACGCATCTTAAATCTAAACGCATCTTAAATCTAAACGCATCTTAAATCTAAACGCATCTTAAATCTAAACGCATCTTAAATCTAAACGCATCTTAAATCTAAACGCATCTTAAATCTAAACGCATCTTAAATCTAAACGCATCTTAAATCTAAACGCATCTTAAATCTAAACGCATCTTAAATCTAAACGCATCTTAAATCTAAACGCATCTTAAATCTAAACGCATCTTAAATCTAAACGCATCTTAAATCTAAACGCATATCACCGTATCTTAATTCTAAACGTATAACCGCAACTTAAATCTAAACGTATAACCGCAACTTAAATCTAAACGTATAACCGCAACTTAAATCTAAACGTATAACCGCAACTTAAATCTAAACGTATAACCGCAACTTAAATCTAAACGTATAACCGCAACTTAAATCTAAACGTATAACCACAACTTAAATTTAAACGTATAACCGCAACTTAAATCTAAACGTATAACCGCAACTTAAATCTAAACGTATAACCGCAACTTAAATCTAAACGTATAACCGCAACTTAATTCTAAACGTATAACCGCAACTTAAATCTAAACGTATGACCGCATCTTAATTCTAAACGCATCATATCACCGTATCTTAACTCTAAACGTATGACCGCATCTTAAATCTATGTAACAAGAGAAGACACGAAGACCCCGTCAGCTAGATGAAATAGTCGTGCACAGTGTCCCCGGCTACGGGACATCGGTATGCATAGATTGATGCCATCAGCGCACGCAATTGGAGCTGGAGATGAAGGTTCTCCACCTAAACATACAACGCCGCATTAAAACACACCGTATGTACCACGCGCCATGATGTAAGGTCTGGTGAAAACTACCACGACAACTTACTATTTTACATGGTAGTAGAGCTGTGTTTAATGCCCATCTGGCCATCTACCACCCTCAAGTTAAGAATCTGCCGCTAAATACCTATAGGTACCACTAAATCCACCTTGTTAACAAATTATAAATAACAGTAAAATAAATAACCGATTGCACTAAAATATAACTTGTTGCGTATCCACCATCTTGTGTCACATCGTCACGTACAAAAACCTATACACATAACGCACTATAATTCCATAATAATACATCTCACTTATCCATACAGCATATACAACCTGGTAGAAGTGCAAACTACAAATGTAATTTAAAAAAAAAAAACAAAATGCTGTGAACCTATAACTCCAGAGATACGTTTAACGTCAATGCAAAATACTGTTAAACCCATTATAAATCCCTTAAAATAAAATCCCTTAATGCTCTTAAACAATTAAGGGGATGCATAAAAAAACTAATATCACAACACACTATAAAAAAAAAAAAAAACTAATAATACATCGCACTCACCCATGCACTATACGGTCTAGCAGGTATGAAATGCCACCAGCTGTACGAGGAAGTTGTGCAAAGCGTATGCAAAAGCGCCGGTTCATACGAGTAGATGTCCTCGGCGTTTGCAATGTCTCCCCGATGCGAGATCTGTAAAAGAAACCGAAGATATGTAATACATTCCGCACATCTATACTCCGCACATACCCATACAACGTCCCATGACGTGCCGCAAGAAGGTTTGTACAAAGATTACTCGATGCAATGAGACATACACTCGGAGCACGCCGAGACTGTCGCTTTGAAATACATATGAAGGAGATTCACACAAAAAAAAATAAGAGTATCAATTAGAAACATGCGCCGAATGAATAAACAGAAAAAAAAACCACATACAATCCATTATAAACACTAAAACAATAATTTACCTTGGCCTGGCCATATAAGGCCTGGTACTAAATGTCGCCAGCTGTACGAGGTAGTCGTGCAAAGCGTTGCCGGTAGAGTACATGCCCTGGCGCTTACAATGACTCCCAAACTCGAAATCTGTAACAGAAAGCAAAGGTGCGGATTGCACTATGTAGTATATTCGCAATAAATTCTTACGTCTTAGTCGTAGTCTGTAGTATTACGAAGCGTTGCCAGCTACAGGGCACCGCTATGAGTGGATGCTCCCCCACAGCTCACTCCGCGGGTGATGGCGAAGGCACTGTCCGCCTTATCGCTAACCTGTGAACTAAGAATAACAATTAAAAATAATTGATAAAACAAAACATCCCCCTCCGCATGCACTAATTATACTATACGCTACAAAAATCGCAAACACGTAGGCATGCACTACACGAAACATGCATAACAAACACCACACTTAATACATACCACAACTGTCAAAGCAGCAAAATATTATCAGTTCCGAAAATAAAATAAATAAAACCGACCAGTCTGCCTGCCCACTTTCCTACCTACACCTACACCTACGTAGGGACATTTTCGGTCCAGTATACATAGGACGCAATTGAGCCATAATCATAAGGGCTTTCTTTGTGGCTTTCCTAATGTGGGGAATGAAACTGAGTCTCCTATCTAAAGTGACTCCGAGATACTTGATTTCGGAAGCCCACTGAATATCCTTACCGAATAAGAAGAGGTTTTTGCTGAGCACTTTCTTAGGGAGGTTCGGTTGGAAAAGAATGGCTGCAGTCTTATCCGGATTGAGTGCAATACGCCATTTGACGCACCATTCTCCGAACGTGTTCATCGCCCTTTGGGTACGACGGATGATATCTATTTTCCTCCTATCGGATGTGAAAATAACTGTGTCATCAGCGTAGAGTCCGTAGTGGACTTTATCCTCCAGCTTCGGGAGGTCGCTGATGTACAGGTTGAATAAAAAGGGTGCCAGAATGGAACCTTGGGGAACTCCTGCTCGAACAGGATGCTCAGAAGAGAGGGCTCCTTCCACTCTATAGCAAAAGGAGCGGTCGTCGAGGTATTTTTTTAGAATAAAAATTAACCTGTCCGGTATTCCGAACTGGTGTAATTTATAGATGAGCCCGGCATGCCATACCTTATCGAAGGCTTTAGCGACATCGAAAAAGACCGCGACAGTGCGGTAAGGAGAGTTGGGAAACTTTGATTTAACAAAGTTGGCTTTGATGTGCTCCGTGAGGCGAAGCACTTGGTCCGTGCACGAGTGCCTGGCTCGAAAGCCGAACTGTGCTTCCGGAATGATCTTTTTATCCTCAACTACCTTGAGGAGACGACTCATAAGGAGTTTCTCGAATACCTTGCCTAGAGTGTTCAAGAGGCTAATGGGTCTATAACTCTCTGGCAGATTTGACTTTTTGCCAGGCTTATGAATGCCTATGACTGTTGCCCTTTTCCAAACAGCTGGAAAGTGACAATGAAGTATGGCCGCATTGAAGATGCAAACCAGAAGAGCGATGAGCTGGTCAGGAAGAAGTTTCAAAACTTCATTCCTGATACCATCCGGACCGGGAGATTTTTTAGGCTTAAGGCCTTTAATGGTTAACCGAACCTCGTCAGACGTGACAGGGTCTAACGAGGCCTCGGGTGAAGAGGACAGAAGTGACTCTACTTTGGATTCCACTTCCGCCAGATGACTGAGTGATACACCCGGATTGGGTGAGCATTGTTCTTCGAGTGTAGCGGCTAAGCATTCCGCTTTTTCTACACTCTCAAAAGCAGGAGTTTCCCCAGACCCTCTCTGCAGCGGGGGCATGGAGACTTTATTAATAGATTTTAGCTTTCTGGCTAAATTCCAGAAAGCCAGATGGGACGGTTGAATACCTTCGAGAAGGTCTTCCCATCTTTTATCTCGGATCTCCGTGATACGATTCCTAACCTCCCTCTGGAGGGCTCGTAAGCGAACGCGATTTTCCTCGGACGGGTATGAATCGTGCGCGCGCGTCGCCGCGTTCTTCTCCGTGATCAATACCCGGACGTCGGCAGGGAGCACGAAGCGGCGATCGTTCGCCGCTTTCACCTCTTTGGATGACACCCTGACCGCCGTCTGCAGGTGATCGACCAAGGAATCGATCGCAAGGTCAGCGTCGCTGACGGATTTCACCTCATCCGGGATCCTACTTAGACTGGGAGAAGATATGTTATCACGGAGATATCTCCGGAGATGCGCGTAGTCAACCACTTGGACGGAGGAGGGCCCGATATCTTCAGGTTGACCTAGTTGAAGAATGACGGGACGAGTCTTTCACACTGAGCGCCAATGATTTATATACACCTGTAGATCAACAGGTGGCGTGCATCCCTCTACTTCCCTTATTAACTCCATTACGTTTTAGCGATATCTAGCTACGTACTGCTGCTACCTACACTGAAAGTTGATAATTCGACTTTTAATTGTTGTACGTATTTAGGAATATTGAAATAAGGATGAAGAATTGCCTATGAGTTTAAAATTTTACAAAAATTTCAACCTTAATCATATCTTGAAAATTAAATAAGTTAACACATTGGCGCTAGTGTAGCATTAGAATTTAATGTAGTAGATGTAATAAATATTGAAACTATCTACATTCCTGTTAAAAGCAAATTTATGTATAAACTGATATAAATTTTTTCTTTCTTCTTTATAATCTAGGTATAAATACCTAAAAACATAACAGATCAGTAGACTTTTGCCTACTCTATTTGTCAAGCGACTTTCTTTTTTTTATTTAGTTTTTATTGAGGAACTTTAATGCTATCAATTAACAAATTTCGGTAAGTTTTTTCCCAATTTGTCAAAAAATTCCTCCAATCTCCAATAATAAAATTACATGTTATAATTGCGATCGCCGAGTGAACATTAGTTATTTTTTTAATATGCGTATTAATAAAGAACGCTTAACTAAGTTACATCCGATATTTTATAGACACTTTTTTATTTTTATTTCTAGAAGAAAAAAAAACTTTTTACATTTTACATTGAAATAACACGTAATATAATAAATACTATGGCAGCTCCTGTTAGTACATAAATAGATTAGTTTTTGCATTATATTTGTTATTTTTAACTTCTCATCCGCATCATGAAATTCTCCATACACGTTGTTAGTAGTACAGAAACGATGTACTGCACCAGACATTTAGAAAAATATTATTTTCGAGGTATAACAAAATATGTTTTATACGAAGCGAACGAAGTCGTGGGCACAGCTAGTCATAGCTATTTTATTTCACGTGTTTTTGCTTAAAATAATACATATTACAGATAAGTTGTAACTGTGCGAAATATACAGGAAGAAGTATCAGTAATTATTAAATAATTATATTCATCAAAATCTTGATATATATACTACTGTCATTTGTCCTTTAGTTGGTTTGTAAATCCATTCAAACAACATAAGAATCATATAACTGATCTCTGTGTAATTTATCAAAATAAATAATCAGTCCAACACTATTGGGAATTAAAGTTTTACCCACTATCCCAGATTAATCCTTTCATTATTTTACATCTTTTTTGTTTAGATTTATGTTGTAGTTTTATGTTTAGTTTAGCTCATTATAGGTGGATTGGAACCGACGGCGCTAGACGCGGCGTCCATACACATTACCAACTGAGCTAACATCGCTACGTCATAAAAAATACCCTTTATGATAATGCATAAATATTAGTTATCACGATATCGGATTACATGAAAAAGAATATGCTAGTTTCAGAATGTAAAGAAATTTTGAATAACTTTCTATGTATAGATATGGCTCAGTTACAGATATATTATATTAGTAGAAAACAGATTCTATTGAACCAAAAGTCGGATGTAGAAGTCGTTTAAGTATTATGCTAAACAATTTTGATCTGGCAGTATTAACGTGTTGAGTACCTATATCTGAATTATAATATATGGTACACTTTGCACGCCTCATACTGTGAAACAGGTGAGGCTGTGCTCTACTCTCAACACGTCAAGATCAAGCAATTTTTTTCTTTTAAACTGCCTGTACCGGAATCTGTTTGTCTTAATACGAAAATATGAGCACATAATTTTAAGAAAACACTTTAAATAATTTAGCTCATATTTTTTTAAAACAAAAAAAAAAACAATTATAAAAATACAGTTTAAAAATTTTCGTGGACGTCCGGATTTATTTACACGCGGTGGTCACGAAAACTCCTGAATAATTGACATATCGAGACCAGGTTTCGTTTATTATGTTTAAAATAAAATTAACCAGTTATATATTTCATATCATTAGTCTAGTACCAGAAGTTTAATAATAAAATGGATCGATGCAAACCGCATTTTTCAATTTATTACGTTTCACATTTAAATGTTCTCGGTATTGTCAATTTTTTTTTACTTTTTAAGAAAAAGGTAAAAGTACTATAATTTAGAAAATCAAAAGTGCACGCCTTATAACCTAAAATTTTATTTGAATTACATAGATTTAAGTAAGCATTCATATTAAATATGAATAATGATTTCACTTTTTTTTTATATATACACATATAGATATAAAATAAAATCTAAACGATACAATTAGTAAAAAAGACTATTCACTGTTAATTAATTTATTTATTATTGAAATTAAATTAATAGGTTATTGCTCAGAATGATACTGAAGCGAATGAAAAAAAAAATTTACTCAAAAAATGAAGTTTTTTGGACGTTATCGTGACCACATACATCATCTGCACATACAGACAACCCGTCGTCCACCAAAATATTTTTACATAACGTATTTTATATACTATTTTCATGATTTCTATTTTTGTAATTATTTTAGTGATTTAATTTGGCCTTTATTATATTCTTATTTATTAAAATGATATTTGAATGATTTAAACGGACTGAACTTCCTGTTGTCACTTTTGTATTTGTTAAGTCTTTCAATTTATCAGTCACTGGAAATGCATTGCCTTCTCCTTTGAAGATCGTCGATGATATAGTCAGTTCTTGTTCAACAGTCGAGAAATAAGGTCGTTAACAACTAAGTGCTAGTTTCGAAGTGTAATGAGGTGATCAAAGGTGTTTAATAAGTGAGTGGTAAAGGAAAAAGGTAAAAGCTTTCTTATAATACTATCTAGAAAAAAAAAAAAAAAAAATGTTTTTAAAGTATTTACTGTCCATCGGGTCAGATAGTTCTCCTGTATAAATCTAAACCACTGAAACACCTTAGATTGGATTTTATATTGCAGCGTATTACTGCGAATACTTTCAACTATTCTAATTATCGTGCCGCTTCATTACTATAATTAAGTATTCATGAAACGATAATACACAATGATGGACATCGAATCGGGAAATCACAAATATTTATATTATTACCGTGATAGACTCGTGTACTACAGTAAATAAGCGTATAAATTAAATTGGTTATATAAGCACATACCTAAGTCTATAAAACATTATACATCTGCAAGCGGTGGCACTCTCAACCATGGCTTCTAAAATTATTCTAATTCTGTTCATACAAACTTTACTTCAGGGATACTTTTGCGAAGAAATATCAAATATGCCAGATGTTTTTTTTTTTTTTTTGTATACTATATCCTTATTCACAAATATGATTAAAGAAATAAAAACCTTGTGTGATTGACGAAAATATTTGAGACGATGGAAAAAAAATTAACTTTAAAATACCTTTGTTAGTTTATATCACACAAAACATTGAACCGGTTTATACGAGACATTTTTAGTCATATAAAGATAATGTTTATTATTTTTTTTAATTTATGCGGTGTACATACCATTATTAAATAATAAGCGTTCAGACCCATTTTTTAAATTTATCTAAGGTCGCATAAAATACACCAAATAGACATACTAGCTGACCCGACAAACGATATTCTGTCAAATAAATTATTTCTAGTGACCAAAGTATGGTTGTATTAATTAAGTCGCGATTAAACAATGAGAGTGTGTAGGAGTGTGAATATTTGGGTTTATTATTTTTTGGATAGGGTCACCTTAATCACCAGCTACATGAAATATATTTCATGACCTATTCTCATACCAAATATACAGAAAAAAAAACATTAAAATCGGTAGTTATTTCGAAAGTGTGTAACCACGAACACCGTGGTATGATTTTTTATATATAAGATTATTCTTAACTTGATATAAAAAGAGTGAAATTACATCGCGAACTATATAGAGAGGTATTAGACATTATTAAGGAATGTTTTATATATACTTTCATTATAAGTGTTTTCTTATATTATATTTTACAGAAATTAGTAGGCGGACTAACAGTACAAGATCGTACAGATCCTAAATATCAGGCTCTCGCTAGGAAATCTTTAGATTTCTTTATTGAATCCAACGGATTCCCAACACATGTTAACGTAATTGAAGTGGAACAACCCAAGTTGTCGAAGGACTCATAACAACGATCAGGTTTCTTGTGTACTCGAAAGAAGACCACATAGTATTTAATTGTATTACGAAAATCTTAGAGCAAAATTGGACCAACACAACCTACGATACCATTAATTGCAACGAAATTGAAAACAATTTCGACCCAAGATAATCCAAAATGGCCAATTCAGAAGGAAACCGAGGATATTACAAAGAACTCGAGCGAACCATTAAACACCATACATTATTATCCGTGTATTATACATTTTTTTTAATACTCTCATATACTCCAGTGTCTCCCGGTCTATTTGTTTGTATATTAGTAAGCTTTTAGAATCATTCAACCATCCGAATTTTATGTATTTTATCGGTATATTTGTTCAATCAGTGTTGGGTATTAACATTTTATATTCACCCTTTCATTTTGTGAAATAAAAGTTATCCGTGACATCGTTTTTTTTTTTCGACTTGACGTACACTGTTATCCTTGACTTTGTGCCTCACCGAACTTTTCTTTAAATCGATCCATAATGTTAGTTATATTATTAGTTTATATTATTAGATATAACCGTGGCAAATTTCATTAAAATCTAGTAGTTTCAGAGTATAAGGGAAGAGACAGATATGCATAATTAAATATATGTTGTGATTCTCAAAAAGTATATTTCATGGTTAGATTTGGGTCAGTTACAATTTTTTATACTTCTGCATAGATAACGAATTCTATAATAAAAGAACTAAGGTGCATATTACCTTACGCTGAATTCCAAAATTCTGGTCTGATAACATTAAAGTGTAGAATGTGAATTATATAAATACATCATTTTCTACGAACACTTTTTTTTATATGTATATATTTTGATCAGTATTTGCAGACATATGAGGAGAACTTAACGTAGTATTTATAAAACTATACATATAAGACCTATGGAATAAAAAACAATGGCGGCTTATATATTATTGTAATATTTTGATAAAACAAAACCATGCTAATATCAGGAGTGGTCAAGTAACCAGTAAAGTCAATGAAAGAGTTTTGTTAATCATCGACTTCCTGACTATTTCGTTTTGTGACGCTAAAATGTTGCTACGCTGTTTTCCTTCACCGAAAGTTCAAGCTCATTGTACGTGGTTGGATTCGAACACTTCATTACCGTAATTTAGTATATTCCAAACAATAACCCAAACATCGAATCGAAAAATGATAATTTTTTATATTACCGTGATAAATATAATACAATAAATAAGCATATAAATTACATAGACTGTATAAGTATGCCTAGGTCTCCACAACTTAACATTTGTGTGGACAGTGGCATCACGTGCGATCCTCAACCATGGCTTCCAAAATAATAATCATTCCATTCAATCAGACTTTACTTCTGGTATACTTTTGTGAGGAAAACTCGCCGGTGAGTATTTATATTTGCTTTTAGTTTCATAAATATTAGTCCTAACATTACTATAAAACGATACTAGGTATTTCGTTTATTTTATTTGTGTTCACATGTTGATGCAATATCACTTGATATGTATCGTGTTTATAGTTCGGCCGGCGAAACTTAATCGGACTGAAATTCTTAGAAATGGAAATGCGAAAAAGATTTATAGAACCAAATTGGGTTTATTGATATGGTCACTATTCAATGGAGTTTACTAAAGCAAAACAAAAGGCCTTCGCAAAATTATAAATAAGTATATGACAACATTTTTCTTTATTAGTATAAATACGTGGAAATTTACAGAATCTATGTTCAAAGCGGTCAAGATTCATTCGGCCGTCCTGTAGATAATCCTGAGAAATCTTAGTTAATATGAAGTTAAATGACGATGCAGAAATATAGTAAATTCCTAAGACTATTACTAGGGTTGGCTCTCATATACTGCTAACGAAGAAAATAGCTACACTAACAAGTTATGATTTTGCCACAGTGTTTCTCTTCGCCGAGATCGCAGGCTCATGCATGGCGCCTAAACACGCAACTACTTATCTTTCATTGCATTACAATATCTAGCCCGTCTGCAGAAAACACATAATTCAAAAACGTACTAGAAATAAAATAAATAAAGTGATATTTGATTGATGAAGGCGTTACTTTGAGGTAATCCATTATTAAATATTGAAGTGTATGTTAAGTATTTGTACTTCCACTTGGAGTGGAGATTGCAAATTCCGTTTGCACTCGCCCGCTTGCATTGGAAAAGTCAACTTCTATTTGAGAATACTCCATGACGGAACGAAACACGTGTAGTCGATTGTACCACTTACCCCCAGTTGGTCCAACCATCGGCCAACATCGGGTCAAATGTCCCCCAACGACGTCATCGGCTAATCAATTCCAAACGGAAGTGCAAAGTAACATAACACTTTAACATTTCATAAATTAAGTCAACATTAACCGTGGACTACGAAGAGGCCTTAGGAACCAATTATTATTATTCAAGAACTTTTGTAGAGTAACGTTTTAAAAGAGTTTAACAATAAATATTTAAATTTTATTTTACAGATAAACGTCGGCGGAGAAACGGTACAAGACCCAAAAGACCCTGAATATACTAAAATGGCTCAAAAATATTTACATTTTGTCATCGACTTGGTCATATTGCCACTGGATCGTACTGTAATTGATGTAAAACACGTCACAACCCAAAGTGTTAAAGGGGTCATAACAAGGATCAGGTTTAACGTTATTTCGCTAGATGAATCGTCCAAGTTCAATACAATGAGTTGCTTTACGGAAATCTACGAAGTAGTTGGCTAAACAAAACTGAAGCGGCCATAACCTGCCAAGACGTCCTAAAGACTAATGCAATGGAATAGAGCGCTCATAACGTCCAATTTCATCCAAATCCATTAAATCAGGTAATAAAAGTCCAGAAATGATGAAAAGGCAACAGAATGCACTAAACATAAATATAGAATTCAATTGAAATACAAGTCTTTTATTTATTTACTTTTCATATCAACACAGTGAAATGACGGCTCTGTACCCATAATCAAGTTGTTTTTCAACAATTATCAACGTATAGAAAAGAAAATTATGTATACAGAATGACACATGTCGAAGTCGACTCATACTCCAGTCGTGGGACTAAACTGACACACCTTTTTTTTTACGTTTTGAAGTCTAGTTACAGTACATTTTTTTATCAACATTTTGTGTAATTATAAAAAAAAATAGTATTGGTAATAATAAAAAAATCGACTCTAAACGTGGTATTACATTTATTTAGAAATTATGTTGCGTTCCTTCATTCTAATAGTTGGAAGAACTAGATAATAAGGCGGTATTTTTCACGGCGTCCTAAGACGGCATTTAAGGTATATGCGTCCCTGTCACTGGTTTTCGAATACTAGGATTTTTATTTGGGGTAGCAGCATGATTCTAGGTCGCTCTTGATCTTAAGGCCTTAGGTTGAAGAAAAATCTATAGATATATTATGTAAAAAGTCATCATCACGACCCTTTTTTGTTATCGTGGATAAACGTATTTATGCATCTCCTCTCAGTTACTTTTAGATTAATTACTAGCTCTCCACTTAACATTACCAATTTTTCATACATACGACAACATATCCCATATCTCAATAAAAACCGAATCAATCATCCATGACAGAAACTAAAGCAGCTATAGGTAAAAATATAAACCAATGGTTAATGCTAAAATCATATATTAAATATACGCCAATCTTAAAAAATATAATCATTAAAAATTGTCATATTTAAAACCTAAAGTAAAGCGTTTGTATAATTTCATTACAAATTATTGTTAATTATTTATGTAAAGCCCATTCTATAGGTAATTATAATAAGAAATTGTATACGATAGACATGGGACACTGGTATAGCGAAATAATTGGTATGATACTACAAATGAAAGAATTAATAGTATTGAATGAACAATTGAATGAATCTATTATGGTCCAAGTCTATCTATACATTCGTGATATTTATGCCACAACATAAAAGTAAAAAAAAAATAACAGTGTAGTTAGTGCGAAAATACCACAACAATCAACGTCATTAAATCGATTTAATTAACGCGCAAATCGATATATGGTTACGACAAAAAAAATTAGATTATACAAATATGTTTTATATAATGAAATCCGTAATACCGGTACCGATTGTTAACGGTTTGCCCACACAAACAAAACTAACTATCGGTTTGGAACTGAGTATATAATCGATACAATCCACCACTAATATATGTATTAAAAATATAACAAAGTAAAACAATAAACTATTTTTCTGTGATTTATCAAAGAACGACAATTCTACTATTATTCTACTACTTAATACTCAGAATAATTTTAAACCATTTAAAAAAATTCAAATAAAAGCAATCGATTACCGTCGACGATCGATTATTATCAAAACATAATATAAAATAAAAAATAAAAAACAAAATACAATAAAGTTTATATAGACTACTACCTACTTAAGATTCAAAAAGAGGTTACATTTGAAATAATCATAAAAGGTACCAGTTATATTATTATGACTTGCTTAAGAATGTTTAAAAAAAAAACCATAAGCATTACATATGTGAGTATTTACACTTATCATTGTCATATCGTATCATAGGCTTATATCACACAGTTCGTTCATAAAACAATATTAATTTTAATATCTAATTTCCAATTGATCAAATTCATAATTATTTTTCATTTTATTCGATATCAATATTATACAAACTTATGCAATATAACTATAATATACGATGACCTGCATATTGAGATTCTCTTAGTCTTACATACTTTTCGATTTTGATTTACTTATAAGCGCTTATGAACCAATATATAAGTATTTTTCTTTCAATTGTAACTTCTCTAAGTAATAATCATATGAAGCCATTGAATATGAATTTATTAATTAAAAATGCATGCATAATACAACTATCTATAGTCATTATTTTACCCATATTTAATATCAGGTTGGGAAAAGGTATCTTCGCATTTTCTATGAAGCCTCAAAACATATTTTTCCAAAGTTTATTTACATTTAATTATAGTATATATGTGCTATTTGGTTTGATGACTCGCTGCAATCTTGTAGGTAGTACCATGATCTATGAGATCAAAATTCCCGGATTGAAAGCGCTTAAACCAACTTTGTGCTACTCTTACTGACACTGTAATATCCATAAATGTGACTTTTTTTTGTAATAATATTGTTAACAAAAAATATTTTTTTTATTATTTTTATGTAACTTTTTTGATATCATCAAAACCAGCCAGACACAAATAGTACAGCTAAAGAGATTTTAGTACAAGTTTATACATACTATATGCGAAAAGACTTTCTTCCCGATCTATTATATTAATCGTACGACACGCTTTATTGAGAAATCTATGATATATAACATTTGAATACTTGTTTATAGTCAAGGTTTAGCGTTATGGCCACAATCTCACTTGATCTTAAGTGACGATGCGGCCCAAGACGGTAGACACGCTAAACCTGTGGAAGGACTGGATCTCGAATGCAATTGCTGGAACACACACCTAATGGTATTAGGCGGCAGATTTTTAACTAGAGGGTAGTTGCTAGCCAGTCGAATATCAGACCTATTCTATCAGCATGCTATGGTTTCCCTTACGATTTTTTCCTTTACCGAAAGCTCAAGCTCATTGTACTGTCATTGTATTGTCATTGGATTCGAACTCACGTCCTTTGACGCAAAGTCGTATTCATATATTCATTGTTTCTGTATTTATTCATGTTTTAATTAAATGACATTGAATTAGACGGTAATTTTTAGTGGACGATTACTCAGAATGATACTGAAGCGAATGAAAAAAAAAACTGGACAAAAAAGGACTACTGTCATAAAAGAAGTGTTCTTGTTCTTTTGATATTAGTCAACTCATTTAATACTGAAAGTGCAAAAAAGATCGGATAAAAGTAATTTAAGCCGAGATAATTATAGCTAAAACCTAAGCTATTTTTGAACATTACACTGAACATACGCAAATTATATATTTATATTTTTCTACCAGTACATATTTATTTTTCCACAGGTAAGTGTTATTAATAAAATACATAATTAGTCGATATGACACACACATTATAAAAACTGAAAAAGTGACATCTGGCGGATTGTTAACTAAATATATTTATGAATATATATGATATAATTAAACTCCAGTTAGTCGATAGATGGCACTGCATTATTAAATGCTGATAAATTGGAGACGTCTACCGAGAATCTTTAAATATTTGAAAATACATACGAGCCTCATGCAATCTATATATATCTAAAAAATAAAGAAGTTCAGAGGCACATTAAACAATCAGTATATATAGTATATGAATCGCCGAAATGTATGTAAACGCATAACTTGAAATAAATGAAAAAAATATACCACAAGAAGACACAAAAAACATTGTTAATCAAATATTACATTTCATATAATTAAAAGACATTTACTTAATTGGAGTTATAAACAAGACCATTGAATAATCAAAAGAAATAAAAACGGAAACGATAGTTCTATTGATCATATTGAATTGAAGTTGGAAGGTTGTTTAGGATTGATTTATAGTTAATCAAAATGTAAAAAAAAAAACAAATATTCAAACCGGTCAAACCGTTTTTGAGTATTAGCGAAAATAAACAACATCGATTATAGGTGATACGAAGTTCACCGCGTCAGCCAGTAATTTATAAATGTTTTATGGTTTTATATGTCGCAACTAGGTCATCTGGCAGACCTTTTAAAGCGATGATAGCCCAGTCAGTGGTAGTGTGTACGGACTCCGCGTCAAGGGGTGCGACTTCGAATCCACTTATAATGAGCTTAAACTTTCGGTGAAGGAAAATATCGTGGGGAAACCATAGCATAGTGGTAGCGCTTTTTCTAATGCTCGCCTGGCTAACAACCAACCCTCAAGCTGAAAATCTGCCGCCAAATACCAATAGGTGTCTGGCAATTACACTTGAGAGGCAGTCGCTCCACAGGTTTAGCATTTCTAACAACTTGGGCCGTACCGTCACTAAAGATTAGGTGAGATTATGGCCATAAAAATGCTTAGCGTGCTTAATTTACCTTCATTATTAAAAAAACGACCTAAACAGTATCTCTCAAGTTGGATCAAACTGCACACAGAGTGCAAAATTTGATTCAAATCGGTTCAGTACTTTAGGAGTACATCGCGGACAAACAACTTAAACCGAAATTTTTATATATAAAGATAACGGTAGAAATGATATTTTTGTTTCTCTCTTAATTTATTTTGTATTTGTATTGCATTAATTTCAGGAGCATATATTATTCCTAGTGTACATGAGAGACTTAGTTCGCCAGAGTAAAATTACAACCTTGTCCGCAATAATTAATATTGATAATCATCGCGTCATGTTTTGTCTGTCGATAAGTTTAAAGAGTGTAAAAGGGAAAAAATACTCGTGCATAATAATTTAATTTCCACATAATAAAACCTACTAATTATGTATTTAGTTGTTAATTTGTTTATATTAGCAAATTAAACCAAAAGTCAAACCAAAAATTTTGTTCACTGTTTGTTTATATTAGCAAATTAAACCAAAAGTCAAACCAAAAATTTTATTTCTCATCGTCAATATCACTATCTCATTGTCAATATCACTCTATGAAGGAAAAACACTACTACCGTTTCGAAAACAACATGGCGTTCTGGAAGAGAAGAAACGGCGAAAGAAACTCTCCAGCGATCGCTCTTTTTATCATATGAATACAATTGTTCGAATATAAACAATACATAAATAATATTACATTCAAACTACAATAACAAAATAACAATATTTTATACCCGTATCTTATATCTAAACGTATCAACACCGCATCTTATATCTAAATGTATCAACACCGCATCTTACATAAATAATATTACATTCAAAGTACAATAACAAAATAATATTTTTATACCCATATAAACGTATCAACACCGCATCTTATATCTAAATGTTCAACACCGCATCTTACATAAATAATATTACATTCAAAGTACAATAACAAAATAACAATATTTTTATACCCGCATCTTATATCTATGTATCAACACCGCATCTTAAATCTAACGTATGACCGCAACTTACATCTAAACGTAACGCAACGCATCTTAAATCTAAACGCATCTTAAATCTAAACGCATCTTAAATCTAAACGCATCTTAAATCTAAACGCATCTTAAATCTAAACGCATCTTAAATCTAAACGCATCTTAAATCTAAACGCATCTTAAGTCTAAACGCATCTTAAGTCTAAACGCATCTTAAGTCTAAACGCATCTTAAGTCTAAACGCATCTTAAGTCTAAACGCATCTTAAGTCTAAACGCATCTTAAGTCTAAACGCATCTTAAGTCTAAACGCATCTTAAGTCTAAACGCATCTTAAATCTAAACGCATCTTAAATCTAAACGCATCTTAAATCTATACGCATCTTAAATCTATTACGTATTACCGCAACTTAAATCTAAACGTATAACCGCAACTTAAATCTAAACGTATGTCCGCATCTTAAATAAACGCATCATATCGCCGTATCTTAACTCTAAACATCGGTGATGACCGCATCTTAAATCTATGTAACACCGCACCTTAACTCTTATAACACTTAATTCTAAACGAACCGCATCTTAAATCTATGTAACACCGCACCTTAACTCTTATAACACTTAATTCTAAACGTATAACCGCAACTTAAATCTAAACGTATGACCGCATCTTAAATCTAAACGCATCATATCGCCGTATCTTAACTCTAAACGTATGACCGCATCTTAAATCTATGTAACAAGAGAAGACACGAAGACCCCGTCAGCTAGATGAGATTGTCGTGCACAGTGTCCCCGGCTACGGGACATCGGTATGCATAGATTGATGCCATCAGCGCACGCAATTGGAGCTGGAGATGAAGGTTCTCCACCTACACATACAACGCTGCATTAAAACACACCGTATGTACCACCTGGTGAAAACTACCACCACAACTTACTATTTTACATGGTAGTAGGGCTGTTTCTAATGCCCACCTGGCCATCTACCACCCTCAAGTTAAGGATCTTAAAATAGATAAAAACATCCCCGATTGCACTAAAATATAACTTGTCGCGTATCCACCGTGTCACATCATCACGTACAAAAAATCGTCACGTACAAAAACGAATAACTTCAGAGATACGTTTAACTTCAATGACTACATTGCGGACACTTGCGGACACGGCAATGAAACAGTTTGTACAAAATACTGTTAAATGTGTACAAAATACTGTTAAATGCATTATAAATTTAAAAACGATTCATCCGTAAAAAATCATATAAACATCCCTGAATGCACTTAAACAATACAGGGGATGCATAAAAAACTAATATCACAACACACTATAAAAAAAACTAATAATACATCACACTCACCCATGCACTATACGGTCTAGTAGGTATGAAATGCCACCAGCTGTACGAGGTAATTGTGCAAAGCGTGTGCAAAAGTGCCGGTTCATATGAGTAGATGATGTCCTCGGCGTTTGCAATGTCTCCTCGATGCGAGACCTGTAAAAGAAACCGAAGATATGTAATACATTCCGCACATCTATACTCCGCACATAGCCATACAACGTCCCATGACGTGCCGCAAGGTTTGTACAAAGATTACGCGATGCAATGAGACATACACTCGGAGCACGCCGAGACTGTCGCTTTGAAATACATATGAAGGAGATTCACAAAAAAAAAACTAAGAGTATGAATTAGAAACATGCGCCGAATAAACAGAAAAAAAAACATATATACAATCCATTATAAACACTAAAACAATAATTTACCTTGGCCTGGCTATATAAGGCCTGGTACTAAATGTCGCCAGCTGTACGAGGTAGTCGTGCAAAGCGTTGCCGGTAGAGTACATGCCCTGGCGCTTACAATGACTCCCAAACTCTAAATCTGTAACAGAAAGCAAAGGTGCGGATTGCACTATGTAGTATATTCGCAATAAATTCTTACGTCTTAGTCGTAGTCGGTAGTCTTACGAAGCGTTGCCAGCTACAGGGCACCGATATGAGTGGATGCTCCCCCACAGCTCACTCCGCGGGTGATGGCGAAGGCACTGTCCGCCTTATCGCTAACCTGTGAACTAAGAATAACGATTAAACAATTAAAAAGTATTGATAAAACAAAACATCACCCTCCGCATGCACTAATTATACTATACGCTACAAAAATCGCAAACACGTAGACATGCACTACACGAAACATGCATAACAAACACCACACTTAATACATACCACAAGGATATACAAGAGACTGTGTTCAACTGTCAAGTAGCGAAATAAGATCAGTTCCGAAAATAAAATAAATAAAACCGACCAGTCTGCCTGCCTATCCACTTTCCTACCTACACACGACAGAACGAAGACTAGAACCGACCGACCGACCGACCGACCGACCGACCTACCGAACAACCCTACACAGAACAGAAAAAGAACTGAACAGAAAACACAGGTCGACCGACAAAATAACTGATCCTCGCACTATGACACATGAACACACTCTGTCTTCCGTACTTTTTTTTTTTTTTTTTCGACTGGACATACGCTGTTAGCCGGAGGGGCTTTTACAGCTTGGCAGGACTTTTTGGGGCGAATGCTGAGGGCACTCAGCCCCGAGGCAGCGGGCACAAGGGTGCCGTTGTGGCTGGCCCTTGGCATGGACTGCTGCCGGAAGAGAAAATATATTATAAAATAATAAGAGCTGGCCTACTGGAGTAGACCTTTAGATAAATTACTAATTTATGAAATGTTAAATATACTAATTGTTAAGAGAGGCAAGGAAGTCGGTGGAGTGGATTGTACTGTACTGTTTTAAGATTGAGTTATCGGTGTTGGATGGACGTAGTCTTCGCATTAAAACGCCCATGAACTGTATGAAACTGACTGTGAACAGAGGAACCATTATTAAAAATTACAAAGGCAAACAACTGGCAGGGCCACAGGTTTTTGGTCCCTTACAGAACCGTGTACTTAGCGTGTGGGTGTGCACGGATGGTATGCAGTGTGATGTTGTATTCTCAGTGTTGTAGAGTGTCACTGTATCGCGCGAGCAGAGTCGCTCGAGGGACCCTGTCTTCCGTACTGAGCGCCAATGATTTATATACACCTCAACAGGTGGCGTGCATCCCTCTACTTCCCTTATTAACTCCATTACGTTTTAGCGATATCTAGCTACGTACTGCTGCTACCTACACTGAAAGTTGATAATTCGACTTTTAATTGTTGTACGTATTTAGGAATATTGAAATAAGGATGAAGAATTGCCTATGAGTTTTAAATTTTACAAAAATTCCAACCTTAATCATATCTTGAAAATTAAATAAATTACCACATTGGCGCTAGTGTAGCATTAGAATTTAATGTAGTATATGTAATAAATGTTGAAACTATTTACATGCCTGTTAAAAGAAAATTTATGTATAAACTGATATCAATTTTTTCTTTCTTCTATATAATCTAGGTATAAATACCTAAAAACATAACAGATCAGTAGACTTTTGCCTCCTCTATTTGTCAAGCGACTTTCTTTTTTTTATTTAGTTTTTATTGAGGAACTTTAATGCTATCAATTAACAAATTTCGGTAAGTTTTTTCCCAATTTGTCAAAAAATTCCTCCAATCTCCAATAATAAAATTACATGTTATAATTGCGATCGCCGAGTGAACATTAGTTATTTTTTTAATATGCGTATCAATAAAGAACGCTTAACTAAGTTACATCCGATATTTTATAGAACCTTTTTTATTTTTATTTCTAGAAGAAAAAAAAAACTTTTTACATTTTACATTGAAATAACACGTAATATAATAAATACTATGGCAGCTCCTGTCAGTACATAAATAGATTAGTTTTTGCATTATATTTGTTATTTTTATCTTCTCATCCGCATCATGAAATTCTCCATACACGTTGTTAGTAGTACAGAAACGATGTACTGCACCAGACATTTAGAAAAATATTATTTTCGAGGTATAACAAAATATGTTTTATACGAAGCGAACGAAGTCGTGGGCACAGCTAGTCATAGCTATTTTATTTCACGTGTTTTTGCTTAAAATAATACATATTACAGTAATCAGTCAGTATCAGTAATTATTAAATAATTATATTCATCAAAATCTTGATATATATACTACTGTCATTTGTCCTTTAGTTGGTTTGTAAATCCATTCAAACAACATAAGAATCATTTAACTGATCTCTGTGTAATTTATCAAAATAAATAATCGGTCCAACACTGTTGGGAATTAAAGTTTTACCCACTATCCCAGATTAATCCTTTCATTATTTTAGATCTTTTTGTTTATCTTTATGTTTAGTTTAGTGTTATGTTGATGTCAAGTAACGATGATGCCTAAGATGGACACGCTAAGCCTAGTGAAGGGACTGGCTCTCAAGTACAACTGCCGGAACACACCTATAGGTAATTGGCTGTAGATTTGCAACTTGAGCTAGCTAGGCGAGCATTATAAAAAGCCCTACCATCATACTATAGTTTCATCATGATGTTTCCCTTCATCGAAAGCTTAAGCTCATTATAGGTGGATTGGAACCGACGGCGCTAGACGCGGCGTCCATACACATTACCAACTGAGCTAACATCGCTACGTCATAAAAAATACCCTTTATGATAATGCATAAATATTAGTTATCACGATATCGGATTACATGAAAAAGAATATGCTAGTTTCAGAATGTAAAGAAATTTTGAATAACTTTCTATGTATAGATATGGCTCAGTTACAGATATATTATATTAGTAGAAAACAGATTCTATTGAACCAAAAGTCGGATGTAGAAGTCGTTTAAGTATTATGCTAAACAATTTTGATCTGGCAGTATTAACGTGTTGAGTACCTATATCTGAATTATAATATATGGTACACTTTGCACGCCTCATACTGTGAAGCAGGTGAGGCTGTGCTCTACTCTCAACACGTCAAGATCAAGCAATTTTTTTCTTTTAAACTGCCTGTACCGTAATCTGTTTGTCTTAATACGAAAATATGAGCACATAATTTTAAGAAAACACTTTAAATAATTTAGCTCATATTTTATAAAAAAAAAAAAAAACAATTATAAAAAATACTGTTTAAAAATGTTCGTGGACGTCCGGATTTATTTACACGCGGTGGTCACGACAACTCCCGAAAAATTGACGTATCGAGACAGTGTTTCGTTTATTATGTTTAAAATAAAATTAACCAGTTATATATTTCATATCATTAGTCTAGTACCAGAAGTTTAATAATAAAATGGATCGATGCAAACCGCATTTTTCAATTTATTACGTTTCACATTTAAATGTTCTCGGTATTGTCAATTTTTTTTTACTTTTTAAGAAAAAGGTAAAAGTACTATAATTTAGAAAATCAAAAGTGCACGCCTTATAACCTAAAATTTTATTTGAATTACATAGATTTAAGTAAGCATTCATATTAAATATGAATAATGATTTCACTATTTTTTTATATATACACATATAGATATAAAATAAAATCTAAAAGATACAATTAGTAAGAAAGACTATTCACTGTTAATGAATTTATTTATTATTGAAATTAAATTAATAGATTATTGCTCAGAATGATACTGAAGCGAATGAAAAAAAATGGACTCAAAAAATGAAGTTTTTTGGACGTTATCGTGACCACATACATCATCTGCACATACAGACAACCCGTCGTCCACCAAAATATTTTTACATAACGTATTTTATATACTATTTTCATGATTTCTATTTTTGTAATTATTTTAGTGATTTAATTTGGCCTTTATTATATTCTTATTTATTAAAATGATATTTGAAAGATTTAAACGGACTGAACTACCTGTTGTCACTTTTGTATTTGTTAAGTCTTTCAATTTATCAGTCACTGGAAATGCATTGCCTTCTCCTTTGAAGATCGTCGATGATATAGTCAGTTCTTGTTCAACAGTCGAGAAATAAGGTCGTTAACAACTAAGTGCTAGTTTCGAAGTGTAATGAGGTGATCAAAGGTGTTTAATAAGTGAGTGGTAAAGGAAAAAGGTAAAAGCTTTCTTATAATACTATCTAGAAAAAAAAAAAAAAAAAATGTTTTTAAAGTATTTACTGTCCATCGGGTCAGATAGTTCTCCTGTATAAATCTAAACCACTGAAACACCTTAGATTGGATTTTATATTGCAGCGTATTACTGCTAATACTTGCAACTTTTATAATTAGTGTGCCGCTTCATTACTATAATTAAGTATTCATGAAACGATAATACACAATGATGGACATCGAATCGGGAAATCACAAATATATATATTATTACCGTAATAGACTCGTGTAATACAGTAAATAAGCGTATAAATTAAATTGGTTATATAAGCACATACCTAAGTCTATAAAACATGATTCGAGTCAGATACGCGGTTGCGAACGGACGTGTCCGTAAGCTCTCGCTGTTCTCTTGATCGCTGCGCCTTGCTGCGCCGCCCTTTGTTCTTTTGTATTTTTATTCGTGTCGTCGGCAATAATCCGTTTATTGCTGCCAGTTTGCGGTACAGAAATTAATTCTGTTAAATCCCAATCATATTGTTTGGGTATTGTGTTAAAGTTCTTATTGTCTCGGTGTTTAGTGTAATTCCCAAATATTGGTTAGTTATTGTGAATCAGTGCAGTGTTTATAGTGCCACCACTGTAAGTTCGCCGGTCACCGGCCGCCATAAAAGGTAAAATTTTAATTTTCCTAAGCCTTTTATTACGGGCCAGGCCCCAGATATTGTTCATTGTTCTTTTTGTCTTTCTTTTATTTTTTATTTTTGCACGTGCAGTGGACATAATCCGATGTTGTTTTGACAAACCCGGGATTGTTTGTCAAAACTCTCACCAGCCGCGCCCCCCTGCCCTTCCGGAAGGGAGGTCTTTGCAAATTAAAAAAAAAAAAATATAATTTAATAATCACATATATATATAGTTATATTAAACAATAGGAATTTTAAATTTTAAGTATATTCATTGTTATCATTATATAATTATTTGTTTTTCTTTTATTTACCTCCTCGCCCCCCTGCCCTTCAGGTAAGGAGGTTTATTTATTTATTTATTTATCCACAAGCCATATTTAACATTGTATATACATATATATAATTTCCCTGTACGTTATTATTATTCACTTTTATAAATATATATATATATATATATATATATATATTTTATTATTTATCCATTCTCCAATCCATCATCGAAATGGCTTTAGCAGCCAAAGATAGGGAGCTCGAATATGAGCGTATGTCCCAGTTCCTCAAAGGACACCCGGAGCTCTATAGGGGTTACAGGGAGTTGCACCCGATGCAACCCCATATAAGAAAACCAGCCCGCAATATAAACGCATCGGACAGTTCGATGCGCGCCATGGAAGGGCCCACGAAATCGACCTTGGCAGTCGAGCCTTCTGCTCCTGCCACGATTCCGGTTAGGTCCGCTACCACAAAGCCATCATCATCTACTAGAGGTGATTTTGAAAAAATGTCGTCGTACGCGCTACGACCACTCCCAGCCCGAGCAAACACGTGCGCGCCGGAAGCACCGACCGGCGCCGCGTGCTCCATTCAGCTGAACAATATGTTCTCGCCGCTGTCACCGGAAGACAGCAATGATCGCCATCCATGCGTAAGGCCGGACTCGCGTGCATCGTGCGCGAGCCCGATCAGCATGGAGGGCGATCAACTCTGCTCCGAAGGGAGCACGCTAACTGAAAACGACTTCGAGGTCGTTCAATCTCGCGCTAGACGTACAAAGCGCAAACGCACAAAGCGCCCGGACTCTGACTCAGGTGCTGGAAAGCGCTACGCCATCCCTGATGGTGAGGGCAGTCGTGCGGTCACCCCCGCACCCTCCATCTCTGCGTTCCGATCTCCCCAGGAGTCAGAATCTGACTCCAGTAGGGTATATCTAAGCCCTGATGGTGAGAGCCGCCCTAAAAAGGTTCCCGCGCCCCGCGTAGCGCCCGCGTCACACGCCGCACCCGCACCCGCGACTCGCGCCCCCGCTTCCGGCCCCTCGGGCTCGGCTGGCCAGGCTCAGCCGAAGCTACGCGCTTCTCCGCCGGTAATTATGCAGGACAAATCCGCCTGGACCCGAATCTCCGCTGAGCTTCACTCACGGAGCATTAACTTCACGCACGTGACAAGCACCCCCGCGGGCATTCAAATTAAAGTGCAAAATTCCGAAATGCATAGAAAACTGACGGAATTTCTCACCGCCGCCAAACAGCCCTACTACACATATACACTCGAGGAGGAACGCCTCCTTCGAGTAGTCATTAGGCGAGTTCCCAAGGAACTCCCTCTTCCTGAGGTGGCAGCTTCCCTGCGAGCTCAAGGATTCCCGGTGCGGGAAGTTTTCCGCATGTATCACAGGCAATCCAAAAGGCCATACGATATGGTCACGGTCCTCCTGGACCGCACACCTGAAGGGAAAGCTATATTTTCCCTCAAGTCTGTCTGCGGACTATCCGGGGTCGCTGTTGAGCCCCCCCGCAAATCTCACATCCCATCGCAGTGCCATAACTGCCAAAATTATGGTCACTCAGCGAGCGGATGCCACCTTCGCCCCCGGTGCGTTAAGTGCCTAGGGGACCATTCCACCAAGGAGTGCACGCGCACCCCTGAGACAGCTGCTCCGCCCAGCTGTGTGCTCTGCAAAAAAGCAGGGCACCCCGCCAATTACCGCGGGTGTGAGTGTGCGCCTCGTACGAGGCGCCCGCGCCACCCGAGACCAACTCGCCGGGCTCCCACTGCGGCCCCCCGGCCCCAGCCCCCACCGCTTATGTCTGCTGAGGCGTATCCTCAGCTTAAAACCTCCTCTGGTGCATATGCACCTGAACCCTCCAAGCCCGCACGCGTCCCTCAGACGGCGTGGGCCCAGAAATCTAAGCCGCAAAAGGCCTCCGCTCCAGCTCAGGAGCATAAGCTCCCGGAGGATCTTTTCCAAGGGGGTAATTTTATCACTCTCGAGCAAATCCTGAGAAAGCTCAGTCTGAGTGAAATCATCGCGTTCAACGACGCGATTAAACGCACCTCGGACCCGCTGAAACAGATGGGAATTATCTCATCGTTCCCAAACGTTGCAGCTTCACTGCAATGTTTCTATCAATCAAATTCCAAATAAAAACTTAGTTTTTTAGTTTTTTTTTGTTAATTTTACGTAGTCTATAGTTAGATGGATAAAATCAAGCCCCGCGGTTTGACTTTATCCTTTTATAATGCATTTACCTTTGGAAACCAACGCGACCTGGTGGCTAAGTATCTTCAAGACCACCAGGTGGATGTGTTTCTTATCCAAGAAACATTTCTAAAAACTAGTACACGCGATCCGCGAATCGCAAACTACTCTATAGTAAGAAATGATCGTACATACACCAGCGGTGGAGGTACGATGATATACTATAAAAAATCTCTCTATTGTACTCCAATAGATCCTCCTAAACTCGATAACATCGAAGTCTCGATTTGTAGGATAGGGATATCAGGACATCCCTCGATTTATATAGTCTCCGCTTATTTAAGCCCGAGTAAATGCCTCACGAAAAAGGATCTCGCTACTCTGTTTTCGCTAGGTAGCTCAGTGATTATCGCCGGCGACCTTAACAGTCGTCACGAAATGTATAATAGTTCATACACTTCTCGAAATGGTACTATTCTTGCAGAGCTTGAGAGTGAGCTTTCTTTCGATGTAGTAGCTCCCTCTGAGCCAACTCACTACGCTATTCGAAGCAACACTCGCCCGTCCGTACTAGATGTAGCCCTCCTCAAGGGAATCGCACTTCCTGTTCGCGACATAAGAGTTGTGAGCGAACTTCTCTCAGACCATCGTCCGGTCATTTTACAGTTAGATCAGCCCGATGATTCCGGCCCCTCCTCCGTCCAAGTGGCTGATTACGCGAGGCTACGCAGGTATCTTATCGATAACCCTTCGTCACCAAGTCTGGATAAGATCCCGACCGTAGTAGAGTCCGCTGCGGATGCTGACCTTGCGATCGATTCCCTGGTTGAACACCTGCAATCTGCCGTGAGGGTGACCTCGAAAGAGGTGAAAGCGGCGAATGATCGCCGTTTTATACTCCCTCCCGACATGCGGGCTTTGATCACGGAAAAGAATGCGGCGATGCGTGCGCATGACTCTTATCCTTCTGAGGATAATCGCTCCCGTCTTCAAGCCCTCCAGAGAGAGGTGAAAGCTCGCATGGCCGAAATCCGTAGCAGCAGGTGGGACGCTTTCTTAGGAGAGCTTGAACCAACTCACCTTGCCTACTGGAAGGTCATTAAGGCCTTGAAGGCTAACAATCACACTCCGATGCCCCCTCTAAGCAGAGGCCCCGGGATACCTCCCGCTTTTGACTGCGACGAAAAGGCGGAATGTCTCGCCGACTCGTTAGAAGCGCAGCGTTCCCCAAATCAAGGCTCAGACCCTATTCATATGAGCATGGTCGAGTCCTCAGTAAAATCATTCCTGTTATCTCCTCCTGCGGCTCCGCTGGATCCCATCTCAACGGACGAAGTCCGGGCGGTGATCAAAAGCCTCAAGCTAAGGAAATCTCCAGGTCCAGACGGCATCAGGAATGAAGTCCTCAAACGTCTTCCTGACCATCTGATTGCTCTTCTGGTCTGCATCTTCAATGCGGCCATGTCACATTGTCATTTTCCAGCAGTATGGAAAAGGGCACATGTCATAGGTATTCACAAACCAGGGAAAGAGTCAAATTCTCCTGATAGTTACAGACCTATCAGCCTCCTAAACACTTTAGGTAAAATCTATGAGAGACTCCTTCTGAGTCGTCTCGAGTCCGCTGTAACCAGCAAAAAGATCCTACCTGATGCGCAGTTTGGCTTTAGAGCCAGACACTCATGCACGGACCAAGTACTCCGCCTCACGGAGCACGTCCTCTCTAAATTCAATATCCCTGGTTTTGAAAAATCTCCATATCGCACCCTTGCAATTTTCTTTGATGTAGCCAAAGCATTCGATAAGGTTTGGCACTCGGGGCTTATATATAAGCTCAATCAAGCAGAAATTCCGGACAATCTAGTCCGGATACTACTCAATTATCTCTCGGAGCGCTCCTTCTGCTATCGAGTAGAAGGAGCACTCTCATCTCCACACCCGATAAGAGCGGGAGTTCCCCAAGGTTCTATCCTGGCGCCTCTGCTTTTTAACCTGTTCATCAGCGATATCCCCTCCCTCGAAAAAGGAATTCAGTTCGGATTTTACGCTGATGATACAGTCATATTCGGTAGTCTTAGGAACCACGTCAAACTCATCAGTTATGTCCAAAGAGCTGTAGTCACTTTTGGCGACTGGTGTAGTAAATGGTGTATCGCACTTAACCCGGAAAAGAGTGCCGCCGTTATGTTCGATCCTATTCGGAAAAGTAGAATTCCTCCATACGCTCCTCTCAAACTTTATTCGAGAGATATTCCCTGGGCCTCAGTGGTCAGGTACTTAGGTGTCGATTTAGATTCGAAGCTCATTTTCAGCTCCCATATCAAGAGGGTGAAAAGAAAAGCTACTATAGCCTTAGTCCACCTTCGCCCTCTTTATAATTCGAAAAGTAAAATGTCACTGAGCTGTAAGCTTACTTTATACAAGACATGTATCCGTCCGATCCTAACATACGGCTGTCCAGCCTTTGCTCGTGCCTCGAAACCCACTCTCAGACCTCTGCAAGTGTTGCAGAACAAATATCTGCGTGCGATTACCGGAGCCCCCTGGTACGTACGAGATGTTGATCTGCACAAAGACCTCGAAATGCCTTCTATTAGGGCATACATTCGTGACCTCACCAAGACTCACTTCGAGAGTGCGGAGGCACATCCGAATCCTCTAGTAGTGAATTCTGTGAAATACGATCCGAACCCAAACGATAGCGGATATAAACGCCGCCCTCGTCACATCTTCCTCGATCCGCCGGATAAATTCACGCGACATACCGCGTCTTTTCCGTCCGTCTCTATTCCGAATCGCGCATACGCGCGCGCTAGACCGCGAAACCGTCGTCCTCGCCGGCGAGGGCGGGCGGTTAACTTCGCTCCCGCACACCCGCCGCGGCCCCCTTCTGCGGACGCTCGAGCCTAGGTCGATCCTTCGGTATGGAGCCCTCGAGCTAACCCGCTCGCGCGATACAGTGACACTCCACACTCACTGAACCCACATCATTACACTGCATGTCACATTCGTGCACACTCACACAGTACGTACACGGTTCTGTGAGGGACCGCCCGTGGTCTTTTATTCTTTTATTTCTTATTACTATAACGTTCTCTCATAATAGATAGTACCGCGTTCGTTTTCTCTCATACGCGATTCGGCAACAGCCCAAGCCGAGGTTCGGTCACTAGTGACACCCTTGTGCGAGTTGCCCCGCGGGTTTGAGCGCCTTCCGCGCTCACCCCACTAGTTCAGGTGAAGCTGTAAAAGCCCCTAAGGCTAACAGTGTAGGTCCTTTCGAAAAAAAAAAAAAAAAAAAAAAAAACTATAAAACATTATACATCCGCGAGCGGCGGCACTCTCAACCATGGCTTCTAAAATTATTCTAATTCTGTTCATACAAACATTACTTCAGGGATACTTTTGCGAAGAAATATCAAATATGCCAGATGTGAGTTTTTTTTTTTTTGTATACTATGTCCTTATTCACAAATATGATTAAAGGAATAAAAACCTTGTGTGATGGACGAAAATATTTGAGACGATTGAAAAAAAATTAACTTTAAAATATCTTTGTTAGTTTATAACACACAAAACATTCAACCGGTTTAAACGAGACATTTTTAGTCATATAAAGATAATGTATTTTAAAATTTTCGCGTTGTACATACCATTATTAAATAATAAGCGTTCAGACCCATTTTTTAAATTTATCTTAGGTCGCATAAAATACACCAAATAGACATACTAACTGACCCGACAAACGATATTCTGTCAAATAAATTATTTCTAGTGACCAAAGTATGGTTGTATTAATTAAGTCGCGATTAAACAATGAGAGTGTGTAGGAGTGTGAATATTTGGTTTATTATTTTTTGGATAGGGTCACCTTAATCACCAGCTACATGAAATATATTTCATGACCTATTCTCATACCAAATATACAGAAAAAAAAAAACATTAAAATCGGTAGTTATTTCAAAAGTGTATAACCACGAACACCGTGGTATGATTTTTTATATATAAGATTATTCTTAACTTGATATAAAAAGAGTGAAATTACATCGCGAACTATATAGAGGTATTAGACAGTACTAAGGAATATTTTATATATGCTTTCATTATAAGTGTTTTCTTATATTTTACAGAAATTAGTAGGCGGACTAACAGTACAAGATCGTACAGATCCTAAATATCAGGCTCTCGCTAGGAAATCTTTAGATTTCTTTTTTGAATCCAACGGATTCCCAACACATGTTAACGTAATTGAAGTGGAACACGTCACAACCCAAGTTGTCGAAGGACTCATAATAACGATCAGGTTTCTTGTGTACTCGAAAGAAGACCACATAGTATTTAATTGTATTACGAAAATCTTAGAGCAAAATTGGACCAACACAACCTACGATACCATTAATTGCAACAAAATTGAAAACAATTTCGACCCAAGATAATCCAAAATGGCCAATTCAGAAGGAAACCGAGGATATTACAAAGAACTCGAGCGAACCATTAAACACCATGCATTATTATCCGTGTATTATACATTTTTTTTAATACTCTCATATACTCCAGTGTCTCCCGGTCTATTTGTTTGTATATTAGTGAGCTTTTAGAATCATTCAACCATCCGAATTTTATGTATTTTATCGGTATATTTGTTCAATCAGTGTTGGGTATTAACATTTTATATTCACCCTTTCATTTTGTGAAATAAAAGTTATCCGTGACATCGTTTTTTTTTCGACTTGACGTACACTGTTATCCTTAAGGACTTTGTGCCTCACCGAACTTTTCTTTAAAGCGATCCATAATGTTAGTTATATTATTAGTTTATATTATTAGATATAACCGTGGCAAATTTCATTAAAATCTAGTAGTTTCAGAGTATAAGGGAAGAGACAGATATGCATAATTAAATATATGTTGTGATTCTCAAAAAGTATATTTCATGGTTAGATTTGGGTCAGTTACAATTTTTTATACTTCTGCATAGATAACGAATTCTATAATAAAAGAACTAAGGTGCATATTACCTTACGCTGAATTCCAAAATTCTGGTCTGATAACATTAAAGTGTAGAATGTGAATTATATAAATACATCATTTTCTACGAACACTTTATTTTATATGTATATATTTTGATCAGTATTTGCAGACATATGAGGCGAACTTAACGTAGTATTTATAAAACTATGCATACAAGACCTATGGAATAAAAAACAATGGCTGCTTATATTATTATTGTAATATTTTGATAAAACAAAACCATGCTAATATCAGGAGTGGTCAAGTAACCAGTAAAGTCAATGAAAGAGTTTTGTTAATCATCGACTTCCTGACTATTTCGTTTTGTGACGCTAAAATTTTGCTACGCTGTTTTCCTTCACCGAAAGTTCAACCAGCTCATTGTACGTGGTAGGATTCGAACACTTCATTACCGTAATTTAGTATATTCCAAACAATAACCCAAACATCGAATCGAAAAATGATAATTTTTTATATTACCGTGATAAATATAATACAATAAATAAGCATATAAATTACATAGACTGTATAAGTATGCCTAGGTCTCCACAACTTACCATTTCTGTGGACAGTGGCATCACGTGCGATCCTCAACCATGGCTTCCAAAATAATAATCATTCCATTCAATCAGACTTTACTTCTGGTATACTTTTGTGAGGAAAACTCGCCGGTGAGTATTTATATTTGCTTTTAGTTTCATAAATATTAGTTCTAACATTACTATAAAACGATACTAGGTATTTCGTTTATTTTATTTGTGTTCACATGTTGATGCAATATCACTTGATATTTATCGTGTTTGTAGTTCGGCCGGCGAAACTTAATCGGACTGAAATTCTTAGAAATGTAAATGTGAAAAAGATTTATAGAACCAAATTGGGTTTATTGATATGGTCACTATTCAATGGAGTTTACTAAACCAAAACAAAAGGCGTTCGCAAAATTATAAATAAGTATATGACAACATTTTTCTTTATTAGTATAAATGCGTGGAAATTTACAGAATCTATGTTCAAAGCGGTCAAGATTCATTCGGCCGTCCTGTAGATAATCCTGAGAAATCTTAGTTAATATGAAGTTAAATGACGATGCAGAAATATAGTAAATTCCTAAGCCTATTACTAGGGTTGGCTCTCATATACTGCTAACGAAGAAAATAGCTACACTAACAAGTTATGATTTTGCCACAGTGTTTCTCTTCGCCGAGATCGCAGGCTCATGCATGGCGCCTAAACACGCAACTACTTATCTTTCATTGCATTACAATATCTAGCCCGTCTGCAGAAAACACATAATTCAAAAACGTACTAGAAATAAAATAAATAAAGTGATATTTGATTGATGAAGGCGTTACTTTGAGGTAATCCATTATTAAATATTGAAGTGTATATTAAGTATTTGTACTTCCACTTGGAGTGGAGATTGCAAATTCCGTTTGCACTCGCCCGCTTGCAATGGAAAAGTCAACATCTATTTGAGAATACTCCATGACGGAGCGAAACACGTGTAGTCGATTGTACCACATACCCGCATTTGGTCCAACCATCGGCCAACATCGGGTCAAATGTCCTCCAACGACGTCAGCGGCTAATCAATTCCAAATGGAAGTGCAAAGTAACATAACACTTCAACATTTCATAAATTAAATCAACATTAACCGTGGACTACGAAGAGGTCTTAGGAACCAAATATAAGAACTTTTTTAGAGTAACGTTTTAAAAGGGTTTAACAATAAATATTTAAATTTTATTTTACAGATAATCTTCGGCGGAGAAACGGTACAAGACTCAAAAGACAATATATACTAAAATGGCTGAAAAATATTTAGATTTTGTCATCGACTTTGTCACATTGCCACTGGATCGTACTGTAATTGATGTGAAACACGTCACAACCCAAAGTGTTAAAGGGGTCATAACAAGGATCAGGTTTAATGTTATTTCGCTAGATGAATCGTCCAAGTTCAATACAATGAGTTGCTTTACGGAAATCTACGAAGTAGTTGGCTAAACAAAACTGAAGCGGCCATAACCTGCCAAGACGTCCTAAAGATTAATGCAATGGAATAGAGAGCTCAGATCGTCCAATTTCGTCCAAGTCCATTAAATCAGGTAATCAAAATCTAGAAATGATGAAAAGGCAACAGAATGCACTAAACAAAAATATGGAATTAAATTGAAATACATTATGAGATAAGTTTTTTATTTATTTACTTTTCATATCAACACAGTGAAATGACGGCTCTGTACCCATAGTCAAGTAGTTTGACGGCTCTGTACCCATAGTCAAGTAGTTTTTCAACAATTTCCAACGTATAGAAAAGAAAACTAATAAACTACATCATATATTAAATATACGCCAATCTTAAAAAATATAATCATTAAAAATTGTCATATTTAAAACTTAAAGTAAAGCGTTTGTATAATTTCATTACAAATTATTGTTAATTATTTATGTAAAGCCCATTCTATAGGTAATTATAATAAGAAATTGTATACGATAGACATGGGACACTGGTATAGCGAAATAATTGGTATGATACTTACAAATGAAAGAATTAATAGTATTAGATGAACAATTGAATGAATCTATTATGGTCCAAATCCATACATTCGTGATATTTATGCCACAGCATAAAAGTAAAAAAATAATAATAGTGTAGTTAGTGCGAAAATACCACAACAATCAACGTCATTAAATCGATTTGATTAACGCGCAAATCGATATATGGTAACGACAAAAAAAAAAATAAGATTATACAATACGTTTTATATAATGAAATCCGTAATATCGGTACCGATTGTTAACGGTTTGCCCACACAAACAAAACTAACTATCGGTTTGGAACTGAGTATATAATCGATACAATCCACCACTAATATATGTATTAAAAAATATAACAAAGTAAAACAATAAACTATTTTTCTGTGATTTATCAAAGAACGACAATTCCATATCTTTAAATTATTCTACTACTTAATACTCAGAATAATTTTAAACCATTTAAAAAAGTTCAAATAAATGTAATCGATTACCGTCGACGATCGATTATTATAAAAACATAATATAAAATAAAAAAATAAAAAACAAAATACAATAAAGTTTATATAGACTACTACCTACTTAAGATTCAAAAAGAGGTTACATTTGAAATAATCATAAAAGGTACCAGTTATATTATTATGACTTGCTTAAGAATGTTTAAAAAAGAAACCATAAGCATTATATATGTGAGTATTTACACTTATCATTGTCATATCGTATCATAGGCTTATATCACACAGTTCGTTCATAAAACAATATTAATTTTAATATCTAATTTCCAATTGATCAAATTCATAATTATTTTTCATTTTATTCGATATCAATATTACAAACTTATGCAATATAACTATAATATACGATGACCTGCATATTGAGATTCTCTTAGTCTTACATACTTTTCGATGTTGATTTACTTATAAGCGCTTATGAACCAATATATAAGTATTTTTCTTTCAATTGTAACTTCTCTAGGTAATAATCATATGAAGCCATTGAATATGAATTTATTAATTAAAAATGCATGCATAATACAACTATCTATAGTCATTATTTTACCCATATTTAATATCAGGTTGGGAAAAGGTTTCTTCGCATTTTCTATGAAGCCTCAAAACATATTTTTCCAAAGTTTATTTACATTTAATTATAGTATATATGTGCTATTTGGTTTGATGACTCTCTGCCATCTTGTAGGTAGTGCCATGATCTATGAGATCAAAATTCCCGGATTGAAAGCGCTTAAACCAACTTTGTGCTACTCTTACTGACACTGTAATATCCATAAATGTGACTTTTTTTTGTAATAATATTGTTAACAAAAAATATTTTTTTTATGTTTTATTATGTAACTTTTTTGATATCATCAAAACCAGCCAGACACAAATAGTATTTTTTAGTAAAGAGATTTTAGTACAAGTTTATACATACTATATGCGAAAAGACTTTCTCCCCGATCTATTATATTAATCGTACGACACGCTTTATTGAGAAATCTATGATATATAACATTTGAATACTTGTTTTATAGTTAAGGTTTAGCGTTATGGCCACAATCTCACTTGATCTTAAGTGACGATGCGGCCCAAGACGGTAGACACGCTAAACCTGTGGAAGGACTGGATCTCGAATGCAATTGCTGGAACACACACCTAATGGTATTTGGCGGCAGATTTTTAACTAGAGGGTAGTTGCTAGCCAGTCGAGTATCAGACCTTTTCTCCAGCATGCTATGGTTTCCCTTACGATTTTTTCCTTTACCGAAAGCTCAAGCTCATTGTACTGTCATTGTATTGTCATTGGATTCGAACTCACGCGTCCTTTGACGCAAAGTCGTATTCATATATTCATTGTTTCTGTATTTATTCATGTTTTAATTAAATGACATTGAATTAGACGGTAATTTTAAGTGGACGATTACTCAGAATGATACTGAAGCGAATGAAAAAAAAAACTGGACAAAAAAGGACTACTGTCATAAAATAAGTGTTCTTGTTGATATTTGTCAACTCATTTAATACTGAAAGTGCAAAAAAGATCGGATAAAAGTAATTTAAGCCGAGATAATTATAGCTAAAACCTAAGCTATTTTTGAACATTACACTGAACATACGCAAATTATATATTTATATTTTTCTACCAGTACATATTTATTTTTTCCACAGGTAAGTGTTATTAATAAAATACATAATTAGTCGATATGAAACACACATTATAAAAACTGAAAAAATTGACATCTGAAGGATTGTTAACTAAATAAATTTATGAAAATATATGATATAAAAAAAACTCCAATGTTAGTCGATAGATGGCACTGCATTATTAAATGCTGATAAATATGAGACATCTACCGAGAATCTTCAAATATTTGAAAATACATAAAAAAATAAAGAAGTTGAGAGGCACATTAAATAATCAGTATATATAATATATGAATCGCCGAAATGTATGTAAACGCATAACTTCGGAACTCAGAAAATATAATTCCTAAACTCAATGCGACTATTTAGAATTTTCTTAGAGCACAGTTATCCATCAGAATAACGTAGTAAACTATTCCACAGAATTTTTAAATTAACTGGAATTGCTTGAATCACCGCATCACAATTTCCTAATAAAAGTAAATTTTACTGGAACAAATATACCACAAGATCACACACCACAAGAAGACACAAAAAACATTGATAATCAAATAATTACATTTCATATAATTAAAAGACATTTACTTCATTGGAGTTATAAACAAGATCCATTGAATAATCAAAAGTAATAAAAACGGAAACGATAGTTCTATTGATCATATTGAATTGAAGTTGGAAGGTTGTTTAGGATTGATTTATAGTTAATCAAAATGTAAAAAAAAAAAAAAAAATTACAAACAAGGTTGATTAGGATTGATTTATAGTTAATCAAAATGTAAAAAAAAAAAAAAAAATTACAAACCGGTCAAACCGTTTTTGAGTATTAGCGAGAATAAACAACATCGATTATAGGTGATACGAAGTTCACCGCGTCAGCCAGTAATTTATAAATGTTTTATGGTTTTATATGTCGCAACTAGCTCATCTGGCAGACCTTTTAAAGCGATGATAGCCCAGTGGTAGTGTGTACGGACTCCGCGTCAAGGGGTGCGACTTCGAATCCACTTATAATGAGCTTAAACTTTCGGTGAAGGAAAATATCGTGGGGAAACCATAGCATAGTGGTAGCGCTTTTTCTAATGCTCGCCTGGCTAACAACCAACCCTCAAGCTGAAAATCTGCCGCCAAATACCAATAGGTGTCTGGCAGTTACACTTGAGAGGCAGTCGCTCCACAGGTTTAGCATTTCTAACAACTTGGGCCGTATCGTCACTAAAGATTAGGTGAGATTATGGCCATAAAAATGCTTAGCGTTTAATTTACCTTCATTATTAAAAAAAAGACCTAAACATTATTTTTCAAGTTGGATCAAACTGCACACAGAGTGCAAAATTTGGTTCAAATCGGTTCAGTACCTTAGGAGTACATCGCGGACAAACAACTTAACACGAAATTTTTATATATAAAGTTAGGTAGAAATGATATTTTTGTTTCTGTATTATAGTTGTTAATTTGTTTATACTAGCAAATTAAACCAAAAGTCAAACAAAAATTTTTATTTCTCATCGTCAATATCACTCTATGAAGGAAAAACACTACTACCGTTTCGAAAACAACATGGCGTTCTGGAAGAGAAGAAACGGCGAAAGAAACTCTCCAGCGATCGCTCTTTCTATCATATGAATACAATTGTTCGAATATAAACAATACATAAATAATATTACATTCAAAGTACAATAACAAAATAACAATATTTTTATACCCGCATCTTATATCTAAATGTATCAACACCGCATCTTACATAAATAATATTACATTCAAAGAACAATAACAAAATAACAATATTTTTATACCCGCATCTTACATCTAAACGTATGACAACGTATGACATCTAAATGTATCAACACCGCATCTTAAATCTAACGTATGACCGCAACTTACATAAACGCATCTTAAATCTAAACGCATCTAAACGCTAGTGTATGACCGCAACTTAATATCTAAACGTAACGCAACGCATCTTAAATCTAAACGCATCTTAAATCTAAACGCATCTTAAATCTAAACGCATCTTAAATCTAAACGCATCTTAAACATCTTTAAACGCATCTTAAATCTAAACGCATCTTAAACATCTTTAAACGCATCTTAAATCTAAACGCATCTTATATCTAAACGCATCTTAAATCTAAACGCATCTTAAATCAAATCTAAACGCATCTTAAATCTAAACGCATCTTAAATCAAATCTAAACGCATCTTAAATCTAAACGCATCTTAAATCTAAACGCATCTTAAATCTAAACGCATCTTAAATCTAAACGCATCTTAAATCTAAACGCATCTTAAATCTAAACGCATCTTAATTCTAAACGCATCTTAATTCTAAACGTATAACCGCAATCTTACGTCCGCATCTTAAATAAACGCATCATATCGCCGTATCTTAACTCTAAACGTATGACCGCATCTTAAATCTATGTAACACCGCACCTTAACTCTTATAACACTTAATTCTAAACGTATAACCGCAACTTAAATCTAAACATATGACCGCATCTTAAATCTAAACGCATCATATCACCGTATCTTAATTCTAAACGTATAACCGCAACTTAAATCTAAACGTATGACCGCATCTTAAATCTAAACGCATCATATCACCGTATCTTAATTCTAAACGTATAACCGCAACTTAAATGTAAACGTATGACCGCATCTTAAATCTAAACGCATCATATCACCGTATCTTAATTCTAAACGTATAACCGCAACTTAAATCTAAACGCATCATATCACCGTATCTTAATTCTAAACGTATAACCGCAACTTAAATCTAAACGTATGTCCGCATCTTAAATCTAAACGCATCATATCGCCGTATCTTAACTCTAAACGTATGACCGCATCTTAAATCTATGTAACACCGCACCTTAACTCTTATAACACTTAATTCTAAACGTATAACCGCATCTTAAGTCTAAACGCATCATATCACCGTATCTTAATTCTAAACGTATAACCGCATCTTAAATCTAAACGCATCATATCGCCGTATCTTAACTCTAAACATATGACCGCATCTTAAATCTATGTAACACCGCACCTTAGCTCTTATAACATTACAGCATTAACACAAATTATAACTCTGCTTGAACTAGAGAAGACACGAAGACCCCGTCAGCTAGATGAAATAGTCGTGCACAGTGTCCCGGCTACGGGGCATCGGTATGCATAGATTGATGCGATCAGCGCACGCAATTGGAGCTGGAGATGAAGGTTCTCCACCTAAACATACAACGCCGCATTAAAACACACCGTATGTACCACGCGCCATGATGTAAGGCCTGGTGAAAACTACCACCACAACTTACTATTTCACATGGTAGTAGAGCTGTGTTTAATGCCCACCTGGCCATCTACCACCCTCAAGTTAAGAATCTGCCGCTAAATACCTATAGGTACCACTAAATCCACCTTGTTAACAAATTACAAATAACAGTAAAATAAATAACCGATTGCACTAAAATATAACTTGTTGCGTATCCACCATCTTGTGTCACATCGTCACGTACAAAAACCTATACACATAACGCACTATAAAACCATAATAATACATCTCACTTATTCATACAGCATATACAACCTGGTAGAAGTGCAAACTACAAATGTTATTTAATAAAAAAATAAAAAAACAAATTTCTGTGAACCTATAACTCCAGAGATACGTTTAACGTCAATGCAAAATACTGTTAAACGCATTGTAAATTTAAAGACCATTCAGCCGTAAAAAAACATAAAAACATCCCTGAATGCACTTAAACAATAAAGGGGATGCATAAAACAACTAATATCACAACCAACTATAAAAAAAAAAAAAAAACTAATAATACATCGCACTCACCCATGCACTATACGGTCTAGTAGGTATGAAATGCCACCAGCTGTACGAGGTAGTTGTGCAAAGCGTGTGCAAAAGCGCCGGTTCATACGAGTAGATGTCCTCGGCGTTTGCAATGTCTCCCCGATGCGAGATCTGTAAAAGAAACCGAAGATATGTAATACATTCCGCACATCTATACTCCGCACATACCCATACAACGTCCCATGACGTGCCGCAGGAAGGTTTGTACAAAGATTACCCGATGCAATGAGACATACATACATATTTCACACAAAAAAAAAATAAGAGTATCAATTAGAAACATGCGCCGAATGAATAAACAGAAAAAAAAACATATATACAATCTATTATAAACACTAAAACAATAATTTACCTTGGCCTGGCCATATAAGGCCTGGTACTAAATGTCGCCAGCTGTACGAGGTAGTCGTGCAAAGCGTTGCCGGTAGAGTACATGCCCTGGCGCTTACAATGACTCCCAAACTCTAAATCTGTAACAGAAAGCAAAGGTGCGGATTGCACTATGTAGTATATTCGCAATAAATTCTTACGTCTTAGTCGTAGTCGGTAGTCTTACGAAGCGTTGCCAGCTACAGGGCACCGATATGAGTGGATGCTCCCCCACAGCTCACTCCGCGGGTGATGGCGAAGGCACTGTCCGCCTTATCGCTAACCTGTGAACTAAGAATAACAAACAATTAAAAAGTACTGATAAAACAAAACATCACCCTTCGCATGCACTAATTATACTATACGCTACAAAAATCGCAAACACGTAGGTATGCACTACACGAAACATGCATAACAAACACCACACTTAATACATACCACAAGGATATACAAGAGATTGTGTTCAACTGTCAAAGCAGCAAAATATTATCAGTTCCGAAAATAAAATAAATAAAACCGACCAGTCTGCCTGCCCACTTTCCTACCTACACACGACAGAACGAAGACTAGAACCGACCACCTACCTACCTACCTACCTACCTACCTACCTACCTAACAACCCTACACAGAACAGAACAAAAAGAACAGAACACACAGGTCGACCGACAAAATAACTGATCCTCGCACTATGACACTTGAACACACTCTGTCTTTCACACTGAGCGCCAATGATTTATATACACCTGTAGATCTACAGGTGGCGTGCATCCCTCTACTTCCCTTATTAACTCCATTACGTTTTAGCGATATCTAGCTACGTACTGCTGCTACCTACACTGAAAGTTGATAATTCGACTTTTAATTGTTGTACGTATTTAGGAATATTGAAATAAGGATGAAGAATTGCCTATGAGTTGTAAATTTTACAAAAATTCCAACCTTAATCATATCTTGAAAATTAAATAAATTACCACATTGGCGCTAGTGTAGCATTAGAATTTAATGTAGTATATGTAATAAATGTTGAAACTATCTACATTCCTGTTAAAAGAAAATTTATGTATAAACTGATATAAATTTTTTCTTTCTTCTTTATAATCTAGGTATAAATACCTAAAAACATAACAGATCAGTAGACTTTTGCCTCCTCTATTTGTCAAGCGACTTTCTTTTTGTTATTTAGTTTTTATTGAGGAACTTTAATGCTATCAATTAACAAATTTCGGTAAGTTTTTCCCAATTTGTCAAAAAATTCCTCCAATCTCCAATAATAAAATTACATGTTATAATTGCGATCGCCGAGTGAACATTAGTTATTTTTTTAATATGCGTATTAATAAAGAACGCTTAACTAAGTTACATCCGATATTTTATAGACACTTTTTTTTTTTTATTTCTAGAAGAAAAAAAAATCTTTTTACATTTTACATTGAAATAACACGTAATATAATAAATACTATGGCAGCTCCTGTCAGTACATAAATAGATTAGTTTTTGCATTATATTTGTTATTTTTAACTTCTCATCCGCATCATGAAATTCTCCATACACGTTGTTAGTAATACAGAAACGATGTACTGCACCAGACATTTAGAAAAATATTATTTTCGAGGTATAACAAAATATGTTTTATACGAAGCGAACGAAGTCGTGGGCACAGCTAGTCATAGCTATTTTATTTCACGTGTTTTTGCTTAAAATAATACATATTACATATAAGTTGTAACTGTGCGAAATATACAGGAAGAAGAATAACTTTCTATGTATAGATATGGCTCAGTTACAGATATATTATATTAGTAGAAAACAGATTCTATTGAACCAAAAGTCGGATGTAGAAGTCGTATTAACATGTTGAGTACCTATATCTGAATTATAATACATGGTACACTTGCCCGCCTCATACCGTGAATTTTTTGCTTTTAAACTGCCTGTACCGGAATCTGTTTGTCTTAATACGAAAATATGAGCAGATAATTTCAAGAAAATACTTTAAATAATTTAGCTCATATTTTATTAAAACAAAAAAGTAACAATTATAAAAAATACTGTTTAAAAATGTTCGTGTACGTCCGGATTTATTTACACGCGGTGGGCATGACAACTCCCGAAAAATTGACGTATCGAGACAGGGTTTCGTTTATTATGTTTAAAATAAAATTAACCAGTTACATATTTCATATCATTAGTCTAGTACCAGAAGTTTAATAATAAAATGGATCTATGCAAACCGCATTTCTGAATTTATTATGTTTCACATTTAAAAGTTCTCGGTATTGTCTTTTTTTTTTTTTACTTTTTAATCAAAAGGCAAAAGTACTATAATTTGGAAAATACAAAAGTGCACGCCTTATAAGGTAAAATTTTAATTGAATTACATGGATTTAAGTAAGCATTCATATTAAATATGAATAATGATTTCACTATTTTTTTATATATACACATATATATATACAATAAAATTTAAAAGATACAATTAGTAAAAAGACTATTCACTATTAATGAATTTATTTATTTTTTAAATTAAATTAATAGGTTATTGCTCAGAATGATACTGAAGCGAATGAAAAAAAAATGGACTCAAAAAATAAAGTTTTTTGGACGTTATCGTGACCACATACATCATCTGCACATACAGACAACCCGTCGTCCACCAAAATATTTTTACATAACGTATTTTATATACTATTTTCATGATTTCTATTTTTGTAATTATTTTAGTGATTTAATTTGGCCGTTATTATATTCTTATTTATTAAAATGATATTTGAATGATTTAAACGGACTGAACTTCCTGTTGTCACTTTTGTATTTGTTAAGTCTTTCAATTTATCAGTCACTGGAAATGCATTGCCTTCTCCTTTGAAGATCGTCGATGATATAGTCAGTTCTTGTTCAACAGTCGAGAAATAAGGTCGTTAACAACTAAGTGCTAGTTTCGAAGTGTAATGAGGTGATCAAAGGTGTTTAATAAGTGAGTGGTAAAGGAAAAAGGTAAAAGCTTTCTTATAATACTATCTATAAAAATAAAAATAAAGTGTTTTTAAAGTATCTACTGTCCATCGGGTCAGATAGTTCTCCTGTATAAATCTAAACCACTGAAACACCTTAGATTGGATTTTATATTGCAGCGTATTACTGCTAATACTTGCAACTTTTATAATTAGTGTGCCGCTTCATTACTATAATTAAGTATTCATGAAACGATAATACATAATGATGGACATCGAATCGGGAAATCACAAATATTTATATTATTACCGTGATAGACTCGTGTAATACAGTAAATAAGCGTATAAATTAAATTGGTTATATAAGCACATACCTAAGTCTATATAACATTGTACATCTGCGAGCGGTGGCACTCTGAACCATGGCTTCTAAAATTATTCTAATTCTGTTCATACAAACTTTACTTCAGGGATACTTTTGCGAAAAACTATCAAATATGCCTAATGTAAGTTTTTTTTGCGTACTATATCCTTATTCACAAATATGATTAAATTAATAAAAAACCTTGTGTGATGGACGAAAATATTTGAGACGATGGAAAAAAAATCACTTTAAAATATCTTTGTTCGTTTATAACGCACAAAACATTGAACCGGTTTATACGAGACATTTTTAGTCATATAAAGATAATGTTTTTTAAAATTTTCGCGTTGTACATACCATTATTAAATAATAAGCGTTCAGACCCATTTTTTTAATTTATCTAAGGTCGCATAAAATACACCAAATAGACATACTAGCTTACCCGACAAACGATATTCTGTCAAATAAATTATTTCTAGTGACCAAAGTATGGTTGTATTAATTAAGTCGCGATTAAACAATGAGAGTGTGTAGGAGTGTGAATATTTGGTTTTATTATTTTTTGGATAGGGTCACCTTAATCGCCAGCTACATGAAATATATTTCATGACCTATTCTCATACCAAATATACAGAAAAAAAAAACATTATAATCGGTAGTTATTTCGAAAGTGTGTAACCACGAACACCGTGGTATGATTTTTTATATATAAGATTATTCTTAATATAGAGGTATTAGACATTACTAAGGAATATTTTATATATGCTTTCATTATAAGTGTTTTCTTATATTATTTTTTACAGAAATTAGTAGGCGGACTAACAGTACAAGATCGTACAGATCCTAAATATCAGGCTCTCGCTAGGAAATCTTTACATTTCTTTATTGAATCCAACGGATTCCCAACACATATTAACGTAATTGAAGTGGAACACGTCACAACCCATGTTGTCGAAGGACTCATGACAACGATCAGGTTTCTTGTGTACTCGAAAGAAGACCACATAGTATTTAATTGTATTACGAAAATCTTAGAGCAAAATTGGACCAACACAACCTACGATACCATTAATTGCAACGAAATTGAAAACAATTTCGACCCAAGATAATCCAAAATAGCCAATTCAGAAGGAAACCGAGGATATTACAAAGAACTCGAGCGAACCATTAAACACCATGCATTATTATCCGTGTATTATACATTTTTTTTAATATTCTCATATACTCCAGTGTCTCCCGGTCTATTTGTTTGTATATTAGTAAGCTTTTAGAATCATTCAACCATCCGAATTTTATGTATTTTATCGGTATATTTGTTCAATCAGTGTTGGGTATTAACATTTTATATTCACCCTTTCATTTTGTGAAATAAAAGTTATCCGTGATTTCGTTTTTTTTTTCGACTTGACGTACACTGTTATCCTTGACTTTGTGCCTCACCGAACTTTTCTTTAAATCGATCCATAATGTTAGTTATATTATTAGTTTATATTATTAGATATAACCGTGGCAAATTTCATTAAAATCTAGTAGTTTCAGAGTATAAGGGAAGAGACAGATATGCATAATTAAATATATGTTGTGATTCTCAAAAAGTATATTTCATGGTTAGATTTGGGTCAGTTAATTTTTTTTATACTTCTGCATAGATAACGAATTCTATAATAAAAGAACTAAGGTGCATATTACCTTACGCTAAATTCCAAAATTCTTGTCTGATAACATTAAAGTGTAGAATGTGAATTATATAAATACATCATTTTCTACGAACACTTTTTTTTTTATATGTATATATTTTGATCAGTATTTGCAGACATATGAGGAGAGCTTAACGTAGTATTTATAAAACTATACATACAAGACCTATGGAATAAAAAACAATGGGTGCTTATATATTATTGTAATATTTTGATAAAACAAAACCATGCTAATATCAGGAGTGGTCAAGTAACCAGTAAAGTCAATGAAAGAGTTTTGTTAATCATCGACTTCCTGACTATTTCGTTTTGTGACGCTAAAATGTTGCTACGCTGTTTTCCTTCACCGAAAGTTCAAGCTCATTGTACGTGGTTGGATTCGAACACTTCATTACCGTAATTTAGTATATTCCAAACAATAACCCAAACATCGAATCGAAAAATGATAATTTTTTATATTACCGTGATAAATATAATACAATAAATAAGCATATAAATTACATAGACTGTATAAGTATGCCTAGGTCTCCACAACTTACCATTTGTGTGGACAGTGGCATCACGTGCGATCCTCAACCATGGCTTCGAAAATAATAATCATTCCATTCAATCAGACTTCACTTCTGGTATACTTTTGTGAGGAAAACTCGCCGGTGAGTATTTATATTTGCTTTTAGTTTCATAAATATTAGTCCTAACATTACTATAAAACGATACTAGGTATTTCGTTTATTTTATTTGTGTTCACATGTTGATGCAATATCACTTGATATTTATCGTGTTTGTAGTTCGGCCGGCGAAACTTAATCGGACTGAAATTCTTAGAAATGGAAATGCGAAAAAGATTTATAGAACCAAATTGGGTTTATTGATATGGTCATTATTCAATGGAGTTTACTAAACCAAAACAAAAGGCGTTCGCAAAATTATAAATAAGTATATGACAACATTTTTCTTTATTAGTATAAATGCGTGGAAATTTACAGAGTCTATGTTCAAAGCGGTCAAGATTCATTCGGACGTCCTGTAGATAATCCTGAGAAATCTTAGTTAATATGAAGTTAAATGACGATGCAGAAATATAGTAAATTCCTAAGCCTATTACTAGGGTTGGCTCTCATATACTGCTAACGAAGAAAATAGCTACACTAACAAGTTATGATTTTGCCACAGTGTTTCTCTTCGCCGAGATCGCAGGCTCATGCATGGCGCCTAAACACGCAACTACTTATCTTTCATTGCATTACAATATCTAGCCCGTCTGCAGAAAACACATAATTCAAAAACGTACTAGAAATAAAATAAATAAAGTGATATTTGATTGATGAAGGCGTTACTTTGAGGTAATCCATTATTAAATATTGAAGTGTATATTAAGTATTTGTACTTCCACTTGGAGTGGAGATTGCAAATTCCGTTTGCACTCGCCCGCTTGCATTGGAAAAGTCAACATCTATTTGAGAATACTCCATGACGGAGCGAAACACGTGTAGTCGATTGTACCACATACCCGCATTTGGTCCAACCATCGGCCAACATCGGGTCAAATGTCCTCCAACGACGTCAGCGGCTAATCAATTCCAAATGGAAGTGCAAAGTAACATAACACTTCAACATTTCATAAATTAAATCAACATTAACCGTGGACTACGAAGAGGTCTTAGGAACCAAATATAAGAACTTTTTTAGAGTAACGTTTTAAAAGGGTTTAACAATAAATATTTAAATTTTATTTTACAGATAATCTTCGGCGGAGAAACGGTACAAGACTCAAAAGACAATATATACTAAAATGGCTGAAAAATATTTAGATTTTGTCATCGACTTTGTCACATTGCCACTGGATCGTACTGTAATTGATGTGAAACACGTCACAACCCAAAGTGTTAAAGGGGTCATAACAAGGATCAGGTTTAATGTTATTTCGCTAGATGAATCGTCCAAGTTCAATACAATGAGTTGCTTTACGTAAATCTACGGAGTGAGTTGGCTAAACAAAACTGAAGCGGCCATAACCTGCCAAGACGTACTAAAGACTAATGCAATGGAATAGAGAGCTCAGATCGTCCAATTTCGTCCAAGTCCATTAAATCAGGTAATCAAAATCTAGAAATGATGAAAAGGCAACAGAATGCAATAAACAAAAATATGGAATTAAATTGGAATACATTATGAGATAAGTTTTTTATTTATTTACTTTTCATATCAACACAGTGAAATGACGGCTCTGTACCCATAGTCAAGTTGTTTTTCAACAATTGCCAACGTATAGTAAAGATAACTATGTATACAAGTGACACATGTCAAAGTCGATTATGACATTTTATATTGCCTGTCATCCCATATATTTTATGAAGCTTACGATTAAAGAATCGATTTTCATAAAATACCTCACATATGGAAAATGTATGAGCTGTCAAATAAATACTAACGTTACTCAAAAGCGTTACGTTGTTCTGCACAACGTTCACTTCAAGACAATCATAGTTAAGGAATAAACTACAGTCATGGATCTTACTGACACACCGTTTTTTTTCGTTTTGAAGTCTAGTTAATGTGCATTTTTTTTATCAACATTTTATGTAATTATTAAAAAAAAAAATAAAGTAAAGCGTTTGTATAATTTCATTACAAATTATTGTTAATTATTTATGTAAAGCCATTCTATAGGTAATTATAATAAGAAATTGTATACGATAGACATGGGACACTGGTATAGCGAAATAATTGGTATGATACTACAAATGAAAGAATTAATAGTATTAGATGAACAATTGAATGAATCTATTATGGTCCAAATCCATACATTCGTGATATTTATGCCACAGCATAAAAGTAAAAAAAAAATACAGTGTAGTTAGTGAAAAATACCACAACAATCAACGTCATTAAATCGATTTAATAAACGCGCAAATCGATATACGGTAACGTCAATAAAAATAAAAATATATACAAATACGTTTTATATATTGAAATCCATAATATCGATACCGATTGTTAAAGGTTTTCAGGCACACAAAACTAACTATCGGTTTGGAACTGAGTATATAATCGATACAATCCACCACTAATATATGTATTAAAAATATAACAAAGTAAAACAATAAACTATTTTTCTGTGATTTATCAAAGAACGACAATTCCATATCTTTAAATTATTCTACTACTTAATACTCAGAGACATTTTAAACCATTTAAAAAAGTTCAAATAAAAGTAATCGATTACCGTCGACGATCGATTATTATCAAAACATAATATAAAATAAAAAAATAAAAAACAAAATACAATAAAGTTTATATAGACTACTACCTACTTAAGATTCAAAAAGAGGTTACATTTGATATAATCATAAAAGGTACCAGTTATATTATTATGACTTGCTTAAGAATGTTTAAAAAAAACCATAAGCATTACCTATGTGAGTATTTACACTTATCATTGTCATATCGTATCATAGGCTTATATCACACAGTTCGTTCATAAAACAATATTAATTTTAATATCTAATTTCCAATTGATCAAATTCATAATTATTTTTCATTTTATTCGATATCAATATTACAAACTTATGCAATATAACTATAATATACGATGACCTGCATATTGAGATTCTCTTAGTCTTACATACTTTTCGATGTTGATTTACTTATAAGCGCTTATGAACCAATATATAAGTATTTTTCTTTCAATTGTAACTTCTCTAGGTAAAATCATATGAAGCCATTGAATATGAATTTATTAATTAAAAATGCATGCATAATACAACTATCTATAGTCATTATTTTACCCATATTTAATATCAGGTTGGGAAAAGGTTTCTTCGCATTTTCTATGAAGCCTCAAAACATATTTTTCCAAAGTTTATTTACATTTAATTATAGTATATATGTGCTATTTGGTTTGATGACTCTCTGCCATCTTGTAGGTAGTGCCATGATCTATGAGATCAAAATTCCCGGATTGAAAGCGCTTAAACCAACTTTGTGCTACTCTTACTGACACTGTAATATCCATAAATGTGACTTTTTTTTGTAATAATATTGTTAACAAAAAATATTTTTTTTATGTTTTATTATGTAACTTTTTTGATATCATCAAAACCAGCCAGACACAAATAGTATTTTTTAGTAAAGAGATTTTAGTACAAGTTTATACATACTATATGCGAAAAGACTTTCTCCCCGATCTATTATATTAATCGTACGACACGCTTTATTGAGAAATCTATGATATATAACATTTGAATACTTGTTTTATAGTTAAGGTTTAGCGTTATGGCCACAATCTCACTTGATCTTAAGTGACGATGCGGCCCAAGACGGTAGACACGCTAAACCTGTGGAAGGACTGGATCTCGAATGCAATTTCTGGAACACACACCTAATGGTATTTGGCGGCAGATTTTTAACTAGAGGGTAGTTGCTAGTCAGTCGAGTATCAGACCTTTTCTACCAGCATGCTATGGTTTCCCTTACGATTTTTTCCTTTACCGAAAGCTCAAGCTCATTGTACTGTCATTGTATTGTCATTGGATTCGAACTCACGTCCTTTGACGCAAAGTCGTATTCATATATTCATTGTTTCTGTATTTATTCATGTTTTAATTAAATGACATTGAATTAAATAATTTTTAGTGGGCTATTACTCAGAATGATACTGAAGCGAATGAAAAAAAAAACTGGACAAAAAAGGACTACTGTCATAAAATAAGTGTTCTTGTTGATATTTGTCAACTCATTTAATACTGAAAGTGCAAAACAGATCGGATAAAAGTAATTTAAGCCGAGATAATTATAGCTAAAACCTAAGCTATTTTTGAACATTACACTGAACATACGCAAATTATATATTTATATTTTTCTACCAGTACGTATTTATTTTTTCCACAGGTAAGTGTTATTAATAAAATACATAATTAGTCGATATGACACACACATTATAAAAACTGAAAAAGTGACATCTGACGGATTGTTAACTAAATATATTTATGAATATATATGATATAATTAAACTCCAGTTAGTCGATAGATGGCACTGCATTATTAAATGCTGATAAATATGAGACGTCTACCGAGAATCTTTAAATATTTGAAAATACATACGAGCCTCATGCAATCTATATATATATATATCTAAAAAATAAAGAAGTTAAGAGGCACATTAAACAATCAGTATATATAGTATATGAATCGCCGAAATGTATGTAAACGCATAACTTCGGAACTCAGAAAATATAATTCCTAATCCCCATGCGACTATATAGAATTTTCTTCGAGCAAAGTTATCCACCAGAATAACGTAGTAAACTATTCCACAGATTTTTTAAATTAACTGATTAATTTCTGGAGCATATATAATTTCGTTTCAGCACCGGCGGCGGTAGCGGCACGGCACAGGCATCGTCGACGGACAGATATATCATGAGAATCCGTTATAATGGATTTATAACGGATAGAAAATTAACGAACGATCTATAGAGTCGGTATTACAAAGAGAACTGATATCTCTATCACTACTCGGATAGAGCCATCGGTCCTTTTTATATAAAATGTAACGGTCACCCGATTGCCAGCCATGCCAAAGCTATGCCATGCCGCGTCGTCAAAGCCAAAGCCACAGCCAGAACCACAGCCTCAGCCAAAGCCGTAGCCATGACAACCAGTACGCCACGATAGCCACAGCAAAGAGAAAGTTAATTGACTAGCACGTCACGTCGGCTTGTCAACGTAACGGGCATTGCCGAGCGGCGATCCCCTCCTCGATTTAGAGTGGGGGGTAAACTTATAAATAGGTCGCGCAGCGCATTTTGTAAGATTATTGTGATCTGGAACCTAGCCTAAGCCTAAACTCTGTTCGATTATAACTTATCATATCTACAATCAAGAAAATAGTTTTCGTTATCTCCTGTTTCAAAAAATTATTCCTAGTGTACATGAGAGACTTTAGTTCGCCAGAGTAAAATTACAACCTTGTCCGCCATAATTAATATTGATAATCATCGCGTCATGTTTTTTTTGTCTGTCTATAAGTTTAAAGAGTGTAAAAGGGAAAAAAATACTTGTGCATAATAATTTAATTTCCACATAATAAAACCTACTAATTATGTATTTAGTTGTTAATTTGTTTATATTAGCAAATTAAACCAAAAGTCAAACCAAATATTTTATTTCTCATCGTCAATATCACTATCTCATTGTCAATATCACTCTATGAAGGAAAAACACTACTACCGTTTCGAAAACAACATGGCGTTCTGGAAGAGAAGAAACGGCGAAAGAAACTCTCCAGCGATCGCTCTTTTTATCATATGAATACAATTGTTCGAATATAAACAATACATAAATAATATTAAATTCAAAGTACAATAACAAAATAACAATATTTTATACCCGCATCTTATATCTAAACGTACCAACACCACATCTTATATCTAAATGTATCAACACCGCATCTTACATAAATAATTTTACATTCAAAGTACAATAACAAAATAACAATATTTTTATACCCGCATCTTACGTATCAACACCGCATCTTATATCTATGTATCAACACCGCATCTTAATTCTAACGTATGACCGCAACTTACATCTAAACGTATGACAACGTATGACCGCAACTTAATATCTAAACGTAACGCAACGCTTCTTAAATCTAAACGCATCTTAAATCTAAACGTATGACAACGTATGACCGCAACTTAATATCTAAACGTAACGCAACGCTTCTTAAATCTAAACGCATCTTAAATCTAAACTATGACAACGTATGACCGCAACTTAATATCTAAACGTAACGCAACGCTTCTTAAATCTAAACGCATCTTAAATCTAAACGCATCTAAACGCTAGCGTATAACCGCAACTTACATCTATCTTAAATCTAACGTATGACCACAACACAACTTACATAAACGCATCTTAAATCTAAACGCTAGCGTATGACCGCAACTTAATATCTAAACGTAACGCAACGCATCTTATTAAATCTAAACGCATCTTAAATCTAAACGCATCTTAAATCTAAACGCATCTTAAATCTAAACGCATCTTAAATCTAAACGCATCTTAAATCTAAACGCATCTTAAATCTAAACGCATCTTAAATCTAAACGCATCTTAAACATCTTTAAACGCATCTTAAACATCTTTAAACGCATCTTAAATCTAAACGCATCTTAAATCTAAACGCATCTTAAATCTAAACGCATCTTAAATCTAAACGCATCTTAAATCTAAACGCATCTTAAATCTAAACGCATCTTAAATCTAAACGCATCTTAAATCTAAACGCATCTTAAATCTAAACGCATCTTAAATCTAAACGCATCTTAAATCTAAACGCATCTTAAATCTAAACGCATCTTAAATCTAAACGCATCTTAAATCTAAACGCATCTTAAATCTAAACGCATCTTAAATCTAAACGCATCTTAAATCTAAACGCATCTTAAATCTAAACGCATCTTAAATCTAAACGCATCTTAAATCTAAACGCATCTTAATTCTAAACGTATAACCGCAATCTTACGTCCGCATCTTAAATAAACGCATCATATCGCCGTATCTTAACTCTAAACGTATGACCGCATCTTAAATCTATGTAACACCGCACCTTAACTCTTAAATCTAAACGCATCTTAAATCTAAACGCATCTTAAATCTAAACGCATCTTAAATCTAAACGCATCTTAATTCTAAACGTATAACCGCAATCTTACGTCCGCATCTTAAATAAACGCATCATATCGCCGTATCTTAACTCTAAACGTATGACCGCATCTTAAATCTATGTAACACCGCACCTTAACTCTTATAACACTTAATTCTTAAACGTATAACCGCAACTTAAATCTAAACATATGACCGCATCTTAAATCTAAACGCATCATATCACCGTATCTTAATTCTAAACGTATAACCGCAACTTAAATCTAAACGTATGACCGCATCTTAAATCTAAACGCATCATATCACCGTATCTTAATTCTAAACGTATAACCGCAACTTAAATGTAAACGTATGACCGCATCTTAAATCTAAACGCATCATATCACCGTATCTTAATTCTAAACGTATAACCGCAACTTAAATCTAAACGCATCATGTCACCGTATCTTAATTCTAAACGTATAACCGCAACTTAAATCTAAACGTATGTCCGCATCTTAAATCTAAACGCATCATATCGCCGTATCTTAACTCTAAACGTATGACCGCATCTTAAATCTATGTAACACCGCACCTTAACTCTTATAACACTTAATTCTAAACGTATAACCGCATCTTAAGTCTAAACGCATCATATCACCGTATCTTAATTCTAAACGTATAACCGCATCTTAAATCTAAACGCATCATATCGCCGTATCTTAACTCTAAACATATGACCGCATCTTAAATCTATGTAACACCGCACCTTAGCTCTTATAACATTACAGCATTAACACAAATTATAACTCTGCTTGAACTAGAGAAGACACGAAGACCCCGTCAGCTAGATGAAATAGTCGTGCACAGTGACCCGGCTACGGGGCATCGGTATGCATAGATTGATGCGATCAGCGCACGCAATTGGAGCTGGAGATGAAGGTTCTCCACCTAAACATACAACGCCGCATTAAAACACACCGTATGTACCACGCGCCATGATGTAAGGCCTGGTGAAAACTACCACCACAACTTACTATTTTACATGGTAGTAGAGCTGTGTTTAATGCCCACCTGGCCATCTACCACCCTCAAGTTAAGAATCTGCCGCTAAATACCTATAGGTACCACTAAATCCACCTTGTTAACAAATTACAAATAACAGTAAAATAAATAACCGATTGCACTAAAATATAACTTGTTGCGTATCCACCATCTTGTGTCACATCGTCACGTACAAAAACCTATACACATAACGCACTATAAAACCATAATAATACATCTCACTTATCCATACAGCATATACAACCTGGTAGAAGTGGAAACTACAAATGTTATTTAATAAAATAAAAAAAAAAAACAAATTGCTGTGAACCTATAACTCCAGAGATACGTTTAACGTCAATGCTGTAAATTTAAAGACCATTCAGCCGTAAAAAAACATAAAAACATCCCTGAATGCACTTAAACAATAAAGGGGATGCATAAAACAACTAATATCACAACCAACTATAAAAAAAAAAAACTAATAATACATCGCACTCACCCATGCACTATACGGTCTAGTAGGTATGAAATGCCACCAGCTGTACGAGGTAGTTGTGCAAAGCGTGTGCAAAAGCGCCGGTTCATACGAGTAGATGTCCTCGGCGTTTGCAATGTCTCCCCGATGCGAGATCTGTAAAAGAAACCGAAGATATGTAATACATTCCGCACATCTATACTCCGCACATACCCATACAACGTCCCATGACGTGCCGCAGGAAGGTTTGTACAAAGATTACCCGATGCAATGAGACATACATACATATTTCACACAAAAAAAAATAAGAGTATCAATTAGAAACATGCGCCGAATGAATAAACAGAAAAAAAAAACATATATACAATCTATTATAAACACTAAAACAATAATTTACCTTGGCCTGGCCATATAAGGCCTGGTACTAAATGTCGCCAGCTGTACGAGGTAGTCGTGCAAAGCGTTGCCGGTAGAGTACATGCCCTGGCGCTTACAATGACTCCCAAACTCGAAATCTGTAACAGAAAGCAAAGGTGCGGATTGCACTATGTAGTATATTCGCAATAAATTCTTACGTCTTAGTCGTAGTCGGTAGTCTTACGAAGCGTTGCCAGCTACAGGGCACCGATATGAGTGGATGCTCCCCCACAGCTCACTCCGCGGGTGATGGCGAAGGCACTGTCCGCCTTATCGCTAACCTGTGAACTAAGAATAACAAACAATTAAAAAGTACTGATAAAACAAAACATCACCCTTCGCATGCACTAATTATACTATACGCTACAAAAATCGCAAACACGTAGGTATGCACTACACGAAACATGCATAACAAACACCACACTTAATACATACCACAAGGATATACAAGAGATTGTGTTCAACTGTCAAAGCAGCAAAATATTATCAGTTCCGAAAATAAAATAAATAAAACCGACCAGTCTGCCTGCCCACTTTCCTACCTACACACGACAGAACGAAGACTAGAACCGACCACCTACCTACCTACCTACCTACCTAACAACCCTACACAGAACAGAACAAAAAGAACAGAACACACAGGTCGACCGACAAAATAACTGATCCTCGCACTATGACACTTGAACACACTCTGTCTTTCACACTGAGCGCCAATGATTTATATACACCTGTAGATCTACAGGTGGCGTGCATCCCTCTACTTCCCTTATTAACTCCATTACGTTTTAGCGATATCTAGCTACGTACTGCTGCTACCTACACTGAAAGTTGATAATTCGACTTTTAATTGTTGTACGTATTTAGGAATATTGAAATAAGGATGAAGAATTGCCTATGAGTTGTAAATTTTACAAAAATTCCAACCTTAATCATATCTTGAAAATTAAATAAATTACCACATTGGCGCTAGTGTAGCATTAGAATTTAATGTAGTATATGTAATAAATGTTGAAACTATCTACATTCCTGTTAAAAGAAAATTTATGTATAAACTGATATAAATTTTTTCTTTCTTCTTTATAATCTAGGTATAAATACCTAAAAACATAACAGATCAGTAGACTTTTGCCTCCTCTATTTGTCAAGCGACTTTCTTTTTGTTATTTAGTTTTTATTGAGGAACTTTAATGCTATCAATTAACAAATTTCGGTAAGTTTTTCCCAATTTGTCAAAAAATTCCTCCAATCTCCAATAATAAAATTACATGTTATAATTGCGATCGCCGAGTGAACATTAGTTATTTTTTTAATATGCGTATTAATAAAGAACGCTTAACTAAGTTACATCCGATATTTTATAGACACTTTTTTATTTTTATTTCTAGAAGAAAAAAAAATCTTTTTACATTTTACATTGAAATAACACGTAATATAATAAATACTATGGCAGCTCCTGTCAGTACATAAATAGATTAGTTTTTGCATTATATTTGTTATTTTTAACTTCTCATCCGCATCATGAAATTCTCCATACACGTTGTTAGTAGTACAGAAACGATGTACTGCACCAGACATTTAGAAAAATATTATTTTCGAGGTATAACAAAATATGTTTTATACGAAGCGAACGAAGTCGTGGGCACAGCTAGTCATAGCTATTTTATTTCACGTGTTTTTGCTTAAAATAATACATATTACATATAAGTTGTAACTGTGCGAAATATACAGGAAGAAGAATAACTTTCTATGTATAGATATGGCTCAGTTACAGATATATTATATTAGTAGAAAACAGATTCTATTGAACCAAAAGTCGGATGTAGAAGTCGTATTAACATGTTGAGTACCTATATCTGAATTATAATACATGGTACACTTGCCCGCCTCATACCGTGAATTTTTTGCTTTTAAACTGCCTGTACCGGAATCTGTTTGTCTTAATACGAAAATATGAGCAGATAATTTCAAGAAAATACTTTAAATAATTTAGCTCATATTTTATTAAAACAAAAAAGTAACAATTATAAAAAATACTGTTTAAAAATGTTCGTGTACGTCCGGATTTATTTACACGCGGTGGGCATGACAACTCCCGAAAAATTGACGTATCGAGACAGGGTTTCGTTTATTATGTTTAAAATAAAATTAACCAGTTACATATTTCATATCATTAGTCTAGTACCAGAAGTTTAATAATAAAATGGATCTATGCAAACCGCATTTCTGAATTTATTATGTTTCACATTTAAAAGTTCTCGGTATTGTCTTTTTTTTTTTTTACTTTTTAATCAAAAGGCAAAAGTACTATAATTTGGAAAATACAAAAGTGCACGCCTTATAAGGTAAAATTTTAATTGAATTACATGGATTTAAGTAAGCATTCATATTAAATATGAATAATGATTTCACTATTTTTTTATATATACACATATATATATACAATAAAATTTAAAAGATACAATTAGTAAAAAGACTATTCACTATTAATGAATTTATTTATTTTTTAAATTAAATTAATAGGTTATTGCTCAGAATGATACTGAAGCGAATGAAAAAAAAATGGACTCAAAAAATAAAGTTTTTTGGACGTTATCGTGACCACATACATCATCTGCACATACAGACAACCCGTCGTCCACCAAAATATTTTTACATAACGTATTTTATATACTATTTTCATGATTTCTATTTTTGTAATTATTTTAGTGATTTAATTTGGCCGTTATTATATTCTTATTTATTAAAATGATATTTGAATGATTTAAACGGACTGAACTTCCTGTTGTCACTTTTGTATTTGTTAAGTCTTTCAATTTATCAGTCACTGGAAATGCATTGCCTTCTCCTTTGAAGATCGTCGATGATATAGTCAGTTCTTGTTCAACAGTCGAGAAATAAGGTCGTTAACAACTAAGTGCTAGTTTCGAAGTGTAATGAGGTGATCAAAGGTGTTTAATAAGTGAGTGGTAAAGGAAAAAGGTAAAAGCTTTCTTATAATACTATCTATAAAAATAAAAATAAAGTGTTTTTAAAGTATCTACTGTCCATCGGGTCAGATAGTTCTCCTGTATAAATCTAAACCACTGAAACACCTTAGATTGGATTTTATATTGCAGCGTATTACTGCTAATACTTGCAACTTTTATAATTAGTGTGCCGCTTCATTACTATAATTAAGTATTCATGAAACGATAATACATAATGATGGACATCGAATCGGGAAATCACAAATATTTATATTATTACCGTGATAGACTCGTGTAATACAGTAAATAAGCGTATAAATTAAATTGGTTATATAAGCACATACCTAAGTCTATATAACATTGTACATCTGCGAGCGGTGGCACTCTGAACCATGGCTTCTAAAATTATTCTAATTCTGTTCATACAAACTTTACTTCAGGGATACTTTTGCGAAAAACTATCAAATATGCCTAATGTAAGTTTTTTTTGCGTACTATATCCTTATTCACAAATATGATTAAATTAATAAAAAACCTTGTGTGATGGACGAAAATATTTGAGACGATGGAAAAAAAATCACTTTAAAATATCTTTGTTCGTTTATAACGCACAAAACATTGAACCGGTTTATACGAGACATTTTTAGTCATATAAAGATAATGTTTTTTAAAATTTTCGCGTTGTACATACCATTATTAAATAATAAGCGTTCAGACCCATTTTTTTAATTTATCTAAGGTCGCATAAAATACACCAAATAGACATACTAGCTGACCCGACAAACGATATTCTGTCAAATAAATTATTTCTAGTGACCAAAGTATGGTTGTATTAATTAAGTCGCGATTAAACAATGAGAGTGTGTAGGAGTGTGAATATTTGGGTTTATTATTTTTTGGATAGGGTCACCTTAATCACCAGCTACATGAAATATATTTCATGACCTATTCTCATACTTACCAAATATACAGAAAAAAAAAATATTAAAATCGGTAGTTATTTCGAAAGTGTGTAACCACGAACACCGTGGTATGATTTTTTATATATAAGATTATTCTTAACTTGATATAAAAAGAGTGAAATTACATCACGAACTATATAGACATTATTAAGGAATGTTTTATATAAGCTTTCATTATAAGTGTTTTCTTATATTATATTTTACAGAAATTAGTAGGCGGACTAACAGTACAAGATCGTACAGATCCTAAGCGGACTAACAGTACAAGATCGTACAGATCCTAAATATCAGGCTCTCGCTAGGAAATCTTTAGATTTCTTTATTGAATCCAACGGATTCCCAACACATGTTAACGTAATTGAAGTGGAACACGTCACAACCCAAGTTGTCGAAGGACTCATAACAACGATCAGGTTTCTTGTGTACTCGAAAGAAGACCACATAGTATTTAATTGTATTACGAAAATCTTAGAGCAAAATTGGACCAACACAACCTACGATACCATTAATTGCAACGAAATAGAAAACAATTTCGACCCAAGATAATCCAAAATAGCCAATTCAGAAGGAAACCGAGGATATTACAAAGAACTCGAGCGAACCATTAAACACCATGCATTATTATCCGTGTATTATACATTTTTTTTTAATACTCTCATATACTCCAGTGTCTCCCGGTCTATTTGTTTGTATATTAGTAAGCTTTTAGAATCATTCAACCATCCGAATTTTATGTATTTTATCGGTATATTTGTTCAATCAGTGTTGGGTATTAACATTTTATATTCACCCTTTCATTTTGTGAAATAAAAGTTATCCGTGACATCGTTTTTTTTTTTTCGACTTGACGTACACTGTTATCCTTAGGGACTTTGTGTCTCACTGAACTTTTCTTTAAATCGATCCATAATGTTAGTTATATTATTAGTTTATATTATTAGATATAACCGTGGCAAATTTCATTAAAATCTAGTAGTTTCAGAGTATAAGGGAAGAGACATATATGCATAATTAAATATATGTTGTGATTCTCAAAAAATATATTTCATGGTTAGATTTGGGTCAGTTACAATTTTTTATACTTCTGCATAGATAACGAATTCTATAATAAAAGAACTAAGGTGCATATTACCTTACGCTAAATTCCAAAATTCTAGTCTGATAACATTAAAGTGTAGAATGTGAATTATATAAATACATCATTTTCTACGAACACTTTTTTTTTATATGTATATATTTTGATCAGTATTTGCAGACATATGAGGAGAACTTAACGTAGTATTTATAAAACTATATATACAAGACCTATGGAATAAAAAACAATGGCTGCTTATATATTATTGTAATATTTTGATAAAACAAAACCATGCTAATATCAGGAGTGGTCAAGTAACCAGTAAAGTCAATGAAAGAGTTTTGTTAATCATCGACTTCCTGACTATTTCGTTTTGTGACGCTAAAATGTTGCTACGCTGTTTTCCTTCACCGAAAGTTCAAGCTCATTGTACGTGGTTGGATTCGAACACTTCATTACCGTAATTGAGTACATTCCAAACAATAACCCAAACATCGAATCGAAAAATGATAATTTTTTATATTACCGTGATAAATATAATACAATAAATAAGCATATAAATTACATCTTCTATATAAGTATGCTTAGGTCTCCACAACTTAACATTTGTGTGGACAGTGGCATCACGTGCGATCCTCAACCATGACTTCCAAAATAATAATCATTCTATTCATTCCGACTTTACTTCCGGTATACTTTTGTGAGGAAAACTCGCCGGTGAGTATTTATATTTGCTTTTAGTTTCATAAATATTAGTTCTAACATTACTATAAAACGATACTAGGTATTTCGTTTATTTTATTTGTGTTCACATGTTGATGCAATATCACTTGATATTTATCGTGTTTGTAGTTCGGCCGGCGAAACTTAATCGGACTGAAATTCTTAGAAATGGAAATGCGAAAAAGATTTATAGAACCAAATTGGGTTTAGTAGGTTGGCTCTCATATACTGCTAACGAAGAAAATAGCTACACTAACAAGTTATGATTTTGCCACAGTGTTTCTCTTCGCCGAGATCTCAGGCTCATGCATGGCGCCTAAACACGCAACTACTTACCTTTAATTGCATTACAATATCTAGCCCGTCTGCAGGAAACGAATAATTAAAAAACGTACTAAAAATAAAATAAATAAAGTGATATTTGATTGATGAAGGCGTTACTTTGAGGTAATCCATTATTAAATATTGAAGTGTATATTAAGTATTTGTACTTCCACTTGAAGTGGAGATTGCAAATTCCGTTTGCACTCACCCGCTTGCATTGGAAAAGTCAACATCGATTTGAGAATACTCCATGACGGAGCGAAACACGTGTAGTCGATTATACCACTTACCCGCATTTGGTCCAACCATCGGCCAACATCGGGTCAAATGTCCTCCAACGACGTCAGCGGCTAATCAATTCCAAATGGAAGTGCAAAGTAACATAACACTTCAACATTTCATAAATTAAGTCAACATTAACCGTGGACTACGAAGAGGCCTTAGGAACCAAATATAAGAACTTTAGGAACCAAATATAAGAACTTTTTTAGAGTAACGTTTTAAAAGGGTTTAACAATAAATATTTAAATTTTATTTTACAGATAATCGTCGACGGAAAAACGGTACAAGACCCAAAAGACCCTGAATATACTAAAATGGCTGAAAAATATTTAGATTTTGTCATCGACTTTGTCACATTGCCACTGGATCGTACTGTAATTAATGTAAAACACGTCACAACCCAAAGTGTTAAAGGGGTCATAACAAGGATCAGGTTAGATGTTATTTCGCTAGATGAATCGTCCAAGTTCAATACAATGAGTTGCTTTACGGAAATCTACGAAGTAGTTGGCTAAACAAAACTGAAGCGGCCATAACCTGCCAAGACGTCGTAAAGACTAATGCAATGGAATAGAGCGCTCATAACGTCCAATTTCATCCAAGTCCATTAAATCAGGTAATAAAAGTCCAGAAATGATGAAAAGGCAACAGAATGCACTAAACATAAATATGGAATTAAATTGAAATGCAAGTCTTTTATTTATTTACTTTTCATATCAACACAGTGAAATGACGGCTCTGTACCCATAATCAAGTTGTTTTTCAACAATTGTCAACGTATAGAAAAGAAAATTATGTATACAAATGACACATGTCGAAGTCGACTCATACTCCAGTCGTGGGACTAAACTGACACACCTTTTTTTTACGTTTTGAAGTCTAGTTACAGTACATTTTTTTATCAACATTTTGTGTAATTATAAAAAAAAATTGTATTGGTAATAATAACAAAATCGACTCTAAACGTGGTATTACATTTATTTAGAAATTATGTTGCGGTCCTTCATTCTAATAGTTGCAAGAACTAGATAATAGGGCGGTATTTTTCACGGCGTCCTAAGACGGCATTTAAGGTATATCCGGCCCTGTCACTGGTTTTCGAATACTAGGATTTTAATTGGGGTAGCAGCATGATTCTAGGTCGCTCTTGATCTTAAGGCCTTAGGTCGAAGAAAAATCTATAGATATATCATGTAAAAAGTCATCATCACGACCCTTTTTTGTTATCGTGGAGAAATGTATTTATACATCTCCTCTCAGCCCGGGACCCGTTGAAGACTGCTTTTTAAGTAACTTTTAGATTACTTACTACCTCTCCACTTAACATTGCCAACTTTTCATACATACGACAAGATATCCCATATCTCAATAAAAACCAAATCAATCATCCGTGATAGAAACTAAAGCAGCTATAGGTAAAAATATAAACCAATGGTTAATGCTAAAATCATATATTAAATATACGCCAATCTTAAAAAATATAATCATTAAAAATTGTCATATTTAAAACTTAAAGTAAAGCGTTTGTATAATTTCATTACAAATTATTGTTAATTATTTATGTAAAGCCATTCTATAGGTAATTATAATAAGAAATTGTATACGATAGACATGGGACACTGGTATAGCGAAATAATTGGTATGATACTACAAATGAAAGAATTAATAGTATTAGATGAACAATTGAATGAATCTATTATGGTCCAAATCCATACATTCGTGATATTTATGCCACAGCATAGTGTAGTTAGTGCGAAAATACCACAACAATCAACGTCATTAAATCGATTTAATTAACGCGCAAATCGATATATGGTAACGACAAAAAAAAATAAGATTATACAATACGTTTTATATAATGAAATCCGTAATATCGGTACCGATTGTTAACGGTTTGCCCACACAAACAAAACTAACTATCGGTTTGGAACTGAGTATATAATCGATACAATCCACCACTAATATATGTATTAAAGAATATAACAAAGTAAAACAATAAACTATTTTTCTGTGATTTATCAAAGACCGACAATTCCATATCTTTAAATTATTCTACTACTTAATATTCAGAGACATTTTAAACCATTTAAAAAAGTTCAAGTAAAAGTAATCGATTACCGTCGACGATTGATTATTATCAAAACATATCATAAAATAAAAACATTAAAAAACAAAAAACAATAAAGTATATATAGACTACTACCTACTTAAGATTCAAAAAGAGGTTACATTTGAAATAATCATAAAAGGTACCAGTTATATTATTATGACTTGCTTAAGAATGTTTAAAAAAAAAACCATAAGCATTACATATGTGAGTATTTACACTTATCATTGTCATATCGTATCATAGGCTTATATCACACAGTTCGTTCATAAAACAATATTAATTTTAATATCTAATTTCCAATTGATTAAATTCATAATTATTTTTCATTTTATTCGATATCAATATTACAAACTTATGCATTATAACTATAATATATGATGATTCATAGTAAGATCTATACAGGCACATCGGTTTTATTCCCACAAATATCTTAATAATTATTGGATAATTAATATATATATTATTTTATAATCGGCCTCGCAAAAATAATAAATAAATTTGAATTAAAAGTTCATTTTATTTTTTATTTTTGCATTATTAATATTTTTTGGCAAAATAGTCACAGTTGAAGTACAAATTAGAATCTTTACAAACTAACACTAAACTACGCTAACTTGAAATAATCATGAATTCACTCTACATGTGAAACTTATAATGGCAGAACTTTGAAATTTTGATTCACAACTTTTCTGTGTGACGCTCATTCGAGTAAAGTTGACTCGAGGCGAATAAGAGAGCGAGAGATTTATTTTTCCCTACTGTCGTATGATTTTTTTATTTGTAACACGGTAAAGTGGCCGCACGGTGCCTTGTGCATTGTAATCACAATATAATCCAATACAAAACAACGGCAACCGCTAAATTATTGATGATCTTTTGACAATCGCGACTGTCGTATGACCCTTCAATAATACCCCCAACTAGAAAGGGCTTACTTTCGTAAAGTGACTAAATTAAAGAAAGATAATATGTATGGAGAGCTGTGAAGCAGTACACCTCCCGATAGTACATCCGTCGATGCAAATATTAAATTCACTTAGAGTAATTTTATTTTTCATAGGGATCTCTATATGATAATTGTGTATCGACAGGGGACGATTAACGAATTTAAAGTTAGCATAGTGTACATTGTCGGTTACTAATACAAATATATTAATAATAAAAGAAAAAATACATCAGTAAAAATTCATAGTTAATTTTAATAGTTACTTATATTTGTAAATAATTACTAGATCCCACTCGTAAATATCCCACTTCTGACGTGGTCGCTATGTCTACATGCATAAGTATTCTATAGGTATTATATGACAGCGCTGCTTGCCATTTGGTTGACACCACATGTGCCGTCCCCTCTGAACACCCTGTAATAGCCTTGCTCGCCCCATGACTTCCCCCACGAGTTCTTTATGGTCCAGTACGGCAGTCGCTTGTGGAACAGCGGGTAGTCTGAAAAAAGTATCAATCAAAGTCATCAATACTTCGTTCAATTCAGATACTTGTTTTTTACCTTTGATGCGTAATATAACCGTATCTACTATTGGCCTCTATGTCGTTAATTTCTAAGAAATCACTAAATGAACTGATAAAATAATAATAATAAAAGAAAACAATAATTAATATACAATGTGTTTATAACGACCTAAAATTATAAAATATAAGATTGGAAATGTTAAACATGGGGCACATATTTCTAGTTATTTTATTATTTTCTGCTTTTAAAGGTTATGAGAAACATTGATTACATACAATACAGGCAAAAGAAGGTTTCTAGAAAGTAAGTGTTGCTATTTCTCACCTTTAGTCCCGTATCCGACTACCAACACACCGTGGTCCAAGTTAGAGGGGTTGCAGAGCATCCTCCAGGGGTGGGATATACCACCCATGTAGAACTGCATAGCATTTGCGTTAATACCTGTTGATGAAAAGATAGATAATCGTTATATCTTTCCTGATTAAATTCGATATATATATTTTGTAATTAAAGTCATTTTCACATTTTATTTTTTGTTCACTTTATTTTCTACTCAAATCAAATTAAAAATCTTTATTTAATTTAAGACCGAAGAAGGCGCGTACGAACGCCAAAATTACTACCGGTTCGGAAAGTCACGCAGTCATCGAGAAGAACCAGCAAGAAACTTTATCTGCATGTTTATATCTTTTGAAGGACCATTTACATAATGGTTTAATGTGTACATTTACACTAGTTATTAGCTGATGAACAGTGAAAGCCTCAATCCCAGAATCACCATCGTCCACACATTGGTCCACCCGCATACTTTTGACATCAAAACTCGATTCACGTGGTTCTTGAAATTACTGTCCGGCAATTCGGTAATGTCCTTTGGGACTTTAATAAACTTAAGTTTATTACGTAAAAAACTGTTACTGGTCTGAGTCTAAAATAAGGGATGACCAGTTTCTCACGATTTCTAGTATTTAAATCATGCCGGTCCTAGTCCTATTCGAAATTTTTGGGGACATACATTAAATTAACAAGAATTTCTTGGGAGAGCAGAGTTAAGATACCAAACTCCGTAAACTTATCTTTTAATGATTCGCAAGGTCTCATATTGTAAATGGCTCAAACTGCTCGTTATTGTAAAAGAAATACGGTGTTTAACTCAGCTGCTGTCCCCTACAGCAAAATACTATAAGACATTAAGCTATGGAGATAACAAAGTAGACCAACCTGGCAGTGGCAATATCTGTCAGTTGACGAATTTTACGAACAGCGAATTCAGCAGATCTAAATATTTACGTCAATTTTTTATGTGAGGACCCAAATGTAGTTTAGAGTCAAGCGTGATATCCAAGAATACAGTATTAGCAATTAAGCCTTCTAAATTCTCTTCGATCTTGATTCTAGTGTTTACCCGTAGAACATTAGACAAGATTACTTACACTTAGTTTTGTCTGTATTTAGCAATAAATTATTTATTGCAAACCAATCAGGCTGTTAAGTCCTACTGCTGAAACACACCTATATGTATTTGGCGACAGACTTTCAACATGAGGCTGATACCTAGCCAGGTGGGCATTAGAAAAAGCCCTACCACCATCACGATGTTTTTCTTCACCGAAAGCTCAAGCTCATTGTTGGTGGATTCGAACTCACGTCTCTCAACGCAACGTCCGTAAACACTACCAACTAAGCTATCATCATCATATCATAGCTTTTTTTAAGGTCGACCAAAATTATCTACATCTTTATTCATTTTATTAACTCTAAAAATGTCATGCTGCAAGAGCAGTCCGGTAACATTCTACTTTACAAACACGGCCACTTCTCCGATTCAAATTTAAGGTTGAGGAACAGGATAGCATAATATGCTTAAATATAACTATGTGGAGTGTTAATAGACCTTTCACAGACACCTTACACTCAGAAAATAATGTAGTAGTCGAGTATAAGAGAGACCTTTTATACCTTACCTTCTGGATGGCTCTTTGAGCTCGTTTTAATCGAAGCAGTGTTAGCTCACACGCACCACTCCAGGCACATACGCAATAAGATAATATTGTCTAGACTAGGCATAGTCGACCATCCTAAGTATTGTTATATGACAAATTATTATTTACAAAAAAATTTAATGTATATAAGTTTTATATAAGTTTTAAATAGCAAGAAAAAAATCAGTAATGTGAAACTTCTATGAAAGTGTATCTACTGTCTATTTGGATACCGAGATATTTAGTGCAATTTATACGTTTTAATGGCACTTAATTACATAAGACCATTTCATTGGTTATGCTACAGGTATGTGCAATTTTTTTAAGCTAAGTATCAAGTCTGGTTTAAACTATCTTACTCGAGGATTGCATATGTAATAAAATTCGTCTTTTCTACATTTTGCGTTAGTTTTAAGATAACCATATCATTACCGTTCCCAACGTATATTCCGCATTTATTTGAACATCCTTCCATGTGCAACCGACAATGATCAAAGCAGTATCATGTGAATAGGAATATATAGAACGATGTGGAATGCTCATTGAACATAAATAACGTTTATTAAAATGAGGGTAGGGCTAAAGATACTAGCTCGTGGGATACCCACAGCTATAATAAATTAGTTAATTATTTAATTTTGACACATTAGGAGCGACTAATAAGACAACAGTAACTAAAATATTTTTACCATGCCCACTTATACTGAGAGCTTTTAATAAGTAGAATTGAGTTAGACAATGTATCGAAGGCGTTCTTAAGATCCAAGAAGATCTAAGATGATTCTGAGAATTTTAATATTTTGACTGTTATTCGAGATATCAATAACAGCTTTTATGTTAATAGTCCAGTTCTAAAACCATATTGGTTTGGTTATAATCTATTGTTTTGCGCTAAGAAACGTACAAGTTCGGTTTTTTTTTTCTAGAATCTTTGGCAAGGGAGGTACTGCCGAAATTGGTCTATAATTATTGATATCTCTAATCTTAAAAATGGGATGTACTAGGGCCTTTTTAAATGCTCTCGAGAAAATACCGGTAAAACCGGATTGAGGCATTTATTTATTTACATAACATGTTCTACGATTATTATAGCACAACATGAAGCCTTGAGAATTTCAGTTGAGATAACTTCTGTATTATCAGTATTTATTATAACCATCGATTTTGAACTAGAATGGACTGTAGGTTAATTACTACTATGCGGAATCAATTTTTCAGGTAACTGTGCTGACATGTTCCTTTTTGGATACGATATTACAATTATATTTAAAAAGGAAAGGACAGATTAGAGGTTTGGTATATTAATAATACTTTTGATATATTTTCTAATTGGTTTGCATTAAATAATTCATTGCTAAATGCAGACAAGACTAAACGTTTTAGATTTACCTTGCCTAATGTTCCACGGGCTGATACTAGAATCAAGATCGAGGGGAATTTAGGAGATTTAGTCGATAATACTTTGTTCTTGGGTATCACGCTTGATTCAAAATTACAATAGGGTGCCCACATTAAAAAATTGGTGGGTAGACTAAGTTCTGCTGCATTCGCAGTTCGCAATATTCGCTAGTTGACAGCTATTGCCGTTGCTAGGTTGGTCTACTTTGCTGAATAGCTGAATGTCTTATAGTATTTTGTTGTAGGGGATAGCAGCTGAAGTAGACACCGTATTTATTCTACAAAAACGAGCAGTTCGAGCAATTTACAACAAGAGACCTCGCGAATCATTAAGGACTAAATTTCCGGAATTCGGTATCTTAACTCTGCCCTTCCAGTACATTCTTGATATTTTAATGTCTGTCCACTAAAACTTAGATAAACTAGATTGTATAAAAGACAAGCATGACTTAAATACTTCAAAATCGTGACAAACTGGTCACCTCATATTTAAGACTCAGTAAGCTCAGTATAAGTTTTTTAGTTAATAGTGTAGTCAAAATAGAGTCTCAAAACACATTGCTAATTTGTCGAATAGTAGTAAGTTTAAGCACCATGTCAAGCGGGTTTTATGTCAAAAGGCTTTCACAGAGTAGATCAAGTTATCGAAGGTTTAATGGTCCCTTTTCTGTGAGGAATCTTTAAAATTTTAATAAAAGATTTTATAACATATGAAATCGTAATTATCAGTCTGTCAGCAACCTTTGAAATAAATGAGGAAAATAAGTTTTGCCTAGTGTTTTAACAAGAGCTGGTATTTTAATACGTCATTGTTACACGACAAAATAATATATAATTATTCCATACATCTACAGTAATGTATATACAAAAACATACATATAATAAAACTGTAATGGTAGAAAACCTGTATATTATTATTATGTTTTATTATAATTTGAGTCTACTTTGTTATCGATACAGAGGGAAAATATAAGTTTAGAGATTTTTTTTCTGTTTTTTTGTCCCCTTGAACACACATCACTCTAAAAATACTGGTTACAGTTCAATGAAATTTGGTAGAGTGGTAGATAATATTACGGATTAACATTTAGGATTATTTTGATCTCATAAAAAAATAGAGTTCCTGCGAAATATGGAATTAAAGTTAAAAATTTGTACTAAATAAACATCTGAGGGATTTCGATGCATTTTTTTATTGACAGTAAAAATACAAAAATAAAGTAATTGAACTTAACACTGAATATATAAAAATGTGTGTTTGTATATTTGTATTTTTTCTACCATTACCGTTTTATTATAGTAAATAAGTCAATTTAACAAACTCCAAAATTGGCCGATAGTACACAAATGATTAAATAAATATGGGACACCTGCCGGATCTCTAAATATTTGAAGAATACACACCAGCCTCACCTATTTATAGGATAAAAACTACTCTATCAAATGTGATGTTCGTGTTGAATGAACCGCAATCATAGGCCTTGTGGTACAAACGACGTTAAAAACGGAAAAGTATGTTTGTTTTTGGCTATTCGTTTTAACGCACTAATATTAGAAACTAGCAGTCTGATTTCAAAAACTAGCTTTGCGTTTTATAGCGTAATCATTGAACAAGGCCATTTAGGCCATATACTAAGAGCACAGCAGTATTGAAAGAAGTTACAAAAACAGCGAAAATATAGTCTTTTTAAGGGCGTTTGTGAGATGCGCTTCATAAATACTTACAGTAAGAGGAAAGTAATGTTTGAGAGGAATGTTTCTCTTTAAAAATTCTAAAAATAAGTCAGCCATAGCATACATCCATCTTTTCTGGTTTACTTACCTTTATTACAATTTCAAAATAACACTTGATTTGCGAAGATATTTTATCAACAAGGTATAAATCCTTATGTAAATGAAATTGTTAATCATCCTGAGCGTGTCATTAATAAATTCAGTCCTTTGACGGGATAATACATTTGGTGTATTCCGAATAAAAAATTGTGTGTCATTTTTTAAAGTCTTTTGTTTTTTTTCATGCTATTTTAAAAATAGTTATAATACTTATTTCCGAAGCGATGACAGCTCAGTTACTGGTGTGTACGGACGCCGCGTCAAAAGACGTGAGTTCGAATCCACCTAAAATGAGCTTGAGCTTTCGGTGAAGGAAAACATCGTGATGAAGCCGTAGTATGGTAGTAAGGCTTTTTCTAATGCGCGCCTGGCTAGCTACCACCCTCAAGTTGAAACTCTACCGCCAAATACCAATAGGTGTGTTCCGGCAGTAGCACTTGAGAGCCAGTACCTCCACTAGAGATAGCGTGTCCACCATCTTGGACCACATCGTCACTTAACTTCAGGTGAAATAGTGACCATAACAATAAAACATTCTAATACTTTTTACACATATTTTTGTTTCTAATAATATATTTAATTTTAAATTCAAGAATAAAAAAATATATATAATTGCACACATTAGTAAGACAACACATACATAATCATTTATACACAAACACATAATCAATATTATCGAAATAAAATCAAAGTTTTAAATCAACGCATTTATATGTTATCACTTTACGGCAGGTGTTTTATTGAAAACGACATGTTTCAACTTAGTCTAATTTACTTACTATGAAATAATCTAATAAATGCTCTAATAAATTTATCTGTAATTGAAATACCATTTTGCAATTTGTATGATAAAAATTATAAATATTAAGTTTTATTATGCAGTATTTTTTTAATGTTTGCTTAGTACTTACGAGTAAAAAAACCTAAAAAATTTCGTATAATAATCGTAAAAACCCTACATTTATTATTTTATTATAATTGACAATATTAAATATTAAAGAAACCTCACTTGGCTGAATTTTTTAGATTCTCATAGGTATGTTAACATAAGATTAACAACTTATCCTCAAAACAAAAATACGTTCATACATGAAGTACACATTCATATCCCCTAGAAGCACAAGTATGCCCAATATGAACGCATTTTAAGCTCTCACTTTTTCGTTTCGTTGTCTTCTTCATCTATATGATTATATTATACATATGATTATAGGATTATATGATTATATGGTTATATGATTATATGGTTATATGATTATATGGTTATATGATAATATGATTATATCATTATATGACTATATCATTAAATTTTAGCTTTATGATTACGTGATTACATAATATGTATTTGTAACATATCAGCCTTCTAGCGTTAATTTAGGTGTATATAGTTTAAATCAGCAGAGCATCTGTATAATAGCTTGAATTATCGGCTTCCGGTGGTCAAATTGATATACCCGCCACTTGTTGATCATGAAAAGTTGTATATAAATCCTTGGTTTATGTTGAAGTAAGAGAATCACTGTCGTAACGCATCAGGAGCGACGGGAGAACTGTGGGCGTTGCGAGAGTCGGAAGCGTCGGGAGAGTCGGGAGCGTCGGGACAGTCGGGAGCGCTGGGAGAGTCGGGAAGTCGGAAATGTAAGGAGAGTCGGGAGAGTCGGTAGCGTCGGGAGGGTCGGGAGAGTTGGCAGAGTCGGGAGCGTCGGGAGCGTTGGGAGCGTCGGAAGCGTTGGGAGCGTTGGAAGCGTCGGAAGTGTCGGAAGTGTCGGAAGCGTCACGTGCCTCGCGTACTTGGCGTGCGTCAGAAGCGTCGGGAGCGTTGGAAGCGTCGGTAGCGTCGGGAGGGTCGGGAGAGTTGGTAGAGTCGGGAGCGTCGGGAGCGTCAATCCTGTCGGAAACGTCGGGAGCGTTGGGAGCGTCGGAAGCGTCGGAAGCGTTGGGAGCGTTGGAAGCGTCGGAAGTGTCGGAAGAGTCGGAAGCGTCACGTGCCTCGCATACTTGGCGTGCGTCATAAGCGTCGGGAGCGTTGGAAGCGTCGGTAGCGTCGGGAGGGTCGGGAGAGTTGGTAGAGTCGGGAGCGTCGGGAGCGTCAAACCCGTTGGATACGTCGGGAGCGTTGGGAGCGTCGGAAGCGTCGGAAGCGTTGGGAGCGTTGGAAGCGTCGGAAGTGTCGGAAGAGTCGGGAGCGTGACGTGCCTCGCGTACTTAGCATGCGTCAGAAGCGTCGGGAGCGTTGGAAGCGTCGGTAGCGTCGGGAGGGTCGGGAGAGTTGGCAGAGTCGGGAGCGTCGGGAGCGTCAAACCCGTCGGAAACGTCGGGAGCGTTGGGAGCGTCGGAAGCGTCGGAAGCGTTGGGAGCGTTGGAAGCGTCGGAAGTGTCGGAAGAGTCGGGAGCGTCACGTGCCTCGCGTATTTGGCGTGCGTCAGAAGCGTCGGGAGCGTCGGGAGCGTTGGAAGCGTCGGGAGCGTCGGGAGCGTCGGAAGAGTCGGAAGAGTCGGAAGAGTCGGGAGAGTCGGGAGAGTCGGGAGCGTCGGAAGCGTCGGGAGAGTCGCGTGCTTCGCGGGCGGCGTGTCTTTAGCATACGACGGATGCGTCGGGTGCGTCGGGTGCGTAGGGTGCGTCGGGTGCGATGGGTGCGTCGGGTGCGTTGGGTGCCAACGTGGACGAAGTCGCGTATAAAAGCTATCTATACATAAAACAAGACAATGCTATCCAATTAGTCTCTCTGTGAGTCTAAACGCGATATTCTCAATAACTACCAAATTGATTTCCGTAGGGTTTTTACCAATCAACATAGTGACTCATAAGGAAACTTAAAGTAATTAATTACGGTTATGTGTGAATTGGTTGAAATACGACCATGAATGATGTCATGTGATATATCAGGAACATCAGTAGAGTTATATGAAAAAAATGTATTATGGAAGTATTCCTCTTAAAAATATATATTAAACTGTTACACCGTTATACTTCTACCTTGTATGATTAACCGTGCGAAGCCGGCGAAGGTTGCTGGTCTTATATAAAAAAAATGTTGAACTTACCAATAGATATCGGCCCATTATGTACGAGCCACTTGGCCATGTCAGTTTCGTTGGAGGATATGTTCACAGCGCCGCTGATTTGAACTTTCGATAGGGTCTTGTTAAATGCGCACTTGTCGTCTGCACCCTCATAGGGGTAATCTGATTCTTGTTCCAGACCGCCGAGCTGCTCTATCGCTCTGCAAAAAAGATTATTCGAATTCGTGTATCCATTTTATTTTGAGTAATTGGCTTCCTTTTAGTCTTATAATAATACAAAGCTACAATATGGGATTTAGTATTCATCAAATAACAATAACTGTGCGACATATACTAAGTCCAGGTATTATTAAGAAGGAAACCACTTAACCATTAAAAGTCCGAAGGTCCACAGGTGTAGGAAGCAATATGAAAGAGGTTCCTGTGCCTCTTAACCAAGTAATACTTTAACAATTGCTAATGTAACGAGAAGACAAATATGTATGGGATTACATTTAACATATATTTATTTAGGACCGCCAGTGGTCAGCGCGTTACAGCAGTTACAAATTAAAATTGATCTAATTCTGAAAAAATTATATATTGGGCCTCTTAAGGTAATCATGACATGCAAATTGGTAGACAACAAAAAAATACAAAACAAATTACAAATAGTTTGTCAAGCTAAACAATAAATAATAACAAATGTGATTTTAAAGGATAGCAATAAAAAACATAAATTGTAAATGGGTGAAAAATTATAGTAGTAATTTATAACTAATAGTCTTTCAACAGCTCCGCAATATTAGCCCTAAAACATGAAAGGGTGTCTTTAAAAATATCAATATTTGCACTGAGAGTGTTATAACATTTACATATTCTTCCAATGGCAGCATGGTGTAAAATGTTAGTCTTCGCAAAAGGCACGTGTAGCAAAGAGCTAGGATATCTGCGATATCTATGAGGTACTCTTATATATTTAACATTCTATACCAAATGTCAATCCATACATTTTTGTTTTATCATTACGTTAGCAATTGTTGAAAGATAACTTGGCTAGCGGCACTTGTCTCTAGCATGTGAGTGGAGAAGGGAGAATGTAGAAAGGTTGTGAGGATTTTACTGGCTATATCAAGAGATACGCACCAGGTAAGATCTACATAGCCGGCCCAGTTATAGCTGAGAGGGAAATACGTAACTGTATTTTAACCACGTCAAAAACGGTATACTCGCTAGATAAGACATTGTGTAAACCGGTGGTTCTCGGAGCTGACTGGACGGCGACTCGCCTAAAAACCATACAAATCCGAGACTCGTCTCTTAGTTTTCATGAAGAAAAACAGGGGAATTTGTTAGCCGATGAACTCTAATCCTATTTTTCAAGGTCTGTTGCATTGCGATATACAAATTATGTTCAGGAGTAAGCACATTTACTACTTGCTGACCCTACAAACTTCGTACCATCTAATTCGTAATAGTCAATGAATATCGTGTTAATTTTTAGCTAAACTCTATTTAGGACTTGATTTATGTCATATAACGAGTACTAAATATTTATTGTACTTTTCTAGACGGAGAGGAAGCCAACAGAGCTCATTAAATTCGGAGCAACCGTTGTTAAGTTATAAAGAGTGTAACTAACCTGATTTTGTTTTATGCATATAAATAGATATTCTTTCTAATTTTCTTCCTAACTTTTTTCTTTTAGTTATTTTTATAGTCATTCTGTTATTCTAGGCAGAGATGAATCCCACAAATCGGAGATCATTAAAATCGGACCAGACGTTCTTGAGTTATAAATGTTGTAAATTACCCGATTTGGTTTTATGTATACAGATATATAGAATAGTGAATTGAAAGAATGAGTATATCAGAGAAAGCATGGTAATAGAGCATTATTTAAAACCCTACTGGTGGACAGTTACCCAGATGGTGGACACGCTAAGCCTAACACTGGCTTTCAAGTGCAACTACCAGAACACACCTATATGTATTTGGCGGCAGAGTTTCAACTTAAAGGTAGTAGCTAGCCAGGTGGACATTAGAAAAATCCTTATCACAATGCTATGGTTTGATCATATTTTCCATAACCTAAAGCTCAAGCTCATAGTACGTGGCTGCGAACTCACGTCTTTTAACACACCGATCGTATACGTTACGAACCTAGCTATCATCGCTTTTTTAATATCGTGGTAAAAATACGTTTACGATTCACTTTTTGTGCAAAAATTTTCATAATACGAAATTTTAAACAAATCATAGGAAATATAAAGAACACAATAATAATCAAAATAATGTTATAAAATACCACCAGTCTACAGAAGTTGAAGAGTTTAAGGTGACATAAAGATATCATGAGAAATTAAAGTCACAATAACTGAAGGAATAATTAATGTGTATTGTAATTTGTATAAGCCAAGATCGGTATAGGCATCAAAAGAAAAGGTTTGTAAATGACTAACACTACCCATAGATGCCTACATTAAAAGAAAATGCGATAGTCAGTTCTAATATAAGTATCAAAGTAATCATGTTTTAAAACAGTAATAAAAATTTGTAAAGGTTTAAAGATAAATTGTAAGACTAATGATAGCAAATTTCCGATCTTTCGGTAAAAATCTCGATGTTTTTTTTATCGTACTGGTAGTACCACTTACTGCACTACTATAAATATGTCAACTTAATAAGTCCATGTTGTTACATAATATTAAATGTACTAACGATAAAGTTGTTATTTATTTATTCTAATAGATATAAATATTTCAAATTTATTTCTATTAAAATTAATGATGCCTTTAATTAAGGAACGATAACTATTAAATTCGTCATTAATTGTTAAAATTTTCCTGTTAAGTTCACGTAAACATAGGGAGAATTTTGTAGCTACAAAATTATGTTATTATTTCAAATTTACCGAATGCTAATACGCTGAATATGCTTTAGCAAAGTTTTCCGCGGCTTTGATATAAGCTTTTTAAAAAAATAAAATTAAACAACTAAGATGTATCGTTTGATTTTACCAAACGCTAATTTTTTATTCATCCCATATTTCGGGCAAGAAATAAATATGATTTGGTAATATAGTTATGTAACTTTTTCAATTTAAAACAATTATCTTACTTACATATGTATATTAATATTATACAGCGTAAAAGTTTGTTTGTTGGGACGCTCTAATCTTAGGAACTATCAGTCGAATTTCAAAAATATTTCTTGTATTTGATATAGTAATTATTGACGCTTTAGGCTATTTATCATCACGCTGTCACAAATAAGATCAAAGCTGTATTAAAATAAATTATACAAACAAGAAAAAAAAAATGAAATTTCAGTTTCACGCGAACGAAGTCGCAGACACAGCTTGTTCTATATTAATAAAATGAGCATTTCTTTACAAGTCCATCTGCTATGGACTCCTACACTTACGATTTTGATGAAATCTTTATTATTATTTTTTCCTAAGACCCATTACATAAAAACTAAATAACGACAAAGCTAACGATTAAAATAATTATTATATACAATAAACAAGTTCCAATAATAGACCGCAGTAGGTATAACGATGATATCACACTATCGTACAAGGACCTACACTCAATGTTTCATGAAAGGACTTTTGCGCAATTTTATAAATTGCATTGCATTGAGACTATCTCCAAGTCTATTTTATATAGATAATATTTTCTTACGCCAGATAGCATAGAAATCAGTAACACGGGCAAAAGCTAACAAGCAGAAAAACATAAAAATACTATCGTTCTAAAAACGTATCTACGTTAAAACATTTAGTGAGTTGTTTTGCGAAAGTTTTTGGCTCATAATAACAGAACAACACTTTTTCGTTCAGGACTCTATAAGGCATTCTGAGTACATCTAGTTAATTAATCATCTAGGTGTCAAAACGTGAAACTCAATTGAGAAGTTCTTTATATACTCTCTTTACACTTTATAGGTTTAACGTTATGGTGACTATCTCACCAGTGGTCCAAGATGGTGGACATGCTAGGCCCAGTGTAGGGAGTGGCTCTAAAGTGCAACTACCTGAAAACGCCTATAAGTATTTGATAGCAGATATTCAACTACAGGATAACAGCTAGCCAATTGGGTATTACAAAAAGCCTTACCACTTTGGTATAGTCTTTTCACGATGTTTTCCTTCAGCAAAAGCTCAGGCTAATTGCACAGATTCGAACTCATATCGATTGACGTGGCGTCATTACAAACAACCACGTAAGCTATCATAGCTTTAAAATTGATATAGTGAACAAAGAATAGAACCGTGGACTATGAAACAACCTACATGCTAGCAACCACACAAAGGAAAAGTATTATTGTTAGGTACCTAAGTTTATAATCCGAATAACATTAGCCTACGCGTATTTACATATAACATATGAATCATGACTGATATAAAAAACCCTATTCCCGCAGCGGCTTGTATACATTTTAGTTTTTTAATCGTCGCGTTATTAGATAGTGAAATACATAGGTCATGACATCGTAAATTCCAAGTTAAATCCGGTTCTGGTGATGGGTTATTAGTATCGTGTTCAGGCGCCGCCTCTAGCAATGTAAATTCGAATCCTACAATACTTCATTTATATTATATACTAGCTGACCCGGCCACGCGTTGCTGTGGCTAAAGTTTTTGTTATATTACATTATAGTAAACAATCTAAGAGGAACAATAAGAGAACATCAGTCACGGAGTCCACTATGCTTTTTCACACAGATGGTATTTGTAAAAAAATATGGTGATCTCCTTATTTGACTTTCTACTACTATAACCCTTTAGCACAATGAAATTATTTACGAACAAAGACGAAAATGTTGATGTTCGTATACAAATTCACTGGATTGAGATTTGAAGGGGAAGTACGTTGAACACAATTAATTAAAATGTTCTTACACTTGATATTAAGCAGAAATCAATAGGTACAAAATAAAAATTTATCAGATTTATTATTTCCATTTAATTTTATAGCAAATATAAGTATATTACAGTATAATACAGTAAATAACATGTGACGCTTAAACTCATGAATGAGGTAGGCAAGGCAGACAGTCTTAAACTTTTAAACATTAATATCTATTTTTTGAATTATAAATACTTTCAATTTCAATTTAATTTAACACCAATCGGTGCACTCGACATCTGTTAGAATCATTTGGATTTAACAGATAATTGTGACTGTCAAATAATAACAGACAAATAATTAGCAATAAATTAAAATTGCGACTATAATTTGAGATTTAAACTATCCTATCTCTCAAGTTGGATCGAACTGCACATGGTGTGCGAATTTTATTATAATCGGTTAAGTGGTTTAGGAGTCCATTGAGGACAAACATTGTGACACGAGATTTATATATATTAAGATTAAAGGAAAAATCGTGACGAAACCATAGCATGATGTTACGATATTATAACAAGTGGTAGCGTGTAGGGTGTAGGGTGTAGGGTACACTATACGCTTGGTCAGTTATCGTCCTCAAGTTTAAAATCTATCACCAAGCACCTATAAATGTGTTCCGATAGCTGAACCATCAGCTCTGTATCAAGGGACGCGAGTTCGAATCCACCTACAAAGAGCTTGAGCTTTCAGTGAAGGAAAACATCGTGATGAAACCATAGCATAGTGGTAGGGCTTTTTCTAATACCCGCCTGGCTTTCAACCACCTTCAAGTTGAAAATCTGCCGCCAAATACTAATGGCGTGTTTTCCGGTAATTGCACTTGAGAGCCAGTTCCTCCACAGGTTTAGCGTGTCTACCAATTTGGTCCGTATTGTCACTTAAGATCAGATGAGATTGTGGCCATAACGCTAAATCTATGAACTATGAAAAAAAACCAGCATTACCGATTACAGAATCCCCTCGTGATTTTGTGTCCAAACTGATATTCGGTGTTGACTTTAGAGGCTTTAACATTTTCACTGGAGTTTATCGGACGAGTGTGAAGACATTCAGCCCAGGGACAACGGCCCCATAAGGCTGCATGTAAAGAGCGTCCGCAAGAAACGATATCCGAGTAAGTTTGGCGCACCTTGGATCGTCAGTCTCAGTTTCAACTTTACTGACTCACCAACTTTTTCACCACGAAACGAGCGTATTTTTTTTTATATGGCTTGTGCCGACACGAGGAAGAAGACCGACCCAAGTATGCCATAATAACCGTCTTGGGCTTTTGCCTAGAGGTTAGGAATTTCACGATACGAACTCATCCTAATGGCTACTATGTTCCGAACTACCTATCTAACTATGACTGTCTAACTAATGTCTGAATTCTAATTGTCGTACCATAATCATCAATCGTTAAAAAAAACTAAACTGCATTTAAGGCCAGATCGGTCCCTTACCTCCCCATGCGACCCTGCTTTACCCCTATATTGCCAGAGATGAAAATTGAATTTCGCCTTGCTTCTAATCTCTGGCTCCCATAACCATCCCAATTCAGGAAGCCCTGCTGACCTAATCCATACTTGGTCTGACGGCAAACCTTATAACAACTTCATTCGAACCGAGACGCACGCGTGGAGAAATTTCGCTTGACCAGAATTAAGTAAAAGTTCCTGGAGAAATATCATAGTATATCCATCTCTTTCACTCTTTAGTACAAGTGTGTAGCGCAAGTAGTGTCGTCAAGGCTCAACCCTTTTCGACTTTGTAATGGAATTTTAGTTTCAAGTTAGACTGGTCTGAGTTATTGAATTCATGTAACTCGCTTTATCCCATACAACGCGACTAATGTTGTGTAGAAAAGGCACATACAACAATTCTCAACAGATTTAAAATAACTACAAGGATGAAATCACTATGACATCATAGCCTGTTGTTATGTTAGAGTATAAACATAGATACATACCACCAGCAGGAAAGTTTAATGTACACATACATGCAATAAATACAGAGTAAAATATTTCAGCGCTTACAGTAACGCTATGAGTTGTTCGACTTAATAATTTAGTACAATAATAACACACGGAAAATGATAATTATTTATCTTAGTATTAATATGACGTAATTAATTTTAATTACTAACACTGATGTAATAATTCCTATTTTAAACGAGGCACGTGTATTAATATTCTCTTACATTTTTAACCCCTACAATTTCACATTCAACACATACATAACTTTCATGTAAGATCAACACATAAAATTCTAAGCCGATTATTATTAAGTTACTAGATTTTACGTGCGGCTTCGCTCGCGTTAATATTGTGTCAAACAAATCGGATGAAGCAATAAACAGTTTCATACAAAATTTATACCTCTCTTTATCCCGCTGCCTGTAAGTTTCTCGCGTAAAAATTAACCTATCACCGTTACCATGTCCCCATTTATTTTTATACTAAAATTATCATAATCGATTCAGCGGTTTAGGCGTACAACGAATCTCACTTTCAAATTTATAATATTAAGTAAGGATACTTTCATGCTTAACATCAGGTACAGTGCCGTCACTTTGCTGAGCTACCATAAAAATAAAAATACAGAACATATATAAGCGACTGACCTGTAAGCATTATCCGGAAGACCTCCGTTGCAGCCCTGATCTAGTTTGTCGCAGTCTACCAACTCCTGTTCAGAAAGCGACACCAGGTTACCAGTATGCAGCTTCCACTGGCCCTCGATGTTACCTAAGAAAAGATGTTTCAATTGTTAAAATTAGATGCGATTAAAACTTCCTCATATGTAAATAGTTTATTCGTGACTTTCACATGTAGATGTATAGATACGTGTGTAGAATAATATTTTATAATTAATAGCGATATAGTTGAATAGCTATAAAGATTCTTTTATAAGATAGAATAGGTATAGATAGGTATAATTTATAGACTTTGTGATATTTTGAAATAAATAAAGATAGGACGGAGAATACAAGCAACACGCTTATTTTCATCTCAGTCGAACATTACTAAGGACCTGCTCTGTCACTACGCGGCATGGACGCATGTAACAGGCGGACCGTAGCCGTACCACAGTATTGTAAAATAGATTCATTGAGGACAAAGCAGGACTTTATCGTATGTCCAGGATGGCAGGACCTTAGAGTGTGCCAACAATGGTAAGACCTTAGGGTATGTCCAGGATGGCAGAACCTTAGGGTATGTCCAGGATGACAAACAGGCAATACATAGCAGTTCGATTAGTGACTCTATAGTAACAACGATAGCCAATAAAAGATTGTTGGAGGTACTCTCTGTACTTACTGGCCAAACTAAAAGAAATATAGGGACCCGCGTAAAAGAATATATAGCTGACGTTAAACACCGATGCTCTACGAAGTCTGCAGTTGCTAAACATTCAGAAGAAGGCTCCAAACATTATCTTAGATTCGACAAGCCACAAATCCTTGCCAAAGAACACCGATTCCTACCTAGGATGAATCGTGAGGCTATTGAAAGTTTTCAATAGAGAAGATGGTTGGAAGCTAGCACAAGGCTGGGATCCCATTATACATTTAATTAAATCGGAACCCAAAAGTCCAATTGCCAGACCTCAAGATACTGTGAGCTCTTTCTGCGTAGATTGGAAAACTATCAATATCAAAAATTAAATTGAAGGTAGACACAGTAACATAAACTTTTCTGGACAACCTACACGTCCTAAACCTACATGTAATAAATAACCGCGATAAAATCTGTTTAAATTAGTTTTATTTAGATATATAATATTCGCGTAAACATAAGAAATCATTATTCTTAATACAGTGTAAAGCGATTGTTTGAAGCGCAGATATCTTGATGATAGCAAAGCATCTGAGTTTGAATTCCTGCAATTAGCTTGAGGTTTCGGTAAATGGCTAGCTACTACCCTCAAGTTAAAAATCTGTGTCTAAATACTTATAAGGGTGTTCCAGCAATTGCACTTACGAGCTAGTGCCTCCACAGGTTTAACGTGTAATCCAGGTTGGGCAACATCGTCACTTAACATCAGGTGAGATTGTAGCAATAACGCTAAAACTTACTGTAAAAAGAAAAATAATACGTGATGTGGTAAGTAATAATAGTGTTCTACCTTTTATAAAAATAAATCTCTATGGTGGCAACATAGGGGTGCATTCAATGATTAAAATGTATGTAAATAGAATGCATAAATAGCAGAGCACTCACCAGTAACGCTAAAAGCCCAACAACTCCCACACGATCCTTGATCTTTCACTTCAGTCACCGTGTTGAAGTCCCTCCAGTCAAACGTAGCCGGTATGTCTGATTTCGGGATTTCAGCTTTTCTCATTGGCATCTCGTTAGAGTTTCGCAAGCTTGGCTTCAATCCCAAATATTTATTGCTAAACTCTTCGTAAGTAAGATCAGCGAATCGTGTCACACCGTACGTAGCTGTGCCACGTTCATGAATATTCATCTCGTGTATACGCTTCACGTTGTCTTTAAAAATGTTGAATCTTCTTCGCATTTCGTTATGATCGTTTAAGTAATCGGGACCGTACGTTGTTACGAAGTCATAGAACAAGTGCTCGGCTTGTATGTGATGGTATACGTCTGCCGTGGCAGTCTCTTGATAATCACAAGTAACTCGAAAGTTCGGTGGGTGGTCCGCCCATGGACGAAGCCAAACGTTCACCCTGCAGAACCTGTTTATGCCCTCGTCTTTCACTAATTTGCAAGCAGTCTGAGTGGATAATGCCGTGCAATTAGTAAAACCGACTTCGATCTTCATTCTGTAATGTATTCCCGCAACGACTTGTTTATCTAATGAAAATATTCTGACTACTTTCTGTTTCCGGGGATGTGGATATTTTGCTTCTATGTGTTTCAATGATTGTTTAGCAAGTTCCATCGCCATTTCAGCACTCTCGAATTCTATGTGCGCTTCTAGTGGTGTTTCATCATCTTGGCAATGCACCTCGATGTTTTGCCCGTTTTGTAGCCAAAGTCTTTCGTATATTTGAGATACGCAATGTCTCCTCGGCAGATGCTCTAGAAATTCACAAGTGGTAACATCGTCGACCCATTCGTATTTAAGACATGAAGTGTAGCCAACGTCGAAATCTATAGTTGTCACTTTTCCCGTTGTTATTTTTGTGGAATAACTATTAATCAATAGAACTCTCTGTTTGTATCTATGTATCGACGACATTTCTAACTTCTCCAAAGATTGTTGAACTAACTTTTGTATCTCCAAGTCATCGGTAGTAGCATTTTCTGCAGTTAAGGGAACAGACCTTTTACGTCTGGTACCAGGCTCTCTACATGTTACACTAATTTGATTTATTTCTCTGCTATTCGGTACAAACCATATAAAAGAAGTGCATGGTATCGTACCCTTATTCTCGTCAATAAAACATTGATAACGATTTCGATTCAAATCTACGTCTTTCGTACAATTAGTGAATCCGACTATGAATGACAATGTAGTGGGTATGTTGAGATCGAGATTCGGAACCAAGTGTGGTTCACCGAGATGTACTAACTTATACTTTTGATCGTGAGAGCTCTCGAGTTGTTTGAGAGAAGCTTTCAGAAGCTGAGTCATTGACAGTCCCGTGACGCTTGCAAAATTAATGTCATCGTCGCATACTACATTAACTGACTGAATCGTTAATTCATCGTCTGCAGATGGCCACATTCGAGCTAGACACAATTTATGGTTGAGCCCATCCATTTCTTCACAGTTCTGTAGATCATTTTCGTCTGCATGTCGTAAACAGAACGTGGGAGCTATTTCAATAAACATTCGTATCATGTTAGTTCCCATATGAACACTGCTCTGAGTTGTGTGTATAGATACCAGTTTATACAAATTGTTCGTCTGAGACTGTTGGTTCAGCTGCTGCATTGCACGTTCTGCGTAGTAATATCTCAAATCTTCATCTATGTAATCTTCATCGTCAATAGCCTGCCGTTTTTTTCTAGAACACAATTTATTTGTCTCTTTATTATCACCATGCTCAGTACTGAGTTTTTTCCTATGAGGATTACAAGACACCCTAATCTCTTTTTTATTCTTCCAGGGCTGACTCCAAATGTTTGTATGACAATAAAGTAAATCACTATCAGCTCGCTGCTTGCACCGTGACATGTCGTTCAAAACCATGGAACAAGTAGTCAGAATAGCACTAAAGTCTATATCATAAATCATTCCAGAAACCACTTTTGTGACAACACGTTTCACTTCGACAACTTTATGAACAAATTTAGATTTCTTTAATCGCCCATATTTTTTTAAAGAGTCTTGAGCCAAAACCCTGAACTGACTTTCTGTTGGATCTTGTACTATACTATTTCTTCCTTTCTTATGAATTGTTGCCCGTTTGTCTCTGTTTTTTTGTTCAGCTATTTTACAAATCACGTCAATTTCTTTGTTCTTCATCCAGGGCTGTTCCCAGACTTCTGAATGGCACTTGATAACATCTCCAGAAGTATCCGTCGTCGGTGTAACTGTAAAGTCTATGAATGTTTTCGTACCGGAAACAACCTGAGTATGGACTTTCTCTATACTAACAACCCTATGAGGTTTTGAATTGCCAGAAGTTTGTAAATATTTTTGTAGAGATTCCTCTGCCAACTGTTTGTAATGTGAGTCAGTGGGGTCTTTTTCGTTCAACCCGCCCGGCATCTGTCGCTTCGCTCTATGTTTTTGGTTATCGATGTGACAACTGACTTCTATTTCCTTTTTCTTCAACCAGGACTGTTCCCAGACTTCTGAATGGCACTTGATAACATCTCCAGAAGTATCCGTCGTCGGTGTAACTGTAAAGTCTATGAATGTTTTCGTACCGGAAACAACCTGAGTATGGACTTTCTCTATACTAACAACCCTATGAGGTTTTGAATTGCCAGAAGTTTGTAAATATTTTTGTAGAGATTCCTCTGCCAACTGTTTGTAATGTGAGTCAGTGGGGTCTTTTTCGTTCAACCCGCCCGGCATCTGTCGCTTCGCTCTATGTTTTTGGTTATCGATGTGACAACTGACTTCTATTTCCTTTTTCTTCAACCAGGACTGTTCCCAGACTTCTGAATGGCACTTGATAACATCTCCAGAAGTATCCGTCGTCGGTGTAACTGTAAAGTCTATGAATGTTTTCGTACCGGAAACAACCTGAGTATGGACTTTCTCTATACTAACAACCCTATGAGGTTTTGAATTGCCAGAAGTTTGTAAATATTTTTGTAGAGATTCCTCTGCCAACTGTTTGTAATGTGAGTCAGTGGGGTCTTTTTCGTTCAACCCGCCCGGCATCTGTCGCTTCGCTCTACGTTTTTGGTTATCGATGTGACAACTGACTTCTATTTCCTTTTTCTTCAACCAGGACTGTTCCCAGACTTCTGAATGGCACTTGATAACATCTCCAGAAGTATCCGTCGTCGGTGTAACTGTAAAGTCTATGAATGTTTTCGTACCGGAAACAACCTGAGTATGGACTTTCTCTATACTAACAACCCTATGAGGTTTTGAATTGCCAGAAGTTTGTAAATATTTTTGTAGAGATTCCTCTGCCAACTGTTTGTAATGTGAGTCAGTGGGGTCTTTTTCGTTCAACCCGCCCGGCATCTGTCGCTTCGCTCTATGTTTTTGGTTATCGATGTGACAACTGACTTCTATTTCCTTTTTCTTCAACCAGGACTGTTCCCAGACTTCTGAATGGCACTTGATAACATCTCCAGAAGTATCCGTCGTCGGTGTAACTGTAAAGTCTATGAATGTTTTCGTACCGGAAACAACCTGAGTATGGACTTTCTCTATACTAACAACCCTATGAGGTTTTGAATTGCCAGAAGTTTGTAAATATTTTTGTAGAGATTCCTCTGCCAACTGTTTGTAATGTGAGTCAGTGGGGTCATTTTCGTTCAACCCGCCCGGCATCTGTCGCTTCGCTCTATGTTTTTGGTTATCGATGTGACAACTGACTTCTATTTCCTTTTTCTTCAACCAGGACTGTTCCCAGACTTCTGAATGGCACTTGATAACATCTCCAGAAGTATCCGTCGTCGGTGTAACTGTAAAGTCTATGAATGTTTTCGTACCGGAAACAACCTGAGTATGGACTTTCTCTATACTAACAACCCTATGAGGTTTTGAATTGCCAGAAGTTTGTAAATATTTTTGTAGAGATTCCTCTGCCAACTGTTTGTAATGTGAGTCAGTGGGGTCTTTTTCGTTCAACCCGCCCGGCATCTGTCGCTTCGCTCTATGTTTTTGGTTATCGATGTGACAACTAACATCTATTTCTGTTTTTTTTAACCAAGGTCGATCCCAGACTTCTGAATAGCATTTGATAATATCACCGGAACTCTCATAATCCGAGAAAACTACAAAATGTAATCGTGTAATGGAACCTGCTACAATTTGTTCAGTAACTTTTTCCACGCGAATTACTCTATTTTTAAGCTGGGAATATCCGGAGATTTTAAGATACTTTTCAAAAGACTGTTCAGCTAACTGTTGATATTTCAGATCGGTAGGATCCACTTTCTTTAAACCACCAACTATTATTCCTCTACGATTTCGATCTTCTCTTTCGCATTTTACTTCTATTTGCTTATTATTAAGCCAAGGTTTTTCAAATATCACTGATTTACAAGTTGTTATATCCGACGTATCGACAATATCGCATTTATTCGAAGAAACTTGTCCTTCGTTGTTTAGTACGCAGTTAGTTGGTGAAACTGTAAATTCGATCCTCGTAATCGTTCCAGAAACAACTTGGACTGAAGCACGTATTATTTGAACAATATTGTAATGCTGTCGACTTCCCGATGATTGCATAAATTTCAACAGACTTTCTTCGGCTAAACCTTTATATTGTACATCGTTTACATCTTTAGGTTCTTGTCCACCTACAAAAAGCATAGATCTTTTTTTCCTGTCTTTCAATAATCTATTGGCATCATTGGTGTTCGAATTATCTTCACAATTAACATCTATTGCCCTTCCGTCTTCAATCCACGTTCTATCCCAAATCTGTGCTTTACACTTCCTTACAGGTTCATTTGGTAAGATTTTACACGTGTTCATATCAACCTCAATATCATCATTAGTGCATTGTGTGTATCCGACAATAAACTCTATATCTGTTAATAAGCCAGCATTTAACTCGGTAGAAACAGAATTGATGGATATAATTTTTTGTTTGTTCTTCCTATTAGATTGTGCTTCTAAATATTGTAAAGCTTCTTGAGCCATTTGAATAACTTGAAGATCATCACTACTTTGAGTATTTTTCTCTTTATGATAAGTAAAGCTACCTTCGACTGGTCTTTCTATACAAGTATACGTAATTTGTCGTTGTCTAAATACATTTTTCTCATGAATGATAATTTCACAAACATTTGAACCCAAATCTTGCAATATTTTACAATTCCCTCTTAAGTTCAGAGGTGTGTCTTTGGCACAATTTAAATAATTGACTACAATAGTAAATTTTGTTAACGTACCTGCAACTTTTTTTGTGTTTGCACCGATTATTTTTTTTAATATAATAGCGTTTTCTTTTGGTGATTCTGCCTCAATTTTTTTAGTTCCCTCTTGAACCAACTCAAGTAAAACTGGGTCATCAAGTGGCACACGTTTAATTTTATGTAACCCGGTTTCTCCTTGTACACTATAACAAAACGCAGTTAAGACTCGTGGATTCAGTTTATCGGTAGCATCAATCACTCCATTACAAATTTTTGCAATTGTATCCATTGGACTACAATCAACTTTTTCACACGGTATTATTACATGAGCTTGTAGATAAAAAAAGTGTTGATAGTTCACAGTTTCTTCCTCCGCTTTAATGACTTCGCTTAAAACCCTTGTTTTAACTTCTAAATCCATTTCATTGAGATAATCCACCATTGACTGGGCTAGATTGTATAGATATTTTCCACTATTAAGAGCATTTTGCAAGGACTCATACTTTTCAGCTAGCGAAACAGCTTCTAAATCTCGGTCATAGCTTCTTTTAATTCTAAGTGTTCTATCATAAAGTTGATCAGAACCGAATCCATATAAATTAAAAAAGTTTATGAGGTCATCAATTGCTTTTTTCTTATCCTGACTTAAAGGAATACGTTCTTTGTTTTCTTTCGGACCCACTGACTTTTCATTCAGTTTTGCATCTTCTTTAACAATATTTTCGTTGATTTTCTCAAATGTTGTGGTCGCTATTTCAGCTTGGTGTTTATCATCATCTTGAACATGTTCTTTATGTCGTACTATTTGTTCTTCAATGCTTTTAATTTGATCATCGGTTAATGATTTTTCGCTGTTCTGTAGAGATTGAACTTCTTCGGTATGCATCACTTTTATACTATCGTCACCAGCATTATTATTGTTAGAGATGTCGTCGATTTTATTACTGTCCCTGTTATCTGAATTATCATTTAAAACTTCACCGTCATCACCAAACTGCCAATTTACGGTGCAGTTATTAGTCAATATGGCCCTATATTTTCCACCGTTAGATAATTTGACCCAAGGCTTTTCGAGTATGGAAATTTTACATGCCTTTGTAGAATAACATTGTTCATTAATAATATCGGTACAACTATTGAAATCAACCAATAAGGTAAGTATATAACGCACGCCGTTGATGACCTAAAACACATAAAAATATTATATTTTATAAATAAAAACGTTTCATCATACAGAATCGATGTAAAAACTAATATGTTAAACTCACCTGTACTTGTCGTTCTACATCGACCACGGTCTTAAGACTATGTTTTATGTTCGATTCATGCCTATCAAGATGTTTTATACCTAATAAAGCCAGTTCTGAGACTCCAGGAGCTTGTGGGTTGACATGCGAGGCACAACCTTCACACCGGACAGCTGGTTCTTCTCTAGGTATAGCGATAAACTGCTCACCAGACGTAACCTAAATTAGAAAAATAAACAATTATTCTCATAATTCTTATATAGTACGCTATAATTAATATAACTTAAATTCACATTTATGTTTAAAGTTACAATGTACTTAATAATCGTAATTAAAGATTATGGTAACTAAACTGAACAAACTTAAGGGAATGATTATTTACATACACATACATAAACCATAACTAAATTTCCAATAAGAAATTAGATACAGTAATTAGGTACATTACTTTTATAATGAATAATCTTTTAACCAGACGTACTTTAATTATTATTCAAATAAAAATGTAACGCTTAATACCTATTACATATTTAATTATATAAATCTATCCTTCAGTTCCCATCAACAGCTTCCGTGGTGTCCAGTTTTGGTTATATTTTGTCAAGCATTATTCCACACATATATACTTGCCGTGGAGATTTTACATGTTATCACAGATATTTATTAGTTTTATTATTGTAAACAATAAATATATAAAAACAATGAAATTTGTGTACTGCTATTAATTACCATGTATCATGTATGGGACTGGCTATCATCTGTGACGTAATATTAATATTGGGGTCGCAGAAAATGTGAATTAACATGACGAACGGGGGAAAGGTGTCTAAAAAGGTAAAATTTTGCGTGACGTATTTTACGGAACGGCTTCTAACATACACCGAAGTCAAAGGTTAATGCCGACAAGCCCCGAATATATTGGCACATTCAAAGTAATGTAACATTTCGACTTGGTCTCTATTTCCTTTACAATTAATACGAGACGTATTATGGTTACATTGTGATCTCATTGAATTTAAAACTTGCACGTCATAGTAATGCATGTGAATCATCGACATCTAATCGTATACAATGGATTATAATAAGTAACGATCGAACTTAAATACGAATTGGAATATGTATATGTCCCTGAAGAACTAAAATTAAAATATGACTGCTAATATCATTGCGTAAAACATTACCTACTACCAAAAAAGTAATAATATAGTATGAAGTACTAAAAAATCTGTAAACAAGCATACTTGTATGGTCTATAGAAATCATACATATTGTTTGAGCCAATTCTAACGCTGGATCACTTATCGCTAATAACGGGGATAAAAAGTCTCACTACCTGAAACCAACCTACGTGGTGTCGCCACCAATCCTTACTAGCATTATAAATGCGAAAGTGAGTTTGTTTGTTTGTTACTATTTCAAGCCTAAACCGCTGAGTCGAACACGATAAACTCTGGTATAGAGATAGATGACTCCATGGCGACAATGATAGAATAGTTTTTCTTGCGAAAAACTTATTGGAAGTGGGGTAAAGAGAGGGAATAAATTTGTATGACACTTTTTATTGAGTGATCCGATTTTAGTTGACAAAATAAAAATTGACGCGAGCGAAGCCGGCCGTAAAAGTTAGTTGGCACTAAAGAACAATTCAAATAATATTCGAAGTGTCTCCAAAGCGAAGTTCGGTTGTTATTTATTTGAGGACATTCAGTGGTGAAAGCCCAGCCCTAGCGACTATTTGCTGACCATCCCGCCGCGCTATTTGGGTCGGTTTTGCAGTAGGAATTTTAATTTTAATTTTTGTTGTTTTACGATTGGCGCTACACGTATAATAAAACTATAACCGATTGAAACCATTTTTTTTAATATAGTCGTAGTTAACCGTGTCATACATATATAGGCAAAAAATCCCAGCGCTCCCAGACGCGAAAGACTTTTTCCGAGATTTCAACAATTCAGTACTAAAATATGACGATATTTCAACTAATTTATTCAGACATTTACTAAATTATACACTCAAACCTTCCTTATGAATCATTCTGTCTATTGGTGAAAACCACATGATAATCGGTTAAGTATTTTTTAAGTTTATCGCGGACAGACAGACATGTCGGGGGACTTTGTTTCATTATATTTTTTATAGTTTATAGGTTTAGCAGAATGGCCACAATCTCTTCTGATGGTAAGTAACAATGTTGGCCAAGGAGGTGGACACGTTAATCCTGGTGCAACTGCCGGAACGCACCTATAGGTAATTGGTTGCAGATTTTCATCTTGAGGGTGGTAGCTAGGCCAGGCAGACATAAAAATATGCTCCAACCCCATGCTAGTGCATGCAAGTGGATTCGAGCTCACGTTCATTGACGCGAAGTCCATACACACTACCAAATGTGCTTACCGCTGCAAAGATATTGTTTTATTGCTTTATGTTTTGAGAATGTTTAAAGTCATATTGTTTCGTAAAGGAAAATCTACTACTTACAATAAAATATATAGCCTTGAGCTCATAGCGATATAGCTTTAATTTTATAAGTTCGCTAAACATTTACCTTGTATACAGGCGGACGAGGCGTAATTTGTTTTTAATTACTAAAGTATGTATTTACAGCATGTTTGTATTTAAATTATATAAGAAAATAATTTCTACAATACAATAAAATAAATTGATTGATACAAATGTCAAGAAAAATAATCTGTCTTGAGTAACTTATCAGGATTTGACCCTAAACAATATTGAACCTCGACACATATTTAGCGTTAGCGTCGGTCAGCAGTGGTAAGGTTGTGATTTCGATACAAATCATCAGTAGGTATTAGATTAAGAGAAACAAGTTTATACAAAGATTTGAATACTTTTAAGTATGAATCAATAATTTAAAAACTGGTAAAACATCTCGATTATCCAAGAAAATTCAAGCCAGATCATTAATGGTACAACAAACAGTGTTATGCACTAAATTTAAAATATAATAAAATAAGTATACAAACTCCCTTCAATGGACGTGAATGCGAATCCCTGAAACCAGTTTGAGCTTTCCGTGAAGGAAAACATCGTGACGAAACAATAGCAGTGTTGTAAGGTTTATTAAAATACCTATCTGGCTTAATACCACCCTTTTTATTTACGTAGTATTTAAAATCCAAGTATTTACGGACTTCCTCATAGCAACGCGCAAACTCAAAGGCATTACCCACTAAACTACCCACTAAAATGTAACACTCCGACACTTCAAACTCCTGGGTTGCCAGAGACCAGGGACAGTTTTCCCAATTCTTCTAGTCAGGTAGATAACGCCCTTTATTTTTGTTAATGTGCTGTTTAAAATCCCAGTCTTTACGCACTCCCTCAACATAACGCGCAAACGCATTATCCGGGCTCAGGTCAAAGGCGTGAGGGGCATGTGGCGACTTATTTGGTGCTAATCACTCAACACTACCCACTAAAACGCACCACGGCGACACTTCAAACTCCCGTGTTGCCAGAATCCAGGGACACCTGTCACAATGCTTCTAGAAATAGATATAGCCCTCAAGTTGAAAGTCTGCCGTCAAAGGTCATACCGTCATAGGTGTGTTCCGGCAGTTGCATTTGATAGTCAGTTCCTCCACTAGGCCCATCCATCTGTACACCATCTCGAGCCACATTGTAACTAAACATCAGGAAACATTGTGGGCATAATGCTAAACTTTGCTAAACTAAAGATATTGTAGATGCATTCCTAAAATATGTGCTACATTTAGTATATTTTACAAGATATTAACGCTTCATGTATTGTTTTTTAATTCATCACCTGTTTACCATTATTTGTGACATGGTTTGATTTTTGTGCATTCGTAAAATGAATTGTAAATGAAAATGCCTTTTAAGGTGCAACAAAAACTCCTCGATTGGTTTTAAAAAGGCAGTCACCATATGATTTCATTTTGAAAATTACACCTCATATTTGACACTGGCCCAATTGCGTACATAAACAGAATATTTAATATTAAAAACTAAGCAACTCACAGCTGTGTTTGCTTGTACTTCATTGTCCAGCTGTACAGGCTTATATTGTTCCGTGGCAACTTCTTCATCATCATTATTCTCTTGATTCTGTTCTTCACATTGGTACACATTGTTTAACACTGTTACCCCAGCTTCTAGATCTTGGACAGTGCATGTACATTTTAGATGTTTTATAGCATCAGAGTTTTTGACATCTGTTACTTTTAAGATGGCCTGTATCTTAAAGGTGTTTTCGTCCTATGAAAAGTACAACATATATTATTTGTACCTATTTTAACACAGTGTAGTGATGGCACAGGACTTGATATTCTCTTGACAATATTTTTATGTCATGTGTATGTATTTATTTCAAAATTACATATTTATATTAAACAACTATATGACAACAATAATCATACCTGAAAGTTTTGTGTTTAAAAATATCTAAAACTAAAATATTACAGAGATTAAAAGAGAAAATAATATTCAAAAGAATGAAAATATTGACAGAAGGAGAAGTTTTGAAGATGATATAAATTTTTAAATATTATAGCTTATATGAATTAATTATTTTTAAAAGAGATTGTGATACCTAAACTTGTGTTATTACAGTTTGAATGACATAATTTTACCCCTCTGACATTAGCTTCAGTATTATTGTTTGAATGAATACTTAAAAATTAAATAAGCAAAACTCAAAAATATCACCAAATATATATTAATTTCTGAATGAACTTGTATTGTTAAATAAACTCTATTAAAATTACTCCCAGACAAATAAACACTATTTAATTGAAAAAATCTCTTTTATTCTTCTGTATAACATTCATTTGGGCCGTTTCTTTGGTAAATTGTACAATTTTGTAGAATAATAAAGCCATACATAACAATATTTTGCACTATGTCTCACTTCAGAACAAATCAAACTAGTACTTCTGAATGAAGGGCATATACTTAATGAACAAAGAAAACTAGTAATTCTGAAGTACTTATTTAAAGTAATAAACACACTGTCAATGTCTTATATGAGTAATAGTAACTGTGTAATATTCCATCATATGATGATAAGTATATTATTGAAATACTCTAATATGCAAACAAGATTCCCTTTCTCAGTAAACTGGCGGCCCTACTATTTTAATTGAACTTATGAAATATATGTAGGTCTCAAAAGTATAATTATAACACAGTGATTACTATAGTCCTTATGTGCACAGACATAATTTTCATCTTGCCAAGGGCACAATATGATAGTATTGAATAAATGCCACTGGCATCAACAAAATTTAAGGATATTCTAATTGAGAACCAGTTACCAAAGATATAAAATCATATTGTAATCCTATCCCACTAAAAGATCTTCATATATAAATATATTTGAGAGACTATAAGACCCCAAATTAAAGTAAATATATCAGTAACCAGATAATTTACTATTATTCACATTAAATATATATTCCTTAATTTGGGGTCTTATAGTCCCCAAATATATTAATAAATGATTGTTTAATAATATTGATTTATAGCTATATTATAAACCATTTAGTAGTAATATAAGTTATTCTATATTAAATGGATAAAAGAATTAAAACAAAAATAAAGCAGAAATAGTTACAACAATAAAATCTATTTAAAAAAAATAGTAAAGTACAATAATTATTATAGTTTATACTAATTATCAAAGATTAAAATAATTCAACATTTTATTAACATGAAGTTTATTAATTATAATTTGCAAACTATTGTATTCCTATATTATTTATCCTTACTGACCCTGACATCTATAACCTTGTAATTTTATATAAATGATAACTTAAAATACCCAAAGGTCTTTGAGAGTGATAACCTTTAGAAAATTCATTTTTTATTCATACACTAACTTCACTGTATAGCGAAATAAATAAAATAGGCGCCTTAGTTATATATTAATTATGAAATTAATAAATAACAATAATTTTACACATTTTTTTTTAAAGTAAAAAACAATGAAATTTTCTTACAACTTTGTCCACATAGTCCAATGTTCCTTCCTCGCACGTATAAATTCGATCCGGCAACCTATTATAAAAATCTACAAATCCATTCAACAATTTAACATTTTTCTCATGGGTCACTTCTCCCATGCAAATATTTAGTATTTGAAATAATAAAAACAATAATTTATAATAATGCATGATGTAATATTTATTATGCGATCATCGCTGCATTAAATACCAAATATGTAAGTCGTATTAAAATTGCCAGAAGTTTTTAGAATTTACGTCGTAGTTAAATATTTTTAAGAACAACTTTACGCTGTAAATGATTCAGCGAATATGAGACACTGGTAAAGCTACACTGAGTTCACGCAATCTACACTCTGAAAAGCAAACGTAAACTGAATCTATGAATCTTGTAAATGTAAACATATTTTTGTGTCTATTTATTGTTCTGTCGTCTTATTTGGATTTCGTGACAGTATTGACAATTGACGTTTCAGGATTGCCAGAGCTTTGTAGTTACTAAGCCTATTGTATCAGTCGGAAGCTTAGTTCCACTATCAGTGTTCAGTATTGGGTTTATTTGTTCAGTTTTTCCTTTGTACAAAAAACGATGATAACTCTATTGGTAGTGTGTACGGACCAGATGTCAGTACGGACGCCATGTCAAGGGACTAGAGTTCGAATCCACATGCATTGAGTCTGAGCTTTTGGTGAAGAAAAACATCTTGATAAAACCATAGTTTGGTAATAACGGCCTGATTAGATATCACTCTCTAAATGAAAAATTTACTACAAAATACCTACAGCTGTTATCCAGCAGATACATTTTAGAGTCAATAGGTTTAGTGTATCCATCAGAGACCAGCAGAAACTTATGTACAATATGTATGGTGTCCACCATTATAGGCCACATCATCACTTACCATCAGGTGAGGTAATGTCCAGAACGCTAAACCTTAACTGTAAAAAAACATAAAGATATCTTACTAGGCTTATATAGATCAAGCAGCCACATTAATCGTTCAATCTGTGTTCAATTTAAAAGGTTAAAACGGGATTACAAGATTTTTATATTATTTATATGTACTATATTGTAAGGAGCTAAATAGAAACTATAATTAATTAAAACTTTATGCAACTACTAAGTACCTGGATCATTAAATTTTTCACATTTCGCACCATGCATTCCAAATAGCGATAAAAATGCTCAAACCATGCCTTCAGCCGTTCCGTAAGACAACCACAGTCGCTGTGGACGCAGTGAAAACGTCACTAAGAATGAATATAACGTCACTAGATCTAGGGGAATGGTAAAACCACGACCTTGAGCGTTTCTATCTGAAAAGTACCCATAATAATGTTAAGATTATATACTCTAAAATTTGTTCTACGTCAATATATTTGAAATAAGTCACGAAAGGCACCCTGCACAGCGACACTATTGGTTTGCAACCATATTTACGCGACGTAGTGTAACGTTTTATATACCGTACTTTATATTGTAAGAAAAGCTGTAAATTTTGTGCAACAGAGACAAGTAAAAATTATTGTGGTCTATCTTGAGTGTCCATTAATGATTGAATTTTTGATGGATCATGATTTGTCATCTCGTGATTTTTTTTTTATTTATATACTTAGTTATCGATATTGTGTAATATATTAGTAACTCTTTATTTGATGTTGCTAGGCTAATCCACATAAGTGAAGTAAATTGTGAGCTGCGACACAGTTAGATTACTAACTACTGCAGTTAGCAACATAAAATTGTAATAAGTATATGTTATATTGTTTTTTGTACCAATAAAGATTCATTATTATTATTAAGATTATTAGTTATGATTCAGAATCATGCTATATTATGTGCCACAAAAACCTCCTGGACAGTTTCTACAAAAGAGTTACCATCAAAGACCAGTAATCTTGTTGAAGCTCTAACCTACTCATTAAAAAAAAGTTTATATTTAAAAAAAAAGTGATGAATTAAATAGACAGTAGTCGTATAGACGTGAACTGACCTGCAATTATTCTGTGGTCGCGTGCCGGCAACACTGAACACATTAAAACAAAATTATTAACATTTTACAACTTACGAAAAAAGAGAAATAATTCTGTTGTACAAGACTTAGAAATAAAAAAAATGATATCAAAAAAGAAAATTCTTTCTACGACACCAAGTAACAAAATGTACTTAATATGTAGTATATTAAATATTTTAAAACTTTGATACGTAAGCACGTAAAAACTTTCGAAACTTTTTATATAGGTTTTATAATTATATCCTTTTTGTTATAGTACCGTGAACTTTCAAGTTGACTTACAATTGTTAAAAAAAGTCTCGATTTTTAATAAGAATATGTTAATAAAAATGTAATAATACTACAAAAGATATTTATTACTGTTTTTATTTATAGATGGTGGATAACATTTGGTATAATTTGTGGTGCTACATTTTTCACAAGGTTTTACAAAGTCTTAGAACCAGATCATGTATGGTAAGTATAAAAAAATATGTCACAAAGAAAGAAAAAAAATATTAATCTACTACAAAAAAGTAACAAAACTAAATGCAGAAAGAAACCATAAAACAAACTAATATTTGTACAAACTTTATAAACAACGAATAAATTGATATTTGGAGAAAATATGTATGTCAATGTTTAAGTTATGCATATTAAGAACCTCTATAAGGTATCTACTTATATTAAGAAAAAATAATTGAAAGAGAGGGAGAGTTTATTTTAAGAGGGTAACTGCTTTTATTATTTTTTAGAGATTTATATAAAATTATTTAGAATATAAGAATTAGAATATATATTTATTTAGAATTTATATAAAAATTTATAAAGATTTTTTTTCTATTGGACATATGTTGTTAGCCGTGAGGACTTTTTCAGCTTCACTGAGGTTTGGGAGGTGAGTACTGAAGTACACAACTCGAGGCAACAAGCACAAGGTAGTCTGAAGTGACCGATCCTTGGCTTGGGCTGTTGCCAAGTAGATGATAAAATATTATAAAATAGTATACTTATGAATTAAACATAATATAAAATGAATTTATCATTTGTGTGAGTAAATATATGTACATATATAAGATTGTATATATGTTTGTGTATTTAGAAGATATATTGTCATATGTTGCTCTGTAAATAAGAGTTTTACTATATTTATGAATTCAAATTCCTAACTGTAAACAAACGAAAGAACAAAACATATATTCTCTTATGGTATAAATTCCTTTGTATTGTAATTTCTTTTATTTTATTTTTGACATCATGGTAGACCATATGATTTTTTTAAATATTTCCCAGATATGTTGTGGAACGAGACATAAAATAAAATATGGGATATTTATTTGCTTTACATATATATTACAGTTTCTTCCATGTAAATTAAAGTTTTTAATTCTGCAGGGTTAAAATTTTTTGTTAGTGTTGATATTTTTTAATAGCTAACATATTTTCTTAATAAACAGAAAAGTACAAGAAGTAATCGTAAACGGTTTATATTCTTCAGACAATATCCCTTTTTTTTAAGATGGCATTAATCTTATTTATATCTAATCTTTATATAGTTTAATATAAGATACAAACTTTTTTATTGGACTTTGAATACAACTATAATATGAAAATTAATAATATTTGAAATATTTATAGTGGAAAAGATGAATGATGAACATTCATTAAATAAAATTGACCCTATATTTGAATAAACAGTGAAAGAATAAACACATTTTATATTTAGTGTATTACATACTGATTTCACATAATATAAAATTAATATATTTAACAATAAAAGTTGACACATTATTTTTTTTTTTAGTTGGGATGAAACACATTTTGGCAAAATGGCAAGCTGGTATATTAACAGGACCTTCTTTTTTGATGTTCACCCACCACTTGGAAAGGTAACCAAAGCTAACCTAACTCATGTGATTAAAGAGCCATAAACCCAATAAAATAAAATGTTGTATTGTTTACAACTGCTAGTCAACAAAGTTATTTTTACTTGACATATATTGAAATGTTTTAAAAATTCGTCCCGCCTCTATGTCTATTGTAATATCTCGAAAAGTACGATTTAATTGGATTACATGCTTTTTATTTTCAAAAAGTAGTCTGTGAAATTATTACATTCTATGTAAATTAATGCCATTTCACCCATGAAAGTTAAAACTACCACTGGTTCGCGATATAACTGAGTCATTGAGAACCAGCAAGAAACTCAATCAGATTATATTATTCTTTTAAGGTACATATTTAACAAAGATAAATAGAAGAAAGCATTACATTGCTAAAATCCATCATTAAATATTAGAGTGAATGTAACCTCTGAATTGTTTGGCTGCTGCTATGTCTGTCATTGGTTAAAACTGAAAATATGATGATCTGCTATTGAGCAAAATGCGTGTAGTCAGTTTGGCTATATATCCAATCTCAATGACAGAAGTATGGTGGTGGCAAATCAATTCCAAGCTGAAGTACAAAGTGACAAGCAACGTAATATTGAACTAAATGTTATATAATCTTATAACTAATCACAGATATGCTTATTTCAGATGCTCATCGCCCTATCTGGTAAATTGACAGGTTATGATGGCAAATTTCCATTTGAGAAACCTGGGGATAAATATGACGGTGCTAGATACCAGGGAATGAGACTGGTATGTTTATTTATTATTTAATTATACCTTGCTAGGAAATTTAGATTTAATAATGCACTTTAAGAACATCCTAATGAATTAAACTAATTTAGAATAAAGTATATTGTTTCCAAAAGAGATAAATTAGGAAGCAATTATAGCTCAGTTGGTACTGTGTATGGACGCCGGGTCAAAGGACGTGAGTTCCAATAAACCTACAATGAGCTTGAGCTTACGGTGAAAGTAAACATCGTGATGAAACCATTGCATGGTTGTAGTACTTTTTTTAATTCCTGCTTGGCTAGCTACCAAACTCAAGTTGAAAATCTGATGCCTTTTAACTATACGTATTTTCCTGCAGTTGCACTAGAGAGCCAGTCCCTCCCCTAGGCTAGCGTTTCCACCAACTTGGGCCACAATGTCATTTAACATCAGGTGAGGTTATGGATGTAACGGTAAAACCTTGCTAAACTTTTTTTTTTATAAAAACAAGTTTCGTTATGCTCCTACGAAAATACCATACTGGAGATAATTTTAAACTATTTTAAGTCCTTGAAATCCTAAATTTGAGTAACTTAAAAACCATTAATATATGGAATTAAACAACACTGTTTTATCCCTAAAAACTGTAGTTTTATAGTTTTAGAATGAGTAGTTTTACCTTTTTTTATATTTCCTGTAACTCTTACACATCTCCATATAAGTAAGATAAAAATTAAATTAAATCGAATTAAAGCGACAACACTAGACTAAATACCAAGCACAGTATAATCTAGAATCCATTACCAGTAATTTCTGATTTACTCAAGTTGTCTGTTCAGAATAAAAAGACTGATGTGGGTGGAATAAAAAATGGATCAGTTTGGAAACAATCGTACAGTTTAACAGTTCAACAGTTTAACATAGATATTTACTGCATTACATGCATTCACGGAAATATGATAATGCATTAGTTTTAATTAGTATAAATATGTATAAGTAAGGTATCATTTGTAAGAGAAATTGTGTTGATTCTTATAATATTTGTTTTTCTAATGGGTCATTGTTTATTTTTGAGTATTGTAAGTACAGGTTTCTGGAATGTATTCTATTTTGTGAATGATCTGCATTTTTAATTAATAAACATATTCTTTCAGTTTTGTACAACCCTGGGCGCGCTTGTTGTTCCTTTAACATTTTTGTCTATATGGGAAATGACAAAGTCATTGGAATCAAGTTTTGTTGGAACCCTGCTTCTGTTATGTGGTAAATGTCATTTATACTAATAATGGAACTGTAACCGCGATAAATCTTCCAGTTAACTAATTTCTAAAAATTATAACTGGGCTATTTGTTATATTTATAGTAGCAAAAATATATATTTTTGAATTCTTATTCTATCCTTGTGTGCACATCACTCTGAAACTATTGAATACATTGTAATGAAATATGATACGGTGATAACCAACATTACACCATCTTCTACGAGATTACTGACTCGAAGACTTTTGTATATATTAAATACCTCTAACAATATTTTTTTTACAGATGTGGGATTTCTTACCTTAAATAGATATATCTTGTTGGACCCTATTTTGTTGTTTTTTATGAGCTGCTCTATATACGGTGCGTTTAAGGTGAGTGTAGATATATTGAAGTTGTGATAATTCTGAATTTAAAAATGTGGACAATATATTAAAAAGTTAAATTTATTTAATTTTACATGTTATATTGAGGAATATCATACTATTGTCAAGTTAACTTTGCATGTTACTTCGATGAAATATTATAAGTGGTTGCTATAATCAACTGTAGTCATGAAGGTCAATTTAAAACCCTATTCAGTATCCATTAGATGAAAAGCTGTTTTTAGAATAAAAAATATTATATATACAGGTTCGCACATTAACCGATGAGGGTCTTCCACCTTTCTCCACTCGCATGATAAGTTGGCAACTGTTCCTTGGTGTATCGTTGGCTGGAACGATGTCTGTCAAGTTCGTCGGTCTGTTTGTGGTGTTATTTGTAGGGCTGCGGACTATTGCTGATTTGTGGAATGTGCTCGGCGATTTGGGACAACCAGTTGTAAGTAAAAAAATTGTTTCTCTTTTTAAATATATTTACTTAATAATTTTTGCGCTTTTTTGGAACAATACAGCTTTGCTCTCATTGGTGGTAGCGAGATGTTAAATAACCTAAATACATACTCAATCATTGCTCTAACACAAAAAAAAAATCGGCTGGTAGATCCTAATGCGATAATGCGAATTGAAGCGATGATAGCTCAGTGGTAGTGTGCACGACTTCGCGTCAAGGGACGTGGGTTCGAACCCAAGCACCTACAATGAGCTTGAGCTTTCGGTGAAGGAAAACATCGTGAGGAAACCATAGCATGGTGGTAGGGCTTTTTCTAATGCCCGTCTGGCTAGCTACCACCCTCAAGTTGTAAATCTGCCGCCAAATACCAATAAATGTGTTCCGGCAGTTACACTTGAGAGCCAGTTCCTTCACAGATTTAGCGTGTCTACCAACTTGGGCCCTATCGTCACTTAAGATCAGGTGAGATTATGGCCATAACGCTAAGACTTAACTATAAAAAAAAAAAATATATTAGCGCGTTTGAACAAACAAAGAAACTTATCTGGTTGATAATATTAATATAGATTTAAGAGTTGATTCAAGTTTATAGTTCAAGGCACCGATCTGTTAAACATTTATCAGGTGGTAATAAACTTTACTAGTATCAAGGGCAGGCGATATTTCGTACATTGACACCAAGTACTGTGATACCGTTAACAAAAACGATACTTTAACTTTATTTATTATTTAATTATTAGCTATTTATTCATTTACCTTTAAGTTTTTGTGGGGTGAGTTGTAAATTAAACTTTGGTGTTTGATTGAACGTTTATTCATTATCTGTGGTGTATTTTTTTAAATAAGTGGTCTGTGACCGAATAATCGATTTTGTTTTTTGTTTATTATGTAGTGTCGGAAATAAAACGTGTGTTGTATAAAAAATAAAATAAAGCAATAAATATTATATAAATAAAGCAAGTCATATAATTCCTCGACGGATAATTAAAGTAATTATTATCACGGTAACCATGAATTTATTTATGTTTTTAAGTATAAGTAAATATGTTTGGTCCTATATTTAAACTTGATCGTTGACTTCTGGAATATTATTATATGAAATGTTCTGAATGTTTCTTTATCGCTCCATATACTTAAAAAATGCCGTTGAAACTGGTGAGAATAATATCTTTTTTTCTGGGCTAATAGTACATGTTTTTTTATTATTACAGTCTCTGTCTATGTAGGCATTTTCGCTAATGTCAACTGTGAAGGAACTTTATAAACAACGGTAAATACCGAACATTTTTAAAGAGTAATAATTACAAACATGTTTGCACTAATGTTATCATGTATTTTGTTTAATAAACATTTTGATTAAAACACGGTTAATAAACAATGTAATCTACATGAATCAAAATAGTTTGGCGTTTACCGGAATTTCTTAGCTCAGACAACCAATATTTTGGGAGATTGTCTCGTTATTAAGGACTTATTATTAAGACTATTATTACGATTGGCCTAAACCGGGGGTTCCCAAAGTGTGCGCCGTAGAGAGTGAATAAGGGCGCCGTGACAAAATAGTAAACATGTATGTGCGCCGCGAATTGAAAAAGATTGAAAGTCCCTGGCCTAAACTTACATGTTGAGCTTTAAATCCCTGCTAAGATATTGGATATGAAGTGTATAACATTTTGCTAATTGGTCACTTCTTTAAAAAAACCTTTCATTTGAATACTTTATTTCATTTTTATAGCCTTGTACGTTATGTTTGTATAAATTGATTTTGAGATGTTTAAAGAGCATAATAATGTAATATGTATTGTGAATAATGTATTTGAGTAAATTAATGAAATAAGCGTTCACGAAGTGGTTGAAATCGGACCCTGATTCCTACTGAATATTTGGTGAAATTCTTGGAAAGTTGAAAAAAAACTTTGCAATATTTTTTATTAGTAGTTACTCAAACACACCGACCGCACAGATTAGGGGCATCTATCGATATTAAACTATCGTATAATTTATATTAGACCAAATTACGACCGTTACGTCGAACACACAAAAGTAGGTAAATAAATTACAAAGGAACAACGGAATCTACAACTAAATAGATAGTCTAGAACCGTCTACGAAAGTTTCTGTTTAGAATTATAGTCTCATCCCTATATATTCAGTTGCTTTGACGTATTTCAGCACAAACGGAAACTGTTTCTATTTTCCTTTAGATAAATGTGCACAATAAATACTACGAAGGAAACAGATACATAATAATAGATTAAAAATATTTTCTAACGCAGACGTTAACACTGAAACATCTCCTCGGAAGAACAGTCACTTTGATAGTTTGGCCGGCGATACTGTATGTCTTCTTTTTCTGGATACATCTGACTGTACTCAGCAGAAGGTTAGTAATACTCTAAGTTTTTGATTTGTAACATATGTCCTCTCGCCTTCCTGCATACTGTAGGAATAATTTCTGCACTATAGTGAACATTTTTATTAATATAGTTTATACATGTAAATTAGTTTATTTGATAGCACATTTTATACGCAACACTGTTGTAGGTTAAGTGCTGAGCTGATGGCTGACACCACCAAGCTCTCAGTAACTAGTTTTTTTTTATCTATATGTACATTATAGGTTTAACGTTATGGCTACAATCTCGCCTTATGTTAAATGACAATGTGGCCCAAGATAGTGGACGCGCTTAGTCCAGTGGCTGCATTGGCTCTCAAGTGCAGCTGTCAGAACACACCTATAGGTATTTGCCCGCTGATTTTCAACTTGAGGGTGGTAGCTAGCTAAGGTAGGCATTAGAAAAAGCCCTACCACCATGCTATGGTTTCTTCACAATATTTTCCTTCATTGAAAGCTAAAGGTCCTTGCAAGGATTCGAACTCACGTCCATTGACGCGTCGTCTGTACACAGTACCAACTGTGCTATCATCACTTCAGAAGCGCTATCAAGCTTGTAGATATGCTATTTTTCTACGTCACTTAGCATTGGGTATGAACTATGATTATATAAGATATCAAAAAAAGGGTTTAGAACTCATTGATTTTTATGCAGGCTGTAAAACTGATGTGGGAATAAAGTTACCGATTGGTATGTAATACACCAAGAGTTATTAGTAAAAAATATGGGTAATGAATAAAGAGGGCAACTACATTATAATGTGCTGATTGGGTTGAATTGTTACATGTCTTCGTACACTTTAGTTTTGAGTTCAATACTCAGCCCTCACAAAACATTGAGCAGGCGTCGCTTTATTACATCGGGTATTTTCAGAAAAACATCGTAAGCGACAATTTGCACTTTTTCCTGAAGAGAGTTTTTCATTCTTAATTAAAAAGTATTTATGATATATCTTTATGATAACTTATGACTTCTTGTGCATAATTGACCACTGATCTATTACAATAACTATGCTTCTAACATAATGCTTCTAATTTACAAAGATAATTTTCAGGAGGTTACAGTAAAATAAAAAACTTTTTTTTTTAAGCTTTGGCGCTTACGATGTTTTTCCTAAAAAGGCTCGACATTAATTGTTTATATTTGCACAACGTCTGTGCTAACCTAGAACTTGCACACTTACTCTGTCACAGATGATTGACTAATACAGATGGTTTTGTATGGTGGTAGGGCCTTTTCTAATGCCCGCCTGGCTAGCTACCAGCCGCAAGTTCAAAATCTGCCGCCAAATACCAATAGGTGTGTTCCGGCAGCTGTACTTGAGAGCCAGATCCTCCGCAGGTTTAGCGTGTCGACACCAACTTGGGCCGTATCGTCACTTAAGATCAGGTGAGATTATGGCCATAACGCTAAATCTTAACTATATAAAAAAAAAGATATTGTATAAACTGCGCAGGCGCGTTTTTTTTGTACAGCGGAAATGGCGACGGCTTCTATTCGTCAGGTTTCCAAGCCCGTCTCGAGGGAAACAGCTTGCACAACGCGAGCGCCCCTCGTTACGTCGCCTACGGTGCGCTGATCACGCTCAAAAACCACAGAACCGGCGGTGGATACCTCCACTCTCATCACCATCTATATCCAGCTGGTGTCGGCGCCAGGCAACAACAAGTGATTCTTCCCTTCATTGACATTCATCTCTTTTGCAAAATACTTCGAAATGCTTTTTTGTGATTCTCTATGAAGTTATATTTTTGATAGGATCTTTTGTTTGTTTGAATGCGCTAATCTTAGTAACTACCAGTCATACTTTTTTATATTTAATACAGCAGTCAATGAGAAAGGCTTTACGTTATTTAACATAACGTTACCACTTATAGGAGCAAAGCTGTATTGAAAAAGTTACAAAAAATTACAAAAGTCCCTGCTAATATTATATAATGCGAAGAGGGGTTTGTTTTTTGTTACGCTTTCACGCCTAAACGGCTGAATCGATTATGATTAATTTTGGTATAGATATAAATGGGACCATGGAGACGGTGATGGCTACTTTTTCTCGCAAAAAACTTATCGGAAGTGGGGTAAAACTTTGTATGAAACTGTTTATCCGATTTATTAGACAACGTCAATATTCACGCGAACGAAGCCGCGGGTAAAAGCTAGTGTTTGAATAAAATTCTACTTGCACGCGAAAGACGTCGCAGGCACGTTCATACATAACCGTGTGTCCATTCGTCGTATGTACTATACTGGTTTTGCCAGATCACAACATACACACATAAAGACGACAATAATCGTTGGCTCGTGAAGCCTTTCGATCGGGAACATGTCGAGGGCGCTCTGCTACTCCGGAGCGGGGACCTGGTCCGCCTGACCCACGCGCCGACCGGCAGGAACCTGCACTCGCACCGCGAAAGGGCCCCGCTAACCACAAAACACATGCAGGTCACCGGGTACGGTGAGGTCAGTATATAGCGTAACGTAACCGTATAGTTTTAGTGTTATTCTAACATATATATTTTTAAAGCGAAAATTTCCATAGGGAGTAAGTTCATGTAAGTCGTCATCGACATGGTCACGTGACGTGTTCACGTGCACACTATTGGGTTCCTATTAGTGTACACTTATTGCGCTGTAACACAGTTTTGATTTACAAGTTATAATTTAAGATAAAACAATTAATTTGAATAGTCAAGAACAGTAATAGTTTGTGTATAGTTTAGAGTTTTCACTTCTGTCGGCAGTTCTCACGACTGCTTCTGATTAGGAGGTTTAGATTCGCGCACTTAACCCGCCTTGTAGCTGAGTAACTTAGTTGCTTAGTATAGGATCCAATTTGGATAATTCAGGCTTGTAAAGACATCCTTAGCAACAGCCCAGGCCTTCCGCATTAGTCCAAAATTCCAAGATCAGTGAATCTGTGGAAGCCCGTTAGGCATAGGTCCATTGACCGATGGTCAGTCTAGTACAAATCAAGAACAATGGCGACGTTGTCAACAAACCGAAATAAAGTAATGTTTTAAGGTGATAGTCGATATATCGAGAGATGCTTTAAATTATCTTTACACTGTATATCCATGTCTGTTGAAATATGTAACCTTAATTATTATTTTTAATAGCATTTTTACCCCAGGACGGGATCGGTGACGCGAACGATGTGTGGAAAGTACTCATCTCAGGCGGAAACGACGGGGATGAGGTCCAGACGGTCAAGAGCAAACTAATGTTTGTACATTATCTGCAGGTACATTTACGTTTGGTAGATTATTCTCAGTTGTATAGAATTTAATTGAAACATATGTGAATATATGTATGTATAGAAGATTTCGAGTCTACACCAGATTCTCAAAACTACCTTATTTTTTTAATGATTTTTTTTTATTATTTTATCAATACAGTTTTGCTCCTATTAGTAATAGCGTGATGTTAAAAAACCAAAACTCTTTATCAATGATTGCTCTGTCAAATATAAAAATAATTTTTAATATTCGACAGACAGATCCTAAGATTGGTATGTTCAAATAAAACAAACAAACTTTTCGGCTTTATAATATTAATGTGGATAGTTGTGCCTCAATTTTCAACGTGATTTTAATCTTTAAAAGCTGTTTAGTAAAACTCGTCTAAAACGCGTATTTCGTTTTTTTGAAAAATTGGGTTTTCTCTCTCTGAGAATACGTCGTGTAAGTAGGATATCTGAGGGACGACCATCTCTTAGTTCTGTTTTATGCCATTTATAATTGAATAGAATACCAGAAACGATTTAACATTTTGCCTCCTTTTTTTTTTTAATATTTAAGGCTTACCGTTATGGCCGTAATCTCACCTGATCTTAAGTGACGATACGGCCCAAGTTGGTAGACACGCTAAACCTGTGGAGGAACTGGCTCTCAAGTGCTGCTGCCGGAACACACATATTGGTATTTGGCGGCAGGTTCACAACTAGAGGGTGGTAGCTACCCAGGCGGGCATTAGAGAAAGCCCTACCACCATGCTATGGTTTCCTCACGATGTTTTCCTTCACCGAAAGCTCAAGCTCATTGTAGGTGCTTGGGTTCGAACCCACGTCCCTTGACGCGAAGTTTTGTATAACAGGCATGCGTTTTGACTACAACTGGTAAGCAGCTGCCGAAATGGGGCTACGAACAACAAGAAGTGGCTTGCAACCCGAACCTAAGGGACAAGAACGCTCTATGGAACGTCGAGGACAATATCTTTGATGACCGTAAGTAACATATTATTTTTTTCACGCCTCATAAGCGAAACGTGTCACTTAACGCAAAACAGCTGATTTTTCAAACTTAAAATGTCTCTATTTATTATATATCGCACTTGTAAAATAATATATATACACGCATATCCAGATGATATACGTTTTTTTAACCCTCATTGTATTTTTGATGCCATTTTTGTTATTTAAACTAGTTAAAAAAGTTCTGTCTTGGACGTCCGTGTGTCTGTATGTGCGGATCCTGTATGTTATCACGATAACGACCGAAATACTTTACTAATCAAGCATTTTGTTTTTCTTACGCTTCAGTATACTTAGGAATAGAACCCTATTATTTTTCACGGACTGATTTGATGTGGTTTAATTGTTATTAAATACACTTGAAAAAAAAATGAAAAAAATGTTTTCATCATCATACATACAGTGTCTTTCAGTCGTCTACATAGAGTTTTAAATAGAACTTAATATATACAAAATTATTTTTTTTCCTATTGTACTATAAATATATTCGTATAATGAATTGTAATAACTGTTGTGTTTCAATAAATTCTGTACTCGGCGGGGAATACTTCGTGGACGCACGCTATCAACCTATGAAATGGGCCCATCATTGACTTAATAAGATACGTCACATTCACAAATTTCCAGATACCAGAATTAATCGCTACAAATTAAAGCTTGAGTATTGAAAAATAATATGATCCAAGTCAGCATTTCCTGAGCCACAATTAGGGCAATGGTTACTATCAAGTATTTTAAGTTAGCTAGTTAGTAGTCTTTACCGCATGCGTGGTACTGTGCCGGTAAACTTTTTATTTTCATTCATAGTTAAGGTTTAGCGCTATGGCCATAATCTCATGTGACCTTAAGTGATGATATGGCCCACGTTGGTGGACACGCTATACCTGTGGAGAAATATTTTAACATATTATCATGGTTCAAAGTGTTCCCATCACTCTTTTACTGATTATAACAAATACATTGAATAAATCCAGCCGAGGGAACCCTAACTGTTAAAAATCGTTCTGGTCGTGTTATAATTAGATCAAAAATACTTAATTCCGAATAATAAATTTTGCTGTTAAAAAACAGCAATTAATCAGTTTTAGTGTTTTAGTGTTTTAGCTACAATCTCACCTGATATTAGTTGACGATGTGCCCTAAAATGGTGGACACGTAATGCCTTGTGGAGAGACTGACTCTAAAGCACAACTACCGGAACACATCTATAGGTATTTGGCGGCAGATTTTCAACTTGAAGGTGGTAGCTAGTCAGACGGACATTAGAAAAAGCTCTACCGCCATGCTATGGTTTCCTCACGATGTTTTCCTTCATTGAAAGCTCGGGCTCATTACAAGTGGATTCGAACCCATGTCCATTGACGCGGCGTCAGTATATATTACCAACTGAGCCATCGATACACTAATGATGAAATTATTTTCACTCACACCAAGTTTACAACGACTAATCAACAAGGTTAGACCCATACTCCTTTGGACTTGAGTTAATGATTGTAACGCTCTCAACCTAGTGAAACGGAAGTACCGCGTTTGCGAGAGTCAGCGTTATGCAGACTAATTGGAACGTAGTCTAGATATTGGTTCAACGGAAACACTTAAAAATGTGGTTTACGTACAAGTTTTCTTTTTTAAGAGAACACATCATTAGCATCTTTGCGATTTTAAACTCGATGAAACGGAAAAGCGACAGTGAAAAGAAAACCACATACATCTATAGGATATAACGTACGAGAGAATGAGATAGAAGTCATATACGTAATAGTGTGTTCTTACAAGGTCAGAGCATTGTACGTGTATTAGTATGTGTATGTGTGTGTGTGTGTGTGTGTGTGTGTGTGTGTGTGTGTGTGTGTGTGTGTGTGTGTGTGTGTGTGTGTGTGTGTGTGTGTGTTTTACAAAGCGATTTTTTGCCGGTTTCACTTCGGTCGCATGTGCACTATACACTAATTTTATTGATTATTTTTTTAGTACCAAAAGTAAGCTTCGAAGCGTACGCGTCAGGTTTCGTAGAGCGGCTGTTGGAGTCGCACGCGGTCATGTTCCAGGGCAACGCAGGACTCAAACCCAAGGAGGGGGAGGTCACGTCGCAGCCCTGGCAGTGGCCCATCAACTATAGGGTCAGTTCACATCAAATACCTTGCTAAATTATTACTGAACCAGCTTTTACCTGCGGCGTCGCTCGCATTTAATTAATTTTGCCAAACAAATCGTTTGAGGCAATACATTTTTTATACAAAGTTTAGTCGTCTTAATTCCACTTCCAATAAGGTTTTCGCGAGAAAAGTAACCTATTATCGTCTCCAGGTTCCCATCTACCTCTATATCAAAATTTTTCATAATCGGTTCCGCGGTTCTGGCGTGACAAACAAACTCACTTTCGCATTTATACTATTAGTATGATTATTTTGCCTTTAACTATGAATTATATTACTGTTTCAAGACAAAAAAACTCGATGGAAATTGTCGACATGTAATATATGGTACATTCAAATGTAGTTTCATTTACACAGGGTCAGTTTTTCTCCGGCAGCGGTCACAGGATATACCTGCTGGGTAACCCTGTGGTGTGGTGGGGGAACCTGGCCTTCCTGCTCCTCTTCTTCATAGTATACGTCGTGAACTCCATCAGGGAGAAGAGGGCGGAAGCGTTCGGTACCATTATCCAAGGTAAGATATATTTTACTATAAGTAAATGTATGATTTACTTATAGTATACTACTATAACTACTACAGCATGGTGGTAGGGCTTTTTCCAATGACCTAGCTAGCCCAAGTTGAAAATCTGCCGCCAACTACCAATAGGTGTGTTCCGGCAGCTGTACTTGAGAGCCAGTCACTCCACTAGGTTTTGTGTCTACCAACTTGGGCCACATTGTCACTTAACATCAAGCGAGATTGTGACCACAACGTTGGCATTATTGGCTTAAGCCAGTAATCGATAAAAATGATATAAAACTCTATGGCGCTCTGTCGCTTCACTGGGGTGATTGGGGTTTGAACTTGTTCCTGGGGCGACGCAGGTTCGAACTTACCGAGTCCCTCTTTTTTTATTGTTGTGGTTTAGGGTTATCGCGATAATTTCACCTGATCTTAAGTGACAATACGACCCAAGTTGATAGACACGTTAAACCTGTGGAGGAACTGGTTCTCAAGTGTAACTGCCAGAACACACCTGTTGGTATTTGGCGGGAGATTTTTAACTTGAGTGTGATAGCTAGCTACCACCATCATGGCCACCTGGCGCAATATGGCATATTTTATATCAAATTTAATTTCCATTCCCTGATTAAGAACTGTATCGCAGCGGAATGTGTCTGGTAGTAAAATATAGTGTTCAACAATCCTCGTGATACTTCAGCCGATTTATACAAAACCTTATTGAATTATACACCCTTAACTTTTTACATGAACGGTTCCGCTTGTTGCTGAAGAAAAATTGTATCAAAATCTATTCAGTAGTTTTATTGATACGTTATAGGTTTAGCGTTATGACCAAAATCTCACCTGATGTCAAGCGACGATATGACCCAAGATGGTGGATACGCTAAGCCTGATGGAGGGACAGGCTCTCAAGTACAACTGCCGGTGGTAGCTAACCAGGTGGACATTAGAAAAAGCCCTACCACCATGTTTGCTCACGATGTTTTCCTTCACCGAAAGCTCAAGCTCATTGTAGGTGGAGATTCGAACTCAAGTACATCAAAGCGGCCTCTGAACACAGTCATTCACACAAACAGGTGTTGTTTTTTAGATGATAAGGAGAGGAGTTTGCTAAACGCTGCGGGGTGGACATTCATAGGGTGGGCGCTACATTATGTGCCGTTTTGGGCCATGGGCCGTGTCCTCTACTTCCACCATTACTTTCCAGCTCTCGTCTTCAGCTCCATGCTTACCGGTAATTATGTAATTAATCAATATTTTGACAGGTCTCGTGGTGAAGTTGTAGTAACTTGTGTTAATGACCGGAGAGATTTCTGATTCGATTCCCACACATGGCCGGCTTTTGTATGATAAACATAATAAAAAAATTCGCTCATGTGTCTCGCTGTTTGATATATCTATATTAACAGTATAACGCGGAAAAGTTTGTTTGTTTGTTTGATCGCGTTAAACTTAGGAAATATCAGTGGGATTTCTAAAATTATAATTTGTATCCGATAGAACAATCATTGATGAAGGATTTAAGCTATTTAAAATCAAGCTATCACCGATTTGAGTAAAGCTGTATTGAAAAACGTTACGAAAATTGGTAAAAATGACTAAATAATTTTTAGTTTGATGCGAACGAAGTCGCAGGCTTAGCTAGTATGTTTATTTATCAGCTATTGAAGTATTATTTAATACAATCATAGCTCGATTTGGGTTTGAACAGTTCCGTCAAATATAAATGTCATTTTCAGTGGCGGATTTAATAGTAAGCTGCAGCGTAGGGTGGCAAATTTAAAGCGATTATTTATTGTTTTATCTCCAAAAAAAACTAGTTTCGAAGCAAGCAATTCAACATTTAACGTTTCGCCATTCAGAATCTAAGTCTAATAGCTATATATGATATTTTTTTCTACAATTTGCGTAGTCGTGTATCGTATGTAGTTGTAGATGTACAGTTGTAGGGGCGGCAAAAATTGAGTAAGCAAATGTGTAAACTGGCCACTAGTCGCTATACTAATATATACGTATTAGTAAATGGGGGGTTTTTATTTATACATAATATCAACCAGCGACAAAATTTTGCCATTCAAACCCTATATGGTGAAGATTTTACTGACGTACAATAAACGGACACAAAGCAATAGATCATAGATTCGGAACAATCAATTGTGTAGTGCACAAATAATTGTATTGTGTGAGATTCAAACCCACAGCATATACCCATAGCGATAGCCATGAAACGACCTCTTAAACTTTAAACCAACCGTTCCATCTACTTCAATAATGTATCACATCGTTTTGAAGCGAGATAGCTCTGTGGCACTGTATACGGACTCTACGTCAAAGGACTTGAGTTCGAATCCGTCTACAATAAGCTTCAGCCTTTGGTGATGGAAAACATCGTGAGGAAATCATGGCACGGTGGTAGAGTTTTCCTTTTTTTTATCCTAGCTTGGTAAAGTGACTGTACATTTCACCTGATGGTAAGTTTCAGTACAGTCTAGTAACAGTAGTGACTGCCGTAGGGGGAAATTTCCTTCGTCAGTTGCAACTGTATTGCCAGCCCACAAAATGCCCGCGTGACTAGCTACCACCTTCAAGTTGGTAAATACTGCCGCCAAATACCTATAGGTGTGGGCCGGCAGTTGCACTTGAGAGCCAGTCCCTCCACAGGTTTAGCGTGTCGACCAACTTGGGCCGTATCGTCACTTAAGATCAGGTGAGATTATGGTCATAGCGCTAAACCTTTCCTATAAAAAAATCTCCTTTAGATCTCTTGATAGGTGTTTTAAAGAGACACCGGTCAAAGCTATATTATTATTTTATATTGCTATTTTTTTAAACCACGTTGGTCGTAAACAGGTGCGCTATTCGCCTGATGGTAAGTGGTTACCGCAGCGTTCGAACACGTGTACCACCATTATCATCAGTATGCCCTTTAAAAACTTATTTGTTCCGATATAGAAATACTCATATAGTAATACTTCGAGAAAACAAAATGTTATAAAAAAAATATATTGAACGTTATTATTTCTTTATATATATTTGTAATTCATTGCGACATTCAATCGTATGTTTACAAAAGGATAGTTAATTTCGAAACAATTGAAGAATTCTACTCATGACGTGAATTCGAAACCTACTTAAAATGATTACATCCGTTTGGGTAATCTGAAATAATATTATAAAGCAAAATTGTTTGTTTGTTTGTTCGAATGCGCTATTCTTAAAAAAACACTAGTCGTATTTCAAATATGATTTCTAAATTTGATAGAGCATTCATTGAAGAAGGCTTTAGGCTATTTAACTGAACGCTACCAACAAAAGCAAACGAAATTACTACCGGTTCGGAAAGTAACGCAGTCTTCGAAGTCTTATTCTTATCCTTATATACAATAATTTAATGTGTTACAGTAGTTATTAGCGGATGTACAGAGAGGGGGGTCAATTTCAGACATCGCGATCGCTCACATATGGATCCACCCTTGTCAAAACCCGTTTGACATGGTCCTTGAACCTACTGTCCGGCAATTCAGTAATGTGCTTTGGGACTTTATTATAAAACTTGACACTATTACCTAAAAAACTGTTACTTGTCTTACTCAGTCTAAAATAAGGAGTGACCAGTTTGTCGCGATTTCTAGTATTCAAATTATGGCGGTCCCTAATGATATCTAGCTAACTTATCAAGAATATATTAGGAGGGCAAAGTTAAAATACCAAATTCCGAAAATTTATCCTTTAATGATTCTCGAGGTCATATATTGTAAATAGCTCGAACTGCTCGTTTTTGTAAAAGAAATACGGTGTCTATCTCAGCTGCTGTCTCCCACAGCAAAATACCATTAGACATTAAGCTATGGAAACAAGCGATGAATACTAACCTGGTACCAAGATGGTGCATTGGTTTCAATCCGGCTAGGGGAGCTAATCAGGCGGGACTTCAAAAAGGGCCTTGTAAACATGCTAAGGTTTCATCGCGATGTTTTCTTCACGAAAAACTTAGACTCATTGCTGAGATTCAAACTCACTTCCATTGGCACGGATACCACACACGTTACCACTTAGTTATTGCTTCAGAATTTTTAATACGGTTATGAGCCAAAAACGTTGATATGTGAACGATCTACAATCGATCATCAATCAATACCGTCATAGAAACAAGTGAGAGCATTTGTAAAGGTGAAATTATTAATTCTCATCGACTTCCACAGGTATCCTTACGGAATATCTTCTGAACAGCATCAAGTGCTTTCTGACGCCTGAGCTTGGGAGAACAGTTTACCATTGCATAATAGGGCTTCTGATATCAACAACGGTGTATAGTTTTTACTTGTTTTCACCATTAGCCTATGGTATGAGCGGGCCGTTAGCCAACGAGCCAAATTCCACCATGGCTGGTCTGAAGTGGCTCGAGTCTTGGGAGTTCTAGATCTGTCACTTTAGGTAATAATTAGTTTATGACACAAAATGGATACCTTTCATTTACATGTAAAGAATTAAAATAATTTTCAAACTGTATTTTTATGAAAGGTAAAGGTAAGAAGAACGTATTGCATATAAATAGTCACAGATATTGAATAATGTTAAGATCGTTCTATTAATAATATCATACATTTTGGCATGTTAAATAATGGTACTTGGTACATACACTGTTAAGATTACATCTTAACGTCATTTTTGGTCAAAACGAGTTAATTAAGAATTAATTTTAAATCAACCCTTTTTGGTATATTAGTCTAAATTTGATTACGTATAGCAGTGGCTGTTATATATTTCTGGTCAAGGGCAGCATAGGTTAATATAAGGTATTACTGCAAGTCACAAATTTCCGGTTTGGGTACTAAAAGCCACAAAGCATGTGATATTTTTATGAATTATCAAAAAGTGATTGTCCCGTCGATTTCGCATATCAAGGTCCGCTTGTGATGGCGATTATTTATTAATTCAATCGATTAAATATTATCGATTACAAAATAACTAATATATTTTTCTCTGTATTACGTCTGCCAACTAAAATTGTATGATATTTCTATAATTGTGTACAATTCAACTTAGATGAATTTAATGATATATAATACATAATATCTCTATACAGTCGATTAATACAAAATAAATCACAAAGGAAATCGCTTACATAATACTCGAAAATGAAATTTATTATTTGCTATGTAATTATTAAGCATACTCACATTGTTTTTAGTTACTCTATAGTAATTTATTTATTTATTATAAGAAAAACAATATAATAAAGGTAATAATCATGAATCATAATATATTTAAGGTTACTATGTGCATGCATAATTATAGGTAACCATCTCATTTTCATCTTATTACAAACGTATGTAGAATTAATGATTAACGACAATAATCATATTTAAAGATATATCATACTACAAGAACAAATTGGTACAGTATTGAAATACATATATAAGAATGAAATCAATTAATTAATACTATTGATGTTAAAAAATAAATGTTACATTTTATATTTTTAAAGTTAAAAACTGTAAAGTAATATTTTTATAAAAAAATATTTGTAAACTTTATTTATTGTATTATATTTTTTATTGTCGAATTTATATTATTAATGAAAATAATTCCGTCCACTTTTGTACTTGTTTTTTATGAGAATACATTGTTTATGCATATTTTTGTGTTTTTTTTAATATTAAGAAAAATGTTATCCTAGATAAAATATATTATATGTGTTAACAGCAGCAAATCTAAACACTATCACAGTTATTAGCAATATAGGAATGGTTATACGTTTATAACCATTCCTAAACCATGTAACGATCGAGAAGCAAAATTCGGCTGACACTCCCGATCTTTGATGGAAGTGCTGAGTGAAAGGACAAGTTGTATCGTAGAATCCAATAATCACCAAACCAAATATCCAGACTGGTGTCCTACATTCCTGTGTTCTTTGTCAGGAGACTGGGATCGACTTTCTCATTTCTTCTAAACCTTGACTCTCTTTGTAATATTCGCATTTTTTTATAAAATTTATTAAAGAATACACACTTATTACGACAGAAATACATAGGCAATAGTGAACGCACTTCACAGAATAATACATATTTATCTGCCAATTTATCTCAGTATAGCGAGAGCATTTGATAGGGCTTATTAACGTGGTTTTTGGGCCTAATTTACTACATGCAGCCAACAATAATTCTTATTCATATCAGTCATATGTTGACCGCAGCGTGCGTTCATTGCTATGTATCAAACCACCTCTGCATATATTCCTATAATCACTGCTTTGCTTTTACAACGTGGTTCATGGGTACTATATACTAAGAATTCTTGTAATTAAAATTTTCTCCAACTGTCCTCAGGTTAAGATCAGTGCTAAAACTGAGATTACGAAATTTTAAATAAAAAATCGATGGCTCCCCATCTTTGGAATAAATTATATTAAAAGTAATATATCCTTTATATCTTAAAAAAATGGTATTTTGAATCATAGATAATACACTAATAGTGAATGGTTCTAAATGCCTTCGGAAGCCCATCAAGCTGTATCTCTATTATAAGGTTTATGCTCAGTTTTAGGTACCTATCTATACTAATATTATAAAGAGAAAAGATTTGTATATTTGTAACGAATAAAAGCAAGAACGACTAGACCGATTTCAAAAATTATTTTATTATTAGAATGCTACATAGCCCTGAGTAACATAGGCAATATATATCATTTGTAATAAAAATGATTAAATAAAATTTTAGTTACACGCGAAAGGAGTTACGGATACAGTTACTCTGAAATATTTCTTGTAAGTAATTCTGGATATATTTCACACAATAATTTTTTTCAATGACACATACTTCGCCCCGAATTTAAATCCCTTTAATCATAAAAAGACATTTTTTGGTAGTAAAGTCGAACTGTTTGGATAATAAATGATATAGGTGTTACTAAAAATTTAAAATAAAAATTGCCAAAACGTATTTTGTCGTCTGTATCATAGTGAATCCATTGGAAAAGTTGTTGGACATTAGTTTATCATCCCTTTTTCCATTGCAGAAATATGAGGACTTGGGAACTACCGCTTCATGGTGTTGCCTGTCATGGTACGAAAAAACACATTCGCAAATCCATACCATTGCTGTCTTGTGCAAATGTGGAGCGATCTTCCAACCAACCCATTTCCTCCTTCCTACTACACAAAAGAAACATGAAAATTTATTTGAGTACGACAGCATGACATCGATGACTGCAGATTCTTTCACCAGCAGTCGCCGTTGTTTGGGGACTGTAGACTGTAACGTACTTACAATCAGGCACTGAATAGTTATTTTGCCGAGCTATTATAACAAAAGCAGTTTTTTTTATTTGTATCATGCCGAGTATTCTCAGAAGTGCTAGCATTATATTACATTATAGTAACTTTTCCATCACGAATGCATTTTACAAAGTTTTTTCATTTCCTATAGTACAGTGGAACTGACTCGCGACCAACGTATTATCTTCTTATAATATTCGGTCCTTACCAATGACTATACTACTGCCGATGAAAACCGATTATAATAAGCCATAAAAACGATTAGATATTAAAGCAATTTAAAATAACCCTATATCGATCTTAAAGGAAAAAAAAAACAAGACAAAAATCTAATTTTATTCACTTCACTTTTATTCACTTGAAATTAATCTGATGACGAACTAAAAAAATGTCGTTAATTTTTTATTAAAAATATAAAGACAGATTTTTCGGGATAAACACCTGAAAGCCAAAAATAGTAAGTGTCGTATAAAGATTATTATTTCCTGTGGAATGATGGCACAAACGAAATAAAATCGAGTATTTATGACAAAATCAATAAGTCACAGCAGAGACTAGTACAATATTTTTTTACTGTTCTCTGATCACAGCCTACAAGGTATAAAAGATACAGTCTTTATTTAAACTTCTATAGATATTTTTACAGATGCATGTTATTAAAACCTATAATGTGTACACTGTTTAATTTCTAATAAAATAAATTATCCATACGAATAGATTATAATTTTTTTCTCTTTTTCAAACATTATTGTCTATGAATGAACCTGTAGCTGGCTACACTATTATAAATTATTTGACATAAAAAAAACACAATTACAAATGGCGTTTACATAGTGTAGACAGATGTATTCACGGCCACGATGGGCGATGATTCTTTGAAATTACGAGAAGATGGCTATATACGTATGAACTTTCCTGTTACATCTCTCACGTATCACAGTAATTTAAACATAATTTTGGTGAAAACAGACGTTGGTGATGTACACGTTTTGGATGTGAATTCGGGTGTGATACTCCAATCTTCCTGTCTATTAGCTGGTAAGTACTATGCTAAGGCGTTAGTGTCTACAGTTTGATGATTTTTTATGATTAATTATGGAATTTACGGTGAATATTAAACATTCAGCGCAGTCATTGCGATAAAAAGATGAAATAGTGTCCTACTTTGTTTGAGTTTGACAGTTCAGGATAAACAATTATTTGTGAATACCGGATAGATTTTCATCGGTTTTTAGACGATGGGGGTACTTGTGGAGTTGAGTACGCGTCTGGCGCTGACCGTGTGTTCGTGTGGGACAGTAGCGGCGTCGGCGCCCGTACCGATTACAACGGGGTGTTGCTTCTTCACACAGCTCTCCAACGGCCGCTGCCGTCTTCTCAACCTGAAAGGAACATAAGGATCGAGCTAGTCCTCTCTGAGGTTTGTTGTCAGTTCTAAATTTATTTTAAACTGTTAAAGCAATAGAGGTATCAATAGACAAGAAACAATAACAAAGTTTTACATTGAATTTTCAATGCAATTAAGCATATGACACATTTGAAATTTTATTTGTACTATATTTAATGTAAATTACTTATTAGTGATCTTTGTATGTGAGATAATATTTCAGATAGTCTATGTTTTCTTAATTATTTCATTGTGTTCTCTGTGGTGATTACGGGTTGACCTGTACTAATACTAAGATTCTTTCTGTATCTGTCATTGTATGATTTGTTTAGGATATTACTTGTTCATTTACATACTACTACTGTTTGTAATAGTAAGACACCTTTCTCCTCTATAATAATAGTAACAAGTCTATTTGGACTGCAGCTGATAATGGCATAAAGGATGATAAGATAGTAAACTGAAAATATTTTGTCTGAAAGTACCTAGACCTTTCTAGTTTCTAGTTATTGTATAACACCTTGTCTTAATTGTTTTTGGTTCTTATATACAACACTATCTGCACCTCTGCTTTGTTCATGTGCAACTAAAATTATTTAATCATTTTTGTCTGTGGTTGTACTTTTTTGTATAGTTTTGCTTCTATTAGTGGTAGAGTACTGTTGTTGAAGAGCCTTAAGCCTTTCATCGTACATCTTATAATTAGCGCATTTATACAAACTTTTCTGCTTTATAACTTTAATGTAGATTTCTAATATAAAACTATTCATATGAAAATATTTTTATTTCTTTAGATGGGCTCATTAATGCTTGTGGGTCTCTATAAAAATATTGTAGTTTATTTTTAAATTCCCTGTCTATTCATGCAATTCAATAATTGAAATAAAATTGAAAGCTTGTTGTTCCTTAATATAGATGCAAATAATATTTTTATTGCCATTGGCTCTTCTGTTACCTAGACCTATCATACCTGTAAAATTACAATATACTAGTAATAAGATAACAAAATGCATATCAAACAAATTAATCTATACAGTAACAACTGTTTAACTGAGCTGAACCTATACCTTATATTTTAAATTTAAATATAACTGGTGTATACCATTGTTGTTGAGGCAAAACCATTTTTACATTTAATGTTTTTTTTTAACATTTGTCTCTTTGTCTGTTGTCCAGAAGTATGTGCATCACATTGAAATGACTTGCCCGAGGAATAAGACACTAAATTCCTGACATTCCTTGACAGTCAGGTGTAGCAATGTAAATTCTGGAATGATATTTGTAAATGTATTACTATCTGTATTATTACTCGATTAAACTGAATGTGATAAACATATCACATTATTATTGTTAATAATCAATCAGTTACCAATTCAGTTTATATTGATATAATTACTTTCTACATATAGATAAGTACTGTAGTAAAATATAATTATGTAAGTATAATAAAAAGATGAAAACATACATTTGTGCCCATCTTCCTATATTTAGTATGAAGTGTGTAGATAGAGATGTCATTACATAGGCATTAACATATCTTTATAGTATTGAGCAGGTTGTAATATTATTCTTTATACTTCATAAGACCACTAGCTTTTACTCGCAGCTGTGCTCACATTAATATTGATTATGTCAATCAATTCTAGTAGTTGATCAATTCAGAAATAATTTTTCTATCTAATGCTGTTAAAATTATTTAGGCTAATTTTAAGTATTGATGTTTATTCCTCTTTTTACTCCAATTCCTGTATTTTTGGAGGTAAAAGGTAGCCTATCGCTGTCTCCAGGATCCTATCGTATGCTATACCAACATTCATCATAATCAATTCAGGGGTTTAAGTGTGAAAGTGTAATACACAAATTCACTTTCACATTTATTATATTAGTAAGGATACCTGTGTTCATTTTAGCTTAGTTGGTGGAATGTAAGTCAAGTAACTCGAGGATGGGAACTTTTCCCTCATTACTGCTATATTTTATTACTGGCTGTGCCCGTAACTTCATTAGCATGGATGGACCTAGAATAATATTTGCACTCTATTTAAATTATTTCAATACAGCAATGCTCCTATCGGTAGTAGCGTAATGTTAAATATTCTGCCTTCTTCAATAATTGTCCTGTCAAGTACTTTTTTTTTTTATTTGAATAGAAATTCCTAGCATGTTCAATCAAACAAACAAACTTTTTGGCTTATAATATTAATTGTATTATGTTTGATATCTCAGTTCACTGATTACTATAGTATTATTTCTCATGAAAGCATAATTATAATCTATTACTTATATATTTTAAAAGACAACTCTTCATGTATTCATGTCAGTTAGTTGGCCTGCAGACAAGTTCAGACCCAGTGAACTTTAAGATAAGTGGTTAATTTTTTTAATCATAATTGTATTTCTTGGTCAAAATTTAGATCATGTTTTTTATTATAGAGAATGAGTTAAGATGAGAATAATTGTAAAAAGTAAAAAATTACTTTCACAGTATTTTGTAGCAAAGTAAGACTATATATAGAAGCACCAATAACGCCGAGCAACTGTTCCTTTGTTTGAATGGTATTAACACTATCACTTATGTGTTTAAACATATTTCTTCAGACAAACAAAACTATAAGTGATTGATAATGTTTAGATTTTTAATTATACTTGAGGTCAAAAGAAAATAGGCTACCTTGATTATTTAACAACAGGTGGTCTGTATCTTTGCTTGCTACTTTGTATCATAGATAAAAATAATAAATATGCAATATGTAACTGCAGGTCTTGTGGTGCTGTGATAGAGAGCCTTTTCATTAAGTCAAGAGGTTATGATTTCAATTTAGCACATAATCCTAACATATTATTTAAATATCTGTAGAATGATGTGACGAATTTTTCTGTAGTATGTACTAATGTAGGTATATGCTAAAAACAGAATTATGAATTTCTTGGTATTTGATACATAGTGGATTTTTGATATGATTAACTCTATATTTTCCCATGGGAGGAAGTGTTTATCTAGCAGTGAAATGCTATCTGATATTATTATTACAAAGAAACATGTGAAACATAGATATTTTTTTATAGTTTATAGCTTTAGCGCTATGGCCACAGTCTCATCTGATGTTAAGTGTAGATGCGACCCAAAGAGTGGATACGCTGAGTCTATTGGAGAGACTGGCTCTCAAGTGCAACTGCCGGAACACGCCTAGAGTGTAACCTAGCCAGGTGGGCATTAGAAAAAGCTCTACTACCATGCTATTATTTCATCACAATGTTTCCCTTCACAAAAGCTCAAATTCATAGCAGGGTTTCGAACTCGCGTCCGTACGCTGTGTCCGTACGCACTACCAACTGAACCATCATAGCTTGAATTATTTTGCACATAGATTTAAAATTTCGCATGTGTGTATTATAGTGTGCGGTGTTTGCTTGTAAGTTTAAATGTTGAGACAGGATGTAATTGATTGCATTACACATTAGTGCTTATCACACTGTCATAATGGTTGGTTAATGTTTGGATATATGATAGGGGAAAAATGACAATCATAAATCATGCAGAAGTTATCCACTAGAATTATCTTTACAGAGTAAACTCCTTTTAACGCCGTTCGATTTAACAATAAAACACCTTAAAATTAAATTTGACGTTGCTATGGATTCCTTATTGTCCGTACAATTATATCTTCTTGCCATGTAACGTCAACTCTCACTAACATAAAATGCGCAGTCCTTTCCGTGGTCCCTGTATAGATTTATAGCAGCCGTGTCCGCGACCAAGTGCGCGTCAAACTAAAAATTTATTAATATATTTTTCCCCTTTTTGTAATTTTTTGTCAATACAGCTTTGCTTCTTTAAATAGTCCTAAATGATTGCTCCATCAAGTCCAAAAAGGATTTTTGAATTCCGACCACTATTTCCTAAACCTAGCGCTTTCAAACATAGAAACAAATTTTACAGCTTTATAATATTAATATAGATGATACTTTGTGTGATTGATTTACTTGTAACTAATTTTTTTTATTAGTTCGGCATGCTACCGTTGACTGTTGATGTACTGGTAATCTAGCCACCACTGTTTTTATTATTATTAGGTAAACAGATGTTTTGTATGCTTTTTCTAATGGCCACCTGGCCAGCTACCACGCTCAAATTGAGAATCTGCCGGTAAACCTTGAAACTATAAAAAAGTACACCGTTCTTATTTTACCGTTCTGCTACATAAAATTAAAACTTAAAAAGATTATTTTCAGAATAGTACGATATATCGCAAAAGGAAACTACTACCAAATTTATCAATATATATTTCTTTAGAAGTTCCTTATTTATTTTTTTTTATTCGAATGTCTGTGCATCGCTTAACAAGCGTGTTTACACATTTTTGTCGGGGACAAATAATTTTTGCGTTTTTACTATCTTTATCGATACGATAATCTTATATCCTAGATCTAATCGTATATATTAAACGAGGTATAGTTTGTATGTTTATATGTAGGAGGTAATCTCTGGAACTACTAATTTGATTTTTAAAAGTCATTTGTTCAGTACGCTCGGATTATTTTTATACTGGTTTTATTAGTTCACTCTCTTGTATGTGTCTGTCCGGGTGGAATTTTGTAATGAACTTTACAGTGACTTCCTCGTGAACTAGATACTTGAAATTTAGACCAAATCTCAGAAGTGGATGACAATGCATGGAAAGGTGAAAAAAAATGTTTTTTATTTTTTTTTTGTGTAAAAAAATTATATTCGATTTATAACTAACTTCTCAATCAGCTATACTTGAATATTGCTCAAATCTAATTGACAGATGAACAGAGTATAAGAATAATTAAGCCATTTAATCCAATTCTCACTTTCGATATATATTAGATTTGGACCCCTGTTTGGGTAAAGGCCTCCTCTGTCCATTTTCATTTTTTATACGAACTCAAAGTGTGCGGAATTTTATACTCCTCCGTTCCCGCAATTTTACTAAAAATGTTTTTTTATTTTTTATTTACGTATTAATATATAGATATAAGGTTCTCGACTGGGAGAGGAGGTCTTGAAATCTTCACATGCGTTTATCTTAGGAGGCTCGGGAGTGGGTTGCGGTTGAAGCAATTATTATATAATATTTTACGTTGAATTGCTGCATAATTTACACAAATCGGTTTCTTTCACTAACCAGAGTTATTCTAGGATAACAATAAAGTCATCGTAGGCGGTGAAGGAGCCCGCGTCGCTCCAACAAGAGGACAGACGGCCGTGGGCTCATAGTGGGTATTCCCGGCGACTAGCGCCGGGCGAGTCCCACGCAACCCTTTCAGTCCCTGCGGCCTGGGAGGGTATCCATAAAAGCATTTTTCCCGCGATAAAAAAAACCTAGGACACGCAATTAACGAAATTTGAAGTGAAGAAAAGAGTAAACTTTATTATACGCCACTCCATTCAACGACAAACTTTCTAAAACGATATCATAAAAATGATACAATTTTTTATTAAAGGGCACTTTTTGTTTTGGATTTTTTTTATTGAAAAGACGCAAACTTCTGCTCATAAATATACCTCTCCTAAATATTTCCAGAACAAGTAGGCCTACACACGATAGGTGGCAGTGAGGTCGAGTTATTGATTATTAAGAGAGACGTCCGCCGGGTAGCTAGTTCACAATATTGTGGCTGTTATTGTGTTGTTGTACTTTCGTGTTTCGGTGGGTAAATAATGAGTCCATAATTAGATGACTTTACTTATTCTAATTTTTGTGTTGTTCCACCAAATCATACGAAACGGTACGGGCATTTACAACTAATATGGAGATATTTGAAATAAAACATCTTGTGGCATGGCTTTGAAGTTCAGACCCGCAACCTTTTTGTGTGGCGCTCGTTCGTATAAGGTTGGCTTGAGTTGATAAAGACAGCGAGAGAGGTGTAGTGACGTTTCATCTCTGCCGTGTGGTGGTAGCACGCACCGGTTTTTGTCTTTGTTTAAGGCAACCTTAGAATGGCTTTAAGATGCACAATACCTTTGAATGACATAACCTAATTTTCATTAGCGTTCTCAACCGCGGTTTTTCGTAGTTCACTTGCTTACGAGCGTTATTATGGTCGAGTGAAATGTGTTATGGTTCCATCCTTGGAGCATTGTGAGCTTGGTATGCGAATAATAATTTCATTATTGACGTTTTCGCCGTTGTCGACCGTGTTCGTTAAATCGAACGAGTGATAGCATGTTTTGGGCGTTGGGAACAACACTAAATGGAACGTAGCCATCAGTGCTGATTTACAGTTTTACCGCTCGTAAGCTATTCAAATTTTGTTGCCGCTACCTATCTCTGCAAATAGATTCCACATAGGACTACGTAAATTTTAGAAAACAATCTATAATAATAATAAAAATCTAATTCCATTTTGGATTCCTAATAGTTTTCTTAATTTTAAAGCGTACACTCGAAATTGAATTTTATTTAAATATTTTTATTGCTTATTGAAAAACAATTACTTATTAAAGTTTCATATGTTTTTATTGTTATCCATGTTGGGTTCTATAAAAAAATTATAGTACATTTTACCGTGTAATATCGTATTTTTATTATTGCAAAAATAAAAAAAACATTTCCTTTCTTAACATAAGAGTTTATTATTTAGAAAATAAAGCTAGAATCTTACGTAAGAAGGGGGTTCGAGAAATCTTACGTATACTTACATGAGGGTACAACGGTCAAAAAGTGACCAAAATTATCCTTACGTAATTAATGAATGGCCCCAAATCTGCTGCCCTAGGCTCCAACCTTCTCAACCTACTGGTAAAACAACCACGGGTAGCCATAGTCTGTACGAACTAGCTGCAGCGATAGTTCCTAAGATAAACGCATAAAAAAAAACTTTATAAGCTTCACGTTTTGACAAAGTTTAATGTCTTATTTATAATATAAACAGTTGTAGCCAGTTATGTTATACGACTTAAGTAACATGAGTCACGGGCCGCATTGTGTTATGACAGGCTCATTGTAATCGGATGTTAATACCGTATTACCTATTCATATTCTAGTTCAGAAATACTCAAAGTGTGCTTCGCGGACCTTAGTCAAGGCCTCTCGCTTCTATCGAACAATAAAGAATAGAAAACAAGTTTATGACTCGTCTTATATTAACTGATTTTGAAACAATAATAAAGCATTTGATAGTATCGAATCCCTGCAATGCACCTGAGTTTTCGGTGAAGGAATACATCGTGATGAAACCATAGCATGGCGGTAGGGCTACTTCTAATGCTCACTTGGTTAGCCAACGCCCTCAAATTGAAAATATGCTTGTAAATACCTATGTGTTCGGGAAGTTCTGCTTGAGAACCAGTTCTTCCTTTTAGCTAAGCGCGTCTACCATTTTGGGCCACATTGTACCTTAACATTGGACTGGGTTTAGCTGAAAATCAGCGCTGAGTGCTTCCTAGGATACTTCAGCATATACCGAGTTAGACACCCTTTTTTAATGTCGGGATGTATTTTTAACAAAGTTTGTATACTTTGTGTTGATAGTGCATTATGAATAAATGTTTTTTTTTTTTTTTTTTTTTACTTTTCTAACATCAGGTGAGATTATGGCCATAACGCTAAACCTACTAGGCATAAAAAAGTGGCCAAGAATAAATACAAGCTTATTTCTATTCTCGAATACCCTTCGCTAATAACTTACAATAACAAACAGGCTTATTTCTATTTAAAGCCGAGTAAAATGTTTATTATTTGAAAAGGGCTTTCATTGATTAAGTCTGAGAAACACTGTTCCAGTTAATTATTTTGCCGATGTGCTGGTCAATGCGTTATTCAATCAGTATGCTATGTTATAGATAATATATAACAGGTTTGATAGAATGCGTCTTGTTTTTATAAAGCTTTCAAGTCTACATTCTATCTTTTTAAGATGTAGAGCTTCTGTTTTAATTACGGTAATGGCTCAGTCGATAGCGTGCACGGACGTCGTGCCGATGGACGTGAGTTCGAGTTATTGCAATGAGCCTGAGTTTTCGGTGAAGGAAAACATCATGATAAAACCATAGCATGGTGGTAAGCCTTTTTTTAAGACCCGCCTGGCTAGCTACAACCCTCAAGTTGAAAATCTGCCGTATAGATGTGTTCCGACAGTTGCATTTGAGATCTATTCCTTCCTTGGGTCACATCGTTACCTAACATTAGCTGAGATTATAGCCATAACGCTAAACCTTAAAAGTATAAAAAAATATAAATACACTGTCTGACTTTAAATGATAGTGCTATTATTAAAAAAAGTATACCTTCACCAGTATATTGACAGATACCCTAAATTCTCTCAGACATTAAATATCGCGTTCATAATTGAATAGAAAAATTACGACATTAGTTTCATGATTAAAGAAAAAAAAAAACGCATATTTCTAGATATTTTTTGGGTCTATTGTAAGAATGTACGCAAATAATAAATGCATTTTGCAAAATAGGTGCTGCGAACATTATCTTTGATTAATAAGTCGGTATTTATTTCTAGGCTGTTCTCCTGTACCAGTGCTTGCAAAGCTTGGACGCCCATTCGATCGAGGGCCTCCCGGAAGTCATCAACGAACTCAAAACCGCCATTGATGCTGAACCTGTCCGGAAGGGCGTCAAAGCGCAGAAAGTATGTAACTCTTATTATTGATATCATATCAATAACTTTAACGTTGTGGTCATTTTTTTTTATTTGTATTGTTTAGTGGTTGCCTTAAGTATATTATGCGCTAGGCTAAGAAAATCAATTTTATATTCTAAAATATGTTTTTTTGATTTTTATTTACAGGGCATAATCATAGTGAGTCACAGTGTACTATTAATTTTAAAGTAATACAACATAACACAATACATTTTATTTCTTTTTAATATTCTGATAAATTACATAAAAGATTTACGATTTTCTTGTTTTGTTTTCTCTGGATAAGTAATAATCACTGTTTACAGTAAGTTAACGCAAAAATTATTTGGTTAAGCAAACCGATTTTTGTTTACTTTTAAATTTAACTCTGTATATATCTTTATACATTAATTCATTATGATTATATGTTGCACTTTAAGCCTATCAGCAGGTAATGTGACGGCTTTAATGAAATGTGCATGTTGTTGGCGCCTGTCGGCAGGTACAGACTCTGATAATATATCCTATAGATCAGAAATGCAGTACAAGGTTTGTCAGCAAATAAACAACGTAATTGATCTATGACGCATGGCATATATTGTAAATTTAGTGCCGGACATTCCACCGACCTGTGAGGAGTGTGTTGGATTATTTAAAATATTTCATGATTCCTGTTTAAATATGTATAACTATACCATAAAAGGAATTAGTAAGAATAATTAAAGAGAGCATAATTTTAATTAAAAAAGAAACATCATATTACGTTTCACTTATAAGCTTTTATTTCATTTATAGAAATAGAAATTACTAAAATAATTCGTAGTTAAATTAACCATATTGGTGTCTTATATTGAAATTCTATGATTTATCTCTTTCACATTGGATACTAATTCTAGGTTTTTCTCTATACGTCATGTCACTTTTTTTTCACCAATCAGAGTGTTTAGAATTAGAATGGATCAAACAGTGTGGAATTAGTTTCGCACAGAAAAGATGGCATAGATACTTTATAAGGTTAAGTTCTTTATGGGTACAGAACTTTAGCATCCCTCTTGAAAACATTCGATGGCTGATACCGGAACTCTGCTTTATTTGTGTCACTAATAAGGGTTAAAAACTAAATTTCATATCATAATTTCAGTCCTATATATTTTAGCGAGGGTTCTCAGGATTTTGTTTTTAGTTACGGTTCAGCGTTATGACCACAATCTCACCTGATCTTAAGTGATGATACGGCCCAAGTTGGTAGACATACTAAATCTGTGAGGAACTGTCTCTCAAGTGCAACTGCCAGACCATACCTATTGGTATTTGGCGGCAGTTTTTCAATTTGTGGGTGGTTGCTAGCCAGGCGGGCATTAGAAAAAATCCTACCACCAGGCTACGATTTCGTCTCGATGTTTTCGTTCACCGAAAGATCAAGCTCATTGTTGGCTGACTCAAACTCACGTCCCTTGATGCGGAGTTCAAGTAAATCGATACATAAGAAAGAACCCACACCTATATTCTATATTCAGAAATCATACATGGCGTTATTATTATTGAATCTATTTGAACTCGAATTTATTTCGGTCCAACTGCGTTTAAAGGTCACCGATTTATATAACTTTTATTTTGTTATACAGTATAATAGCGATGACAATTTTAATATTATAATAATATATTTACGGTAGGAGGAGGAAGAAAAGCAGAGATTATTTTCCGATTTCTCAATTGTTTTGTAACAGAACTAATCATGGAGTTTAAATTTATCTGTTACAAAAATCAAAGCTTAAAGTCGTGCTTCAATGCACCCTTACATATATTTGTATTGTATTTCAAATAAAATTTCTTTGATTGAGTCAAACTCACACTTAATCGGTTTTTATTATGTAGTAGCTGTGTCTCCATATTTATTCTCGTGAATTTGAATTTGATTAGCGCCTATTTATTGTAGCTAAACTCACATTGTGATTATGAACAAACTATATAATTTTCATTTTTATCTCTATTCTCAGAGTAAGCTGTATATGAGATATATTATGAGATAAGCCTATATTACGTATATTATGAGACCTTTGCTATGGGATAAAAAATATCGTGTATCTTAATTCATTATATCAGTCAGTACACCACCAATTACGTGACTCACGAGGTGAGATTCTGACCATAAACGCTAAACCTGTAAAATATAAAAAAAATGTTATTTAATTAGATCTTTATTTAATATGGAATCAAAAATGTTTTTTTGCAGTGGAGTACAGTAACGATAAGCCTGCCGCAGTCCACCCTGAGGCTCGTCACAACTGGAGTGGTCCAAGAGCTGAAAGGTCAGAACCGTCGAGTTCCCGCCCTCGCGATAGCCTCGGCTGTCGGCCAGAGAGCCAACGAGCTCGTCCCCTGCTCCCGCGACGAGGAAACGCGGCCTCTCATGTACTCTGAAGCAGAGAGGAAAGAAACATTCAAGAGATGGCCTCACATGGACTACAAGTATGTTATAGAGCTCTTCGAACTTGCAGTCATCATGTCGTCCTGGTGACCGGCTATGCCTGATGGTAAGGGTTCCATCTGGGCAGCCTAGCAAGCTGCTCTCTCAGACGACCGGACTGGTGCAATTAGACATAGATTCCCTACCCACCTCTCATCCATTTACGCATACCCTGCCACCCCAAGGAGACTAAACAGAACAAGTGGGTCTACACCGACGATAGCCCAACTGAGCAGCCTGGCGAGTTGTCCTTTCAGACGGCCATTCAAAAATCCACGAAAGACGTTCTATTGTATAAACATTTTCAAAACAGTCATGAGATCTGCCGATACTAAAACTATAGACAAACAGTTGTTATTTTTGTATATCCAATGAATTGTTTGATCTTAAATTAAGACTTCTATTTGTAAACAGTTTCGAACGCAATAAGTTATACTGATAAGTACAGATATAGTGTGTTCGTTCCTTCGTACCGTCCCTATCGAAACATCCCTAAAGGAAATCGTTATCATTACTGTGTGGCTTAGCAATAGAGTTGACGATATAAGTGTTATGAATTTGGTGATGTCGTGCGTGTTCGTTCCTTCGTACTCCCTATCGAAACATCCTAAAGGAAATCGTTTTCATTACTGTGTGGCTTAGCAATAGAGTTGACGATATAACTGTTATGAATTTGGTGATGTCGTGCGTGTTCGTTCCTTCGTATTCCCTATCGAAACATCCTAAAGGAAATCGTTTTCATTACTGTGTGGCTTAGCAATAGAGTTGACGATATAACTGTTATGAATTTGGTGATGTCGTGCGTGTTCGTTCCTTCGTATTCCCTATCGAAACATCCTAAAGGAAATCGTTTTCATTACTGTGTGGCTTAGCAATAGAGTTGACGATATAAGTGTTATGAATTTGGTGATGTCGTGCGTGTTCGTTCCTTCGTATTCCCTATCGAAACATCCTAAAGGAAATCGTTTTCATTACTGTGTGGCTTAGCAATAGAGTTGACGATATAAGTGTTATGAATTTGGTGATGTCGTGCGTGTTCGTTCCTTCGTACTCCCTATCGAAACATCCTAAAGGAAATCGTTATCATTACTGTGTGGCTTAGCAATAGAGTTGACGATATAAGTGTTATGAATTTGGTGATGTCGTGCGTGTTCGTTCCTTCGTACTCCCTATCGAAACATCCTAAAGGAAATCGTTATCATTACTGTGTGGCTTAGCAATAGAGTTGACGATATAAGTGTTATGAATTTGGTGATGTCGTGCGTGTTCGTTCCTTCGTACTCCCTATCGAAACATCCTAAAGGAAATCGTTATCATTACTGTGTGGCTTAGCAATAGAGTTGACGATATAAGTGTTATGAATTTGGTGATGTCGTGCGTGTTCGTTCCTTCGTACTCCCTATCGAAACATCCTAAAGGAAATCGTTATCATTACTGTGTGGCTTAGCAATAGAGTTGACGATATAAGTGTTATGAATTTGGTGATGTCGTGCGTGTTCGTTCCTTCGTACTCCCTATCGAAACATCCTAAAGGAAATCGTTATCATTACTGTGTGGCTTAGCAATAGAGTTGACGATATAAGTGTTATGAATTTGGTGATGTCGTGCGTGTTCGTTCCTTCGTATTCCCTATCGAAACATCCTAAAGGAAATCGTTTTCATTACTGTGTGGCTTAGCAATAGAGTTGACGATATAAGTGTTATGAATTTGGTGATGTCGTGCGTGTTCGTTCCTTCGTACTCCCTATCGAAACATCCTAAAGGAAATCGTTATCATTACTGTGTGGCTTAGCAATAGAGTTGACGATATAAGTGTTATGAATTTGGTGATGTCGTGCGTGTTCGTTCCTTCGTACTCCCTATCGAAACATCCTAAAGGAAATCGTTATCATTACTGTGTGGCTTAGCAATAGAGTTGACGATATAAGTGTTATGAATTTGGTGATGTCGTGCGTGTTCGTTCCTTCGTATTCCCTATCGAAACATCCTAAAGGAAATCGTTTTCATTACTGTGTGGCTTAGCAATAGAGTTGACGATATAAGTGTTATGAATTTGGTGATGTCGTGCGTGTTCGTTCCTTCGTATTCCCTATCGAAACATCCCTAAAGGAAATCGTTATCATTACTGTGTGGCTTAGCAATAGAGTTGACGATATAAGTGTTATGAATTTGGTGATGTCGTGCGTGTTCGTTCCTTCGTATTCCCTATCGAAACATCCCTAAAGGAAATCGTTATCATTACTGTGTGGCTTAGCAATAGAGTTGACGATATAAGTGTTATGAATTTGGTGATGTCGTGCGTGTTCGTTCCTTCGTATTCCCTATCGAAACATCCCTAAAGGAAATCGTTATCATTACTGTGTGGCTTAGCAATAGAGTTGACGATATAAGTGTTATGAGTTTGGTGTTGTCGTGCAGATGGGCGCTCCCCGCTCGCATGGCGCAGGCGGGGTTCTACCACCAGCCGTCCCCGAGCGGCGACGACCGCGCGATGTGCTTCACGTGCCTCGTGTGCCTCGTCTGCTGGGAGAAGAGCGACGAGCCCTGGGTCGAGCACGAGCGCCACTCCCCGAACTGCCCCTTCGTCCGGGGCGAGTATACGCACAACGTTCCTATATCCGTGAGTTTACTTTTTTTTTGTAGTTAAGATTACGCGTTATAGCCATAGTCTCACCTGATCTTAAGTGACGATATGGCCCAATTAGGTAGATACGCTATACCTGTGAAGGAACTGATTCTCAAGTGCAACGGCCAGAACACACCTATTGGTATTTGGCGGCAGGATTTCAACTTGAGAGTGGTTGCTAGCCAGGTGGGCATTAGAAAATGTCCTACCACCATTCTATGGTTTCCTCACGATGTCTTGTGCTACCTCAAGCTCATTGTAGGTGGAGTGGATTCGAACGCACGTCCCTTGACGCAAAGTCGTACTCACTACCACTGAGCTATCGTCGCTTTCAGATATTTTTTTTATAGTTTATAGGTTTAGCGTTACGGCCACAATCTTACCTGATGTGAAGCCAATCTTTTTCAGTTGGCGGCGCACATGCATGTTTACTATTTTCTCGCGGCGCCCTAATCTATATAGCTGATCTAAATATATAGGTACAATGATACGAAAATGGTAAAGAGAATCGCTTTGCGGCGTACTTCTTCTTTTTTTTTTATCTATGTTCGGCAAAATGGCTGTGCTTTACCTGATGGTAAGCTTCAATACAGTCCAGTGACAGTGGTGACTATCGTAGGGGCAAATGCCTTTCGTCAGTCGCAACTGTCTTGTCGGTCTTCGCTCTCTTCGGCGCACCGGGGAACAGCGACATACACTTTGGCAAGTAACTGTGTCAGGGCATGATGTGGCCCAAGATGGTGGACACGCTAAGCATATTGGAGAGACTGGCCTTAAGTGGAACTGCCAGAACACACTTGTGGGTATTATCGTGGCAGATTTTGAACTTGAAGTGGTAGATAACCAGGCGGGTATTTGAAAAAGTCCTGCCACCATGCTATGGTTTTATCACATTATTTTCTTCTAATTAAAGCTCAAGCTCATTGTAGATATTCGAACTCGGGTCCATTGATGCGGCGTCTGTACATATTACCCACTGAGCTATCATTGTTTCACTTTATATAGTAACTTATAACTTAACATTTTTTTATTATTATTTGTAACTAATTTAAACTTTTGCGCAATAAAGGTTTTTGTTTTCTGTCTGTTTAGTTCATAACAATGGTTGTTAATAATACATATGAATCCCTGGTTTAAAAGGTTGTTAAATTTCAAGGGATTTAAGGTGAAAAATAAAATGAAGACTATGACAAAGAGCACTATATAATAAGTTGTTGTTGTTGATATCACGAGACAGAAAGTCAGTTTCCTTGTATTCTAACTTGTTTTTCTATCCTTGTAAATAACTTGGAGTAATGTCGTATTTGAATAGGTGACAAACGCGACTGCGTGCGCCGTACCGTGTCCCAACGTGACCATAGTCTCCAAAGGGAACACGGGCGAGCTGATCGCCACCGGCACCGTGGAAGGCAAGGTCAACGTCTGGAAGTTCGATTGTGGTCTCAAACTGGTCAAGTTCATTCATCTGTCTCCTTACGATTCCATCTTCAGCGGGATACTATCCAGCGATCAAAATAAAGTCTGGTCATCTACGTTGGAAAAGGACACATGTAAGTTGATACTTCTCTGTTGATATTTTTCTATCCGTTCCGTGCGATTACGTTTTTTAAATACTTTATATTTTATTGGCACCTGATGTTAAGTGACAATATGTCACGAGATGGTTAATATGCTTAGCCTAGGGAAAGGTCTGGATCTCAAGTGCAATGCCAAAACACACCAATAAGTATTAGGCGGCAGATTCTCAACCTGAGGGTGGTAGCTAGCCAGATGGGCATTAGAAAAAGCCTTTTTAATCATGCTAGACTCAACTTAAGCTTATTGCAGAGATCGAACCATGTTTATTGTCGTTGCATTTATACATAATCCTAACAAAACGGATTGTACCTGTTCAATTGATCTTCATAGTAGATTGTTTACATTTGCAAACAGAATATAAATAATAGCTGCTATATTAGTTAAATAGATTGCTAATGGGTAGCGTCTTATACGTGTTGACTGGGTTTCTAAAGAAATTACGGCTTTTAAAATAAAATAATGAAAATATTAATATTTAACCTACTTATTTTTATTTTTTTACAAAATATAAAGCAACATATGCGTTTGCCATAAATGATAATTACAAATAAGAATAACGTCTGTTGTATATTAATGTTTCATTTTTATTTTTTATTTTTTCCAAAAACCTTCATACGAAGTATGATAATAAGAACTGGCAATTAAGTGGCGCATTACTTTTTATTATAGCAACTTATGGAATAGAACTGACAGCGATGGCCTTTGTGGGTATGACGTCACGGCAAGAAACGCATCCACAAACACAGGCTACTGAAAACGCAGAGAAAGAAACAAACACAAACAAGACGAAACCTTCACTGATCTGCGCTGTTATTGTCACGCAAACGGGTTCACCACCAACTGATGTGCCCGTCACAGAGGATTCTAGTAAAGCACTCTTCGATGCAGGCGCTGAGAAATCTACTGAGAATATTGAAGCAATGAATAGCCAGAATGAAGCTAAAAGTCTTTCAACACCAACGGTTAAAATGCTGTTTTTACTGACGTACGATATACACAGCTCCCTAGCTGGTTCTATTACAACAGTCGTTCATACATCAAACAGCAGTGGTAACTCTAAACCAGGTGGCAGTAAAAAAGTGTGTGCAATACCCAGAGCTGACGACGCCTGTATATACGACGAAGTTTACTTTCAATATTCAGATGAGGATACGGAACTTCCACAGTTACCTAACTTACTAGATGAACAGATTAGTAATGTAATAAACTTGAATGCCTCATCTAGTAAAGAAGACTGCAAGATTTGGGATCACAAGCAAATAATATTAACCAAACACTTTAAAATGCTTCCAGCTTCGATAGGGCTACTACCTGAATTACATGACGCAGATCAATCGAACATGCTGGATTTTGTAGGGAAGATATCTCAGTTGAAAAGCTGGAAGAATTCTGTTGTCGCAAAACTCAAGGATCAAACAGATTCAGTTATGCACCAGTCTGATCCTTTGAGTCACTATTTGAATGTAAACGGTCCATTGGAGATATCAGATTTAAAATTTTACGAAGGCGGCGGTGAAGGTACTGAAAAAGTAAAAGTGACTACTTTTGGTGGAAGTAAAGTTGGCTCTCAAACTCAAGCTGTTAGCAATGCCAATAATGATGGTTTCGAAAGTGATCCTCCTCAAGAAGAAGCTGTCTCTCAGGGTGTAGCTGTACAATGTCTCAGTCTTCCTCCTTTTTTGAACCTCAAAGACGGTGCCAAGGTTACGCATTTACTACCCACTGAAGATAAGGAACATCTTCTTGTAGTTATATCAAACATTGATCCGGAGAAAGTTAAAATTGAAGAAGACACTGATAACGATGGAGATACTAAAATGGATGTTGATGATGTTAACGAACAATGCCAAAAACATTCAGATGTGAAAGCTTACTTCATTCTTTACAAAATTAACAACAAGTCTTCAATATGCACAATAGAAGATAATCCAGTAACAGTTAAGGAGCTACCATACAATGAAAGCCCTGTAGATTTATGCTTGCTGCCAGCTTATATGTATTCCTTTGCTGCTGTCGGTGTTGATGGCGCATTGAGGTTATATTCTATGCCGGATTTGCAAAATTTGTCAGAAAAGAGGGTCCCTAAGGGTCACTTTGCTTCAGTAGCTTATTGCGCTTCAGTGGAACGATTGAGTGTCTCAACGAAACATGGCATGATATATTTCTATGCATTGAATAACGGTGAGAAAGATTCTGTCCGTGATATAGATGAAGACGAATTTGCTAACATTGATTTTGAGATGCTACAACGCGTTCCCAGGGATGAAGTTTGTGGACCGGCTCCTACGGCTCCTGTTATTATTGCAAATAAGACAGAACTAGACATGGCGGACTTACAAACATTGGTCACGTTGACAGGATGTTATGGCACCAATACCACCGTGCCATACAGTGCAGTGGTCCCCGGGTTCTGGTGCGAGCTCTCACCAGCGCAACGGCCGAGATCTGATCATCAGAATAATCGGACATGGAGATTACAAAACACTTCATCCACATGGGATGAACATGTCCTAGAAATTACATTACCCTACAGTGTATCGTTGGCACATATTGAATTTTCCTTTACACTTCATGTAGCTAACTCTTCCAATTTACCAGTAATATTGGTTACACTATTGAAACAAAATCTTCATGGGATTGGTTATAAAAAGGATGCCGTGTTTGGTGTACAGTCTGAATCTCCACTTTTCCCAGAAATCGACGCTGATCTATCCAATTTGGACAATCCTATCAATTGTGAAGAGTATTTGCAAGCTCACAACGCTGAAATCCTAGCCGGGCCACTTCTACTATCCACTGGCCTTGATTTAAGTCAGCAAACCGGTACATTGACGCTGACAAGCCCTCTACTATACAGAGCGAGAGGTAGAACGTTCCTTATACATATAAAAACATTGTTTGATCCAGCGAAAGATATGACTAAAGGGTTGAATAAATCTAGTGAGGGTAATTCTAAAAAATCTGGTTTTATCGGTTGTGATTGGTTGCATCAGATATCACTGACTGTCCGTTCCACACCGCACACTGATGTTCCAATGGAGAGGCAGCAGCGTATTACAATGCTGGAGTCCAACAGTTTTTTGAATACTTTATGTGAATTAGCGGTTAGTAAAGACGATTGCGAAAAGAGAAAACTGGCCCTGGACATTATTACATGGATTGTGACCATCAGACTGCAGAGGATGCGTCACGTCAGCGCAGAGAAAGGAAAAGACGAGACCATAGAAACGCAGCAGCTGGAGTGTATTAAAGTTATCGAAAAACATATAGATGCTATGATCAAAAACTGCATATTGTGTGGAAACAGAAGCCTCGCTAAGAAGTGTATGAAGCTCATCCTTGTCACCAGCGAGTAAGTGAAATTTCATTATAATCTATTTTTTTATAGTTAAGGTTTTAGCATTATGGCCATAATCTTACTTGATCTTAAGTGACTATACGGTCCCAGTTGTGGTCTCGCTATACCTGTGGAGGAACTGGCTCTCAAGTGTAGCTGCCAGAACACACCTATTGGTATTTAGCCCTACCATCGTGCTATGGTTTCCTCACGATATTTTCCTTCACCGAAAGCTCAAGCTCATTGTAATTGGTTGGATTCGAACTCATGCCCCTTAACACGAATACGTATACCCTACCACTGAACTATAATTGCTTTATTTAATAAGTAACATTTTGCATAGGTACAATTTTATACAATTTTACATGGTTGCGTTCATATTATGTGCCGATATTATTAAATTAAAAATATTAATACAGCTATGATTTATGTAGAGTCAACTGTTGTATTTGCAGTGGTGAAAAGCAGCTGCCGAAGCCATGGAAATCCAGCTTCGAGGCGAGCGTTTCGAAGAGCGTATGCGCGTGCATCCCGTACCTCGGCGCGTGCAAGTCTGCGGGCGCGTTGCGGTGGATGGCGGCGCTCGGGCAACACGTGGCGCAACACGTGGCGCAACACGCGGCGCAACAGAGCGCGCCGCACGCGGCTGACCAGCAGGATGCACCGGACACCCACAAGTCTGCTGTCAGCGAGCTCGTGTCGGGCTGCGTGACGCTGCTGCAGCGGACGGCCCGCAACCTACGCGACCGGGCCATACCCTACCATGATCTGCTCCGAGCCAGGTCTGATCACTTTACTATTCTATAAAGGATCCTATTCATTCTGTATCCGATGTTAAATCTATCTATATAGGTAACAAAACACGAAAATGTTAATCACAGATCATGTAATTATTTAAAATGGGAATAGAGTAAACATAGTGATTGTGTAAATCTAAAAAGGTCTATATAACTATAAAAATGTAATAACTATACAACTTGTCTAGATAATGATGTGTTGATATAGACTCTTTATTTATCATTATTATATATTTTATTACATAATAGATGCCTATGGATATATAGATTTTTTATATATAGGTTTAGCGTTATGACCATAATCTCACCTGATCTTAAGCGATGATGCGGCCTAAGATAGCGGACACGCTAAACCTGTGGAGGGGCTGACTTTTAAGTGGAACTATACAAAGGTGTAAAAAATACATATAACCACATGCTATATAATTATTTAAAATAATTATAAGGAGGAATAGAGTAAAAGGGGTTATTGTGGAAACCCTAAAATGTATTCACCTTTAAATAACTGTAGGAGTTGTCTTAATTATGTGTGGATACTTGGTGACCTTAATAAATAAACTGCTTTGGAATAAATTTTATTAATCAATAATGTATTGAGACTTGTTGAAATAATATGATAACCATTTTCCCATCCAAAAGAATTATTTGATCAATTGATGAAATATGTGCACTAGTTTTTTCATGCTACCCATCGCCCTCACGTATTTTTAAATAATTTAATATTGTACATGTATTCATAATTATGAACAATTAAATATTTTTAAGATGCACATCCAGAGTATGGATTTTGTTGTAGTTTTTATAAAAAATTTAAATATTTATTATTCGTTTCACAGATTTGGCTTATACGGCTTGCCATTGGAGCGTACAATTTTCGCCACAGAGATACCCGAAGTGGGACGCAATAACTCATCGTCATCGAACTACTCGAATGCTTTGACTTCCGACTCTTCGGCAGTCACAAACAAGCTGGACTGTCAGCTCAAAGACTTGCTCAATTTACCTGTTGATGCCGGTATGTCGACTATATTTAATTTGAATGTTAAAATAATATGTTTGTTCCATCATATCTTAAATATCTTCCCTATAATCTTAGATTCTTTACTTTCAGGTCTAGCCTAGATTCCTTGTAAACTTATTTACCATTAAAGTTTGGTTATAATTAATCTTTAATGTTCAGTTTTCTTCTATTATTTTTGATGAGCACTACAATATAGACATCTTTTGCTTATTAAATTCTAAACTTTGTATTTCTTTAGTGTAACTTTCCCATGATCCATATTATATGTCTTCTAACATTTTTTATGCATTTATAGTAAATATATAATTATATGGAATAGTTTTCACTCTAAATCTATTTGATCGATATTAATAAGTAATTTCTATATTTTCATTAAGATTTGAACATTAATACTATATAATTAAATGCCACCTTAATATGAGCATCATTGAATATTGTTCTGATGTATTCATGTCTTACAAAATTATGACTAGTTTTTCAATAATGAGAACAATCTTATTTACAAAATATTTATTCTTTATTTTAAGTAATTAAAAGAATACCTTAGTAAATATTGTATAATACATACTTCAATTTGAAAATGTGTTGGTCAAATAGATCCAAAGAACTTGGCGTCGTCAACGGCTTGGTGGAACCAGAACAACGGTGTGGGAGTGTTCGCGGCCGGGCTCAGCGAGACCATGCCGCTGCACGTGACCTGCCACATGGCCTCCGACGGCACCAAGCTCGAGTCCACCGGCTGCAGGCACCACCCCGCTGTCGTCAACTCCTTCCCCACTGCTGGACCCACTGACACCAACCAGGTATTATACTGCCATTTATCTTCTCCCTTACCCTACCATTATCTACTGCGATCCAGGTCTGATAACTTCATTCTATTCTATCATAATACGCGAGGTATATACAGTGGTCACTCTTCTATATTATAGCTAGCTTATTACTTTATATACAAGGCTAACAATATAAACTTTCAAGTCATTAGATAAAAATAAAGGAGGAATATATTTCTCCTATTTCTTCCCATCTCGTCCTTTTTTATTGAGATAAAATTAAAATCACAAAGTTCTTTGAAATAGTTTACTACATAGTTTATAGTACAAGTTTACTTTGGTTTAAAGAGATGGTACAGTGTTTGGCTTTAAACAAAGTAGAATATTGCGTAAATACTTCTGATATTAACGATAATTTTGGTCTTAAGCTATGGAACGCGGTGAAGGACGGGCAGATGAAACTGTCGTCTCAAGATCCCGACTCATTGGAGGATGCTGAAAGCTCACTGATGGAGTGCGATTCTCAGGAGAAATCAGAATTTTCCGAAGACAAATTATTTAAGGTATAATTTGAATATTATTGCTGAATTAACTATTTATCAAAAAAAATATGTGTTTAAAAGTGTTGATTAAGTTTTAGAAATTCTTTTAAAAGTGGTCCCGTTTGTGTCTATCTATATCTCTGGTAATATTATAAAGCAGAAAAGTTAGTTTGCTTGAACATGCTAATCTTAGAAAGTCCTAATTGTTTTTTTTTTTTTAATTAATAAAGCAACCATTGATGAAGGCTTTAGGCTATTAACATCAAGCTATTACCAATATGGGCAAAGCTATATTGAAAAAAGTTACAAAGATGGTCAAAATTATAAAATAATTTTTACCAGCTCTCAAACAAAGTTGCGGGCACTGTTAGTTATCGTAATTATAGAGTGGATGTTATGGATATGAGATTTCGGTTCTAGATATCTAATTCAGTCGTTGAGTCGTAGTTTTTAATCGGTTTGAATATTGGCTTGAAATTACTTCTGTCTACCCAATGTTAACAAACGTTAGTGTTATTAATAGAAAAAATATTATAGAAATATTTTTATTTTTGAAAGGCATATGTACACCAATAATGCCTTAAAGAAAGCCCTACCACCAGGCTAGGGTTATTCACGACAATTTTCCTTCACCAAAAACTTGAGCTCATTGTTAAGATCGACCTCATGTCTATAGATGTGAGGTCTGTACATGTTACCAACTGAGCTAGCACTACTTGAAATGCTCCCATCCCTTCTGTATATTATGCTGATAATGTAAAGGAATATATATATTAAATCTAGCCGACCTGACAAATGTTGTTCTGTCTTATAAATTATTTCTAGTGATTACTTTGGTTGTACTAAAAATGAGAGGTTGTAGGAGGGTGATAATTTAGGGTTGTATGTATTTTTTAATGCCACATCATAAAAAAGATTAAAAGTTATAATCACTTAAGCATATGAAAAATATATTAACAATGATTCTCAGACCTACCGAATATACATTTAAAATTTCATATAAATCGGTCAAGCCGCTTCAGAGGAGTATGGCCAACTAACATCGTGACGCGAGAAGTTTATGTATAAGATATGCCGGTAATGTTGTGTGCAGGAGGACGAGGTGTGCAACATCCCGTGGGCGATGCTGGTGTCGCGGCCGCCGCAGCACACGCTGGTGGTGGAGCGCATGCACTCGGGCGCCAGGCGCTACATCGTGCTCGACTTCGGACATACCGTCCGCCTCACAGACCTTGTGAGTTGATAGACAATTTATTCAATAGCCTCTATTTATCCTATATGAGCTTTTTTAAGTGAAACTTTTATGGGTACTTTTGAAATTTTGTTCCGCAACCTTTTTGTGTGACGCTCGTTCGTGTAAGGTCGACTCGAGACGACTTCTGTCGTGTGGTTTAAGGCACATACTTTATTTTATTCCTCTGTGTCTTTTGCCTTATACGTAATTTAGCCGAAATATATTTTTGTCCTGTATGCGATTTTTAGCTATACTATATACTAGTTTGTACTATTCCCACAGCAGTGTTCTGAAAGTAATTGTGTAAAGAATGGTCACTGTGGTTTGTAAATACTCTTTAATTAATGTATGTAGTTTACTATTGTTAAGTAAATGGTGCAAGGTTTCTATACTATTTAAAGTATTGAATATACCTATTATTTTATGGCATATTGTATACAACTCTTTTCAAAATTTGGATTAAAAAAATAATTATTACATATAAAATTCGAGAAAAGTATAACTTTTAGAAGTGTGATATATAGGACTAAAAAATGTGTTTTTTTTTTTATTAATGAAAAAAATTTGCTTTTGTGTAGCACTATTTTATATTTGTAGATAATTCCATCGTGCTCGGACCTAGTCACGTTGTGTATCGACATCTGGGTGACCGCAGAAGAAACGGATTCCACGAGGCTCGCCTTCGCTGTCGATATATCGACAAAGCACCTCGTGCTGACCGACATACAGCCTCCACCGCTCTGTCGGTACATGAAGGTACGGTAGAATTGTGATATTTTAATCCCTACAGGTTTAGTTTTCTGACCAGAATCTCACCTAAAGTTAAGTGACAATATGAGCCGAGATGGTGGACTTGCTTGATCTAGTGACGGGTATTTGGTGACAGATTTTCAATCTAAGGATGGTAGTTAAAAAGGTGGACATTAGAAAAAGCTCTACCACTGTGCTACGTTTTTAACACAAGAATTTCTTTCAATGAAAGCTAAGGTGATTGATTACTGGGATTCGAACTCGCGTCAATAGACGCTTAGTCTGTACACTTTACTACTAAGCTATCATTGCCTCCAATTGCTTGTTTTTAATGTATTGCAAAGTAATCTTAAAGCTGTTCTAGATATTATATCTTGCGCTAATTAAAAAAAAGTACCGAATACTCCATAGCCAAAGGTTTAATTGAATTTAGCCAATTAAGAGTGTGAAATTAATTGAAAGAATTTGTGGCTGTGAATATAGTTTTTGTTTAGATAACAACGATAGGTCGGTACGGCATGTCGGCTACGAAGTGCAAGATTCCACTCGGCTGGTTCTACGGAGAGGTAGCAGACATCGCTAATGTTCAGGCCTCGATCAATGCACTCAACGCTTTGCATCAGGACTTATCTTGCAAGTTCAGGTATGTGTTCATTACTAATTATTTAATGATGTTTTAGAATGTAGATGTAGATGTTTAGAAGTGTAGTAAAATAATCTTCAAATATCATTTTTGGTACTTTAGATTAGAGGTGGAATCCATATCAAGTAACTATCTGGTGTCTGGCCTATCCGGCTTAAATTACTGTCCATCTAAAAATGGATAAAAAAAAGACTTCATACCTGATTTAGGTTAGTTCTGTGGTATCTGGTAACCAGTCAAATAACTACATCACTACTCTAGACATATGAATATCTGTGTACATTAGGCAATATTTATAAAATTGTTTTTTTATACTATTTGTTTGAATTTGTTCTGATTTGAATGGTCAGCAAAAAGGCAGACGACCTATGTGATGGTAAATGGTTACCGTCGCTTATGGACAGCCACATTACCGGAAGCTGTTGACCTTGTAGACCGTATTTCAATCGCTTTATGAAGAGATCCCAGAAACACAGTTTTGGGGGGAAAATGTGATGGGTAACCGACTTTGTAGAACCTACAGAACTTTACTGTTGTCACAATTCAGCCATTGCTCTATATGGAGGGTTACATTTGATATGACATGTTTTTAATATATGGAAATTGTTATCCAAAAATAATTTTTTATGTTATATATAGCATAAAACTTAAACATATCCTGGGTGAATAGATTATTATATTGATTGCTAACCATTAGACGGACCGTACATTTCTTGAGACTGTTTTAATTTTAAAATTTTACCTCACAATTGTAAATTGTTTTATATTGACAGACTAGCGACCGGCAAACTAATTGACAAATTGAACCCGTATCTCGAGATGTACAATGGTAATGCGTCCCACATGATGGCTTATCTGGGGGTAATGTCTGAACGCGACATGCGAGTGCACGACGCCTACCAGGACTGCATAGAGCTCCAGCAGCAGCTGCACACGTGCACCAGCATACTGAACAAGCTGCAGAACAAGCAGGACAGCAACCGCCACATACCGGATATGATAGACAAGGGGACCGTGTCATCGGAGAGCCTCTTACAGTCTGCGTCTACTGACAAGTTGAGAATTATCAGTGAGAATGTTGTGGATATGCTATTGTACTTCTATTTCCAAATACCGGATATTGTAAGTTGAATTTGACATTTAAATTACTTATTATATTAAGTAGCTATTTTTGCTATTATAAAACTTACAAGTTATGGGTATTTAGGCTCTTATACTGCAGTCATTAATATGGGTACCTGTAAGAGTATAGTTAGATATTATAAAATGTATCGGAACATGCTTGTACTTGTAATTACTAATTTATTTAGACTCCTTCAGTACAATTAAATAACTAATACAATTATTATTCAGTTGTTGAAGTTGGACATTCAAAAATATAAACACTTTAGTTGTAATAAGTCTATTTTTATTAACTATTTGACTAATTTTGTTGAATTATTTATGTATTTATGATCTCATCTGGATGGCTATTTTTGTACCCAATTGGTATCACTTTTGTCAACATTCAGATAGTTATTTTTTAATACCCGTCACTTGTTTTTATTTTGATCTTTTATATTTCAAAAAACTTGTAATCTGTGATTGCACTCTTTAAACATTTCTGATTTTTTTTTTGGTTAGTAAAGTTTTTATAAGATATCGTTTACTTATAGAGTAATCGCTATGATCAATAGACATTTAAGTTATTAGGTATTTTCATGTTTATAATATACATATACATATTTAAAAAAACATGCGTGCGTACAAAGTACACATGTCAGAAGTGAAACTTCTTTGGCGAACTAATTTACGACGTTCGCTCTGTCTCACTTTTTCTCTCAATCTTTCTCACTCGCTTGCTCCCTACTCTCACTCCACGGCTAGTTGCTCATGCTACGTTCGCCCTGTCTTACTCTCTCTCAATCGGTCTCGATCACTCTCTCTCTCTTTTCCGACACTTCCGTTGCATACCGGCGTGACGTTTCATCTGTAAAAATTTTACCCTCATGCGCCTAAAGAAGTTTCACTTCAAAAAGTGAAACTTAAAACTATGAACAAACAGTTGTTATTTTTGCATATGCAATTTAATCGTGTGATATTAAATTAAAACTTGTAAATGAAAACTGTTTTCAGCGCAATAAGTTATACTAATAGTTACAGATATAATGTGTACCTTAACACGTCACGTGATCATGTCGATGACGACTTACATGAATTTACTCCATATCCAAACCTTCATATAGAAGTTTACACTATAAATATATGGCATAGACAATAAGAGGTTGAATTCGCATCTGACGACGTGTTTGACTGTATTAAGGGTATTTGTTATGATAATTGTATGTGTCCGTTAGCAATGCGGGGAGATACAGGAGGAGTGGTGCCAGCAAGTGAGCCCGCTCGTGTGGCAGTGCGGGGGGCGCAGCGCCGGCGCGCTCGCCACGCTGCTGGCGCGCGCCTGCGGGCACCGGCCCTGGTGGGGCGCGCACCTCGCCGACACGCTCACCCACGCCTTCGCCGCCTACGACGCGCCGCCCACCCCACTCGACAGGTAACTCCACTCGATAACTATAATTACACTATTACAATCTACCGCTACACTTGACAGATATCATTTTACACTTCACTCGTTAGGTATACTTGACTCTTCATTAGGCATTTATACCCTCTCGTGTCTATAATATCACACTTCATTCGATATACATATATAATTGTAAAAAGTGTAGTGTACACTTGATTGATAGGTGTAAATTCTCACTCCACTCGACAGGTAAGATTTCCCACTCCGCTAGAAGAGTATAAAGAGAAAGAAGTTTCAGAATGTGATTACTAGTTTTAGACATTGCTTTTTTCATTAAAATTTAGACATTTTACCTTTTTTTTTAACAGTTAACGTAAAGAACAAATAGGAATGTATGGGATGACACTATTTAGGCATTAAATAGATGACAAATCGTATGATCAATTTATCATAGTTCCTAAATAGAAAAGGATATATATTTAGGTAGGGTAATTGTCTTGGTGTGTTGCCCCCAGGTGCCTGGTGGTGGTGATGTACATGTGCCGCAAGAGTCTGTTCGCGGCTGCGGACGCGTCGCGCGGTGTCGCGTACGCGTTCGCCTCGCGCACGCTGCAGCTGCTGCGGGTCGCGCCCGCAACGCCCGCGTCCGCGCCGCCCACGACGCCCGCCCCGCCCGCACTGCTTGCGGCGCTGCTCACGGCGCTCTCCTCCATCCTGGACGTGCTCGCGCTGCCCTACACCAAGCACTCTAGGTTACTACTCATACTACCTTGTATACACATCACAGGGAAATGCACAAAATATGACCTTCAAAGATGACAAAATAATGCTTATGGCAGGGGTGACGATCACATCCTATATCCTTTCCATTGTTTCGTGAGAGAAATCATATTTATACGTAAAAAATATATACGTAAAAAATGTTTTATTAGTAATGATACAGTAATGTTGTGTTACCTGTGGGCTGTGTTGCGACTGAGCCTATATATAATAATAATCACTAAAATTATACGACTTTTGACTGCTGAATTGCAGATATGAAGTAGGCCTAAGATTTATGATCATATATTATAATATTACAAAATAAATATTACTTTCATTTTGCACGCTACAAATACAATGCTGTGCCCTAACATAGTAAATAGTATGATTTGGGATAAATGTATATATGATTGCAATGGCATTTTTATAATTATGTAGTAATTTTAATTGATTTTTTCTTTTCTTAAATGGTTCTAGTATACGAAGTAATTTTTTTTACGTTCTGGTTATGGTAAACCAATACACTTCCAATGCTTAGTGGGATATGAATCAGTTTGAGCCTTTTTTATATTATTAACCAATTTATATAGTTTGTGTTTTAACTAAAACATGAAGATAGTCATCAAATACTGACAATAGAATTGAGAATTTAAAATCCTCCAATATATTTTTTTCAACATTCAAAATAATTGTATCATCAAACATTAACATTTCATTTTTGTAATATTAAAATCATGAATATTAGTTTCATTGTCACATACATATATCAGTACTGCCCAGTGACAGTTATATACATTTTTATATGATTTGTTTCTTAATTTCAACATGGAATGGCCTGTGTATTACAAGCCCATTACATAGATAAGTAAAATTTAATTGACATAATATTTGTATTAACATTAAGGTTAACGTGCTTAATTTTTAACATTAATCCGCGTTGTATCATTCGTCACGAGCAGTGATGGCCCAGCGCGACTATAAAAGTATAAATAAGAAACTGTTAAGACATAAATGACTTTCATCTATATTTCTATACTAATATTATAAAGAGGAAAGATTTATATTTTTGTTTGTAACAAATAAACTCAAGAACTAGTGGACCGATTTCAAAAGTTCATCATTAGAATGCTGCATTAGCCCTGACTAACATAGGCTATATAACACATATATAAAATATGAAAATGATTAATTACAAATTTTAGTAACACGCAAACGGATTAGCGGTCACGGATAGTCTTTATTATAATTATTAATTCGTGTTAAGGTGGGACTGGGTGACCGCCGGACGGTTGAGTAATACCTCGAACATGGAGAACAACGTGTCGACGACCCCGAGGGGAATCGACGGGAAACCGCACCGCCGGAAAATACAAAAGAAACTGCTGCATCAGATGCAAGAGATTGACAACGCTAAGAGAGGTGTCCATTTCACATTAGAGGACCAACAGGTGTGTAATTTTGTATGTATCACACACACACACACTTACCGTGTCATAACATTTTTCTGTATTACCTCTCTCCTTCCTCAAATGTTATGTAAGACCCAAGTGTCGATTATTACCTAAAAGTAATAATCATATTCTCCCTCCATCTATTAAACTCTTGAAATAACATAAATAACGTAACATAACTTTTTTTATAGTTAAGGCTTAGCAATTATGGCCATAATCTCACCTGATCTTAAGTGACGATGCGGCATAAGATGATAGACACGCTAAACTTGAGGAGGGCCTGGTTTTCAAGTGCAACAAGATATAAATATAAAATAACGTAACGTTTTACCAGACCCCTCCCTCCCACTAATTGCTTTACGTAATACTTGAACGGCCCCTAAGTATTCTCTGAGATTCTCTAAGATCTGATTGAAGATGGTGGCTGTGTACTATTAATGTAGTTATTAGTCATTTATATATAGCCTAATGTTATTATTATTTATTATGTTAGCCTATTTGTAATTAAATATAGTTACATAGTTTTTTTAATAAGTTTCTATGGGCGCATGGTTAGAGATTTTTTTTATTCGAAAGGACCTACACTGTTAGCCTTAGGGGCTTTTACAGCTTTACCTGAACTAGAGGGGCGAGCGCGGAAGGCGCTCGAAACCGCGGGGCAACTCGCACAAGAGTGTCACTAGTGACCGAACCTCGGCTTGGGCTGTTGCCGAATCGTGTACGAGAAAAACGAACGCGGTACTAGCTATTACTGAGAGAACGTTATAATGAAAAAAGTAAAAGTCTAAACTAACTGATCCCCTTAGGGATCTGATAAAAACTTATTTTAGTTTGTACTGTGCAATGCGGCGAGACAAGATTGTACTGCGTCCTTCCTACCTAAATAGCGAAAGGGTTAGAGAGGTATGAGGCGGAAGATATTGTAATGTTGTTTTGCTATAGCGGGCTCGGTTGACGTTGAAGGCGCGCATGGCGATGCTCGGCAAGCGGAGCGGCGGCCGCGCGGACCCGACGGGCGCGGGCGGTGCGGGCGGTGCGGGGGGCGCGGGCGGCGCGGCGGGGGCCGGCGCGGAGGGAGCGGCGGGACCGCGGACGCTGCCGCCGCGGCTGGCGGCTCAGCTGGCGCACGCTCTGGTCGCGCACATGCTGGCCGCCGACACCAACACCACGCACGACGTGCTGCTGCTCTGCGCCAAGGTGACGACATCATTCACAGACTATATTCATTTACACGCATACACATCAATATGGTAACTGGCTTGTTAGAACCGGTCAGAGTTATAGCCCAAGTTATTCATTATAATTAATTCGTTATTTTGCTGCTCATCCTTGTTTATAAATACGTGACCACATGTTGAATTAATATAATTATATTGAAACAACCACTAGTTGATATCTTCTGTATATATAGAAAATTCGTGTCTCGTTTGTCCGCGATGAACTCCTAAACAACTGAACCCGTTTTAACCAAATTCAAAACTTTAGAGAATATACTTTTTATCTTGATAAGTGATCATGTGTTGATGTGATTGACTACTCGAAAAGACAGAACATGGTCTGCCACGTCAGCTAATTATATATATATATAAAAGAATAAACTCATCTTATTGGAGCTTATGAGCGGAACAAGCCACGCCACGCCAACTCTGTCGAAGCCGCTTAAACATAGTGCCATAGGTATGAGGGGCTTTTTCATTTGCTTACCATGAATGAACACAGTATTACAGCTACGGCAGTTCATAGTTTGACACCGTCCACAAGACCTATCCATTGTAGTAGTCAGAGAAGCCGTCAAATAATGTGGAACACTTGATAGATGGATAATTTTTGCGAGTGTTTCCCTATTTCCTTGTTTTTTACTAGTGACACTATAATTGAAAAATGTTATGTCAGTTTGTGTCAACTTGTTTATCTCTCACTATGGAGTTATTTCGTTGGTTAATTTTGCCGCAATAAATATTCTAGTGTTATGTAATTTTTGTCACTCACATTTATAAAAAAATACACAGCTTGACATTATTTCAATTATAATACAGTGTAAACTAGTGACACTTAAGGGACTACGTACTTTATCACGCTATAAAAGTTAATGTTAAATGGAGGATTGTCATTGTAGGAGCAATAAAGTAATCCAATTACGGACAAGTAATTTTGGTGCTTTTTGGATTCTGTCGTTAAATCGAGTATCGTTAAATGGATTATACATAGTCTTTGATATGTTGTGTGCTGAATGTAGGTGGTGGGACGACTGTGCGCTCTGTCCAGTGGCTACAGCCAGTTGGACCCGCAGAGCATCCTGGGGGTGGCGCGGCTGGCGGTCACGCTGCCGGCCTGGCCGAGGCATGCCTTGACAACACTGCTCCAGGTACACCATGTTTTTCTATTATTAATATTATCCGGCTCGAAGGACCAGAACACTCTAGGGTGCTCTCTCTACAGGTTATATCGTAAAACTGATAGAAATGATAGCCACTGAGTGTTTTTGCTTACTGAATTTACTTTATAAATTACCTTGTAATATAATAAAATGCTTATTGTTTTAAATATCGTTTGAGGTACAATTGCTCGTACAATGGGAAACATCCGATGCTGTGGGTCAGACCGTCTAATTGCGTAACGGTTCGACGCCACAACATGCGTCACTACGCTGTTAATATATGTTAAGTAGTGACTAATGAGAAGAATCGAGATGTCTCCATTTAATTTGTGTATTAAATTAATATAATTGTATATTAAATTAACAAGCACCGCCATTTTTAAAAACAACTCCGTACTTCTAAAAATTTTAATTGTGCCATATGTATGACTTTTTATAAGCTATCTTTTCCTTTAATTTCATAATTTGTCAGAAAAAAAATGGTGTTTCATATATGCCAGACTTCTAGCAACGGTTCACTTTTTTGATCGAAATGCTAATCTAAATGTATTTTTTTTTTTTCAATTATGTTCATCAAGAAGCAGCAAAGTTGTACCTATGGTTGCAAATTGTATGTTAATATATTGTACTAGATTTTGTGTCTGTATGCTGTAATATGTACATTACAATGCATAAAAAAGACCGATTTTTTTTTAATATTATTTCTTACCCCAAACTATGCGGATGTTTTTATTTTTCGGAAATTTATGAACCAATCTCAATCGGTATTAAAATTAAAAAAAAATCGTGTTCAATGCTTTGCTCTTAATGTTACATAGCCTATTTTCCTTCAGAACAAAAATTATATCTAACGTAGAAACAATTTTCAACATTGCATGGGTATTGTCAGAGATTACCCACGGAAAAAAGAAAAGACTTCCTCTTTACAATATTAGTGTAGATATTATGGTGTTTATTTAGGATTTAGTAGAATACGAAGGTGCGGACTCCTTGACCAGTCCGGGCGATGACTGGGGCGGAGCCGGTGGGGGCTCGGGGGGCTCTCGGCTCATATTCGACGCGTCAGGCAAGTGTCAGCATGGCTTCGCCAAACCACCTCGGAAGACAAAGGGACCTACTGTTGCTGGTTGGTACCATAAAACTATGTATTCAATAATACAGACCTAATTCCATTCAATAAAAACTGCCCATCTCATAGAAATCACTTGACTTTGGTTGGTTTACGTTGTCTATACAATGATACCTTCTCGGCGTTTATGTATCTCTTAAGTTAGTAAACTTTTTTGTATGGCTTTTTCTAATGCTCGCCTGCCTAGCTATCACACTGAAATTTAAGATTTGTCGCCAAATACCTAAAGGTATATGCCAGTAGTTGCGCACTTGAAAGCCAGTCCTTCCATTAGGCTTAGCGTGTTCGTCATCTTAAGCCACATCACTAGTGACGTGACAAAGTGGCAAAAAGTGATGTATTTTTATATCAATAAGTTTTTTGTATCTTCAAGCTTTAGTATATTCATTGAAAATAGGTTTTTTGTTATACATTTATTTTTAGACTATGAGATAATATTGCTTATATGTTTTATCATCCTATCCAATTATTTAATAAAAATATTTAAGAATTAAATATAAGTGCGCGAAACGTTTTTTGTACTATAAATTACTATGACTATTTTTAAATATTAAGTTTTAATACAGAAAGTTTTTAATAATATTTTCTTGTCGTTTTTTTCTAGATATACTAGCAGATAGTTTCAGCATGAATAAAACTATAAAAATACCAAGTGGACTCATGTCAACAAGTAAGGGTATCGAATATTTATTATTATTTTGTAAAATTTTACAATTATTAACATCTGTAATCTGATTAAAAGTTTATTTATTTAGTCATTTTTATAAATCATCTTAATATTATGTATATAAATCTATTTGAAAAATAATTATTAACCTTTTTTAATGAATATTACACATTTTCTATTTTTAATTGTATTATATTTAAAAATATTATTTAAATTTGTTAATTTTAATTAAATAAAATATTATATTGCAGTTTCAATGAAAGATCTGGACTCTGAAGAGCAATTAACGCAAGTAGCTGAGTCGGACGATTCCGAGTCTTCCGACGAGAAACTTGAACATTCCTCATTCTTAGACGGCACCAAAAAGGATGTTAAGAGTAAATTTGTTATCGACAACAATACCAGGTAACAGGGAGCACTATTATTAATATTGAGTTAAAATTAATGAGATAAAACACTATATTTCATTACAATTTGAATGCAAATCTAATGTAGCGACTGTTCAAGAACACTTTATTTTAAATTCAATTCCAATCTAATTGCTTTCCAATTCGATTTTACTTAATTGTAGGTATATTCGAATTGGAATAGTTATACTTAACGCGGATGTGCTTAATATGTGAAATAATTTTGTTCGTAGCAATATATCGATGTGTTCGGACTGTCGGCTGGAGAGCGCGGGCGGTGGCCCCGGCGGCCCCGGCGAGAGTGCCTCGCGTAGGGCGCTGCTCGCCACCGGCAACGTGTTCGCCGTGGCGGTGCGCACTCCGCCTGTCGTGGCCGCCTCCGCCCCGGCTCCCACCTCCGCCCCTGTCTCCGCTTCCACTCCCGCCTCCGCAGCTGCCTCCGCATCCGCCTCGGCCCTGGCGGAGGGACAGGCGGGAGGGTCGGCGGAGGGGGCGAGCGGTGCGAGCGTTGCGTCACGCGAAGAGGGGACACTGCCGCACCGGCTTCAACCGCCCCTCACGCACACGCTCTACGACGTCTTCAGGCATTTGGCACTCGAGTTCCAGAATCAGGTTACTACTATTTATTGTTTACGAACCTTAAAGATCAATTATTTCCATAATGTTCCATAACTTTTTTATATGTATTTATCGTACTGAGTAACAACGTCTGATTTATGAAAGAGTGTGTAACTATCCGTGTTATCTTTCATTTGTCCTGTGCTTGATATAATATTGGCAACAAAAAATATATTTATACGGAGTTTTTAGGTCTCGTGGTATATTTTTTACTCTATATATCAATGAATCATTTACTAAAAACATATCTGTTTCTATGTTCCACATTTTATATTGTATATGTGTGTACAGTATAAATTTACTATATAAATTGTGCAATTATTTGTACAGTACGTAATAGTACAAAGTTATATAAAGCAAATTGATATGCGTCAGTATTTGCTTTATAAAAGTATGACTGCACTATGCTAGGTAGTCCAGTCATTCAGATACACTTGCAATATATTTGTCTAGATTTAGCATGTAACCGCAATAGTGCATTATGGTCAAATTTTATACTATTAATTAAATACAAGTTCAGTATTTCAATACCTATGGCTAAATTCAAGAAAACTATGGCATTTTGATTGACACATGGATGAGTTGTAAGACTTTACTGTATGTGTTGTGTGCAGATGGAGTGCACATTCATGGAAAACGTGGTGAGCCTGTGGCTGACGCTGAACGGGTCCTCATGGGGTCCCGGCGCTACCTGGACCATCGGCACTCTGCCTGCGGACGCGCCGCGCGTGCGCCTCGCCGCCGACACCGTCACTGCGCTGCTGCGCTCCCTCTGCACGTCAGTATACACACGCACAAGCATACACACACACACACCCGCACGTACAACAATCACGCACACACATACGCACACACATACGCACACACACCCACACGTACAAACATACACGCACACACTTACGCGCACACACACACACGCGAACACACACACACACACGAACACACACACACACGCGCGCACACACGTGCACACACACACACACACACACACGTGCGCACACACACACACACACACACACACAAACACATTTTTGCATACCCAAACTTGCATATCCGCACATGCACGCACACACGTATCCGCACTTGGACACATATAGGTACATGCAGTTGCACACACCTTGCTCTCGTTCTTGTCCTTATATACGTAAGCTGCCTAATTCACGTTACTCGTCCAACCCTAGACATTTTTTTTACTAGTTATACTACTGTCAGTAACACTTTACACTTGATTGGTTTATTAAGAATATTAAGATAGATTAAGTAGATTTGTAAACAAAAAAATATGTTACAATATTATCCTCATATATCTTTTGCATTTGACTACACTCATTATACAACATAGTCAAAGATGTTTTATAATTTTGACTCCTTGTATATAAACTAAAGGGTTACACGTACTTACTGTTAATATGTTCTTAACCTTTTTCCTTTTATTCCTTTAATTTGTATTATTTATGAATACCCTATTTTAGTGGTAATATAATTATTACCAATTCTAATAAAAAAAAAAACAATATAACTCAGGGTATCACGTTCAAGTTATTGGTAGTCAACCGTTATTATATTATATTGCTCAGTTACTCTCGATTTGACTACAGGCCTTAATATTAAATAATTATGTAAAGATTTCAGGTATTTTATGGGAATTGTAACATTTGCTATTTTACAGTGTTTCAATTTACCTCATTTCTAGTCTCAAATTAGTGAAAACTATTATGTAAGATACAATTATTCGATGTACAATTTCTTAAGTTTTTTTTCTAATATAATTATGTGTTATTTGCAGGTTAGATTATGTATCACTCCGTTGTTGGGTGTTGTCCATGCAAGCGTTGGCGTGGGTTGCCACTCTACCGTTAATGGTATGTATTGGATCCATATATATTTTCATATTATAATAATATGCTCCACCAGCATGCCACTAGCAAAACGATGCGATAATAGCTCAGTTGCTAGGTGTGTACGGATTTCGCCTCAAGGCATGTGAGTTCGAATCCGTCCAGAATAAGCTCGAGGACTATGTTAGGACTTATTCAAATGCCCGCGTGGTTAACTACCACCACCCTCAAGTTGGAAATCTATCGCCAAGTGCCTATAGGTGTGTTTTGGCAGTTCAACTGGAGAGCTAGTCCCTCCACTAGGCTTAGCGTGTCCATCTTGGGCCACATCGTAATTTAACATCAGTTGTGATTGCGGCCATAATACTAAACCTATTAACGATAAAATATAACCTTAACCCATTCCTTCCCACTGTCATATTTTTAGGACACTATTTTCAAAAATTCTTTTTACGTATAAGAACTTTTATTTTTATTATTTTTGATGAAATTCATATTTTTACACTATTTTTCTAATAAAATCATTTGTTTTCACTGTAAAAAATGTTTAAATAATAAAAATAAAAGTCCTAGTACGTAAAAAGATATTTTGAAAATAGTGTCCTAAAAATAGGACAGTGGGGGGGAATGGGTTAATGGAAATTTAACAGTCGGTTTATGGGGATTGACCGACAAAATAACTTTCAAGTCCTAAAAATTTACCACGACTTCGTATACATTACTCTTAGTAATAATAGTTATAAAACTACTTTTATAGCAATCAGACTGAACATAGCTTTATTTTCTGAACTAATAATTAGTATTGCATCTGTAATTACGCAGTTTCAAACTCACAATAGTTTTAATGGTAAATTAAATTATTGAATATTCCATGAACCAATAATTAAATATCAATTGCTTAATTTAGTAGTACCACGAGATAGTTATAGGTGTAAAAATTAATCGATATTACATATCTATATTAATATTATAAAGCAGAAAAGTTTGTTTGAACTTGATAACCTCGGAAACTGCCTTCGACGTATTTAAAAAATATATATGTTTGTATTTGATAGAGAAATTATTGACGCAGGCTTTAGGCTATTTAACATCACGCTACCACTAATAGGAGCAAAGTTGTAATGAAAAAAGTTACAAAAACGGGTTAAACTTGTGTATGTAAAAATATGTGTTTATTATTTTTTTTAATTTAATACATGTCTTGATGAATCAAAAATTTGACAAAATTTCCATGCAATTCAGCTTATATCACTATATGAAAGAAACAATGGACAGTTTTTAGAGTTTGTAAATGATTTTTTAAAATCTATATTTGAGATTGGTTTAATAAATGTGGATAATTTCCAGGCCGAGGGCAGTTCACAGACTATGAGTCGTGTTATACTGGACTGTGAGCATTTCGTACCGGCTATCGTGAAGTTTGTCACTATGAACGTCAACTCCGACGGATCCGTTTACACCTCGGAACCTTACCTTGTAAGTACAGTTTAAAAACTAGGTTTTTTGACAGTCATTACTTTATATTAACGGTCACAACTCTATAAAAATATCATCTACTTGTTAATGTTTTTCTATAGCGCTCTGTCCCAAAGAGTAGCGATTTTGAATCTTCATGGTAATGATTTTTATGTCTCCATAGTTCTTATCAAGCTTAAGTAAGTTACAAAAGGATTTTATTCAATTTAGTATTTGAATTGTTAGTTTCTTTCGTTGATTTTCTTCATGTTCTACTACAGTTTATGATGGTAATCTATTTAAAAATAGAAAAAATAATTTATATGTGAACTAAATACTAATCAGTATACTTCTTTTTTGTCAATATCTCTTGTTTATAATTATATGAGTAACAAAAAAAAAAGATTAAACTTTACTTTAAAAAAGATCTTCTAGGCTTGTATTTTGTCCCTTAATGAATTGTAGTTATTTGGGAAGATTGGAGTAAGTTATTATTACAACTAGAACGTCGACAACAATCTTTTTAAAATTGCGATTTCCGCAAAATTTTATTTTCAACCGGAAATTGATCTTACTACTGATGATCGGTGGTACAAGTGCAAACAATATTTTGATATTAATATTAGGAGATGAACTTCTTAGCAATCATTTGGATTCATCGCGCGGGTGCCAAATTTAGTAGGATTCCGCTAGCCGCAGCTTTAGAGACATGTTTTTGTATCGAACTTACCTAGACAGGTCAAAATATTTTAGAACTATGTAGAGTGATTTTGCTGATATACTATTTCCTTCCACTACAATATCGTATAAATTAACTATGTATCCATTTCGTTATACATAGGAAAATGGAGTGTCATTGTTGGTTTGCCTTTGAAAATGTTAAACTTTCATTTGAAGGGATATATAATAAATAGCACTTTAAATTTTGATGAGTACAGCTATAAAATTGTATAATGACAATTTAAATTAATAATGCAGATGTAGTGTAATATTATCATTCCATGAAACACGAGTCAAATTTATAAAATGAGTATACATATCTAGGGACATTTCGCGCTTTTTATTATCACAAGTCCAACCTAACCTAACCCAGCAGCTCGGCACCTCTAACTACCTCACCAAAATATCATACACTTCTGGAACAATTCGGTCTTCCTATGGGTTAATCTAAAAATAGAAAAGCCAAATATTTTAAAGTGTGAAATATTATTTTGAAAGTGCAGTTATATATTCGTCTTATTTGAATGACTTAAATGGGTAGTGTGTTGATGTGTCATTGAGCGTGTGAGGGTGCGCGCAGGGCGGCGCCGGCGTGGGCGGCGGCGGGTGCGCGGCGGCGGCGCTGCACGCGGTGGTGACGCGCGTGGTGACGGCGCGGGGCGCGGGCGGGGCGCTGGCGGCGCTGCGGTGCGTGTGCGGCGCGTGGGTGCGGGCCGCGCAGCCGCACGCGGCGGCCACCACGGCGTACGACCTGCACGCGACGCTGCTGCGGCTGGCGCACCCGATGCTGCAGCTGCTCGCGCCGCTGCAAGACCAGCACGTCGTCTATGCGCTCCAGCTCTTCGAAGCAGTCGGTACGGCAACGCTTACTTACTATATCTACTCACCAATCAATAATATCATTAGTCTGATCATCATAATACACATTAACTTATACTGAAATAACAAAAAGAAACATATCTCCCTTTTCCTATTTATTTATCACTTAATTACGACTATTATTTTACGTTTAATATGCATATGTAACACATATTTTACTACATGTAAGAATTTATTCTGTGACGCTAACATATGTTAATGAGAAATTTTACTTACTGCAAATGTACATTTAAAAGTCATAAATATAACTGTACATTGCCAAATTAATATATTAACATAATCAGAGATAATTATTCTAAGTCCGATTAAAATCACTGCATTTATAGTCAGCATCAACCGAAGCATTAATTATTATAAGTTTAGTTAGAGCAGTTTAGTAAATTGTGTCACAAATTAATATATAAGTAGAATAGTGACGTGCATACATCTCTAATGTATGGTGACGTGTGCAGGGCAACTGTCCGCGTCGTGGGTGCGCGAGCAGGCCGGCAGCCGCACGGACACCGCCAGCGGCAGCGCCAGCAGCGGCGGCGGGGGCGGGGGCGGGAGCGGCGGCGGCGGCGGCGCAGAGAGCCGGCTGTCGAGCATGCTGGCGGACGCGATGGCGAGCAGCGGGCCGGCCGCGCGCCGCCTGCCGCTGCGCCGCGCCGTGCTGCTGCAGCTGCTCTACTACTGCCGCGTGCTGCTCGCCGTGCCGCTGCCGGCGCATCTGCAACCGACGGTACATATCTTGTACACTCAACAGTATATCGCGGGGCGTCACCCCAAATCACTGCAGTAACCCTTTTCAAGCCCACACATTAGGCACTTGATCCGTGTTGACCCATGAGTATCATTCGAAAACAGCATGCCACAGAAAATACACTCTGATTCTTTAGAGTGTGGAGCTGTATATATTATCAATGTATCGGACTCGCTGTCTGTATCAAACAGCACTATCTCCTCACCATCTGAATGTGACATGGGCCTAATCTTTTCTTTTGATTTTTTGTTATTTTTTCTTACTTTTGTCTATGAGATCATTCTTGTAAGGAGACGATATGATGACTGCTGAAACAAATATTTTTCTTATCTTGTTTGGTACTGGACTGATGTCATATGAGACCACTATTTATGTTTTCATTAATATTTCAACGTTTCAATTACGTTTTCATTAATTTTCCTACTGATCGATAAATATATATTTTTTTACATACCATAGAAAGTTTTGCAGTAACGACCAAACAAAATACTGTCACAACAACGAAAGGGCTCGCTCGACTGACATGTTGCAACTTCTATATGTAAATTATAGAAAGAGAGACAATCACTAATAATTCCATATTAGGGATCATTCATTAATTACGTATGAATATGGAGGGTGCGGGGTTAAGAAAATCTCTACATGTTTGTGGGGGTGAAATTCATTCTTACGTAATATTTCGTGAGTCATTATTCAATATTAAAAATGAAATTCCATGTTGGATTCCAAATAGTTTTCTTTGTTTTAATGTGTACAATCGAATTTTAATTTTAAATATTTTTTTATGTTTATTGAGAAAAAAATCATGTTTTTATGTTTATCCATGTTTAGTTCTATAGAAAAAATTATAGTACATTTTTCCGTGTATTATCATATTATTATTATTGAAAAAATAAAAAACATCTGCTTTCCTAAGATAACAGTTTATTAATTAGAAGATCAAGATAGAATCGGGAAATCTTGCGTATACTTACTTATATTGGGGTAGTGGTGTCAAAAGTGACCAAAATTATCCTTACGTAATTAATGAATGGCTCCTTAGTGATACTATTCCATATTTAGTCACTTTTCTCTATTATTTGAATACAAAATTTTAGGTTACCGCATTAAATCGTGTGCTCACCTCTTGAGGTACCATATTCAATCGAATAATAACTGATTTTTTGTTTTGGTAACAGCACTAAAATCGAATATTGAGATTATCGGTCACGTCTTGAATTAACCTCATCATATCTAGCGGTGATAAAACTCGTCTGTAAGGTTACCGGTTCGAAATGAGCGGTGACCGAAAGTCGACTTTCGAACTATTATATGAAATCACGTAGAGATGAAGGTTATGTGATGTATTGGATACTATTAGTTAGTTAGAGGTTACTATTAGTATAATGTGATGGTTGAAGCCGTCGACACGTGGCGGTGCCGGTGCCGGTGTCGCGGGCGGCTCGGGCGTTGCGGGCGGCGCGGGCGTTGCGGGCGGCGCGGGGGTCGCGGCGGGCGCTGAGCAGTGCCAGACGGACGAGAGCAAGGCGCAGCACAGCGCGAGCGCGCGGCTCGCACTCAACCTCGAGGACGAGCGCAAGCAGCAGGCCGCCAGGACGCCCTGTCTCGCAGACTCAGGTTCGAACTCACTCACTCTCTTTTGTAGCGATGACAGTCCAGTGGTAGTAGTGTGTACGGATTCTACTTCAAGGGACCTGAGTTTGAATCCACCTACAATAAGCTTGAGTTTTCGGTGCAGGAACCATAGTATGGTGGCAGGGCTTTTTTAATGCCCGCCTGGTCAGCTACCACCCTCAAGTTGAAAACCTGCCGCCAAATACCAATGTGTGTGTTCCGGTAGTTACACTTGAGAGCCAGTACCTCCACAGGTTTAGCGTGTATACCGACTTTAGCCAAATTGTCAAATAAGAATAGGTGAGATTATGGCCATAGCGCTAAAGTCTTAACTATAAAAAAAATACACTAATGGCATTATATACATTTTTACCCGCTTTTATACTTTTCGGCTCGAAGGACCATGTAGAAGACAGAAGATTTTATCGTTAATGATCCCAGCATTACATACAACGATTTATCGTTCACTTTTATTGTACAATTACTCGCGAATTGAAAAATTTTTGGGCTCGAAAGACCAAGCAGAAGAAATATGTTGTTGTTAATGTTTCTAGTGTTGCATACATCATTTTGGTATTTACATTTATTGTATTGTCACTCCCGATCTCATATCCTTTACGACTTGAACAATCATGTAAAAGAAATTTTGGAGGTGTTGTCGATCGTTATAATCGAACGATATATCGTATCCTGTAATTTGTAAAATATCTAGCGTTTTCAGGAAAACATCATAAGCGCCAAAAACCTTAAATTAATTTTTATTGTAACCTCCTAAAATCTTTTTGGAAATTAGAATCAGTATGTTAATAGCCACTATTTCAATAGATCGGTGGTTATTTATAAACAACATGTCATATACTTTTTAAATATATCATAAATACTTTTTAATTAGGAATGAAACAACTCTTCTGTAAAATATTGCCAATTGTCGCTTACGATGGTTGTCCTAAAAAGGTTCGATATGCTTGGAGAGTGGTTCCGATTGTGTCAAGCAAGGATATAGTTTCGGGCTTTTTACTAGATATTTTTGGGTAAATCTTTATTGCAGAGAAATAGCAAAAACTATTTAGCTTCGATTATTATAAAGTACAAACCATTATCGTTAAGATAACTGGTCGATTCCACGAGAGAACGCGTATAATGTTAATTAGCATCATAGCAATTTTATTAAAGTTGTCTAAATCGTAACCAATCATTGTAACATTATTCACGGTTAAATACGGTTAAAAGAAAATAAATTATATTAAAATAATAATGAACAAACTTTGTTACAGTTCTCCAACAGCATACTACAATGCATTACTTCTACAGGACATTATCAATGAGCGACAGTACGAACATATCGGCTAAGAACTTAGGTAAGCTATAGTTATTCATACAATGTAAATTCAATGTTAAGTAATGTCAAACTTACAATGATACGAAAATGCTGTGTTATTTCATTGGGAGTGTTTTTGTCCTATTCAAGTTGCGTATACATCTAATAAAGTTTTTATCCTTTAATGGACTTTCACTTGCAGGTTAAATTTAATTAAATTACTCATCGGCACGTTCTAGACATTTTGTAAGTTTTATTGTATCCTAGCTCAGCATAATGACTATAGTTCACCTGATCATAACTTCAGTACAGACCAGGAACATTAGCGACTGTCGAAAGGGAAAATGTCCTCCGTCAGTCGGAACTGTCATTCCGGGCTGATCACTCTATGTTGTTGGTATTGAATGAGACGGAGCTGAGACGCTAAGCTATGTGACACTCGTTCAGTTAAAGCATCCTAGTCCACTATGTAAGCGAGAGAGGTACATTCAACGGGTCACCGTTATACTTGTTTGGCGAGCGTTACATGAAAGAACGTAACGCATCAGTCGCATTCAGTATCAACATAAATAGCGTATTTTATTTAGTAAGTCATAGTTTATTTGGTGGGCTGTGCAGTACATTCTAGAAACAGTAAATTTTGAAATGTGACGAATTGAAGAGTAACATTGACGGTCTTAGCATGTGTATGGTGGTCAGACAAAGTTCTAGCACCTAGCTTGATTACTGGATAAGTCTAAGTGTTTCATTGTTTCGAGTGTTTTACTTGATGTGTGGTGACTGTGATACCATCAGACACAATTCTCGTGTCCTGCAGTGAAACAGGAACCAGCTCTTAAGTAACATCAAGGAAACAACTTTGTTTTGATACATTTTGTCACTATAGAGTTAGCATTAGATATTGACCCTACTATGATACTATGAATTCATCATGATGTATTAACCCTTATGTTACTCTTGTAATCGGGTATATCAATATCGTCTATATTTAAATAGACATAAGTTCCCAACAAATTAATACAGAGCAATTAAATAACAGTCAGTAATAAAAAACGGGGAAAATAAATTTAGATTGCTAAGAAATATATTTAAACACAGAAATTAACAGTATAATTTAAAAAATATATATATGGGTTTCACCATTTTAGACTTATCCGCCGAGAGAGAAACGGGGGAGTTCATACATCATAAGCCACTGGCTGCATCTTTACAGATATAGAGTGTAAGAAAGAACCCTAGGTTTTTAAGGAATTACTTATAATCGAGATCGATATCTGGTTACAGAAAGAAGTCTATCGAACAATTCAACGGACTCAACGACCTTTATGGAGGAGTTATATTGTCTGGTCGCGCATATTATTAACACCGCATCGAACCCCGCGCTTATGGTGCACAGCCTTATGAGCTTCCTCCGTAAGTAAATTTTTAATTACTATACCATCATGATTAAAAGACTGGCTCTCAAGTGCTAGTGCTAGAACACACCTATAAGTATTTGGTGGAAGATTTACAACTTAAGGGTAGGAGCGAGCCAGGCGGGTATTAAAAAATACTCTACCATCATGCTATGGTTTCATTACGATGTTTTTCTTCACCGAACGCTGACGCTTGTTGTAAGTGTTTACGAAGTCACGTCTCTTACCTCTTGTCTCTTACGTCACACTACCAACTAAGCTATCATCGTGTCAAAATGCACCGAATTACTCCCCAGTAAGAGCACTCTCTCAGTTCTCGTAGTGTATATTGAAATATACCCTAAATCGTCGCCTTGATAATTATACATTTGTTTATTTATGCTTTCCCATATATGAAGTTTTACGTGTTTAAACTTTTACTACACCAACAGGTAGAGAAGAAGTGGTAAATTTGTCGCAAGGCATGCAGCATCTGATACTTAGATTACTTGATAACCCCGAAGCTCTTAACGCCTTCATAGACGCCGGTGGTCTCGAGCTGGCTATTGAGAAACTCGTCGCCTTCCACCAGGTCAGTCAGAACCTTCAATTCACCTTTATAACCAACTTGTTTGATTTAATTTTAATACACCAACAGTAATTGGATTGTGATCATTAAAAAGATTAGCCATGTCCATCAGCCACAACATTGTCCAATAAAACTATTATTTTATACAAAGCTGGTATTGATTTAACAATACTAATATACTGTATGTAAACTCATAGATAATCTATTCTCATTAACTAGATTTTAATGACTTTTATAGTTAATGATAACTGTGACAAATAATAAAAGTTCTCAGATGTTACTCAAAAAAATTAGTCTCGTTTCTTTAGGTTAATCAATTTGGTTTTCGTGTATGTGTTATAGGTTTAAAGTTATGACTGCAGTTCTACCTGATGTTAATATAATATAAGCTTAATGGAGGAACTAGCTCTCAAGTGCAACTACCGGAACACATCTATAGGTATTTGGCGGTATATTTTCAACCTGAGGGTTCAGGGTATTGACAAAGCCTTACCACAAAGCTGTGATTTCATCACGATGTGGATTCATTGCAGGGTTTCAAACTCACGCTTACGTCACGTCTAAGATGGAATATTTGGTATGTTTTTCTTATATTTCTATAATCAATCGTGTGTTGTTTACAGTTGGGACCCAGCAGTGGACAGGGTCTAGTGGCATCCCTTATGAACTATTTGAAGTTGCCTCCGCATCTGATCAACTTGTCTGTATCGGCGAACTCTGCTAACAACAAGAAGAGCCAACCGCCCGTCGTCGACCCGGACAATGGACTAATAAATATAGCTCCACTCTGTTAGTACTTTTTGTTTTAATGTCCGATTTAAAAATTATGTTTTAGCACGTCCATATTTATGATGCGAATTTTCGTTACTGGGTTGGTTTAACAATATATTTTTACATTTTATAATTTAAGATTTACACTTTACTATTTACGAATATACATTGATGTTTTTTTTTTTCAATAAATCTACAGATAAATGGACCGTTTATTTTGAAAGTGGTGTAAGTCCATTTTTGAGATAAATGAGCTATCACGTAATTCATGCTTAATTTAATGTAAATTTTTTATATATAACTAGTCCGTGTTTAATTTCTCAAAAAAATCCATGTTTTGTACAACTTAAAATCGGTCGGTAAATGAAATTGCATTATCAACAAATATAGTAGTAACCTTTAATTTTCTCGAAACAAAAGAAAATGGACTTACACCACTTTCAAAATAAACGCTCCAAATGTCGAATTTTTGTTGTTAAGCTTATTTCAATGTTATAACCACATATATGAAAATGTATATTATGTATGTATATATTAATACTAGTATATTTACCAAGAATTGTGTGGGATAAATGGCTACCAACTACTTGCAATCTATTGAAAAGCGAATGAGCGGTGTTGATCGGTGATGACCTGGATCTTTAATTGTTATATCCCACAAACTGAGCACACAATGTTACGGTTTGTTGTGTTTTTATTTCCACACTGTGTCAGCTCTGACCTTGCGAACTCAAACGTTGTACGGGTTATCTATTAAATACAGATCATGATAAGTGCGTGGGCGCGCTACGATCGCACGGGTGCCCTCACGCCCTGAAATTTGGCGGGATTAAATATTTTATTTTGTTAAAGTTTCATCGATAATTTAAGACTCATATTTACGTAATATCGGGAGACGGTCGGTAAATTGGCGCACCTCAAAGGGATTTGTCGCGACAATATTCATGTGCTTGACTACAGTACTTCAGTGTCGTTAGACTTTGTAGCGGGACCGACGTGCTTATGTTTTCTTTTTCTAATTACTTTTATAACTGATACTCGTACAATTATAATAAATATTAATTTACCGACATATAAAGTAACACCCATTACTTCCTCCATTTTTAACAGCCCGGCACGATGAATCTTCGCCCGCTTAATTTATACAAGAATTTCGCAAGTGCCCGAACACAATGTTTTTGGCCCGCTAGTGTAGCAAGGTGTGTATGTATGTGTGTCTGTATGTGCACGTGTCCGCGCGCAGGCGGCGTGACGTGCGGCAACCCGACCGCGCAGTCGGCGGACGTGCTGCTGGAGGGCGGCGCGGCGGTGAGCGTGCGCGGGGCGTGCGCGGCGCGGCGCGTGCGTGCGGCGGCCTGGTCCTACCACTTCTTCAGCGTGGACGACGCGTCGCTCGCGCTGACGCTGACGCTGCCGTACGCCGCGCTGCTGCACGAGCTGCACCTGCAGCCGCATCTCGCCAGCCTCGCCAGTCAGTACACCCTACATCTGCCATCTATATATTCAAATTTCGTACCACCTAATAGTCGATAAACATCATTTTAATTTTTGTCCCATTTTAATTTAGGATTTTATTTATGTTATTAAATGAATATTAGAAATGATTCTAGTTTTTGAACTGTGATGAATATTAAAAGCGGTTCTTGAATTATAAATAGTGTAATAACCATACTTTGTTTTATGTATATAAATTATTGCCCTTTTTTGCAACTGTTTTCAATACAGCTTTGTACCTATTATTGATAGCGTGATGTTGAATACCTTGAAACCCTCTTGAATTATTGTTCTTAGGATTGCTACGTTCAAACAATCTATCAAACATTTTTTTCCGATTTATAATATTAGTATACAAAATTATCATTACGCATGGACGTTATTGGTAGTAGTTCAACAGTAATGTACGTATTATGTCGTTTATTTTTTATTTTAACCGAATATTCTAGGCATGTAGGATTAGTATTTGTTTTATCGTTAATTAAATCAAATATAAATTGAGAAATTTTTTTGTAATGTTTTGTATATAGCGTGCCCGGGCGCGGTAGGCGTGGAGGCGGGGTGCGGCGGCACGCTGTCGCCGCTGGGCCCGCCGCAGAGCACGGCCGGCATGACGTTCATCCGGCTGGCGGTGTCGCGGCCGGTGCTGGCCACCACGGTGCAGGTGCGCCTCTACCGGCCGCGGGACAGCGCCAACATGGGCCTGCTGCAGCTGCGGCTGCTCGTCGCGCCCGCCTTCAACCCCACCGCGCATCTGTCTGACAGGTAAACATATATATCTCATCCGTTCCCTTATTCTATTGTCAGACTGACTTGGTGTGTAATCTCATCCTTGGTCGTCCCACTCGTCTTGCTTGGTAAATCTTTTTCTTTACAAACAGCTCATACATATTTCATAATAAAATATCAAATTAAAGATATACGAAAGAGTAAAAAAAGTGCGATAAGCCATAAACTGTTAGTTCTTTTTGTACAGCAATAGCTTCAATAGCAATCGTCGGTAAATGCGATTTATATATTTTTTTCGATGTTTCGATTTATGTTTGCGATTATAAAAGTTGTAAAAACGCTCGGACAATATATTACATAGCACATATCCAATTGCTTATAACCAACCGACTTGTTTTTTTTTTATAAATTGTGAACTTAAAGGGATAGCTTACGAAATATAATGAGGCACAATCAAAAATTTTAAAAGTATTGAATTGTTCTTAAAGATAGATTTGAGTATTTATTTAATACACATGTATAATAATTAAATATACAAATTAATTGGTCACAACTAGATTCTTGTCATTAGTTATTTGCATATACTGTCACAAAGCGTGGTGATAGATGTCGTGGCGACACGTTGCCGTGTTAATAGACGGCCTGATCTATCGCATTTGACATCAAAAAATGTCGTTGATACAATGTAGGGAGTATGCGAATATTGAGGCGATGATAGCTCAGTTAGTAGTGTGAAGCCGTTCCTTTATGCTCAGCTATACCTGTTGCTGTTCAAAACAGAACACAGTCCAGTACACTGTCATTCATATTTTTTGAAGATGTTTTCACGAGAAAACAATTATAGATGTACAAGTTATTTGTTTAACAAGAAACAAATATAGTTTGATTGTAGTCGTATTAAAAAATTTACATAATATATATTAAGTATTCTGTTTAATAATAATAATAATAACAAATTGTGCAAATTGTAAAATTTGTAGATGATGTTGATTACGTGATCAAAGCACTGAGCGCACCTTACCTCGAAAACGACGATGCTCACAGTACAAAATTGACGACGGTTAATGACGGCATATATTTATCTAATATAGTGCGGCAGTATACTGTCAAATCTATAACAAAACGATCTCCTCAGTAAGAGTACTGAACATCCCCTATGAGAATTGCGCGGGCGCGTTCACGTCAGACAATCTGGCGTGATCACAGTACATCAGTGTTAAAGAGAGCAATGTAACCGTTGCAGCAGTAACAACTGGTCGAGCGTGGTGTTCGCGTCGAGTCGCGGCGGCGCGGGGGCGGGCGCGGGCGCGCAGTGGCCCGCCGGCTACTCGGGCGCGGCGCTGGCGGCGCTGTGCGCGTGCGCGTGCCTGCCGGGGGGCGGGCTGGCGGCTCGCCACGCCCACCGCTGCGTGCTCGCGCTGGCGCACGACTACCCGCACCTGCGCCCCTCCATCCTCGCGGCGCTGCTCGCCATGGACACGCAAGCTCACGCTTACGGTATTTCTACAATTTATTGCTCAATTATACTTTAATTCCAACTTATATTATCAATGTCAAAGTGAGTTTGTTTGTTATACTATCACGGTTAAACCGCTAAATCGATTGTAATTAATTTTTTGTATAGATATATATGGGACTCTATAGATGATTGTAAGCTACGTTTTCTAATGAAAAACTCATTGGAGTGTGGCAAACTTAGGGATACAGTTTGCATGAAACAATTTATTGCTATAGTGATTTGTTTAAACCTTTTCGGAATTATAGTTTATAATTAATAATTTGTATTGATATATTGCCAGAATTGTTTGACAAAATCAACATTAACCCGAGCACGTTAAAGCTAGTGAATATAAAAGTGAGGTGTCTTAAAGACAGTTAAGTTCCTTTCGCTATATTTTTTTGTATTGTTACCAAGTAATGATTACATAAAATTTTAGGAGTCATAATAATTAGCATATTCTTATGAATGACAGCAAGCGATTCATCGATTGAAAATGTTTTATTTTCTTAGTTGATCCTCCAGTGCCTCATAAATCATTGCAAAAAGTTATCGGTTTTTAGTGTCGTTTTCATTGTTATAGTTTTTTTGGTGTAGCCCTTCAGCTCGGTAACAACTCGGTTCTAATAATGTTATACTGTTGTAATACGCAGGTGGGCCGGGTGGTCCGGGAGCGGAGACGGAGAGCAACAACAGCGTGTGCCTGCTGGTGCGGCAGGTGTGCGTGCGCAGCGCCGCGCACTCGGTGCCCGCGTTCCTGCAGTGGGCGGGCGCCGCGGCCGAGCAGTGGCTGCGCACGCGCGCGCCGCCGCCCGCCACGCTGCTGCACACGCTCGCCTCCGTACGACAACCTCTTTTACTTACAATAACAAACAATTCATCGCAATCTTACGTCATCTGTGCACCCAAAGCTTATACTAAATTTTTTTTTTTTTATACTTAAGGTTTAGCGTTATGGCCATAATCTCACCTGATCTTAAGTTGCGATACGGCCCAAGTTAATAGACACACTAAACCTGTGGAGGAACTGGCTCTCAAGTGCTGCTGCCGGAACACACCTATTGGTATTTGGCGGCAGGTTTACAACTTGAGGGTGGTAGCTATGGCGGCGGGCATTAGAAAAAGCCCTACCACCATGCTATGGTTTCCTCACGATGTTTTCCTTCACCGAAAGCTCAAGCTCATTGTAGGTGCTTGGATTCGAACCCACGTCCCTTGACGCGAAGTCGTGCACACTACCACTGAGCTATCATCGCTTCGTATGTATAATATGTATTAATAATAATTTTGAAGTGGTGATAGCTCAGATGGTAGTGTAAACAATGTGTGCGGAATTTAAGTTCTGTGCTTTACCATTGTGCTAAAACCACAGCATGGCGGAAAAGCTTTTTCTAATGCGTTCCTGGCTAGCTGTCATCTTCAATTTGAAAATATTCCGCCAAATGCCTATCGATGTGTTCCGGGAGATCCATTTGACAGTCAGTTCTTCATTAGGCTTAGCGTGTCCACCATCTTAAACCACCTCGTCACTTAACATCAGGTGAGGTTGTGGCCATAAAGCTAAACTTCAAACAACAAAAACTGAGTAACTGACGAATCTTGGTCCCACATTTGGTTTTGGTCATGATGGTTTACCATGTAATCCTTGATCTTACTTGACTTATTGCAGGTACTATGGACACTAAAAGAGAAAGAAGTACTTGACAACTTACAAGAACTGATAACTGATGATCTATTCGAACTCCTTTACACTTGGATAAATGATGTACCAGAGACAAGCATGCTGAAGAAGGCGCTCGATTCTAGTAAGTCTATGCTTTAACATTTGTTTCCTTGTTGTGTTGTGCAGATAGACGTCGGAAGCCATACGGCGTTATAGTACTATAAAAGCCTTAATGTAATATTCTATTGTAATCATCGTGGATATATTAATAATCAAAACTGTGTAAATAATATGTCAACTGTATATTTATATTTTAAGTCACACATTCCATTTGTTTTTTATTCCAAAACACGTGTGTTGATGTCGATGTGTTGTCCGGTTTGAGAACCATAATTGCAAAAACACTTAGTGCTTTAAACCACACAACAGAAGTGAAAAATCACCGCCACTCTCGCTCTCTTAGTCTCGGCGAGCTGACTTTACCCGAAAGCGCATTACACAACAAGGTTGCTGTTCGGCATTTCAAAACCCCTTCCATAAGAAGCTTTACTTCAAAAAGTTTATTGTAGTTATTGATTTTAACCTTTTCTTTGGGTCTTCTCTTGAGCTGTCATGTACTGATGGAATAGGCAGAATAATCCAGAAACAACCATTTATAGAATTTCATGCATGGTTATCCATCATAGCTTCATGCAAACCAATGAGAAGTTGAAACATACATATATTTGGTGATGCTGAAACATTAACAGGCAAAGTGAGTCACTGTGACGATGGATGTGATGCAATCAGGTACAATGCTACCATCCTGCTTGATTGCTGTGTATACACTAGTTGATTAATTATGGTATATGGCGGTGGGGATCCAATGAAACACATCCATCATATGCCTACCATACAATGCGACTGTAGTGTACCACAATCACAGACAACCTTATAAGAAGTCCGGCAATGGACTCTGCACATTTCGATAAATATGTAATGTAATGTAGATGAAATTTTTCAATGTATTGTTTCAGTATTGTGTTCCGTGTGCTACATCCGACCGGACTTGTTTAAGACTCTGCTGGAACACATGGACATACTTATTGACGAAGATGACAGGTAATCATTTGATTTAATATCTCTGTTAGCTGTATACATTTATTCCTGCCCTTTTCAATATATGACTACAGTTTCGTTTATCACATTTAGGAATAATATAAAACGTACAATAAGTAAGTTCTATTGTGATCTGTAAAACATTGTTGGAGTGCAGCATTTTTATACATCTATGTGTAAACATAAATCGCCGTTGTCAACTCAATGTCTGCTATATACCTGTTCTGAAGATTTCGCCATTTTGTTCATTATGGCTAGTTTACTTGCAACATTTTCGTCTAAAAAGTTTGCGATGTACCTCTAAGCATGATTTGGTGAACAGTGATTGCTAAAAAAACTGTATGTACTTCAGCTAGAACTATGTCAAAAAAAAAAAAACTGTTTTTATTAAAATATCTGAAGCTTATAATATTTGGACATATCAGATATTGATTAGACAATGATCATAGTCGATCTGGTTAAAATTTAGGTGTTGCTAAGTAATACTAAATTGAAGAGACAGTAGTAGTAATGAGTTTTGCTTATTTATTCCTAGCATGGAGGGCATGACGGACGACACAAAGGTGCAGGGCTCGCCGGCGCGCGCGGGGGCGGGGCCGGGCGCCGGGGGCGTGGCCGCGGAGGGCGGGGCGGAGGGCGGCGCCGCGTGGAGCGCCCGCGCGTGCCAGCTGCGCAGCGTCGCGATCGCGTCCATGTCGGCGGCGGCCGCACACACCCTACTGCGTTCACGTCTCCCCACCGCCATAGTGCACGCCATCGCCGGTACAGTCTACCCCCTTTTATTTATTTGGTTTGGGTGAATTTATCTGCTCTTATCCTCCTAGAACCTACCAGGGCAGGTTATGGAAAGAGTATGTGGGTCTTGACTGGTAGAGGCAATTTACGCTCATTAAAGCCCTCATGGTGGGCCGTCATTTCTCCTCAATTGTTGCCCTAGAATGAGCACTAGGAAAGTAATCTTTCTTAAATAACAATTTCTAATTCGTCACAGATTTTTTTTTCTAATTTGTGATTGTCACGAATCTTTTTTCAGGAATTTGTATGTCGAAAATATTAAATACAATATGTAGTGATTGAACGCATATCTTATAAACCTTTCATTCGTTGTGGTCAAAGAAATTTCTTCTCGTAGAAAAAAAAAGTGATTGGTTATTTAACCTAATTGTTTAATTGTTCTTTACTTTTTTTTATGTTACAATCACTGATTGGTATAATTTTTTTTTTTTCAGAATTTAGCGATGCCAAACTAGCGGATATAGTAAAACAGAGCGCATCTGATGACGACATGAGTATGTCCAATATTGAAAACATGTCAACATGCTCTATTACTGGTGAGTGACAGAAGCAAATGCGTAAACTGTTGATACGAATTGACGGGTTCTGTACCTGATTGGGTTACGACCACAATACAACACATAACAGTTTACCATTTTTAGTATATCATGTATCGGGTTCAAGTAGTAGTAGTGGATACACACTGCGTGTATATGTTTACCGAAAAGCTTCCAAATCAATGTACCATTTAGCTTTACAACACTCCCTTTTAGGACCATGTTACTGTTTCACTAAGCTTGCAAGTGTTACAATCCTTAACTCAAGTAGTATGGGCTCACTCTTACCGGTAAGTTGTTTTGAGCTTTGCGTAAGTTAAAATAAATGTTACTAGTAACGTTTTTAACATTACTGTGGTGATGTGTAATAACAGAAGGCATATTTTTTTTTTTTTTGAATGCTTAGTGTACCATAGCCCAGGCCGGTATGTGACTACTTCTGATGGATTATTTTTCTCTATGAGTTGATTATTAGTTTTGGATTATATTGTGCTTACTAACAAGTATAATTCACTACCTTTTTTCTATAAAAAAACGCTAATGTTTTGTTTTTAAAGTTCAAATTAGATCTTGTAAAAATAAAAGTTAGCCATGGTATTACCCAAAATTCAAATATTTGTACAGATAATGATGTTTATTTTTATTCTGTCTTGCATTGGTGTTTAAATTATCGCATTTTACAGAACTAATAAATAATTTTCATATTTCCACCTCAGATCTCCACTGCTTAATTGGACTTCCCACAAAGAACATTTAGCAGGATTTATATTGTTAATAATACTTGAATATTATACAATGTTTTTGGTGTTAGGATTGTCATCGATGAAGAGGGTCTGCCTGCTGGTGGAGTGGGCCCGGCTGGTCAGCGCTGACCGGAGGCTCAAGGATTGGTTGGGCGGAGCGGGAGCGGTTTTCTGGGCACCGCTGCTTCGACTTCTCTGCTACCCCAGAAATAAGGAATGGTATGATTATTTTGATTTTTATTAACTATTTTGATAGTCCCAACCATTGGTATAACCATTAGTCGAAGTTTACGTTTCTTTTTTAATAGTTCAAAGGATACAATGTTATGACCATAATATTTTATCATATTAATTTTAAGTGACAATGTAGCAGAAAATAGTACACTATATTCATAGATCACTGGTTCAAATTCGTCTCGAAGAACCAACCAAGATAAGGGGTAAGGATAAAGTCCTATATATCGTATCAATTCTTCCTACCTCGTTTTTAAGAAATAATGTTGTAAGTTAGGTAAAAGTATGTTTTATTACTAATAGTACACTAATGTCGTGTTACTTGATTGCTGTAGTACAACTGAGCTTATTTATACTGTTAATTATTAAAATTGTATGATTCCATAGTGTTGAATCTTGTTGAGTGTTGAATACGCTAAATCTAGTTCGGAAGTGCGACTGCTAGAACACACCTATTAAGTATTTTTGGCGGCAATAATCAAGAGTCACGAGAGAGATATGCTGGAACAGATAGTATATATCCTTCCATCGAGATACTAGTTATACTGAGATCATTACTGATCTTGTTGGTAACGGCTGTGTGTGGATTTTACCATTTTTACTATTAAGTACGATGCTATAAAAAGAAAAACAATCACATTAAGATTCATAAATTCAGTTTGATATTTAATTTTCTTTTTGTGATTATATTCCTTTTTGACTATTGTTAGTCTGTGTCTTTTAGTAGTGTTATAATGTTGTATAATATTATTTAAAGCTCGTGGCAAGAGAGTGCTCTGTACGCACAGCTGGAGGAAGAAACGATACGTCTGTTCTACGAGCTGACCGTGTGCCACGTCCCCAACCAGAAGCTGTTTGCAGCCACACTTTATAATATATTAGAGTCTCAACAGTATAAAGGTATATATTGTTTAATCAGATATAATTTTATTGATCAATTGCGCTTTTAATTTGTAATATTCTTTAATTTCAATGTGATAACTTGCCGGAGGTTATATTTGAAAAATGTTATCATGACACTATAATTTTTTTCATATAATTATCTATTAAATATGATTACAGTAATTCCTATAAAGTGATTGTCTCTGCAGTGGTGGGTTGTTCGAATGTTTCTTTGCATTTAATTGGCATTGGTATGGAATTGGCAATGGTATGGAAGTTCTTAATCTTGGCTAAAATTCAGTTAAACATGTTACTATAAACTCAATTGATGTGATGTGTCGATCTAATTCATGATTATAATGTACTAAACCGCGAAAGAACTCTCATATCATGTTCTATGACAAGAACACAGTTATAGGTGTTTTGAGATAGATTTTTAATTTGAGATTAGTAGCTTTTCAGGTGAGATTTAGGAAATGCGTTACTATTATCTTATATTTTAATGGTAATACTTTATTCCGCTGTGTAGGGTAGGTTTATTTCTGTAGTTGAGGGGATATGATGGAATATGTTCTCATTGTTAAGTTTGATTGCACAGCTTCCGCTTGCGATACTTGTCTTAATCAATAGTCGTATTTAATAAAAATGTATAATATTGTTGTGTGCAAGCATGATTGGTTCAGAATGTATAGGTGTTGTGATTGCGTGACGCAGGTACGGAGGGTATCAGCGGATTCACGCGCGCTCTGATCGTGCGGCTCGTACTGTCGCCGGAGCGCGTGCGCGTGTCCATGCGGTGGGTGGGGCGGGAGGCGGGGCGCGGCGCCGCGGGCCTGCCCGGGAGTGGGGGCGTGGCCTCGGAGGAAGCTTGGCCGGGGGGCGTGGCCTCGCACCCCTCACTGCAGCACCACATGCAGATGCACGCGCCGCTTGACATCACGCTCAGTGAACTCGTCGGGGCCGGACACGGCGCCAACCCCTGTGAGACTGATTCCTCATTACCTTCCTTACTGTCTCATTCGTTTCATTTTATATTTTATAGTTATTTCACTCTGTTTAATTTGTAAGATTGGGGGCACTATTTAAAGTTTATACACGCATTTTCAGTTACCATAAAAACTTTCTGTTTCTAAAAAAAGGTCAGTGTTAATTTAGTAAAACTAATAAATTTGTTGGAATGGGATTATGATCTTTTGATGTGGAATTTTTCGTAGTTGATATTAAGAATACTTAGATACCTAGTTATAGGATTCCATTGTTTCTTTGTAAATAAAAAATGGATTTACTTTGGTAAACATACATGTTTTTCAGACAATAAAAACGAAAGGACGGTTGAGGGTTAGTTGTGCATAAATATATGACAGAGTTTGTTTTTACAGGTCCAGGTGAGGACTTGAAGAACATAGTAGGCCCGGGCGGTGGCGGAGGTGGAAGTGGGGGTGGAGGCGGAGGCGGGGGCACGACCCCCGTGCTGCGCAGCTCGTCGGACCCAGCGATCCCGAACTCGTCGGGCACGTGGGAGCTGAGCCTGGCGGCGGGGAGCGCTTCCAAGGACAAGCGCGTGAAGGACGTCAAGAATACGAACCTCAAAAACCATCAACAGAAGAAACGACAGTTCAAGATCGATGACATATCGTTACTAACTCACGGAGATAGTGAGTGCCGTCTTTCACCCTTATAAAATTTATTTATATTTCGATTACTGACCTTTTGTTTTTAAAGATGATTACTTTATTACAAGTCATTTTAACTTTATAAAATTAACAGTAGTTAGCCATTATCCCGGTAAGAGAATATATTACATGAATTTTACTTATATCATTCAACTCGAACAGAAATTACACGATCACTAATATACACATAATATTAAATTATTAACTTCGAGAACTTAGAATAAATTGCTATTTTTGGTTCTGTATGGGTTATTGGAACGACGTTCCTTGTGACATATGAACGTTGTAAATTATTTGTGGGCTGAGAGGCTTAATGGTAAAAAGTGTAAAAATGAAAAACGACATCAAATATCGACATAATTCGAGGCACTTCCCAATCACCTAGGAAAATATAATTTTGTTTCAATCGATTCAGTTGCCGTCGTTTGAGAATATGCAAAAATATTTTACCTTGTAAAATTCTATTTAATCCTCACTTGATATAAACACAAATATAGAGGAAAAAACTCTGTTCCAACCGGGTGTCCATGAGACATCTCTCTCTTTATTGCTGACTGGTGGAAGGAGAGTTAATGTGTTTATGTGCACTTGTGTAGTGTTAATGGGCGGTCGGCGCGAGAGTGGCATGTCCGGGAGCGGGTTGAGCGGGTTGAGCGGGCTCGGCGGCAGCGACGGCAGCGGCGTGCGCGTGCGCGTGGCGGGGCTGGCGGGCTGGGTGCCGGCGACGGCGACGCTGGCCCAGCTGGCGGCGTCGGTTCCGCACTCCTACGGGCCGCACGTCGCACTCACCATGCACGTCAACGACGGAGGTATTTACTTCTATAACATTCTATGTTTAATACTATTGAAACAACGAAATCGTCGCAGTAATCGATAGCAAAAATAAAAACCTTATAACTAGGCCTTCGAGACAAAGAACACTGGCACATTAACAACGTGTGGTACTGAATATCATGTTAAAAGTTTTGAAACTGAAAAAATTATTGTTATTTTATAAAATCGTTTGAAAACACTGTTAACACCACGAATGTCTTGTCGCCATCTTGTCCACTTGCAACAGCCATACATTCCTTCCTATCATTCTCATAACATCCTACAAACACAGCAAGTAATAAAATTAATAATATTTAAGTGGAACTTTGGCAACTCTATGCAGGATACCTGTATAATACTGAACATAATATATTAATTCCAGAAATGAGTTAACTGTCATCAGTCATTGTTGTCCTAAATCGTATGTATTATTGTTATAAAAAACGAATGTAAATGACTTGAATAGGAAGCTTTATTTAAAAATATTTTCATGTTTAATATTGAAAAGTTGGTTGTACGATGGTGTTTGTCTATTAGAACCGGCGGGAGGAGCTACTTGGGAGTGCGAGGGCGGGGACTCTGCGGGCGGGAGCGGAGGCGGGCTTGTGCGCGAGTTTGGTGCGTGTGGTGGGCTCGCGCTGGTGGCGGCCCGGCTGCCCCGCCCCCGCGCCGCGCCCCCCGACCCACCCGCGCCCGCACCGGCTCACGACCTCGACTGGGTCAAACTCGACGACCCATACGAGGTACTACATACAAACACATATTTTTTAATTCTCACTACATTTTAATTGAATCATTCTCGACCCCTGGCTATCTAAACGCAATTTTAACGCAATTGAACGCCCGTCTGGCTAGCTACTACCCTTAAATCTACAGCCAAATACAAATAGGTGTGTTCCGGCAGCTGTACTTGAAGGCCAGCCTCTCTTTCACAGGTTAAGCCTGCCCACCAACTTGGGCTGTATTGTCACTTAGATCAGGTGAGATTATGGTTATAAGGCTTATACTTATAATTACTTATGAAAAAACTCAACGTACCTAATAGATTTTCACACTGTTATTACCACTATAGACGAAGGTTTAAATGTATAATTAATTACGGTTTTAAGTAAATTGGTTGTAATATGACAATGATTGTTGAAGAAGTTGGAACAAATGATGCTTTACTATGATTTGTAGTTTTCACTTTAATGTTATTACTTTAGTATTATTATTTTACGTATCTAATGGTAATGGACCAGTTGTTGCTACAGGATGTGCTGGAGTTCGGCGGCGGCGGCGGTGGCGGTGGTGCTGGCGCCGCGGGCGGGGGCGGAGGCGGGGCCGGCGGGGAGGAGGCGGGGTGCGGCGGGGTGCCGGCGCACGCGCTGCTTGCGCTGGGGCTGCTGCTGAAGCTGCCGGGGTATGCGAGTGCGTTGTTGGACGAGGGCGCGCGCGCAGTGCACCTGCTGCGGCTGCTTCTCGGCGTCACACACGACGAGGACGGACGTTAGTACACATACTACCGACCACTTCACTCTCTTTTATATTCATACCAGCTTGGGTTCTTGACTTCGTTTATGTATCCTTTCTTTTAATGATGTAGCCCAAGATGGTGGAGACGCCAAGCTTAATGGAGAGACTGACTCTCAAGTGCTACTGCTGATATACACCTATGGGTATTTGGCGGCAGATTTTTCACTTTAGAGTGTTAGCTAGCCGGCATTCGAAATAGCCCTATCAAATGCTACGATTTCATTACTGTTCCTTTGGTCGCCACAATGCTTTCCATCACCGAAAATTTCAAAATTATAACAAAAATACGACCTAACGTCCACTGATTGTACACGCTACCAACTGAGCAATCAGCGCTTAAAAAAAAAATATATATATATATATATATATATATATATATATATATTATAATTTTATTATATTTAATTAATATATACATATATAGGTATATAGATACCCACTAAGAGAAAAATTCGAACAAAGTCAAGGGCCGCAGTTAGTAGTATATAAAGGTGTTGTCAGTGTATATGAGAGTGTGTTTGTGTACAATGCAAACAGGTAATATTCAAGTGAGCGGCACGTCATCAGATCACTGCGCGGGCGGCGCGGCAGGCGCGGGGGGTGCTGGGGGTGCCGGCTCGGGTGGTGCTGGAGGTGCCGGGGGCCGGTGGTCGTTGGGCACGCTCCCGTTCGTGGTGGTGTCGCGGCTGCTGGAGCGCGGCGGGCGCGAGGGCCGCGGCTCGACGGAGGGTCGGGAGCTGCGCCGCGCGCTGATGGAGCTGGGCGCGGTGCGGCTGGTGCTGGCCTGCCTCGCTGTCTTCACGCACCACCGACCCACCTCAGCTGAGGTACCCACCCAGTTCATTACCTATCGATACTTTTACTTTATATATACATACGTACTCGATGAAAAAGTATCGATAGTCACTCATATAGTTAATTTCTAATAATAATTGAATACAAATAAGTTAATCCAATATCCAACTGTTATTGTTCTTTGGTTTACATTAATCATTAAAAAAATCATTTCTCGACGCTTTCGCTTTAAACGGTTTCTATACGCTACGAGTGTTGAGTCAGAATTTAATCGATAAAATATATAATATATCGAGTATTTACTTTCACAAATTCATCTCTAGTAATTATTTAATTGTATAACATGAGCATTCTATTCATTCATTAATAAGTCATTCATTTTGAATTCCATTTATTTTACTTAACAGAACAGTCATGGTTCAAACGGATCGACGGGTAAAATCGAAGAGAAGAACCAACTGTATTGGGCTAAAGGCACAGGTTTCGGCACCGGATCCACGCAGCAGTCCTGGAACGTGGAGCAAGCGCTCATGCGGCAGAAGACTGAAGAGGAACACGTGACTGTTTTACTCCAGGTATGTTGTGCAATTTTAATTTTGGTAAAATTCATTTTGGTGCTTAATACACCAAAAATTTAGAGAAATTAATATGGATGATTAAAAGAGACGACATAGTTGTGAAGGTAGTCCTTACAGTGTAGAAATGTGCTGATTTATATTAGAATTGAATTATTTGTATTCTTACACTTTGGTTTTAGTGGCCCTTAATTACACTGTTCCCATATAACATTGATCCGGCTCCGGTTTATTATATTTATTGTTTGCGTTTGTTCGCGTGGCACAAAAAAAAATTATTAATTGTTTTACGCGCAATCCTAAATTATTTTTTTTAATTAAAAGTAGCCCAGTTACTCCTTATAACATCTGCTATCTGCTAGCGAAAGTCCCGTCAAAATTCGTCCAGCCGTTTCGAAGCTTAGCCGGAAAAAACAGAGAGACAGACAAAATTTTAAAAATCGTTTATTTTATAAATATCCTGTATACTTTCAAACGCATTCAGTAAAAAGCTGTTATTTTGACATTACAAACAGACACTTTAATTTTATTTATTTGTATAGATTTCCCTAACGTTCGCGTTAACAATGAATTTACACATTCACTTTAGAAACATGATTGACAAAACGATGGATTATGACAATTACGCGGGCGCGTTCAGTTTGTGGCAGCGTACTCACCTCACGACGTTCTGGCGTGATCATCTATTCTTATGTTATATGTTATAAAATATATGTTATATGTTAAAAGTTATAAAAATCCTTAAATATTTGAAGGGCGAATCATGCAAGCTTCTGCTGCGTTCGTATCTTTTATATAACATTAACAACGTTCTAAACAAGCTGTATACCGTTCCACATGACGACCACAATCGTTGTGGTCGTGGGGAAAACGTCACTAATGAGGTCATTATTGCACTCACGCCAGGCACATATCGGCCCACTTGCAAAGGTGATCTCATACTTCATTTCATTTGAAGTAATAATTGTAATGCTCTTGAGCAAGTGGAACGGGGAAATCCGCTTTCGTGTGTGTAAGCGATGTGAATTTTATGTCGAGTTAGTGTATCATCAAAATTATTTTTATAGAACGCACATACAACTAAAAAATATTTAATCATCGTTGCCCGGTTTTGTAACTTTTGGTATAGCTTTCTTCCTATCGGTGGTAGCGTGATGTTAAATAGCCTAAAGCCTACCACAATGATTGCTCCATCAAATACAAAAAAAGTTTTTGAAATCCGACCGGTAGTTTTTAACTTTTAGCGCATTCAAACAAGCTTTTCTGCTTTATAATATTAATATAGATATATCAATTTAAATTCTTGTTGTGTTCAAAACATGTAAATGTATTTTATGCTTTCATCTTTACCATCGAAGCTATCGAAGGTTATCGTTATTGCCACAATGTCACCTGATGTTAAGTGATGATATGACCCTAGGTGGTGGACAAAGTCAGTCTGGCTTTCAAGTGCCACTGCCACAACACACCGATAGGAGGTATTTGGTGGCAGATTTTCAAGATCAGCAATTGTTGTCATAGGTATTAGCATCGTACATGAACCCTGGTGAGAAGTGGCCCCCGGAAGAGGGACAGGATATTGGCGAGGAGACCGACGAAACCACCACCGAAGATAACGAAGGAACCTGCTCTGACTTGCCACCGGAATTTATCGACCTTATTGCAAACAGTTCACTCGTGCCTGCCATCTGCTCATACCTTAGGAACGATTCAGGTATGAATTAAAGTATTGTTTATGATTTGTATATAAATAGGACTGTTGATAAAAATCCGATTGAAAAGAAAACATAAAATAATTTTGTATAGATTTTTCATTAATTCCCAGATGCATAGCAATTTTAAACAAACATAAAAGTTGTAGTGGCGTATGATGACATTTATTTTTATTAATAATTGTGTATTATTTAGATCAGGTAGACCATGTATTTTGCCTGATTTAATTATTTTTAAATTATTATGCACAAAAGTAGTGGATTATAAATGAAAATTAAAAACATGTATTTTTAACAAACAGAAGAACTTCCTTGTCAGTTTCTAGGATTAGTATCCTATGGTAAGGAAAAGTGTAAGACCCAGTGTGTATGCGAGCAAACTCACGGCAAACTTTTGTAAAAAAATGTTTCCTGTATCAATAGTCGATTTATATTTTCGTTTATACAAGATTACTTAAGTATGTTGCAATACATTTTAGGTGTGGTATTTTCATCTTAAAACAAAACAAAATTCACGGCACAAACGACTCGTGTCCTATGGTAGCAAAAAATTTAAAAGAAGTATTTGTGTGGTTTCATGAAACCATGATACAAATTAAACTTTTTTTTGGATCTTAGGCAATTGCGTTTTTCATTTCAATAATCGAAAAATGGGAATGATTATGGGAAATCAATGCTACATGGTCAGCTAATGTGAACCATGGGCAGCGCCATATTGGTCTTGGCTGCTCTACTGGGCGCCGGTCACTTTATCTTAACTTTGTTGTAATGCGACACACGATAGATGGAGGAAAAAAAATCAAAACAGTCATGAGTACTGCGTACAGAACTGAAAACTGAAGTCTATAAACAGATTATTTTTATATATTATTTTTAGACAAACAAATTATTTGTATAATGTTAAGTGTGTGTGCGTGTGTACACAGTGCTGGACATGTCGCGACACATCCCGCTGTACGTGTGCGTGCTGCGGTGCGCGCGCGGCGTGCACGGGGTGCGGTGTCCGCGCCTGCGCGCCGCGCTGCGCCCGCTGCCGCGCCTGCTCGCGCAGATGAGCCGCACCACCAACTCCTACGCGACCAAGCTCAAGTAATATTTATATTTATTTCATTATATATTTATTCAAAGAAATCAACAGCATTACATTATTGTACACAAAAAAATTAATAATATTCGATTTGCCACAAATGATTTCTTAGTACATTTATACGCCCAGTTAAAATGTCATGGTTATCAATCAACAGTTAACAAAATATGATATATATATAACAAGTCACTTTACATTTATATAAATTATATTTGAATGAAATAATGAAAAATGAAGTTATACTCATTTACTCTTTAACGTTTCTTATTATCTCGCTTTCTTGTATACGTACTATACGTCTATAATTTTGTAATTGATTTTAAACTAACATCCCGATGTGTTGATACTTAAAATTTTTATTATACCTCAGAAGTGGATGACAATGCATGAAAAAGGGGAAAATATTATTTGTTTTGTTTTCGGTACGAAAAACATGGGCCAAATGCAAAACATAACTATAAACGTGCGCCCATGTTTTTAGTTTCCAATCATTTATTTTCTACTTTTTAATCCGTTGTAAAAACATGGATGTATTTATTTATTATTATCTACGTTTTGGGGTTATTTGAATGAAATTTTGATATATTCGGGTCGTCTGTCCAGTTACATTTGAGCTATATTCAAGTATTAGATAATCCAGAAATTAGTTTTAAATCTATTATTTTTTTTTAAATAGAAAAATAAACAAATCAATTATTGTACTTTTTTTTTTAATTTTTATTCTAGAAAACGCTAAACATAAGTTCATATCATTTTTAGTTTTCAACACTAATATTCATCTAGTTTTAATTTTGAGCGATTCGTCTTCACTTTGTGGTGTATGTATATTAATTAATAAAAAATATAATAGTACATTACGTAATGTGATAAAATATAAAATTAGGCAATTTCGACAACATAGGAAATAGCATTACCTAATACAGTACATATATGTACTAAAGTACTAAAGTCCATAAAGTACTAATGTCATGATGCTTTATGGACCTAACAATAAATAACTAACAAACACTATATTTTATACTACAGAGGTAATATAATTTGAATCGAAAAAACATTATACAATATTAATTTACGTGAAAAGGCCTTATGAATTTAAAGGTTGAAAAATAAATAAACAAAAATCCTCGTAGTTTAGTTTCTTTTTAAAGATATATGTATGTTTATGCATATAATTGGTGACAATTTTATCACTATAGTTATGAAAAGATTTTTTTTCTTACTTAATTTATAATAAATCGTTTTTACAGAATGAGTAAAAAGAATATATTCGGAAAACTGGCGTTTAGCCAAAGACTTAACAGTTCGACGAATACAGAACTATCAGAGGAAGACGAAGGCTACGGGTAACAATTATCACTAGAATAATCATGTCATTGAAAAAGAAATTGGTTAAAACATTTTACTGAATTATTTTTAAATCGCTTTTGCAGAATGAGTAAAAGGAATATATTCGGAAAGATGACGTTTAGCCAAAGATATAACAGCTCGACGAATACAGAACTATCGGAGGAAGACGAGGGCCTGGCGACGCTCATTGCGGACATACAGGTGAGCCAGTAACAGCCGGGAATTATCAGCTATCTTATAAAAGCTTATAACTACAAAAAAGAAAATAGTTTTCTACACTTTGTAGTATATTTTAATAGCCCCAAATGATTGTGAATTCCAAAATGAATAATCATATTGATGACTCCAATAGACGTCGTTGCGCCATGTCCACGCGAGTTACTATCATTAATTGTATACGAATAATACATACAGTTTTAGTATTTAAAAATATATTACGATTTCGATGTATTTCTTTGCTTATCTGTTATAAATATAGAAGATACATAAGTGTGGTGTTTTGAATTTTGCGACTGCTTAGTCACTACTTGATATTTTCGTCTTAAACTGGTAGAACAACAACAGAACTGTTATTTCAACAATTTTTGAATTTTCATAAATTTACAATTAACTCAACATCGAATAAAAGACCACAAGATTGAAGTGAAACGTCATATCGTCTCTCGCTGCCTTTGTCACTTCGAGCCGACTTTATACGAACGAGTGTCACACAAAAATGCTGCGGATCGGGATTTCAAAGCTCTTAAGAGGTTTCAGTTGAATAGGATATGTCGGTAGAATGATATCGGTTTGCACAGGCTACGTCGGCGCTGATGTGCCGAGGGGGCAGCCCGGACGAGGAGGCGGCGGGCCGCGGGGGCTCCTCCGGGGACCTCGCGCTGTCCGCGTTGCCGCCCGCCTCCAGGGAGATGCGGTATATAGATCTCATGCGCACCATGCAGTTTGGTAAGGGTTATTATTTACTAGCTTTTATCTGCGGCTTCGCTCGCGTTCATATTTATTTTTTCATACAAAACAGACGACGTAATTACAATTTTCATACAAAGTTTATCCCTCTATTTACCCCACTGCCAGTAAGTGTCTTTGCGAAAAAAAAAAGTAGCATATCACATTTCCAGGTTCCCCCCATATAGCTCTATTCATCATAATCATCAACAAAATTAATCATAATCGATTCAGCAGTTTAAGCGTGAAAGAAAACAAACAAACTCACTTTCGCATTTATTATGTTAGTATGATTTGTGAATACAATAGTTCACTCATAAAGTGATTTTAAAATTTAGTGATATATTTTCATAACTAAAGGGGTGGATCAAAAACAATAATGATTTGATATGTCTAGGTGAAAATATAGATCATGACTTTTTATTGATTTCAATAACTCACTCACTTACCATGGACTAAATTTTAAAATTATATCACAGGTTTTATAAATATTCAGAATTAAACGAAATTAGTCTACCAAAGGGCAGGTTTATGAATTTTGTCATTTATGAGATTTTTCTGTTGTCTTATATCTTTGAACAAATGGTAATTACAGAATATGGTATGCTAGTATTCTGACAATATTACTTACTACATTATTCGTGTACTGCAAAAATAAATATTGTTTAAATGCACAGTGTATAACTTTATTATAGTAAATTACAGTAAATATAAACGAATTATTATGTAAATACTATTTACTATTATACAATTTTGTTCACTTGGGCTCTAGTCTGTTTAGTCAATTTTAAATTCTCAGAATATTTAATTTCTCGGTATCAACTAAGCGCAGGTCCTGTCTGAATGGTAAACGGCTATCGATTTTGTATTCGGTATTCTCAAGCGGCTCCTATAACCTGTCCGAGTGATACGTGTCGCGTTGTATGCGTACAGACACGTACGAGATGATAACGGAGTGCGCGGAGAGCGGGTGCGGGTTCCGGTTCACGGTGCCGTACCACTTCGAGGGCACCGTGCGCAGTGCCGGCGAGCGAGCTCACCCGGCGCGCATGAAGCGGCTCGCGCAGGAGGCGGCCACCCTCGCCACCAGCCTGCCGCTCTCATACTCCTCCTCCGTCTTCGTGCGCTACGACTCCGTGCGGCTCGACGTCATGAAGGTACCCACACCTACATACAAGCGATGATAGCTCAGTGGTAGTGTGCACGAATTCGCGTCAAGGGACGTGGGTTCGAATCCAAGCACCTGCAATGAGCTTGAGCTTTTGGTGAAGGAAAACATGGTGAGGAAACCATAGCATGGTGGTAGGGCTTTTTCAATTGCCCGCCTGGGTAGCTACCACCCTCAAGTTTTAAACCTGCCGCCAAATACACACGCCAAATACAAATGCACTTGAGAGCCAGTTCCTCCACAGGTTTAGCGTGTCGACCAACTTGGGCCGTATCGTCACTTAAGATCAGGTGAGATTATGGCCATAACGCTAAACCTTAAGTATAAAAAAAAAATCTGCACAAATATTATATAAGCAGAAAATACCTACACCTACATACATACATATCGGGGCAAATATTATATAAGCAGAAAATACCTACATTTACATACATACATATCGGCGCAAATATTATATAAGCAGAAAATACCTACACCTACATACATATATATACATATCGGCGCAAATATTATATAAGCAGAAAATACGATGAAAGTACTTCAACGGATATTTGTACATTACGTGACGGCAGCGCTCCAATATACTACAAAAAGGCGCTACGTAACGTTGGTTAGGATATATCGTGAGAGAGCTAGACTGATCGTTCGGAGGTAGTTATCATATTACGAATAAAAACATGAATCAACAAGATGGCTTATTTCTTGAGAGTGCTTCCGGTACTCTTACATACATACGCACATACATACGCGCCTGCATATTTACGTGCGTACATACATACGCAGATACAAACGTACATACACGCATAAATATACACACACCTGCTGTTAGTTAATTATGCATGGTATGTAACTATCTGTAACTGTACATAATGATATAAATGGAGCAGTTCCTTATGTGTAGCTTTGTAAAATTTATACTGTATATTCTTTATGTAATAAATGTATCCTGTATATAAATAGGTGCTGATAACGGGCCCGTCGGACACGCCGTACGCGAACGGGTGCTTCATCCTGGACGTGTACTTCCCGGCGGAGTACCCGGCGGTGCCGATGCTCATCAACCTGGAGACGACGGGCCGGCACTCCGTGCGCTTCAACCCCAACCTCTACAACGACGGCAAGGTGTGCCTCTCCGTGCTCAACACCTGGCACGGCCGCCCTGAGGAGAAGTGGAACGCGCACACGTCCAGCTTCCTACAGGTATGTCGATACTAACCTAATTATATACCAGATTTTAATATTATATTTCAAACGTTGTTTAAAAGCTGATTTCTGGAACTCGGACCTGCATGGGGTTGGAAAATATTACAATATTTCTCCACTTAAATTATACTACACCTTGGCATAACTAATGACATATAAAAGTTGATAAAAAGTTTATATGTGAAAAGATATTTTTCAAATTTTACTTAACAATTAACCAAAGGTCCAATATTTTACCCCGCTAAATATTGCATTAAAATAACAAATATAAAAATATTTTTTAATGACAATACTAAAACATAGATATAAAATAGGGACTCACATTTTTCGAAACTTGTAATGATGGTTCAGTTAAATACACAATCTGTTGAAACGAACGTCTTTTTTCGAGACATAAAACAAATAGGAAATTAAAACTGTTGATTCTGTTTGACTGGTTGGTGTCTTCATCGTTGCTTTTTCTATGTTAAACGTGCTTGGTAAAACACATGTGTGTTTGCCTGTGTGGCAGGTGCTGGTGTCGATCCAGTCTCTGATCCTGGTGCCGGAGCCGTACTTCAACGAGCCCGGGTACGAGCGCAGCCGCGGCACGCGCGTCGGCAACAGCGCCTCGCTCGAGTACAACTCCAACATCTACCAGGCGTGCGTGCGCTGGGCCATGCTCGACCATCTGCGGAACCCTGAACCCTGCTTTAAGGAGGTTACTGCCTACTATACTACCTATACTACAGATACATACATCCATACAAACACACACACACACACACACACACACACACACACATACACATACAATAAACAAAATCTGATATCCATATATACCTCGTACCCAGCGATCTTCGTGCTAAGATTGTTGTTTATACATTTTTTAAACTCTTACTAATCGTGTGTCTCTGGTTAGAGGAACCCGTGCATCGAGTTTCCTCAAAAGTTGTTGGAAAATTGATAATGTCTAATTTCGACTTTGATGCAGAAAATAAACCTTGGTTTATTAGAAATATATTGCAAATATTTAAATGTAAAAATGTCAAACGAATAATGGGCCAACGAATAAAATTTATCGACGTAATAAGTGAGAAAAGATGTGGAAACATACGTTTCCACTTTGTAAATTATTTGAAAATCTAACGCCTATACATACTCTACTATACATTTCAATCTTCAAAAATACTGAATTTTAAAAAAACACTCTTGCTGAACTGATTTACAAAAGAAATTGTAAACAATCGCAACTATGTATTATAATATTGTAAATACATATAAAAAAATACATTTGTATTTTTTTTTATAACGCCAGTGCCTTGTGTACAGGTAATACAAACACATTTCTGGATAAAACGTAACGAGATAATGCAGACAGTCGCAAACTGGATTACGGAGCTGGAGGGCCAGAGCGGGGACGAAAGGACGCAGACCAGCATCCGATTGAACCTCATAGCACTTAAGGTATACTAACCAATATTGTAGTATGGTAAACAGAATAATTCAAAGGTTTCCTAGTGATTCACATAATATCATTTTAAAGTGAAAAATTTTCAATCGCCTCAATTTTTTGCGCCCATCTATCGCATGTCGCATTAATTGGGTCGCGTAAATTGGCTGGGTTTGTTGATATATTAACAATCTCTTTGTGTTCACGACGCAAAATGTGGCGTATCTTGTAATAAAGATAGTCAAGTTTACGGAGCGGTCATTGTAATTAAAAAAGTTGAATTTTAAAAATTTAATTATTACTCCGTCAATTAGTAGTACAATTACAATATAATGCATCGTCTGAACAGATTGGTATGTCCAGCACGACTGCCGTAATTGGAAGGTTGAACAAGTGTTCAGCTGTGTACTGAAAATAGAGAATTCAGTATTTGCTAGAATGGCGCTGGCGTCCTAAAATCTGCCATATGAACATAGCTCCATATCATAGATGTTGTAGACGGAGTGAAGTTTGCTGAAGACAAAAAAAGGAATTCTAGGCTGCCGCAGTGCCACTCTTATTTATGTAATTATGAATTCGTGTTATATAATACGTACGAAATAAATGGTAAAAAAAAACAGGTTACATCAGCCAATAAACTGCCATGTAATTTGGCAGAAGTTTTTTATTTTTTATTTCTTATTGGACGCGCTTTTACGGACACTTTCACACATAGACATAGTACTCCTGGTCTCTACTCATAGTTCCCATAAGTTATATGAGTGTTAATGTTTACGGCAGCGATTCCGTGTGAAGTTGTTGTTATCAGTAGTATAAGTAGATGTTTGAATTGCAGCGGCACTATGTGAAGCTGCAAGAGGAGCTCGCGAAGCTGCCCGTGCCGGCCGGGCTCGAGGAGCTGGACGAGCCGTTCCAGCTGCCGGCCGCGCCCGCCGCCGCCGCGCCGCCGCCCGCCGACGACATGTACCACGACTTCGAGAAGATTGTCTCCGAGGTCCTAGACTGAACGTACAACCGACCATCCATAATCACAGAATCATGATTTACTTCTTTATAACATACTGTACACTATGTATACTAAATCGTAGTAACGCATCCGAGCGTACGTCCATGTGACGTATTTATGACAAGTACCAAACTTGCGACTCTCGGGCACCACGTCATCGCTATGTTGATAACACCCGTATAACGTAGTAATAGAGATGGCAACGTTCGATATATACTATCGATGTCCCATTTCTGAACTTTTTCTTATTTGGTTTTTAACTTTTTTTTAGCGATGGATGTGCCCTTTGTTTATAGTAGATGCGTTTTGTGATACGTTCTGGATGATGCTGTGAATCCGAAATCGCGGGTCGGTCGCGCAGGATTATTCTGCGCACTGCTTTAAATTTTCCTTAGGTGTAAAGAGATTCAACAGCCCGATATATAATATGGTTCGTATGATAAATAAAAATAATATTAAATTGCATTTTGTATATTTTTTTTTGTGTAATTTCCAGTAATTACAAATAAATACATATATGATATTAATAATGTTACCGTGATTTTTAGTTTTTGTACGAAAACTAAAATAGTGCTTAGAGTTTAGAGCATTTTATGACTGAAAGTAATATATATATGATTTGTAATTATTTTTCCTTGGATATTAGAGAAATAGAGAAATGACGTGTTTCTGTCGATGTCAACTTTGATAGTGTTAATAACAGGGTTGCCATGTAGTTGAAAGAATGCTGGGAACCGAGTATCGTAGATAAATGTATTTTAACTTTATAAACATATTTAAAATGCAACGTGCATTTTTATAAAAAAATATTAGATTAGTTATGTAACAGGAAATATTGCTCGTTAAATAAACCATGTTCTTGTATCCGGTACCGAGATTTAGCTCTATGTAAATTTAATGTCAAAATAAAAGCTGTACTTGTACGTGTGATGCAAAAAAAAAACATTTCAGGTTTTTTTGAGTTTTGGTAAGAGAAGAGAATTTTGTGTCGGAAAGATTAGAAAATCAATGTGAAGACGTTTTTGTTCGATCATTACAAGTGTAGAGACATAATTAATAAACAAATTAATATTCGTAATGTATAATGTTATAATTTGGTGTAAATAATACCGATATTTTATTTTAAATGTTTTTTATTTAATAAAAATTGTATGGCACTCAAAGAGTGCGAGAATAGATTCGTTTGTTTTACTATTAAAAATAATAATAGATCACATTTTAATCATGTTTTTAATGGGCAATAATTTAAACCCCGTTGAGGGTGCGTCCATTAGTTACGTGAGATCGTTTTTACCCCTCTTCCCCATTGGTAAGTTGCGATTGTTTGGTTTCCCCTACGTTCATGTAATGATGATTTGATGACAATGATTACTTGATATGTTCATGTAATTTTTACTTCATGATATTAACTAATGCATTAATAACTATTAAAAAAGTTATCAATTCTCTCATATATTTTATTAGCTAATGTCATGAACGTCGCGGTTTTAGTCTTGAAATTGAAATTAGTTTAGGAATATGCAAGACAAATTTCTAGTTAATCTGTTATATACTTTTGAAGGTAAAGTGAATTTGGGTCTCGTATAGATATAACAAATGATCTTTAAATCATAAGGTTATAATAAAAATAAATTATTTTAAGTATAGTGATAGTTATGGTGTCTTGACCCTTTTGGCTTTTAAATGAGATTTCTCCGCAGCCCTTCCTCTTTATAAACTCGCGTAATTAATGGATGCTTCCTCCTCTTGTATATTTTTATCACAAGGTGTAACTTCGCTCGACTTCAAGCATTACGCAAGATATTGAGGCTTAGGGAGTCAGGATGTTATTAATTTGTAGGTATCTGACAACATATCCTTTCTGAAATAACTATGTAGGTACCCTAAATTGGTAAATATCTCAAACTGAAACTGGCCTTCAAAGAATATATATTATATACCTTACAATCCTGTTTTATCTGTATATTATCAGTAAATTTTATTTAAAAAAAAAACATAAGTATTTGGTTATTAAAATAAATTTGTACATATTGTACGTGTGCCCAATATTATTTAAAATCGCTTACGTAATATTTTGTAAAATACAAATAAATACATATACAAATAATAAATACAAATAATATATATTTATTTAAAATTATGTTTTTTCAATCGCATTATAATTATTAATTTAATTTTTAAAATTATAAGAAGAGGAATTACAGGTATTTATCTTTTAGGCATTTATCGGAACTTACAGTTTACCTTGTTTTATATAATATACATTTTATAACACATATATCCACTGCTCGGCTAGATTCCTTTTTTTTCACGTCATCTTCGTTCCCAAACCAATCGCATCCAGACACTGCTTTCGAGTTTGATAATATCGTCGATACATTTAATTTTCGGTCCACCAACGCTTTCTTCTATCTACAAGCCACCACTCTGAACGCTGTTCTCACCAGCAAACGACGTTATCAAATCTTTATCAGGCCATTTATTGACTACGTAATAGTTTCGAGGGAGTCGGGGATTACTTAAAATCTCACGAGGACTCTTTAAAATCTGACGGGTATTTCTTAAAATCTCAGGGAACCTTATTTCGAGATTGCAGTGGTAAAACGTAATATTTAATAGGTTGAAATATGCAATTTGTTATTGATGGACAGTTGAGAACTAAGAGTTGTTTAAACGACAGTAACAGAACTATTTTTTGTTTTGACTATATAGATTAACTGTTTATTAAGTTTCTAAAATAATTAACGTGTCCGACTTTCTACATTTTGAAACTTATAAATAAAAATATAGACTACGTCTTCTTGTATAATAAAAAAGTAAGTAATGAGATCTTACGTAAGAAGAGGTAGGGGGAGTACAAGAAAACTTATGTGGTCATGGTCCATTGGGAAGAAATGAGCTCAATAATAGCCGAAATAGACCTTGCGTATTTATGATAGGTTCCTGACCATGTCATGTTCGCGATTATTTAGCTTCCGGTGAATTTAATTTGGTAAATTAAATTACTGACATGAGTTTAGAGATACGGAATTTTAGGTAAGATTATTGTCTATCGAGTGATCACTAAGACGGAGGATACCTCCATAGCTGTAATGTATTGAATTATTATATAAGATTGAAGCCACCGCAGGTTCAGTCACCGCGGACACAAGCTTCTCAGTTAGAGCGACTTCATCAGTCAACGAATTTCTCGACTTTAGGGGATATTAGCCCTCGTTATAAAAAGATAAAGCTGGTATACATTTAGATGAATTAATGTATATACATATATATATAATATTAGGTATACATACCGTACCATATTAATGTTTGGAAAATGTATCCATCTGTAAGTTTCATCGTCAAATAAGTTGGATTTCGAACGTTTCTCGTTATATATAAATGTGAATTTCGAAATGTAAATAAAATTTATGTTATTGCTGTACGTATTTTACTTTTTTTTCTCCAACTTTTAAACCAACTATTATTATTGTTTTCTTATTAATATTTACAGTGTCGAATGCTTTTGCGAGATAAATTAGGGAAAGATGATATATTCCATTCTTTATAAAATTGTGTTACACTGTATCACTACACAACAGCGCTCCACTAAACTTTTTTTTATAGTCAATGTTTAGCGTTATGGCTACAATCTCACCTGATGTTAAGTGACGATGTGGCCCAAGATGTTGAACACGCGAAGCCTTGTGGGTAGACTGGTTCTCAAGTGCCACTGCCGGAATACATCTATAGGTATTTGGCGACAGATTTTCAACTTGAGGGTGGTAGTTAGTCAGGGGGGCATTAAAAAGTGCTCTTCCGCCATGCAATGGTTTTATCACGATATTTTCCTTCAACGAAAGCTTAAGCTTATTGTAGGTAGATTCAAACTAACGTCCCTTGACATGGCGTCTGCACACTACCAGCTGAGCTATCATCGGACATATCTAAACTATAAAAAAGAAAAGCTATGTGGTAAAAAAATTGCAATGTATGAAGATAGTAGGTACAATAACATTGAAAAAAAAAGGTAATCGATAATACATTTTTATTTTCCATTTATTTACATTGTGTCATAAATTGTGAAAAAAAAACAAATCATTTATACGACAGTTATTATGACTTTAACTTTGTGTCTACTAGCTTACTTAACAATAAAATTTACTTCGATTTAAAAATAGACACTCATGCATAAATAATTTAATTTTATAATATTTGATAAGGCTTCTAAAAAGTACCTTAAACGAATGGTATAAATAGAAAAAATCGGAAGTCACGAAATGTGACTGCCTGTTTTAAGCTTACAATTCTTTTCATCTATGTTCTATCTATCTAATAATATTTTATAGAAACTATTGGTTAATCCCATCACAGATGTACTTGTGACATTCGTTTGAAAAAATATTATTTACATTTACGTTTCAAGTAATAATTGTCTATCTACACTAAAATCTATTGGTATGCGTGCCTGTTTAAGACAACATATGTGCATTTTGCACTGCGAGTTCCTCATTGTTCTGTATGTTAAAATTTAGATACATTTAATTTCCGAAATAAAATCTAAAATATGGCACAAAATTATAAGTATTATTATACAAACTGCTCAAATAAATTAGTGACCGACAAAATATAAAAATACCATTAAATTTCTAACAGTTTGAACTTACGACATATGTAACGTTATTTTTAAAATATAAACGAAATTGTGTTATTTAAACAAAAAAATATTGCGTTATAATTAAGAATCGTAATCGGTCACTTAGTTTAGCAGGCGATGTTTAAATACAAAGGAAATTTATTTAGCCGTGTTCCAGGCCTGGTCGCCTTGTACGTTGACATCCTCCGGGTTTAGCTGGCCAGCTTCCATACAGGACTTGCAGCAGAACCTAGAAAATATTCCCAAATAATATTAGATTAATTATATATAGATCTTTTTACACTCGTTTTAATGCATTTATGTATTTATTCTGTATATTATATAATTTTATACATTTTAGCTGTGCTCAAGACTTCGTTCTTGTAGAGCTAAAATTCTATTTAATCATTTCTGCCCTTTTCTGTACGATTTTTCAATACAGCTTTGTTCCTGTTTGTGGTAACGTAATGTTAAATAGCCTAAAGCGTTCCGTCATAATTGCTTTATGAAATACAAAACGTATTTTTAAAATCCGACTCTTAAGATTAGGCCGTTCAAATAAATAAGCAAACAAACTTTCTCGTTATATAATATTAATATATGAAGATAAATGGATAATTGTATACATATAATCGTGAAATTTCAATGTTTTATACAACACCATGAAAATTTATACGTATTGTTATAATTTTTTTATAGAACATGTCTTGTTACTATTCCTTAAGCAACAGGTAACGGTGTCTATTTTCCACTTAACGTTCACAACTGTAATAAAGCTTATACTATACATTTATTAAGAGAATTGCGAAAGTGCTATGTATAAACCTATTTATAATTGATTACAAAAAACAATTTACTTAAAATATATACTTACACAGAGTAGTATTTGTGCTGACAGAATCTGCTGCGAACGATGAGGTGGCAGTTAGCAAAGAACACATTGTCCGTGCATTTTGCAGGAATCGTCAGTCCTGGAATCGCATGTGCTTTGTTTAAAAAAATACAGAAATGTATCTAAACCTATGCAATATTTTTAATACTGGTTAGAATAGAATCATACTTTGCAGGGATTAAGGCATCTATAATATGTCAATTAATTTGGATTGCAAATTGCTTTGGAATTGAAATATAGTAGTAATTCCAGTAATTGTTGAGCTTTTCCCCCGTATGAATGTTTTAGCAAAAGTTTGTACTGGTACTAAAACTCGTTGATATATATAAAAATCTCGTTACATGTTGTTTTATTTTCATTTATTTAATCTTTTTTGTACACCTTAAAACACATAATTATACATAACAAATTATTTGGTTAGTAAAAAGGGCGGCCATATTGCTAATAGCAATCTCTTCCAGACAACCTTAGGATGGATGTGTTCCATGAAGTAGAATCAGGGATATTTTGGGTTTATAACTAAAATCAAACTTAACATACGGACTGCATAGTAATAAAACACATACAACAAACAAATACATACAAATATATCAGATAAACGTAATATTGACATATATAATATTTGTGTTAAAAAGGCATATAATATTATTTTGACAGAATTTTTAAATATGCCCAGCGTTTGTGCCTTCCTCAGAGAAACAGGTAATGCATTCCATAATTGCGCAGCTTAATTGCCATAATTGTTTGTGCGCGATGAACTCCTAAACTACCGAACCGATTTTAATAAAATTTTACACACTGTATACTTTGATCAAACTTGAGAATATGATGTTTTTTGTTAGAAATTTGCTACAGACGGCACAGAGCTACACGCTATGGAAGATGTTTTTGTGAGGCTTACGTCCAGCAATAGACGTCCCATAGGCTAAAATGAAGTTGGTGATGACGATGAAATACCTTGCACATTAATCTGCACGGTTGACTGGTGAGAGCTGTATGCGTTGCCGGCGTGGCACCCGTACACACCGCTGTCGCTCACAGACAACCGCGGAATAGTCATACGGGATATGGTCGTACCTGAATACAAAATTAACACATGTAATTATTAATGGCGCAGCTAACCGCGTCGGTGTTATTGGCGGCGCAAAGAGTAGAAAAGGTAGAATAGGCTTATCATAACATTTTTATTGTCGATCATCGTTAGTATTTTCACTAAATTTACTCGATATCTTTTATTATCAACTAAAATTTGAACATTTTAGGTTTGAAAAACATTGTTTCGGTAAATGTTCATTATTTTTCAACCAGATGATATTTTATTTTAAACTAAATAGTAAATTTGTGTATAGGTATTATAAACAAAATAAAATAATAATGGAGGCGATGAACTCGCGGTCAAAAGGAAACGTTTGTTTTTTTCTTTTATTTCTATACGGGGAATATTTTGTGATATATTATTATAGGTTATAATTTACTGAAAATTTATAAAATAAATATAGATTAAAATATTTATCGTAAGCGAATTTTAATATTAAGAACTCAAGTTGTTCGTTAGATTTGAACTAACGGCCACAATAACGTTTTGGCATCGCTGTGGCATCTAATTCTAATGAAATATTAACTGAAAAGTCGATCATTGTAATTACCAGATATCCACAAGTTATCGCCAGGGACAAGACGCACATTGTTCTTGGTCCAATATACTTCTGGATCTGGGTATCCGTCGACTTCGCAAGGCAGGCTCAATTCGGAGCCCGCGGTTAATGTCGTCAGCGGGGCCGATATATGCGTGCGGACAGCCACTAAACATATTCATTATCTTTTAACTTTTACTGATACCTGATATTGAAATAACAATTAATATTTACATACATACTTTTCCCCGATGTGCATCATTAACAACACAAGTTGCGTCACCGTAAGAATTCAATTGGATAGGACTGTGACATTTTTTTTTTGCTATAACAAAATGCGCTATCCACCAGCGATGCATGCTTTATGCAACGACAGTCATTGTATAACCATCAGTTTTTTAAACGGTTAAAACACATTGCATATCATAAACATATCCATTCTTGCACCTTTTCTCTACATACACACCCAAATTTACAACATAAACTTACCTTTCAATAAATCTACAACAATCTATGGATGAATGTAACAAAAAATAATCACAGATCCGCCCAATTTATACACCCGAATAAAAATAAACAAATGTACCAAAACGTTTGCATTCTACGAAGAGTACTTTAGAAGTAATATTCCAAGCAGTTATTTCATATGTGTTATGTTAGAAGTTAATGCAAAATCCTACCAAATTAAGTGGTCACCGTGAGTCCAAATACAAAACGCATGCAAAATAAAAAACACAACATGCAAACTTGCACCAAAACAAATAAAAATAATTGATACTTATTTTCCCCATACTTTTGGAGGATACGTTAAAACATCAAAATCGAATCGATTTTTGTTCTCTCATATTATACTTACACGGAATTTCTCCTTAAAAATACAAATTGGTGCATTAATAATTATATAACCGGTAAATATATAAATAATCGCAATTATAAATTATTGAGAGTAAAACGTGGTCTCTCTTACCATGGAATAATGGTTTTTCAAATTCATCGTCTGGCGCCGGAGTGGTCAGCTCAGTTGTCGTACTGGGCGTTGTCGTGGTACCCTCAGTGTGAGTGGTCCTTTGAGTGGCCGCGTCTATGATCCTCACTCGTACTGTCTCAGTTTCGGGTCTCTCTCTCGGCACAATATATTTGCTAATATCAGGAGAGTCGTCCGTTTGGTAAGCCTGTACTACGAACAGCTTAGTCGCCGGACGTCCTACGCCATTGTACGCTTGACACAGGTATTCGCCAACAGTCTCGGCCGTGAGACGTCTAATCAACAGCACGCCCGGTAATCTAGCTTCATACAGCGAGCTGCTGAACGGTACCATAGGGCCATTCAATCCTCGTAACCAGTACACGGTCGGCGGAGGATATCCGTACACAAGGCACCTTATAACCACAGGTCTTCCCAATTCTCCAGTTAATACAGCATTTGGTTCACCGGCGATTCTCATTGGTGATGTCACAGGATCTAACCAAGCCCCGTTTGTTAGTGTTGCCTCCTATAGGAGTTCGTGAATGCTAGATACTATGCCGTCGATGATGACAATAATTACTAACATTCACAAACTTATTGTTAAAGATGATTGAATCCAGCGGTTGGGCCGTTACTGATGATGTTAACTTCATGACGGGTGTTACTCAATTTCTAGTTTCCACCGGTATTATAATGTATAAGAAATACAAATAAATTCAGTGTTCGAACGAAAAGTATTCATTAAATCAACATCAAAAGCAAATTGGTACCGAAATGTGATAGATTCCGCGAAATTCGAGTAATACCCGCCACAATAATGTATGAGATAAACCATTGTAATGTTATTATTGAAAGTGTCGTTAACCTTGTGCGCGGGCGAAGCCGAGCAGCAAGCAGAGCGTCACCGAGAGACAACCGCGCGACATCGTGTGTCTAAAACGTTTGCGAGTTGAACGAGTTAAAACATCGCATCGAACTAACTACAGCCAGAGGCCGAAGTACTAATCACGCTAATGGGCACCGATAATGGACTATTGACTGCGAAAGATTGCATTACCACAATTATACACAACCATTTTATTTAAATTTTTATATACGTACTCATATTTAAAATTGTAACATTTTTATTTCTATTCAATTATGGATTTTCAAATGTTTTAAGATGGTTTAAATAAATACTTAATTAATATTCTTGGAATGCATAGTGTATGTGTTGTCTAGTAATCGTGTCTATCTCAGGTCAATTTATAAATTTTGTTTACGAGTAAATGTGAGATAAGCAGACAAACATTGCGCAGATAAACTAAGAGGGGTCAAGAACTCTAATCATAAAGTTGATATCTTGACTACTGATAAACTCTGTACGATTATGGAAATAAACTTACACGAGATGCAATTTATTTAAAAATATCAATAACATAGGAATGTAAACATCGTGATGGAATCTTAGTTTAGCGATAGGGTATTTTCTAATGTTTGTCTGCTCCTAGCCTAATGATCCCTTTAACAAACTTTTTATTTTAAGACTACAAGGCTAGGGAGGCAGGTATGTTCCAGTAACTGTGTTCTGACACCACCCCACGTTAAGCTCAATACGTATTCATGTTTGACCACATCGTCACTAAGCATCACTTGTTATTGTGGTAAAACGATAAATCTATAATATATATATATATATATACTTTTTTTCGTTACGTATGTAAAGAATAATAATTACAGTTGAAATATAATATAAATGATACTTGAAATTAGCGGAATAGCACAGACTAATTATTAGATTTAAATTCATCTTCTTTTAGAACCGAGTCCACTAAGGTAAGTATTTAAGCCTTGCTAACAGGTAGTAGGTTTCTTCCCTACCAATGCCTGAATTATGTGAATTGTCAGTTTTGTCCATATTAACTGTTATAATTAATTATATTATGTTGATAAATTATAGTACCTACTAAGATTTATTATGCCAAATGCAAATGCATATTTCCAGTTATTGTATAAACGCCTAAAATGCCATAAAATATTCTTTATTTCCGATCAAATAATATAACATTTAAATAGTAAGTCAAAAACTCTCATATTAATTTATTTATCTTTAATTTAATATGTTTATATGTTTTGATGATGAAACATAAAACTGTTTTAATATTTGACTGAAAAGAAGCAAAGCGTGTGTCAGGTATTATTTTCAAAAACGAACTGTGCTTATTTCATAAAAGTAAAAGTACTAAAAGTATACATAAAACTCTCATGTCACAATGTTAGTTGCCATACTCCTCTGAAACGGCTTCACCGATTTTTATGAGATTTGATCTGTACATTCGGTAGGTCTGAGAATCAATGGTAATCTATTTTTAATACCTCTAAGTGGGTGTCCACCCCAAATATTATTTTTATATTTTTTTTGTCAATTTTTTTTGTTTTGTTTTATGGCATGAAATATACATACAACGCTAATTTTTTACCCTCCTACTCTCATCCTCTCATTTTTAACACAACCAAAGCTTCACTAAATAATTTATATGACAGAAAAAATATTTGTTGGGTCAGCTATGTATACTATAGTATAAATTATCGTCATGTGTAATTTATATTAAAGAGAATATGTTTCCGTTTACAATTGTATTGAAATAGTAAACGTTATCGGAGCCAGATCCGTGCCAGTTTACTATATAAGTACATATGCACTATTATTGATTACAATTCGAAAATTATTCATTACAAATGCAGAACCGAGGTAACAGCTTAATAGCTGTCTGCTGTCAGATAAATTTTATCGCTTTTGTTTTTCGGTGACACGATTAGTTACAGTTTGTTTCGTTAATAAGTACTTACGTAATGGTTTTTCTACTTTACAATTAAATAATAAATACATTGTACATTTTACAGGTACATATTATTGAAATCAATATACGTTTATTAGAATAACCATTATGTATGTTTTTATGTATGTAATATTTAGTTGAGGAAGAAAATCAATTAAAATTCAAACTACTTTAAAAGAAAACCCACTAGACTACTGCAGGGTGCTTTTTAGTACCTAATCTACAAATCCCAAAGTATTAAGTGCAACCCAAAAGCAATTTCAAAAATTGTAAAAGTATGCAGCATCTTGCAGCACAACATATTTCACCAAAAATAAAAATGTAGTAAAAAAAAAATCAGTACTGTTTATAGTTTGTCATAATTCATATTTGTATTTTGTCATGAAAACAATTTTATAAGGTATTGATTAATGCATAGGTAAATAAATTGATGAGATCATAAAACTTTACCCGATTTTACCAGATCGAACGTCACACGAAAAAGTTGCGGAGCAAACTTTCTAAGCCCTTCTATACGAAGTTTCTCTTTACAACCGTTACAACTCTAACAATGAGGAGAACTGTAAAGTTTACAATTCATCGACAGTTGTTACTATCATGCCGGTCTCCGTTTCTTTCGGTAGATAGATATTAGATATTTTTAATGCTATTGGACATCAAACAGGCAGACAGCCCATATGCAGGTAAATGGTTACCGTCGCCTATACATAGCTGCAACACTGTATCGTCACTTAAGATCAGGTGAGATAATGGCTATAACACTAAACTTTAACTAAATAAAAAACATATTTCGACGTTAAGAAGACCAATTTAATATTTGTGATAAAATGCGAAACTATGTACACGTTTATTCCTAATCGTTAAAAGTACTGAATCTTTTTTTAATTCCCTACAAATCTGTACTGTTGCTAAGACCAATATGCTGCATAGAATTACTGTTTACATTAGTCACCATTCACCACTACCATCCTCCATAACCCAAATACGAAGCTTCATGCTTACTCACCCTTGACTTGAAGGTGTACCTCTTGACGGGCGGTGCCGAGCCCGTTGTCTGCTATACATATATATACACCCGAGTCGTTTCGATATAGAGATACAATTTCCAAAGCACCATCGGAGAGCAGCCGATACCTTCCTTCGTCGGCATCAATCTACAAATTATAAGATCACATATACAGTGAACTACAGAAAAACAGTACTATCAAATAGTTACTGAAATATCTCGAACAAATTAGCTCCATTGATCACTAAATCAACTTGTTCCTGCACAGTTCTCTCTTCTCATTTTCATTCCAGCCCGACAGAACATTAAAGACTTTGTACCGTAAGCTACAAAACTGTTATTGTAATAAGACTAGTATAGTATCAGGTAAGTAGCCTACAATTATAAGCCAATCTAACGTGGAAGCCTGTTTACGAATTACCACATTATATACATTTGCTTTGTAAAGTATTCAAGTAAAGTTAGTATTTCAAACTGCCTATGTAAAATGCAAATTACCTCGTTTAGGTCTGATTTAAATGAAGTACATAGTTTCTTCACCCATTACTTTCCAAGCATCGAAAACATTGGAATTTTTTGATCAATTCTTTAAATTAAATTCATAATATATTAAGAAAAAATAATATGACAACAAAAACACTAAAAAAATATACCATCATCCCTCTTTTAGCCTGTCCTATAAATACGACAATGGGGACATGTGATCAGAGAGTAGTAAATAGTTATATGATAGTGGGAAGGAATGGGTTAAGTACATAAAAACATGTTGTGCCATAAACCGACTAGTGATAATATGTGAATCGAAGACCACACGAGGGGTATAATTTTTATTATTTCCATGGAATCTTTATATCTTTATGGCCGACGATTGTACGTAAGACTGGATGCAAAAAGCAAATGTTCTGATGACATGTTTCAATTTATATAGCTTTTATATATGACCTGGCAATTTATTTCACTAATATTTAGTTTATCAATTATTTCGTTGCAGGCATAATTGAGAACATTTCTTTGTTCACTAATTTCAACATTTACTTAAAAATCAATCTCATTTACATATATGTTGAAATAGAATTTACTAATCTATTTACCGATTATAAAACAAAAACCAAATATGACAGTTATAATTAAAAAAACAACTTACAGTGATCTCGCCTCGCGTCCACGTGATTTTGGGCGGTGGATTACCGTGGAACAAACAGCGCAGTACGGCTTTACCGCCTTCCGTTCCTGACACTTCAGGCTCAGTATCAGGGTTCACTCGTGGCGTCTCTGGTATATCTGTATTGTAAGATGTATCGCAGACACTTTAAGCTAAATGGTCTATTCATTTATATATACGTCTATACATATTAGGTTGCAAATATATTGTAATAGTTATAGGCAATTATGTGATGGTGGGAATTTTATTTTTGGGAAAATGAACGCAGCTTTCTGTTGAGTTTGATATGAAAGAAGTAGCATAGGGATAGAAACGTGAACTATATATCTACCTCATGTCAGTCGTCCATACACTTCTTGAATAAATGTCTTCTTGAGTATTACAAACTAATCAGTAAACTGTTTTTTATACTTTATTGATTTAACATTGGGGCCACAATCACACCTGATGTTAAGTGACGATGTGGCAGATTTTTAACTTGAAGTTGGTAGCTCATAATGCGTGTATCAGAATAAGTTTAGCATGGTGGTAGGGCTTTTTCTGATGCCGGCTTTGCGAGCTACCACTCTCAAGTTGAATATCTGCCGCCAAATACCAAGAGGTGTGTTCCGGCAGTAGCTCTTGAGAGCCAATACCTCCAAAGGTTTAGCGTGTCTACCAATATGGGCCGTATCGTCACTTAAGGTCATGTGAGATTATAAAAGCAAGCAAGCAGCTAAGCAAGACTATAAAAAAAAGTAGGTATATGTTACCAGGTTTGTGCGTGGTGGTATATGGTAGCGGAGGAGTGGGTGTGGTAGGCTCATCCGGCACAAGGCACAGCTGGCTGCAGCCGCGGCGGCAGCACTTGGCTACCCCGCGACAATCAGCATCGTCGTTACAGTTGCGGCGACAAGGCACTATCGTCACGGAAACTTCTCGCACTGGGCAGTACCCAGTTTTGTTCACTGAAATATTCATTCAATATTACAACAACTGATCTGAGTTGGTCACCTATCTCTTATCTATTTTCTTTATGAATAAATAATGATTCATGGGTGAAATGGCAACAGTATTACGGTTAACCTCGCAAAAGATGTAAAGGACGAACTATAAAATATATCTTAAATTGAAAATGTAAAGGCAAAGAAATCTTATACCAGAAACTAGTGACGCGGCATTAAAGCGTATATCTATGTACACGTTAAAGTATGTTTTCAAATTTGAATAGCTTCATTTGCGTCTAATTACTACCAGTTTATCGCATATCCTCCATTCATTTCGCTATATGATGTGGCTATGTGTAGCTAAACATGATTTAGTATAATCAATTGAAACATTCACTATCATTTTAATGTAATTGAAATGTCAATGGGTTAGGTAATCAGTTATAATTGGACATTAATTAAGATCTGTTGCGGAAGAGAAATTATCTGAATGTCGAGTCCGGTTTGGTAAACGCACAGTAAAGATATCCTGAAATTAGATGAAGTGCCGATTGGCGAAAAGCGATTCTAAGTAATAGCGTAACATCAGGAATTGGATACAGATGCGTAACTTAAATTAGATTTAGTATTATCAATAACCTATTGTTTATTGTCTATACAAGCATTTTATCTCTCTCTAATACCTCTACTCCTATTTGTTTATTATTTTTCCTAGCTTTCCCTTAATTGGCTTTAAAACCTGCCTGTCTTATAGATTTAACAATCCATACCTGTTCTGCATATGGCGGAATACCGCATGTCCTGTGTAATTGGATCCCTGTAGGGTACTGTCATGCAACGATCTCCCTCTGGACACTCCTTGTGTTCACATGGAGGTCCAGTACATCTGCATCTGTTAATAAATAAACCTAGATTTTGAGGGTGGAAATATTTAAGCAAATATTTGTAAATTATGTCATTGGAAAAATGTACGTTATTAAACGAAAGCTCTCAGTTACCAACCACGAATAAACAACTTAAACAATGACCTATGGATTTTAATTTCTCAGTGGTGACCGTTGTTTATACATTGCATTGTGTTTAAATAGAAAAATAGAACTTACTTTATATCAACGATTATACATATTGAAACACTAAATAGCCTATGCCATAAATATATAAACTTAAAAAATATAAAATTCTTATTTAACTTTTTATAGTCATAAGTAGGTTTACCAATGGTTCTTCGTGAACCCGGATCCCTACATCTAGACTTATATGATGCGTCCCACACAAGATGTGAGCGAAGTACACATAGCTCCATTTTACAACATATGCGTTTTGTGTTCTCCACTATCGAAATTTAGTTCAATTATCAAAATAGCTCACGTATTTCATTCCTTACTAAAATATAATTTCTTGCATAGTAACAATATCAATAGTAACAATATATGAAAGATAAGAACCGACGAATTGTTCCTGCAAAAGACGATTTCGAATTGATTGAAACAAAGTCATCATACGCACTAATTATATAATTACCTAATTCAAGCAACATCTAAACGTCAAATTCATATTGTTTATAGTATGTTGGTATATATATTATTTGCTTTTCATAAATCTAAAGTCGCACAAAGATTTTAGTTCACAATATTGTAATGTAACTTGCTACACTATAGTTATAAGTAAGGTAGAAGGAAGAAGGAAAGAGAACAGCGTCTGAGATACAGGCTCGACCTAGTTCAGGCGCTAGGACACATAAATGTACAGAAATATACATTTTATGTATCTGCAGTGTATTTTTTCTATTCTATTCAATAAAGTAATTATTATTGTTATAGTCAAAAGTCGTAAAGTATGAAAATAAACTTGTGTACATATATGATATAGTATACCTTTCGCATCCATCAAATCCAAGTTTGCGGTCCATGCCATAAGTACATTTAAGTTTACTGCATTCATGGCGCAACGGTTCGCAGTCGATCTGGACCTGCACGCAGGAGCATCGCTCGCATCCTTCCACGGTGCGGACGCGCTGTACACCCAACTCGCCGCATTGTAGTCGAGAGCATTCGTCGTTAAATCGATCGCAGTTCGCTGGCTCTTCAATTGAATAAAGAAAATGTCATTAAATTAAATATTTTTTGAAGAGCAAACTTCTTTAGGGAGGTTTGGATGGGAGCAAATGCATATAAGTCGTCATCGACATGGTCACGTGACGTGTTAGTTCCTATGCTCCTATTAGTATAGCTTATTGCACTGTAAACAGTTTTGATTTACAAGTGATAACTAAAAGCAAACTATTAATTTGGATATCCAAAATTACAAATGATTGTTTATAATTTTAAGTTTTCACTACTGTCGGCAGTCCTCGTGACTGCTTTGATTTATTTTTATTATTTATTGGTTCATCATTTAGCCACAATCTCACATGATATTAAATAGACATAAGATCCAAGTTAGTTAATAAATTACAGATAGTAGGGAACTGACTCCCAAGTATAGCTACCAGGCACATTTATAAATGTTCGGTCAAATCATTTTAAGGTTAATAAATACAACTTAATTCCAACAATTATATCTTTAGTTTATAAAAAGTTTATCGCAGGAATTCAGACTTCCATAGATTTATAACTACTTCTATACTATACTATACTTCTATCTACTGACTTTTTTTTATTTAATTTATAATACATTTTGTTAAATTATAATTGAATATTTAGTTTTATCTGCCATTTTAGGGCATCGTTGGTAAGAGTGATTTTTTGGGAAAATTACTGTACTTTTTTGGATAGATATTTAGAACTCTTCTCGATAGTGTATATTATGAATTATTTTTATGACTATGACAGTTTACCTGGTGTAATAGATCTGCATTGAGCAGAGTAATGTGGCTTCTGTGTCTTAGAGTCCCTGTATGCAATAGCCACACACTGTTGGCCGATTGAGCAGTTGTTGCCAAGGCAAGGATCTTCAAAGCATGTGCACCTGGGAACAAATCCGACTAGTTAGTACCCGTGAATTAATCTATATCTAAGAAATTTCGATTAAGCCATTCATCTAAGCTCCACTCGTAAATTACATTTTACTGTAACAAAATAAAATATTTGTATAATTTTTTAAATTATTTTGGTAAAACAATACATTGTTTACCTCGTCTTGTTGGAGTACCTGAACGATGCTTGGCACTTTGTTCCCTATAGTCACATAAGTACCAGAGGTGTCGCATGTACGTTACCCGACCCTTAAGAATCTGTTTCGCTACTTTTTCTGAAGTATTCTGTATTACAGCTTTATTGTGGTATTATGGAGACATAGAAACTACAAGTTTGTCAGGCCTAATTGCAACCTATTCAATAATGTTACTTGTGGACAGATAGACCAGGACTGTAGGAAATCATGATATCCTTCTACTGAAATTATATAGTTCGTTTGAAGTTCTGTATATGCTGTTATATTAACTAATACCTTAATAGTTTTTAATCTGGACATTGGTCGATTCATGTATATACTAGCAGTTTAGTTGTGACTAGTTCATGTATTCCTGGTAATAAAGGTGTTCGATAATAATACAATACCTTTCACATTTATTTTCGTCTGTGAAATTTCGGATGCCATAGGGGCATCGCAATGTCTCGCACTCAAGTCTCATCGGTTCACAATCAACTACAGGCGCTTTGCACGAACACCGCACACAACCGTCTGCATCCCTCCTCTGATTGATACCATAGGCACACTCTAAGCGCGAGCACTCATTTTCATAAAGACTGCATGCGGGCTGCACGTCGTTCGATCCTATGGAAAGATAAAAGAAACAAATAAACAAAAAAAAAACCAAAGATACACTCTTCAAGGTTTTGCCATGATTTTTCCAAAAATATTTATTTCATCTGTTTTGGGCAAAACTTAATTTAATGACAAAACTACAAAAGATATGTAAAAAATTAATAGATCTCTATTATATTTCTAGAACTTGTTGCCACAGATCGGCACAGTCAGGTACTTTTCCTTCGTTTAGTTGGCCTGGAAATGACCATAGTAACTTATATGCATCTTACCTTATTAATTCAAATGATGTTACTCAGACAAATTTGATGAACATTGTTTTAAGTATATTATTAACTTATTAATATTTTAGAAGTTACTTTCACAATTAAACTAGAATTTTGCCAGTAACATGCGAAACGATCAGTCCAAAACATCAATAACGATTGAAGATCGATCTTGACTCGTAGATTGATATTCAATCGTTAGTTTATACCTATACATTTGACAGCAAGCATATTAGTTGAGTGCCAGAAAGAGAACAATGCGTGTGTTTAAGCAGTGCAGGTAAGAAGGGCATGATACGACGATGATTATTTTACACCAACTCTAAGACATCTTGGTTTCAGAGACACATTGAAACTTATCTTAAACGGTCAAAGCCTCATTCCAGATGAAATCATCAAAGAAACGTCCAAATAGTTGCTGCATTCGTGTATCAGTGAAAGTTTTTATCTTATAGAAGTACTAAAGTGACTTTTCCTACTTGTAGATATTTATAAATACAACAAATATGTAGTGAGTAATAATTGTGTATTGTAAAGGTATTATTGATAAGAAACCGACATGACTGGTTACAAAGAAAACAAAAAAGAAAATCCAATACTTACTTTAAAAAAAACGTTAAGAACGCGAGAAAATATTCGTTAGTTTTACGAAATTGAAGAATAAATAATAGATTTTTTTAAGTATTTTACTGGTTCAGCGTTTTTGCACAATCTCTCCTGATCTAAAGTGACGATGTGGCTGAAAACGGTGGATACGTAAGCCTAGTGAAGAGACTACAGACACAGAGACAGAATTGGAATTATTAAACTTGAGTTATGAGCTTTTTCATTTAATAAAGTAAGTTTTGCGAATTTACCAAATATAAGAAAAAATAATTTCGTTCTGTATTAGGACTTGATTCACATATATATAAACAAAGGCTAGGATAACTTATCTAATTCTGTACTTGTATTCCGGAAACTATATTTTTTATGTTTAAACGTAATCCGAGAATTTAAGCCACATCTAATTAAAAATAATAATTATAAAATAAGTAGAAACTTATATTTTTTAATTACTTTGACTTATGTAGACTAAAAGTGGTGCGTGTGACATAAATTTGAAATTTTCGTCTTCAAGGTCTTAAAGACCATACCCTTAAATGCTAGCGTATAGCGTCTATTTGATGATTTCGTATGGAATGACAGTACTGATATACTAAAAGATCGAAAGGATTTTAAAAAGGTACAGTAGATTTATACTTGATGCCTCCAGTATTAATGAAAACAATGTCGTATAGAGCTAGCGGTGACGTCATTATACCGTCGTGTCGAGACACTTTGCAGCGTTCGGCGCATTCCTCAAAGTTGATGAAATTGTTGTCGTTGCCGCCACAGCCCTGATAGACGAACCCGATGCAGTTCGCGTCGTGGACGCTGTAGCGCCAGCGTCGCGTCGGTATCCCACATTTGTCTGTGCCTGTGTCCACCGGCTGCAGGCACGCCGGCGCTGCCACCACCCCCAAGTTAGTCACCCGCCCACAACCACAAACCCAAACCCGAACTTCCACAACCCATAATTTAGATGTAAGCTTTATAATGGCTTTTTTAATTTGAAATACTTATACACGTACTTTACAATGCATATGAATTTCTTTAGTTAAGTTGTTTAGTACTGTTTTGGTTAAATATAGGACTACGTTTGAGTGTCTTGTGATTGTGCATTTTAGGTGGAAGAAGTTTCAAGAAATATGTTTCTATGGTTATGTTAGAGAAAAAAGAATGAATTATTTCTAACTACTCAAAACGAGGTAAGTTAATCAATTATTTTACTTACACGCGATAAATTTCACATTCATTTACTCACCAGGTCCGGTGGCTCCGCATACTTCTTCACACTCTTCGATACTGGAGAAACGGTTCGCTCCACCTTTGCACCCACCGTAAGCATAAGGTTGACATCTCCCTGACGCGAAGTCCCAATAGAACTTGGGGATGGATTCATGGCATGGGCCAGTGTCTAGACGAGCTTCGCAAACCTCTAAAACGGCTAGACGGAGTAAAAATTATAACCATGAACTTGTATGATCTACGTTGTAAAATAAAAAATTCGTTAGGTAAAATCCTTGGCTTCTACTTCTTATTAAGTCTTCCGTTTGCTCAATAGTAAATAATCATTTAATTAATTTTATTTCAAATGACTAGAATTTTATAACAAATATGGCTGATAAATACCTTGTACAGACAGTTACGTTCAAGTCGATATTAAAAAAAAAAGCCGTACAATATTTTCGGTAATTTGATATGAAATAAACTTACTAAAGTTTTTGAAGGCACCACATTTCCTCTCACACTCTTCTTCGGATCGATAGCTGTTGGAGTACCGGCACGCACCGATGTCGCTTTCCACGCAAACTTTCCTCGCGGAATCGTAATAGTAAGCTGTGACGTTTGTGCCACACGGAGTCAAAGAATCTGGAGTACGACATTCCTCACCTACCGGCTGAGGGTAAAGAGAGAGTATTATAATAAAGGATATAGTTATATATTATAATTTTGAAATCGGAATAAACAATCATTAAAATATCATAAAGGTGTTTTTATGGCAACGTTACATCTATCTTAATTTTTTGCTGAAAAGAATAATTTAAACATAATTTTAAAGCTTACTGTTCCTATAACTATTTAAGATACGCCATCTATTAATAATCCAAATAACTAACATGCCAGCTGCTAGATTATTTAGATCTTATTGCAAATGTAATCTATTATGAAAACTAATGAAATCGATACCGTTCTAGATTTGTCAACGATAATGAAATGACCATCAAATGAAAGTTGATGAAGTAGTTTTATGTATTTTGTTATTTCAATTTAATTTAATTTACTATCATTTAAGTTAAGGTAATTTCAATTTCACATAATTTGGTTTGATTTATTCGATGTTTATTTTATAGTTATAATAAAAACTAATGAAGGATAACGAATGGATCAGACTCTGTCTCTATTTTATTTTGCCGCAGCTGGCTAACCTTGAACCTAAAAAACTATATGATTGTTTAACTCAGTTGTTTACAAATCCTTACTATTTAAGCGTTATGATTTCTTAGGTTTTCGCGAATATTATTCATTGAAATAAAACTAATTTAAACGGATTTTATCGCGGTTATTTATTAATTGAATTTATTAATTAATTTAATAAATTGAAGGTAGACACAGTAACATAAACTTTTCTGGACAACCTACACCTTAGTCCGCCCCGTGACCACGAAGGCTGAAAAGCTTTCGAAACATCGGGATCAAAATTTCATAAATAACCGCGATAAAATTCGTTTAAATTAGTTTTATTACAATATTTAAGCGTGCCACAATGCTGTTACACCTTATATATGGTAGTCGCGATAGACACAATTATTATAGTCTACCACCTCACAAATTTCAAACCAATATATATTATTTATACTTAACTTTATCGAAACACTTCATCGCCTTGAGAAAATTCCTTATAAACGATGTCTACATTATAATGCCCATATTTTTTTCAAATTTCGAATTTTAATGCATAGGAAATTGAGCTGAGAGATTGCTCTTCCTCTTATCAATATACTATACTAAGACTTTCAAAACTTTCAAAACTTTCAAGATTCTTTTTATTTTATTTTTTATTACGGTATTAATAAATATTATTGTTATAGATAAACGTTTACAACACAGCGCATTCTATACTATACAATCTAAAAATGTGTCATGTGAATAACTATCAACAAAAACAAATATTTACCTCTTCTGTAAACGTAGAAGCCGCTGTGGTGGAAGTGGTAGGCGAAACTTCAATGGTAGTAGTTGTAGTAGTGAAAACTGCCGGTCGTTGGCGGCATCGACCTTCGCAATCCTCGCGCGTCTCGAACCTATTACATTATATTAAATTAGAACAGAAAAATACAATCGAGATGTTTAGTACTAAATATATTTAATGACATGACAACTAACTATCGAACTTTCTGTCCTCATACCAGCCAGTAAGATTGTCGCTAGCAGGATACATAACAATCCAGAAAAGCGACATAGCAAAATAGTTACCTGGTTCTTCCTCATGTACCTGTTAGTTGCGACCAAGACGCTTACAGTTCCATACTACAACAGAAGCTGCTTCAGTACTGAATGTACGCAGTCTAACTACAGAACGTTTTACGTCTAAACAGGTCACTATACTTAACTAAACCTAACACTCCCAGTGTTTCAGTTGATCGCGTTTTACCACCGTAAAGATTTAAAGGGCCAATAAAAAAAAATAGAGGATTAGGTAAGTAAACAATTATCTGAATTGATAATACATGATTATATTGTCGCAGAAAATGAGTATGGCTTGGACTATACAGAGTGTTTTTTCGCTTTTCTTGTTATAAGGATTAAATAAACTTTACCTGTTGTCGTTACCACCACATCCTGTGTAAGTAAATCGCGAACAGCTATCTCTATAGTAGTCGTAGTACCACATTTCGTACCGCTCCAAACAGTTGCCAGGTTCCGGACTTTGCTTGCACGGGTCTGGAAATTATAAGTATTTATCATAACTGGAAAATATAGGAGCAAAAAGATTGACACCGGAAAATTCTATTATGATATTGACATACAAATTTTAAAAGAATTTGCTGTCACTAAATTTTGAAAATTAAAAATAAAATACATATTCTATGGCATTCTTTACCAATCAAATTTTCTTAAGTGTGCTAACTTAGGGAATGAAATCTTTGGTGTTTGTTTCAGTTAAATTGCATTTACCAGTTTCTGGCCTACAGACTTGAAGGCACTCGTCAAATGTGGAGAACCTGTTGGGGCCGCCATGGCATCCACCATAAACGAACTCGTGACAGTTGCCTGATGTTTCGTTGAAGTAGTATTTCACAGCGAAATTCTGACAAGGTCCGGGGTCTAATGAGTAGCGACACACGTCTGTAAAAGAAAACTGTGTTAACACGGTGCCAAAGTCGACTTCAATAATAGAATTCGAAACTGTGTGCCCATTCTATTTACTATTATTAAATGTTTTACGTACTTATGTTTCTAAACGCTCCACAAGACCTCTGGCAGGCTTCCTCTGTAGCGAAAGTTCCAGTATGTCTGCAAACCATTCCAGTGTCTTTGTTCTCATGTGCGACACACTCACTGCGTTCTACGTCGTAGTACCAAACTGAGCCAGCTACAGTACACTCTTCAAGTTCCGACGATATTTTACATGCTTCAGAGGTATCTTCCTTTAACCGATTTTCCTACAAATTAGGAGAGAACAAGTAAGAACACGATTTACAGATACTTATTTTTATACTCTCAAATGGGTGCAATAAATTGTTTTGAACTTATTGTTCGTAAAATTATAAAATGACCAATCAAGTTGCTAAATGATGTAATCACGGAAAACGCATAAATAGAAATGATTGAATAGCATGCATCACAAGCAAAGATCAAAGGCATAATTTCGTTTTAAGTAATTTGCGCGTGTTACTTGAAATATTTATTGGATGCTGATTTTACTCTTACATTTGATTGTAACTTTGAAAGCTCGAACGATGAGTCATGTACTGATTTAAGACTACTGATACATAAACTTTATGTCGTTTACGAAAATAGTCCTGTTGTGCGTAAAAATATATGGCCTATGTTTTAAATTTGATGACATTTCTTACCACGTGAACTTCGACGGTAGTGGCAGGAGCTGAGGTAGTCGTGGTGGTGGTGGTTTGGGCTTCTGCCGGTGGTCCAGTTCTGCAACGCCTCTCACAATCGTCGCGAGTTTCAAAACTGTTTGAAATATTACAATCAATAATTTTTAAATTATTTTTATGATTGACAGTGAAGCCGTATTGAATCAAGTCGCAGTGTGTTAAAAAATACATTTACCTCTGAATTATTTACAAAAAATTTAATAGTAATCAGTGGCGTAACTATACCATATGAGGCCTGTGGCAAATTCAATCGATGGGGCCCCAATAAATCGTCAAATTGTATTGTAACTTTAATAAATCACTAAATTAGTCACCGACCAGTATTACAAATATTCTGTGCACTTTAGATAAAATCTATAAATGTAATTTTTGAAAGCATAGGTAGGTATTTCATATTTATAATATAATAAAAATTTAATATCAACTTGGGCCGTATCGTCACTAACGATCAGGTGAAATTACCCTAACTATAAAAAAAGTATAGTTACACTGCTGATAGTATTCATTATTATGCTTTGTTCACGTTCCAACAATTCTAACCACGTCTGGCCAAAATCTTACACCTGATTTGACTTGCTATGGTAAAACGTTAAGCCTAGTGAAAGGCTTAAACTTTAAGTACAATTGTCACAACACCTTTATATGTTCTCGATTATAGATATTGAATTTAATAGTGGTTGTTTAATAGGAGAGCTGTACAAAATACTACATAATGATCTTTTCCTTACTCGAAAGCTGATGTCGTTCGTACACACTGCCATTTTTTCAATGGCATTCCATTAAAATGCGTCCACATTCGATACAAATTGAAATAAACAGTACAAATCTCAAAATAATTAGCTTACCGATTATCATTCCCTTCGCAGCCACCGTACGTAAATTGGTTGCAAGCATCTATGGACGCATCGTAGAACCAACTCATTATCGAATCTTCACATGGTCCTGATAGCATCGGTAGTTGACAGATATCTGTAACATAAATAGTATTTGAAGGGCAATTGCATGGTAATGACGTATCAATAGCTCACAGTTTTGAAGTAATAGGTAAGTTTAGATGATATCGTTTTTCTGAATATTTTACTTCCTTTAAAGTTAAAACTTATTATAAGACTCTGTTAGCCCTTGTAATGTCTTGGTTTAAATTGTATGCATACAAATCTTAAAATGATCTAATTTTCTTCTAATTATGTATGCAAAGTAACTTAAGCATAACCGTCGATAAAATTCATCTAGTTCAAAAGGAAAATGACACCGTGAATTCAGTGAGTTCGTATTACTTTATTTTCTTGAATACTGCACCCTTTATCCAGCTATACCGTTTTAAAATCCTTTCTACGAATATATGCGCAAAAAAGTGTTTGTTACATAAAAAAAATCGTTTTTTTTTGGCCGGACTGCTCGGGACACACCTGGTGAAATTCACCAAAACAAAAAAGATTGCAGTTAAGTATCTTCTATTATTATGTTCCTAGCAACAGTAGATTTTCCCGAGCTACTTAGAAAAACAAGTTCAAAGTCAGTTAGGGGCTGGTAATACTTTTGGTGTAACAAGCGTCCATAGGTTATAGGCTATGGAATCTAACTACCATGAGCCAATATAACACTTGTTTGTCATCTTAGATGGACATAAACAATACAGACCTTGCACAGGCTTGCAATAGTATTCGCAGGTCTCTTCACTTGGGAAGTTATTGATGTTGCCACCGCAACCGCCGTACTGGAAGTCTGTGCATTTACCGACGGTATAGTCGTAAGCCCAACGTGTTGACATTTGTGTGCAAGGTCCAGGGTCCTTTTCCAATAAACAGCTTGCTGATATATTTTCTGCTACATAAGAACGATCATTTCATTGTATTATAAAATCCTGCCAAAGAATTATTATTTACGTACAACCTATTTAATAAACACACTTCGTTTGGTTATTAGTATTTTGCTAAATACATATTTTAAGGTAACTGATAGTTAAGATAATTACAATAATACTATAAACGCAAAGCGCAATTGTATATTTCAGGCTGAAGTAAGTGCACAGTAGAAATTCATGAATTAATTCCTCGACCAACTTTATTTATATAAAGCTATCTTTAAATGAAAAAATACAGTACTTTATTTCTTAAATGTATTTTGACATGAAAACTCGACCGTACAGAACACAAGAAATTTTGTGATATATTTCTGCGTTTGGGTTTCCAAACATTTACCAGGAAGAGGTCTAAGATTGGGCAACATGTTAATAGTACTTTTGGTGTAGGTATTTTATTAGGTAATAATAATAATATAAAATAAACTGTGGTATGTCGTACCTGTTCCATGAGTTCTAAGTTCAGGTGGTTTAACAGTCGTAGTGGGCGTGAAATCGGTACACCGATTTTCGCATTCGGTCTGACTGGCAAAATTGTTGCTATTTCCACCGCATCCTCCGTAATAGAACTGGCGACATCTAAAATTATATGCACACATAAAATTTATACATATACGATGAATAAAGTCTCTACTTCTGGGATTATAATTAGTACTATTATATTACTACAATCTTATTGTACTACTTGTAATAACCTTTTATTTACCCTACCCTTATTCTCAAACGTTTCATACTAACCTTTGTTCCGAGGTATCGAAGTACCACCGCTCTCTGTAGTTGGCACAATCACCAGTTTCAGCTGGTAGCGTACATAGATCAGGTACTGAAAATTATTATAAATAATGAAATAGAAATATATTATTATGATTAGCCGAAGCTCGCAACCTTGGTAACGTTATTTGTTTATTGCTGCATACCCCCTAAAGAATATATATGTATATATATATATATAGTTATATGGGTTTTCATCCTATATTCATATGAAAACTAAATACAAGGTAAAGAAAAACTGGCTCATGTGTATGGAAATTATATCAACCAACATGAGTTCCATTCTCAACAAAGAGCAATAGCTTTAGGTAAAAGCAAAGATCGTGATGAAACCCTAGCATGGTGACAGGAGATGTCTAACGACATAGGTCACCTCACCTCACCTCACCTAACAATCAAAATTTGTCACCAAGCACCTATAGGTGCACCTGAGAGCTAGTTACCTAAATAGGACTGGCGGGATACATGAATACTCAATATCAGCTGAGATTGTGGCTAAGTTAATCCTATATAAGAATAATCTTTAAAAATCTTAGTTGTATGGATAGTAATACAGTTTTCGAAGACGATGTATATACCTTATTATTATTAGAAATTTCCTGCGAACTTGTTATGTATTACAAAATGAAATCTAATAAAGATTACCTATAGCATTGAAGGAGTAGTTATTAGTGAAATAAGTTTTAGAATAGGTTTAATAGTTTCAAAGTTCACTTCATACATTCAAATTTACAAACTCCACCTCTTTATAATATATTAGCAGATCTAGGAGACAGTTTTCCTGTTATTTCCAATAGCCCGAAGACTTATACATAATGAAATTTGTCGCATAAAATCAGATATGTTATTATGTACAACTTCGCGTCAAGGGACGTGAGTTCGAATCCAACCACCTATAATGAGGTTGAGCTTTCGGTGAAGAATAACATTGTAAGGAAAGTATAGCATGGTGGTAGGGCTTTATCTAATGCCCGCCTGGGTAGCAACCACCCTCAAGTTGAAAATCTGCCGCCAAATACCAATAGTCGTTGATAAATGTTAATCAAGAAATAAGAAATAGCTCTTATATCGTTAGGTACTAAGTACATGCAAAAGATTTTATATCCAATTACTACTCTTGCCCCATAAAACCACTGCAATATTATGACAAAGGAAATTAGATAAGGCATGCTTAATATATGGTCATAGAGATATTGTACTTTTTTTCTGAAGATCGAGTTAATGAATAATATATTTACTTACTTGACATTAAAGATATAGGAATACAATCAAATATGCGTATTTCTATATTCGACTTAAAAATACTTACTTATAATTCCTTGAATAAACTTATGGTTAGAGATTTATCTGATCTATTCCTTAATAATAATGGTCTAAAATTTGAAACTGTTTAAAATAATTAAGGTATTAAACCTTTGGATAGGTTACAAAAAATAATACGAAGAATAGCAAATATTAGTCAAAACTGATAAAGATTAGTCTATTGAGATTTATTTTGATCAAATTATTACTAAAAACGATCTAAACTTTGGAGCTGCTTACAATAATTTTGATCTTTTGAATAACTTACAAGAATTTTCCAAAAAAGGAGATATTGTTCAAAACTGCTACGAGAATGAACTATCTAAGCAAAAAAGTCAATGTTCAAGTTTTCAAGTTATTTGGAATAAAGGTATGAGGTAATAAAAACGTGTCCTAATCGACAACGAAAGCGATTTTTTTTACGATTTCATGGCATAAGGTGTTGGTCCTAATGTTTGTACGCTATACAGAGGTCCGAATCAACTTACTATAAGAACTTGGGCAAGCTTCAATGCAGCTTTGTTCGTTATCAAATCTGTTGTCGTTGCCTCCGCAGCCGGTGTAGTAGAATGGTACACAACGGTTCTCACTCTGACTGAATGACCACACTGCTTCCTTATCGGTGCAGTTGCCGACATCCTGTTGCTGCGTGCATTGTGCTGTGCAAGCGACTAATTGTTAGACTACGTTTCTCCGTTGACTGGTATTGAAAATATTATCTTATATTTACTATGATCTTTATTTTAAGCCTTTTTTTCGGAGACTTTGTTTAACCTTCCGTGTACGAGGTGGTTTGAGAACATAACTCAAGTATTTAAAACATGTAATTATTTTTAAACAAAGAATATATAGATTTCCTTTGTTTGTGCGTATAAACAAATATTTGTTTTATTCAAACCTATTTTTTATTTACCACAACACATTTCCTGTTAACAACTGTCATAAAGAGTCATTATCTTGTTCATTTTATTTTCGGAGTTTGTCAAACCTCATGTATATGGCATATGCTATTTAGCCATCTAGTATACGGAAGATCAATAAACAATATGTCGATTATTTGAAATATAAATTGTTGATGTCCAGTCAATTGAGAATGAAAAGTTAATATCTAATTTAGATAAGTTAAGGCAACTAAGGAAAATAGTAAATAAAAAGCATAACAATGAATTAGTAACTAAATACAATCTCCCGTATTATTATTAAATACCAAAACCAAACCTCTAACCGTTACATGCAAATAAAGTATAAGATGTTAAATTAAATTGGTAAATTTAAAATTAAAGATGCTAAATAAATTAAAAGTGCAAGATTATTTGCTATCAGTAATTTTAGATTTTCTAAGATCACTATATATTTGCTAAAAATGCATGTATTTACCTCAAACTAGCAAACGTTGTATTGAAAGTAAGGATAAGAAATAACTCTGATATAGTTTAATTAAGAAGTTAATTGACTCACGTTTAGGTGCACCCGGCGGGTCACAGCGCTGTACACAAGCAGCTTCCGATCCGAATCTATTGGAATTACCCTCGCAACCTCCCCATATAAACTGTTCGCAGCGACGAGTCTCAGCATTGAAGCCCCAGCGACCGAAGTTACCGGAACATGATCCTCGGTCGATCGGTAAACTGCATTGGTCTGATGAATTTATTCAACAAGAACATTGGTTATATAGTTTTAATGTAGAAGCGTGACAAAATGACGGTATTATGTTTGATGGTAACCATCAGGGGAACCGCAATCCATTGACGGGAATACATTGTCTAATCCCGTGAAACGTTATACTAAAAAAGGGTTATTAGGTCAACTTTATTACTTTTAAAGTGACGATAACTCACTGGTAGCATGTACTGACGCCGGTCCAAAAGACGTGAGTGCCAATCCCTCCAATGAAGTTGAGCTTTCGGAGAAGAATAAAATCGTGATGAAACCATAACATAGTGGTAAAGTTTTTTCTAATGCCCGTCTGGCTAGCTACCACCATCATGTTGAAAATATGCCACCAAATACCAATAGGTGTGTTCCGGTAGTTGCACTTGAGAGCCAGTACCTCCACAGGTTTAGCGTGTCCACCATCTTGGGCCACATCGTCATTTAATATCATGTGAGATTATGGTATTAAAAAATACCACACTCAAGACTAAAATCCGCCAACAGATACCTATTTTTTTTAACGATAAACCTATAAACTATGGAAAAAATTAGTATGTCACCAATCAGTCAATATTCATTTTCTAAATACATTAAAGTATCCTATGGTTTCGTCATGATGATTTCTTTCACCGAAATTTAACGATCGGCATGGTGTCCATACGCACTATATGTTAATTATTATTACTAATTTACAATGTAGTATAATTCCGAAAATGTTAAACTATAAGTTAATATCAAGTTAAAAAATGTGCGCAGTATAATACACGTAAGAGAAGTTTAATTTCTTAAAAACGACTGGATAATACGAGACGCAGGTACTCTATACTATGTTTTAGATATACTACGTATAACAAACGTGTTTACATTTTCTCTAAGTTCATTTTATATTACTTGTCTTGGTGTAACCACCTTTGGAACATCATTTAAGGAACAATAATTAATAACTGTGGTACAGCAATCTTTATTCGAATCATGTTAACTAGTGAATGTTATTACATTCGTATCACTGCCATCATATTGACAGTCGAATCCTCTAGAAGTTCAATTTTCAAATAAACAATACACTCATATTTTTTCACCAGTACCCTTAATTCCAGTTTAAATATTGAATCACCGTCTAAAAGATCAACATTCAACTTACCAGTAGTTCTAGTAGGTTCGCACTGCGCTTGACACAGTTCACGAGAGTCGAAATTGTTAGCGTTGCCCAAACAACCACCGAAGACGAATTGACTACACTGTTCCCTTTCGCTGTCGTAGTACCAGCGAACGTTGTACCCGGCACAAGCGCCTTTAACTTTCGGAAGTTTGCATGTATCTGCAAAAAAGATTATTGATGAAAAACGAACAGTGTTAATGAAGTAAAAAAAATTCCACTAAACTAACTAACAAACTAACGAATCAGATTTTACTACTATGAACTATTGATACTAGATTGCCCGCATGCCACGGTGGTGTTTAGTAAGTGGTTCATACTGTGCCATTTTGAAGCTGGCCTATACAGCGTGAACTCGAAGCACTTTATTAGACTAAGTTTTTTTATTAACGTCCTATTGAAATAAAGCATTTAGATAAGCTATCGATAACACGTGTAATATTTAAAATATATTTTATTATCTATGTGTACAGATGCTGATGCACCTGCATGAATGTACTGGCGGCATCCATTATTGATACGTAGGATAGTTTTTTTATACATATTGGGATGAACTCGTAAGTTGAGTGAATAAATTAACTCTGTCTGAAGTATAAAATTATATATTATTCCAATTATTTCGCCTACTAAGCACAGTAAAATTTATACATAACGGCAACTACTGACAGCTTTGTATTGTAATAAATTGGTGGCTGCAAAATTTAGATTGGCTAATAACGAAACGGAACAAAGTTACATTAAAGATTTGCTACCATGTATACATACGGTAGTTGTTACCCTGCTGAATGCTGAATACTTTTTTTTTATTAAATTTGTGTTTGAAGTCCCAGTTTTTACCGTCTTTCTCATCGCAACGCGCAAATTCATTATCCGGGCTCAAGTCAAAGGCGAGAGGAGCATGTGGTGACTCATTGGCTAATCACCCAACACTACACACTGAAACGCACCACCCAAACCCTTCAAACTCCCGCATTGCCTGAGACCACCCACTTTTTCTATTCTTTATAACGGTATAGTACCTTGTGGCGAAGGTTGGACGCACACGTCCTCGCACTCTTCCTTGGTGTTGAATCTGTTTCCGTTGCCTTCGCAGCCGCCATACCAGAACCGCGAACAGCCGCCATATTCCAGATCGTAATACCAATGTACGGAATAGTTTCTGCACGACCCTCTGTCGGTTGATAAGCTGCAAGCGGCTGGTAACAAAAATATAAAAGAGTTTACATTATTGTATGAAATGCCACATTATACAGAAAGTATATATCTAGAACTATTCGATTGTAACATTTCGTTGGTAATAGAAATCATCTATTTGTGTGGGTGGTTCTAATTTTAGTGTAACAATATTTTTAATGGAATAGAATATCTCTCAAGGCAATCTAATTCCATAGTAAAGATAATGCTTCTATCATATAGAACTAAATTATATCTATAACTACAAATCAGTGTTTGAATTTACTTACTACAAATCCGTACACTATTATTTGTGCCTAGAGGCGTGTTATGTCGATCGATCATCGATTTATTTATATATTAAAGGCTATAAACACACATATAAACACGTGACACAAAAAAACAGTGAATTTAATATCGAATTAACAACAAGTGCACACCTTGCATATATATAACTCAATATTATTTTAAATTGTGGGTAGAAATGAGGGAAAGAGCACAATATTAAATTCTATAATAATTACAAAGTATTAATACATATTCATTCAAGAGTCGTATTCAAAAGTAAGCAACAATAACAAATAAACCATAGTACTGATAACTATAAGTAAATTAATTATTAATGTAATAAGATAGAGGTTAATGTAAGCTTTGTCATTCTACTATACTAAACAATTTAAATTAACGAGTGTATGGCGTCTGTAATTAACATCTATTACCGTCAGCAAATATGAGAATAGAAGGTAAATACGGGAGGATTACAAGGATGTTATTACTATAAAGTACATCAAACACCTGTCTTGCCTAGTAACTACAAGTTTGCAATATCACGCGTCATTAGAATTATTTTAATATAATGTGCAGTATTTATTATAACACTAATTGATATAAAGTAAATATATGCATATGAAAACAAAGTTACTACCGTAAACGTTGTAATCAATATATTTATTGTTTCCGACGTTCGACGTTTTCCACGACTTTCGTCATTCGATTTTACAGAGATCAAGAATTTTACATGTTATTATTAGTTATGTCGTCAACATCGTCATTTTGAATACACTTAAATACCTACATATATATTTTAAATCAGTTAATTTTCTATAATAATTTTCGATATCGAATTACAGTTGACAAACAAGATATAAAAGCGTTACCTTGTCTGTTCAGAGGGATATCGGTGCATCCGAAGAACTTGCTTCCCTTAGCCTCTGTTACTCCGTCCGGACAACAGCCATACTTGCTGGATGAGCAGTCGCAGCCCTGCTTGTCTGGTCCGCTGGCGGCAGTTTCTCCGTCGTCGCAGCAGCCGTACTTAGACTGGCGGCAATGACAGCCTTGCAAGCCAGGGCCTTTAGAAACGGTCACGCCGTCAGGACAGCAACCGAACTGGTACGTGTGACAGCTGCAGCCCTCGAAGTTAGGACCGGACGCTTCTGTGTGTCTGAACATTCACAAACAATGGTTTGTTTGATTTTATTTATGCATCATTGACGATGTAACGTAATTTTAATATTAAAAATTCCTAGGTTTACCTTTATGGCCACCATCTTACCAAATGTTAAGATTGGTGGACACGCTAAGCCCAGTGAAGAGACTGGATCTCAAGTGCAACTGCCGGAACACATGTATAAGTATTTGATGGAAGATTTTTCAACTTGACGGTAGTAGCTAGTAAACCCACCCTGGTTTTAGAAAATGCCCTTACCACCATAAAATTTACAATCACCACCAAATTAAATTTAAATGCCGTTATATTTAAAGTTGATCACGGCGTACATTCACCCAAACTGCAATCTAACATAAGAATTTTAAATAATATTAAAATTGGTAAAAGCTATGACTTATAACTAAAAAAGTGAAAATAATATGGATAAACGAATAAAATTGTACTCATTTTAAATTTGCAAAGCTACCCCATTTCCTTTGTTTTTTAAAATCGTAAATTTAAGTTGTATTGTATTAGAAATTATTTTCTTTAGGTTTTTTGTACCTTATTACCATAACTTCTTATTGCGTTCCAAACATTAATACAACAGTATCTTATACGTCGATGAGCAAGAATTTTAAATATGGAGTTCTCTTTCTGCCAACTTTGTAGTTTGAAAACTTGATTTTTATTGCAGTAGGAACAAAGCTTACTATAAAATATTAAATTCATCTTTATTCCTCAAGACCTTCAGAATAGAAAGCGTTTTAAAAATCAAAGTCAAAATATTAGTATTAGTATTAGTATTAGTGGTAGTGATTATATAGGTGTCCTCTGTTGTAATAATGAGGTATGTAACTCTAAGAAAAGGAACTAACCTGTCGGGACAACATCCGTGGGCGGAATACTGGCATCCGCATCCATAGTTGTTAGATCCTCGAGCGTAGGTCACATTGTCAGGGCAGCAGCCGAAACGAGCGTATTGACACCCGCATCCTAAGATAAAATTCAAACTATCAAACAGAGATTCAATATGCATCTTTAATATGAAACACACTTGTATTAACTTCAACTGTATAATTATTATAAACAACTTGAGTCATCTGATTTACCAAAAAATTTGCAAACAGTCAAGTCATAACCGGATTTAGATAAAAGAGGATATTTCACTTACAACGCCATTTCACCTCTCATTTTTAAATTTTTTAATTACATGGGAGATAATCAAATACATCATTACTGTGAAATAATAATTTAAACATGTTGTTATTGGTATTAACCTATACATATTTTATTATTCCTAATTTATTTCTAATTTAATGAAACTAGTCAGACGTGATCTGTGTTATCAAATGCTGTGCATTAAGGTGTGATTAAGGTAATTTTTGACCAAATTATAGATAGATTACCTTCCAGATGCGGTCCCTCTGCTGGCTTATAGTTATCTGGGCAGCAACCGAATGGATACAATAGGCAACAGCCCTCGTGGCCATGACCGTGTGCCGGAGTCTTGCCATCGGGACAACAGCCAAACGTGCTTGTATTGCAAGACATAACGCAGCCTTCCATTTGTGTACCATTCGCTGTAATCGAATCAAAAGATGCAGAACTTATTAATGATATCAGGTTTATAAGTGATAAGATATATGCGCATGGACATTAAATAAAAGTTTCCGAATTGTTTATAATTAAGCACTATGATCATACTGAACACGCTAAATCTGTGGAGGGGCTGGCTCGCAAGTTTAACTGCCAGAGAACACATAAAGGTTTTGGCGGCATATTTTCGAAAATCACTACTTATAACATCAAATATACACTCATACAAGTCCTTTCATTCCAAAGTTGTTTTTAATTGGAGAAAGGGTAAGTTAAATTTTATTTGATTAGGCGAGAAAGTTTACCTGGCGATACACCGTCAGGGCAGCAGCCAAATTTAGTAACGTTGCATGGACATCCTTCTTCGTCTGGACCTGAAGCTGAAGTTTCGTTGTCAGAGCAACAGCCGAAGGGAGACCCAGCACATCCTTCCGCCACAGTGCTCGTACCCTCAGTGTACGTCGTTTCTTTTTCTGACGTGGTTTCTGTGTCAGCTTCCGTTTCTGGCGATAGTATATTTAATTATTATTTGTGTAATAGACCAGGGTCGATAATTTTTGTAACCAAATCAAATAATAGTAGGAAGAATCTAATTGGAAAAGGAAGTGAACGTAACAGAAATGAAAGAATGTTAATTACGAGCGATCTGAGGTCGGAAAGCTAGGTTGAGTTTTTAAGGGTAAAAATGGTTTATCTCGATTTCTGGAAAAATTACAAGTTCTACGGAAAAAATTGAAACTGTAAAGTTGTAGGGAATGAAAAGATCTACAACTTTTGTTCTTACACTTTTTTACATAATTTCAAAATGTATGTAAAAAATTCAATTAACCAAGTTTTTAGTTTTAGATTTTTATCTTTTACATTTTTTTAAAGTTGGTGAAAACTTATCTATGTATGCGCCAATCACACAATAATTTTTTAAATTTATTTTTTCACCTTATTTTGATTTAATATCGACAAAGCACCCTAATTTTCAATCGAGAATTATGATATCAAAATATCTGCTTTCTTAAAAGTCGGTGGTTTTTTGTTCGTTGAAATCTCTACTTTTAATTATATAAAAAAGTATACATTATTACTATGGTAAATGTTCTCATCTAAATTTTGTTCTCTAAATTTTGAGTTTATGTGAAAAACGGTAAAGTTGTAGATCCTTTTATTACCTACAACTTTGTGATTAACCTTTTTTCTAAAGGACTTGTAGTTTTGATAGAAACCAAGATAAACCATTTTTACCCTTAAAAGTCAACCTGGCTTTCCGACCTCAGATCGCTCGTATTTTAGTTTTCCTTTCATTTTTGTTCTATTATCTTCTTCTTCCAATGGGTTTCATCCTACTAATTTTTTTTTTCACTTTTTAGCATTTTCAACCCTGGCCTATACGATGTATTTCAATAATGGCTAACGCGAAGAAAACACAAAAATATATAGGGTGATATGTGTCAAAGTGGGTTTGATTAAGGGTAGTCCAACTTACGTGTGGTGGTCGAATATTCAGGACAGCCCAAGTTGTCGAGACCGGTCGCTTCAGTTTCACCATCTTCGCAGCAGCCGTATCTAGAAGTTAAATGAGAGTATAGGGCCATTGAAGTACTGCGTAAATGTAAAAATGTGTCTCGCCTTGGCTTAATATTGATAACATGGCGAACGAAGGATCTAGATGATAATTATGTCAACTTTATCTAATTATTTTTATATTTGGTATATTTATGGTTTATGTATTTTTGTATTTGGTAGAGCAATTGTTAAGGAAGGCTTTAGATTATTTAAATATACGCAAGCGTCAATAGGAGTCAAGCTGTATCGGTAAAAGTTACAAAAGCGGGCTAAAAATATCAATTAATTTTTAAATACACGCGAACAGTCATCGCGGGCACAACTAGTAAACTTCAATTCAACTTACTTAGATAATTTGCAGGCAGGCGTTTTTGGTGGACAACCTTCCTGATCGTTACCCTCCGCTGCGGTCTTGTTATCCGATGAACAGCACCCGAATAGAGTTTCAGCGCAGGGCATAATCGGACAATCCAAATATTTAGGTCCGCTCGCCGGTGATACTTCGTCTGGGCAACAACCGAACTCGGATTCCTTGCAAGTCTTCGGCTTCGGACAACCTATTTGAATTCCAAGAATATTATGTTAAAACCACGATAAAAATAGGTACGTGCAACGTAAATTTTCAATAAAAAAAGTTATCATTAAGTCACTTTATGAGCAACGAAAGATGCTTTTAACTAATGTTTCAGGTTGATAGACGTTGTTACTATAAAAATTAAAAATTATATGTGTTTTTTAGTTAGCTGAGTAATAATATTTAAACTATACTTAAAAATCATCCAGGTGATTCCATAAGTGCATAATACATCAAAATCGATCAAGACTTATACAAGACTAAACTTACAAAGAAAATTACAAACACACAATCATCGGAATTTTATATATAGGCAAATATATGAAACAACATATTAAAGGCAAAATCTATAAACAATTTGTTATTGCTGATTATTTGAACAAGCTCTCAATTGTGTATAGGCTTAATCTTATACATTAAAATAGAAAATTTTCCCGTTAGTTTTTAAATCTCGTATCTTACGTATCATGTCCTAAGTAGCATGCACAGTAAAATTTAATAAAATCTACTTTTGAACTCCACTTATATTTTGAAGCGATGATAGCTCAGTGGCAGTGTGTACGACTTTGCGTCAAGGGACGTGAGTTCGAATCCAATCACCTACAATGAGTTTGAGCTTTCGGCGAAGGAAAATATCATGAGGAAACGTGAGGAAATCGTAAAAATATGGTGGTAGGGGTTTTCTGATGCCCGGCTGGCTACCCACCACCCTTAAGTTGAAAATTTGCTGCAAAATACCAATAATGTGTTCCGGCAATTGCACTTGAAAGCCAGTTCCTCCAAAGGTTTAGCGTGTCTACCTACTTGGACCGTATCGTCACTTAAGATCAGGCAAGATTATGGCCATAACGTTAAGCCTGAGCTATATTTTCTTTTAATAAAGATAATATCAAACCTTCATCAAATGGTCCAGTGGCAGGCGTTTTCCTGTCTGGACAACATCCAAATGTACTCTTCGAGCAATGTAACTTTCGTTTCTTGCATGTATGTTTGCCCGGCAACAGTGTCGTTTTCCAGTCTCTTATAGCTGTGAACAAGTATGTACATAACTAAGAATAAATAAAAATAGGTGTTTTGAAATCGGATTCCTTTTCAATTATAGATTTGTTTATTAAAAAAGTGTGAATACTGAAAGCTGATAGAGTGGAAGAAGAAAATATGTTGTGCTGACCCTACTTAGATGAGATAAGGATTATAAGGAAGAAGGTTAGTTATATACAATGCAATAATGTACCCTACATTAATAAACACTATTAACTAAAATATAAATACAATATCTTAAATTACATACTATCTTATAACTTACAAAAAAACACTATTTTGTTAGAAATTATACGGGAATTATTTGTAGTTAGAATTTAAAAAAATCATACTTATTCCAACTGAAGATGTAGTTGCTTCTGTTGTAGGGATTTCCGATGTCATCTTTGGCGATGCTTCAGCTGTTGATTCTTTGGAATCAAATTTTTTAAATATAAATAATGCACATTCATCTTCTTAACATTATTTTACAATAACATTAGATTATACGATAATTTTTGTCATTTCACTTATAGGAATATTTAAAAAAGCATTTGTTAATTAGATATTTTGGTAAAGGTACAGTTTGGAAAAGGATAGTACTCAGTAATCTACCTGAAGTAGTCTCGCTAGTCTCCAGTGTATGCGTAGATATTGTAATCTCTTCGGTGGTGGGTGATGTCGGTTCGCTTTCATTAGATAAAGTTGCTGTTGATATGTCTGTGGTAAAATTTGTATTTAAATATTAATAAAGGATAATATGACTAATATATTTATATATTATTTTATATATGTACAATTTCAATAAACACCTAGATTACCGTTCATATATAAATAATTTATCGATTAGAAGACAATAAAATGATATTACATTTGAATTAATAGTAATACTGCTTAAGTACTCCAAAGTGAATATTTTGCTTATATACATATGAACAATATTTTTTAAATAAGTCTTAAGTTGAGTATGAAACATACTCAATATATTTTTTAACTAAAATGTTCTATATCAGTAGAAATGGTTAGAAAGCGTGTTTTAAAACTTTAATAAGTAAAACAAACTAAATGAAAGTGGGTGAAAAGTATATATTTTTGTCTCTTTTAACCCTTACAGTATACGTTACTAATTTTTAAGCCATTCTGTATAAATAACTCGTTTTAATATTAAAAATCCTACGATCTATCACCTATATTTGACCTTTTACTAAATCATTTTATAAGAAATATTGAGGATTATTTCAAAATCATAGATGTTTTATACGAAATTGGAGTATTACCTTCCACAGTAGATTCAGTTGAAGACGTTAATTCTGTGAACTCAGTAGATGATTTATCACTACTACTTAAAGTAGACTCTGTAGTACCAGGCTCAGTTGTTCCTTCTGACGATGGAGTTGTCGATGCTTCTGTTGTTGAACTAAGATCCGTACGTTCAACTTCAGTAATAGTAGATATAGATTCCGTTGTCTCTTCTGTTGTAACTAGTTTTGATATTGTTGATTGAATGCTTTCAGAAGAACTTTCAGTTTCCATTGTAGTAGCAGCTATCGTCGTTATTTCTGTTAACTGTTCTGTAGAACTAGATTCAGTAACTGTTGAACCAATAATATCAGGTTCGGTTGTTTCTTTCGTTGCATTTGTTTGAAGGGTTGCTTCAGTAGAACTTGACGTTTCCAGTTCTGAAGTTGTAATATTAGACATTTCTGTTGTTGAGCTCGGCTCTGGGCTTTCAGTGATTCCTTCTGTTGTTTCTTTGGGTAAGGTTTCAGTTGAACTTGACTCAGTATCTGTTAACGATGTTACTTTACTCATTGATGACAATGTCGAACTTGCTTCCGAACTTTCTTCAGTAAGTGTAGATTCTGGTTTTGACGATATTACTGTTGTAGTTGATGGTTCAGTTTCAGTAGATGTTTCTGTCATTGTAGACTCGATTTCCGTGCCATAACTCGTTGCCGAAGATTCCGTCTCCGTTTTGTAAGTGGTCGACGATTCAGTAGACGCGTATTCAGGTGTTTTTGTATCTGTTGTTGTAGCTTCGCTTGTCTCTGTCACGGTTGATGATTCTGTCGCTGTAGGTATTTTTGTTTCTGAAATATAAAGGTATATGAATTGCCTGTTTTTTTTTCGGCAAGTGTATAAAAAACTATTCAATTTACATACCAGTACCACTGGTGTCAGTAATACTGGTGTCAGTAACACTGGTGTCAGTAACACTGGTGTCAGTGTCACTAGTAAGACCAGTATTTCCTAATTCAGTTGTTTCATCTGTTTGTGTAGATGAGAATTCTGTTGTAGAAGATTCAGTTGATTCAGTCTCCGAAGGGTTTTCACTACGATCTGTTATAGTAAATTCATCAGTGGGCGGTGGAACGGTTGTCTTTGTTGTCAAATCTCTATCGGCAGTTGTAGTCTCCGTTAAATCCGTTACGTCAGTTATTGTTGATTCTGTAAGAGAAATCTTAGTTTTAAAATGACCTCTATGCTATTCATGTTTACTTTAAAGTCCAGTACAAATTGGAGTAAATTCAAGTACTATAGTCTAACAAGGATACTATTTTGTTATGAAAGATTATAATTTAAATTAAACCTATAGTTAGTAACAAACGTTTATAAAGTCTTATTTTGTTATTTTGTTTTACGTCTTACTAAATATTTAAAATGTGAGTTAATTTTAAGAACATGTAACATTTTTTGCAACCTAATATCTCGTTTGTGACACATATCAAAATAACAAGCTTAATTATTACGATTTGTCAGCATTTATGATTGATTAATGCTTGTTCCAGTACGTACTAGATATCAAGGGGATCGCAAACGTGTTTCAATCTTTATAGCGCAGATAAAACAACAAAATAATCCTAGTATGACTAGCTGTTAACGGAACGTGCACTCAAGGTGTAAAATATGAATCTATAAATCCTATTAGTATCGGTGTTAAAAATAACAGTAATAAGGTTCGACTTCTAGTGTAATTTTTGAATAATCATACACCCATAAACCCTCTTTTTTCTTTATAAATTTAGGGTTATGGCCGCAGTTACATCTAACGTTAAATGACGATGTGGCCCAAGATAGTGGAATTGCTAAACCTAGTAGACGAACTGGATTTCAAGTGCAACTGCTTGTAAACACCTATAGGTATTTGGCTACAGATTATCAAATTGAGGGTGATAGCTAGCCAGGCGGGAATTAGCAAAAGGCCTACCGCTATGCATGGTAATTATACAGGTTATAATAAAATCTTGAAATAATGGAAAGTTCAGTGTCTATGACTATTAAAGATGAAGTAAAATGTGATGTAAAAATATACTCATTAAAAAAATTACTTTTACAAAATAAGATTAATTTATAAAAGTAAACTTATAACATATAAATTGAAAACAAATAAAACGTTTAAAATTTACTAACAAAAATAATAAAAATAGTGACTTTAAAAATAGCATCTACAGTAGACTTCTAGTAACCTACCGCGGTAGAAGTTTCAGTCAGTAATCAATCGCCTACTGTAAACGTAATAAAAAAATAAAAAAACAATATACCTGTAACGTCGCTTCCTGTTTCGGATGTAAACTCAGCAGACGTAGACGAACCTGTTAAAGTAGTATTTTCAGTTTCTGACGATTCGGTTGCTCCGGTTTCTGAAGTATTTTCAATATCGATTATTGTCGTTTCATCAGTGGGTGGTGGGATTGATGTCTTTTTGGTTGCATCTTTATCGAGTGTGCTTAGCGACTTGGAGGAAGTTATAGTTTCTGGAAATAAAAGTTAAGTTATTTATAACTTTATAGCTACGATACATACAGGTTTGTTTTAGGTCTTTTATTGAACGACTAAATAAGTGGAAAAATCTAGCTCATATTTAGATAATATACGCGTTTTATCGCGACAATAGTCTCTAAGTATTCTAAGATCGAATTATTGTCACGCTGTATTCGAGATATTGAATATTCAAAAGAGCAGTTCAACGCCCGCCGTGCCAGCTAGGTTATTATAAAACACATGAAGTATATTTCTCTAAAATCGTAGGAATTTATAAATATTCGTACTGCTTAGAGTAATTAGTTATCAGTATTGTAATATAATTGATAAATGTATGAGGTAAAGATGAAGAATTTGAGAAAGTAAAGTTTTCTGATTGGCTTTGGAAAACTCAATGAATTATTTATGCCTATATCACACAGAAATAAATAGCATCGCTACCACCAATGCGAATTATGTCCGCTTCTGGTAGTGTGTCCTTAGAAATATTGCAAAAATAATGTCGAAAAATACTCGTATGTCAAATATCATAAGCTCATACATCTGAGTATGAAGACAGTGGCAAATGTAACAATATGCTCTATATATATTGGACTTAACATTGAAATAGAATTTTAGAAAATTATATCAGAAATAATAAGGTGGAAAAATATATGTGATCTAAGGCAATTTTAAATTCTAGAAATCTTTCTACCATACTCTTGAATACAAATTGAAGAAATATCTTGCAGCTTATTATGACATTCAGACGAATGTACAGTGTATATAACATTGTGATCGTAATTAAACTAACGAAATGTTTACGTAAATCAGCAAATAGTAATAAATAACTTGATAATGAATTCGTAAAAATGTTAGGGAGAGGGTCGATAATTCATATTAAAAACAGTGTATAATCATCCGTTGCAGATACAAGTTGTAACAAATTATGAATATATGTTCCGTAAAAATACTATTGCATAAGTTTGATAATGATAATTCAAAAGGGATCAAAATCAATAAATAACCGTGATAAAATCCGTTTAATTTAGTTTTATTTCAACAAAGAATATATGTTCATTTTACTTGAAACACCTTTATAAATGTATTAAGTTTGATATGGTCATTCATACCAGAAAATGGCAACGAAGCTAACAATATACAAAATATTTATTACGAGGACAATACAAAGGTTATATCTGTTTCTTAGAGCCGTAGACTTTGGAGTAAAAGTAAAAGTTTAGGCAATGGTATTAAATTTTCAAAAGTAATCCACAAGACTCATGATTAAATAATGATATAGCTTTAGCATTGGACAGGTAACTTTGTGTACGATTGGATCGATCATGTGTATCTTATTTTATTCATAAACAAAATACAACATATAGTCTTGCAATAAGTAATCATATAAAGAAACGATAAAAATACCAAAACAACCAACAAGTTTATTACCCACTTGCTAAAATATTAGAAGTGAAGAGAGGAGACTTAGCATCAACTGAGGTTTAATTATAAAATGTAATTGTTTGTTTTAAGCTTTAATAATTGAATATACCTATAACATCGCTTCGAGATTCTGTTATAAACTCAGATGCATCATCAGTTTCCGAAGATTCAGTTGATACGGTTTCTGAAGTATCATCTTTGAAATCGGTTATTATCGATACATCAGTGACTGGTGGAATCGTTAACTTTTTGGTTTGGTCTTTATTACGTGTAGTTATTTTAATTTACACTTATACATAAAAATGTTTTTTTTTTTTTTAATAAAAGTCTAAAATATCTTCGCCTGTCTATGAGTGCAGTAAATTCTATATTAGAACGGCTCATGTAAACTATACTAGAAGGCTCCTACCAAATTTGACTGAGCAGGGAGAGAAACTCGAGTAGTGAAGTTCAATAGCGTTAGAAAGGGATCCCTTAAACCTACACCCGTATCGCCAGTCTCGGGAACTGCACGGAATTTCACTCTATTCCACACGATGGACCCGGCACCAGCATGGTTAGTCCATGGTTTGCTAAGAAGGGCATCTCTGCTATGACATACTCATACTACTACTATGACACTATTTTCTACTAAATAGAGAAAATATAGGTATGTAAGGTTTATCGTTTGGTATATGTAAGTATTCTCGACTAATAAAGGGAACTTAGATTAAGAAAAAAAATTGTAAGGTTAGTGTTATAGCCGAACTTATAGGTATTTGGTGGCAGATTTTCAAGGTTTAGCTAGCCAGGCGGGCACTAGAAATAACCCAACCATCATGCTATGGTTTCATCACGATGTTTTCCTTCGTTCATTACAGTGATTTAAACTTACATCCTCGCTACTAACTGAGCTATCATCCTTTCAAACTCCCCGGGACAACTTTCAACTACATATGTATTAACCGGGACAACACGTTCTCTTTGTCTGAAATGGCCTATTTTGTCTCATTTAGAATCAGATACACCTACGAAGCTAAGAATATACAGAATACACGGCTAGATTGACAAAATGGCTACTCCTAACCTTTAGAACAACGTTGTTGTCAATAGTAGAAAGACAAGTTTAATAGATAACATGAGACAATTTTATTCCTTAAAGTGATGGTGGGAAGTGTGATATTATACAAATTTCTCCATTGAAATAACATCATTATTGATATGAACAGTTGGATATACATTTGTACATTATATTATATTCATAGGGAAAGGTCCGAAATAACCATCTCATTCATTTAGCGACATAATATCATAATAACTACATGCAGTCGTAGAAATAATTGGCGTCGCCGGTCACGGGTGGTGCTAATTATCGATTGGTATCGATCTATGCATTCAAATGTAATCAAACAAAACCTACACTCGAGTACCGTCAATGTCCCTATAAATATAAAAAGGAAGAATAAAATATCTAACAAGTTTACAGTTCCCTCGTTACACGATTAGAAGGTAATTCGAAGAGAATGTTTACTTAATTATTATGTACTATATTATTACAATTAATCAAAGTTTCAATCCACAGTTTTAACCATAGATAACAGCGTTAATATACCTGTAACATCAGTTCCAGTTTCTGTCGTCTCATCTGTTTGGGTAGACAAGGTCGATTCTGCAGTAGAAGTTTCATCAGTTTCCGAAGATCCAGTTGATCCAGTCTCTGAAGTTTCTTCAGAAATATCGGTTATTGTTGAATCATCTATAAGTATGGGTACTAAATATTAATCCTTATCCTTATTAATATTATAAATGCGTGAGTTTGTTTGTTATGCTTGCACACCTAAACAGTTAAATCGACTATGATGAATTTTGGTGTAGTGATAGATGGTAACTTAGAAAAGGTGATAAGCTACTTCATCTCGCGAAAAACTTATCGGAAGTAGGGTAAAGAGAAGAATAAACTTTGTATGAAAACTTTTTATCGCGTCATTCGATATGTTTGACAAAATCAATAGGCGAACGTAGACGCGGGCATTAAGCTAGTCATAAATAATAGTAACAGTAATTAGATTATGTTTTGAATCTTAATACTTAATGATAAAATTTACAATTAGTCGTGTGTCACAAAAAGTCGTCGATCTATTTTAAATACTTTTGCGCAAATTTAAAGCAAATTTGTTATCTGAACCTATGCAACTTGCTTACTTGCTCGGTTTAATATTCATTGGCTTAATATTTTAATTATTAGCAATTTAAATTGTGAAGAATAGTACAGTTCTATATTTTCAGAGTATATTGCGATACAACAAAAATGTTTGTCGAGAGATCTAATTACTTGTTCCTGATTAGACTGTGGCGGATACTGGTCTTAACTATTTCAAATAAATTAAAAGGTTATTTAAAAAAATATCCCACCAGTATTTTCGTAATCCATATCATAAGTACTGGAGTCAGTTGTAGCATTTTGTTCAGTTACGGTGGATTCCGTAGTAAATCCACTAATGTCGGTAATTTCCGTTCTATCCGTGTCTAATGCACTAGAGGATTTCATTAAACTCTTTACGAACAATTCTTCGTCAGCTGATGATGTCATTTCTGAAAATAATATACACATCAACTTGATTAACAATACATTGGATGGTGGTAGGGCTTTTTCTAGTGCTCGGCTGGCTAGCTACCACCCTCAAGTTGAAAATCGGCTGCCAAATACCAATAGGTGTGTTCCGGCAGTTACACTTGAGAGCTAGATCCTCCACAGGTTTAGCGTGTCTACCAACATGTGCCGTATCATCACTTAAGATCAGGAGAGATTATGGCCATAACACTAAACCTTAATTAAAAAATCTAAGTTCTAAGTAGTTTTAAATAAAATAAATAACAGTTAAAGGTTCACGAGGTCCAAGTAAACAGACAATAATAGTCTAAATCAATAGTCTGTAATCATGTTAAGCAAACGAGCCAAATATAGATAACACACACAATTTAAATTTATGCAAGGAGCCATTTTTTTAACTTAAGCTTAACTTTAACTGCCTTCATCAAATAAATCTTAATTTAACTAACAGTAAATTTAATAAAATTTGATACACACTTAAAAAAATACATAATTTAAAAATATAACAAGTTAAATAATATAAAACGTATTTTTAAAAGTAACTACAACTACTCCACTAATGTGAACTTTGGTCTTGCATTTCCTTGAAAAGTATGTACAGTAAAATTTATCACGTCTCTTACAGGGTACATTTCGTGGAAGAGCCACAGTCGGGACGTCAAAAAGCAGCATGTGACTTACGAGCCGCGTTTTTCCGATCACTTGATTGATCTAAATAATTTTAGGCTTAAAGAGCTATTTCTCAAGAACGTTATAAGTTACGTATTAATTACAATTCTTACAAATGATGCGCGTGCACTAGTAAATTATTGTTCAATATAGAAAAGTTAAAGTTGAAAATCAGCCAGCAAATACCAATAGGTGTGTTCCGGCATTTCCACTTGAGAGCCAGTCGCTCCAAAAGAAAGGCCGGCAACGCATTTGCGATTTCCCTGGTGTTGTGGGTGTCCATTATCACTTACCATCAGGTGGAACGCTTACTCGTTTGCCCGCTATTACATAAAAAGCGTGGTGGAGTTTACCTGTAGTAAATAAGGTATAATGACTCGGCAATAATAATCTAAATCAAAATAATGCCGAGTAAAATAAAATTCATAACATATAACAAATGTAGTTTCTCAAGTTATATACTAGTTGATACGATCATATAAATATTTTAAATATTCTTACCGAACCCAGATCCTTTCTCATCGAAGGATAGTGTAGAATCTAAGTCAGTCGATACCGGGAATTCCATACCCGATCCATCCTCTGTTGAATAAATGAATATATTATTTATAATAACTTTTGTATTAGTAATGTTAAAAAATAATATTGATAGGTTACCGTTTTATTTCACATCTCTAAATATCAATAAAAATATTATTATTTTTCAGTTGGTTGTATTTATGGACGCCGTGTCACTGAACGTGAGTTCGAATCCCTACAATCGGCTTGAGCTATCGGTGAAGGGAAACATCATGATGAAACCATAGCATGGTGGAAGGGCTTGATCTAACGCCCACCTGCCTGGTTAGCACCGGATCCGGTAGTTGCATTTAAGAGTCAGTTTCTCCACTGGTCTCAGTGTGTCCGCCATCTCAAGCCACATCATCACTTAACATCAGGTGAAATTGTGGCGGGTTGTCATTGTCCCTTGACTCAGCGTCCGTACAAACTACCAACTAAGTTAACATTGCTTCATATATATGTGTTAGTTTATTGTACTACTATCTACATCCCTGATTTTATGGGTTTAGTTAAATTATAAAGCTTTAAGGGCTACGACTTAGGTACTTACCAGTACTCGTGCCATCACTGAACATTCTGTCATCAAGCTGAAAAACAAAATTGTAAGTTTATAGAAAATTAGAATAAAAAACTATTACGAAAGGCAACATTTTTTGTTTAAATTGACTTATGCTGTTGGCCGATAGGATTTGGCAGTTTCACCGACCTTTAGGAGCGAGCTTAGATAGCTTTTAGTTGAAAAGGTAACAAACGAGCTTGGGCCATTGTTGGCATGTAAATCAGCGAATTTAAACTAGCTAATCCCGACTTATTCGAGCTAAATATACCTACCAAATGATGATATACTTGATGATTTATTATTTGTCATAAATAATGGAAAATATCTGCAAAATAAGTTTTATGGAACGAATAGTTGAAGTGACATTAGTTAAAGTGAGCGCTTCAATATGCATCTAAACATATTTATTAAACTAATTTCTAGACAACAAGTATCATTTAATTTCCGTTTTTCTTGTATTGAAAATAATAAGAACATAACAAGGTAAATTAGCGCATAGTATTATTAAAATCAAATAAATATGCATTGATAATAAGATTGTATGGAAAGCTATCAGATTTCAGAAACACTTTATTTCAGGAAAAGGCAGGTACGTTTACAAAAATAATTGAAAAAAACTTACGGTTGTTCTTAAATCAGATGTGTCTATATCTATACCGACTTCTGGGTAATTTTCCTCTTCAATGCAATATTCCTCTTCTTCATCCATTATTGGAGTAGAATTACGATTTAGAGGTAATGTTTGGTCTGAAAAAAAAAAAAAAAATATATGTATTGTTCTGTAACTTGTTCTGCCTTTATGAGTAGACAATCACATCCACTACATTGACATCTATCGCCTTGTGATTACCTATCACAAAAAAATATACCCTATCTTTCAAGTTGGATTAAACTGCACACAGTGTGCTAAATTTAATAAAAATAGGTTCACTAGTTTAGGAGTTCATCGCGGAAAAACAAGGTGACAGAATTTTTCCAATATAAACATTATAAAGTGGATAAGTTTGTTCGGTTGTTTGTTTGTTTGAACGCGTTAATATTACGAACTACAAGTCGGATATCATAAATCCATTTTGTATTTGATAGAGCAACCATTGAAAAGGCCTTTATGCTATTTAACTTTACGCTACTACGGATAGGGGCAAAACTGTATCGAAAAACGTTACAAAAATGGACAAAAATAAATATATAATTTTTAGTTCTACGCGAACGATGTCGCAGGCACAGGCAGTTAAAATAATTATTAAAAAAATTATTTAAGCAATTATGGGTTAATAGTATACTTATTAATTACTATAATAAATACTATATAAATACTTATAATTTACTTGCGATGACTCAACTTACAAATATAGACCTCAAGGCGAAGTTGTAACAAGAGATTTTTTTATTATTTACCATTTCTTACATTGTTCTTACACGACAGTGTATGCTAGCCCTATCGGAACATACACCCACATATACAATACTACTACAATATATATTTTTATAAAATTAAATAAAAACGCTGAATCTTTTCTTATTACTAGCGATAATAAAGTTCTATAGTATGCTAGCAGAATCGGAAGTCGGTTCGGAAGTATGAGATGCCCACTAATATATTAAATGCCTGTTCATGTCACAGGGTTGTCAATAATATGAAGACACATGTGATAAATGTGATTGAAAAATTTAGTGTCTTCTCACTACAAAACAGGTGCATTATTATTAATAAGGCTTGTGTCGTTAATTATCTTCTATGTTTAAATTTTACCTATATCACACGGGTCACCGTTGCAAATCTCTGAGGAATCTATCACAAGGTCTCCAGGACAATCGTTGGCCGGTTTGTTTCCACGTAAGCACATTACACGTCGATATCGCTCTCCTCCGCCACACTTCTTAGTACACTGTAATAGAAAACCAATATAGTATTTGTAATTTGATGTTTCAATGCGTCTTATCGAAAACATAACAATTTTGGGATCTAATACTTTATAGGAACGTGAATAATTTAAATTTCCCTTTATCTCTCCGCATCTATGAATGATATTTCAGTAAGGCTGAATACTATTTATTTGAGAGATAATAGTTTATGCATATTTGAAATTTGAATTAAAATGCGAATATTCAGATGGATGGGTGGTGTTACAATAATGAACAAAGTCAGGAACGAGTATATGAGGGAGTTTGAAAGTGCCGCTAATGTTACAGAAGTTGAAACGGAATCGTTTGTCTTGGTTTAGATATGTTACGAGAGGGGAGCAAGCACAAGTCATGGGAATAGTAGTGGATATGAATGCTGAAGTATGGAAAGAAAGTGGGAGGCCAAAGAAAAGATGGATAGAGTGGGCGAGGAATGAGATAAAGAAAAAGGGAGTGAATGAAGAGATGGCGGCTGATAGAGATTTATGAAAGAAGAAAACATACTGCGCCGACCACAAATAACTTGGGAACAGGACAAAGAGAGAATGATTGATGAAGCTGGTAGGTTATCCATACAATATTACCTCCTTTACTTTCCCCTCCTCATTACACATCTTATTTTGGTGACAATGTATGCCTACATTGTCTTCTAAGATAGAGTCTATTTGAAGATAAGATTGCATTATTTGATATCTAACTGTTTAATGCTTTTGTAAGTTAAAAAAAAATACTTACCGCAGACCATGGACTAGCGTACCATTTCGAAGGGCATTTCTCTTTAGGCACTTCGCACGATTTAGTATCGTTGTATTTCGGTAAATCGGCACAGAGACTGTCGTTGACGACTACCACGGAGTTATTCTCGAAGCGACCACAGAATACCTGACGCGTTTGAACGCCTTTGCCACATTCCACGGAGCACTAAACAAATTTGAATTGAAATTTATGTTTTGCTAGTTACGGATTGTAATTCTTATATATGTAATAAGTATATTTTCTTCGTTTTAAAATTTGCTTCAAGGTTACAATGAAAATCGTTTTTTTTTTTAATTCTTTTCTCATTCGATCATGATTTTAGTAATTAGTGAAATGAAACTGTTTTACAAAGAAGTTACCAAGAAATCAAAATGATATTAACGATAAATCTTTCAATTAGGCTGAAAAAAATTATATTTTATTAATGATTAGGGTAGATAGTATAGGGTTCAATACAAATTAGAGATTTAAATCTTGACAATTCAGTATTCTGCATCCAAATAATAATAAGAATGCTTATCTCGTGGTAATTTCGACACTTGTCAAAGGGTAATCTGAAGTATTTTGCACAAAAAAAATAACTGTAAAATCGAGATCTAACCTTGCTCCACTGGGTTGCGTACCACTGCACCTGGCATGGTGGTACTTCGTCACAAGGTTCTTGCAGCACCGGCTTCGGATGATATTCACATAAGCTCGAATTAACCACTTTGCGGTCCCTAGTGGCACACAAAGCTACCCTCGTGCGGATTGTGGATAAGCACGTGTCACACTGAGGAATAAATTACATAGATGTGTATTCTACAAGGTAATACAAATTTATTTATTTTTAGTTCCAAGGATATTATTAGACATTCAGACAAATTGCTTGCCAATAGAGTAATAAAAGTTGTGATAATCAACATATAAATTGTGTAGTTAGATGTTATCGAAAGTATTTCTATAGCACGTCCTACATTCGGCGAAGTTTATTTCCCCGTTTCTTCTCTCCCAGAACGGCATGTAGTGTCCGAAACGGTAGTACTTGTTTGACTTCAAAAAAGTTATTTTATTAATCCATTTTTGAGAAATAAACGATTTCATTAGATCTGAACTAAAATCTCAAAGTATACTATACTCAATTAAAGGTCTAACAATTCAGTTGTGAATGTCAAACTATTATTACCAATTCAGGCGTGGAGAGGATCCGGTAAAATTTGATTAGGTCTAACAATATTTTTTTTTAACTTTATAAGTATAAGTACAGACAGCTGGTTACTTTCATACATCTCTTCCATTCACATAATAATTCATAATAAAATAATATACTTAAACAATAAAATTTGACAACGTCCTTTAACTTATTGCCCGATAAAGCAATATATTATCAGGAATGCTATATTGAAATAAACCTAGCTTTAATGCTAACAGTCTTCATGGAACTATTAGGAATATACGTTCCTAATTTTACTTCATCTGTAGACAACGCATATCACGTAAACTGGCTCCAAAATCTATACTAATATTATAATAACGCGAAAGTGAGTCTGTTTGTTACTCTTTCACGTCTAAACCGCTGATTCAATTATGGTGAATTTGGCTATAGAAATAGATGGGAACCTGGAGACGGTGACAAGCTACTTTCTCTCGCGAAAAACTTATTGGAAAATTCATCATAATCGATTCAGCGGTTTAGGCGTAAAAGCGTAACAAACAAACTCACTTTCGCATTTATAGTATCAGTAAGAATTACTTGTCGACATAATTTATTATTATGTATGACAGTATCATTTAATTCTTGAATGTAAAAGAATGCAAAATCATTTGGTGTATATATTGCTTCTAACTCACCCCTGACCAATCAGTGACGACCCAGTCAACACCGTCGCATAGCTGCAACGTGCACGACTGTTCTGATTGTGGTCTTTCCTCAGCGCATTCTTCGTCTTCAAGGACTTCGATGCGTCCAGCGTTCTTTTGATAACACACCACTTGTCTGGTTTGCTTGCCTTCGCCGCAAAGTTTGTTGCACTATAAAAATTAAATAATTAAAAAAATATAATAATAAATTCCATAACAAATCATTTAGGTAGTTGATTTTCAATAACGACATACTTCACTTAGGGAAACACAGTGCAATCTAAAGGTAGTAGATGACCCCCAAGTAATCGAATACAGTAAAAACTTTGGCTTTGAAGTCTAGCGTGTAGTAGTTCTATCGTAGAATACTCCATTTTTTTTAATTATGGAATATGTGGTAAATGAGATGGCGTGTCACTTGACTGTAAGTGATCACCACCGCCCATGGACACCCACAACACCAGGGCAATCACAGGTGCAATGCCGGCCTTTTTCTACAAATTAGTTACAATTTTGGTACTGTTGACTTTTGAAGTGTGATAATAACATAAATATCTCCAAGTATGAATTATCATCTGCAGTTAGTTCCCGGAATAGAGATACTATCACGAGATACTTACTGGTTTCCAACGTCCTGTGAACCAGGTCGGGCAGGAGGCGTTAATGTTGCATTCTTGATATAGTTCCGGTTTGGGTCCCAGTATGTCGAAACACTCTTTGTCTGATACTATCGACGGAAACCTGGTATTTAAAAAAATACATTACTAATTTATGAAAAATTACAATATTAATTACAATATCAGTAGCAATATTAATAGCGGTCAAAATCAAGTAAATTGGTTGTAAGATGCAAACTATAGGTGTCGAGACAGGACAGAGCCATTTACTGGTATCGGATATAGCAAAAAAATATTATGTTCATGACACGAGACATATGACAAGCACAACATACGAATTTATTGTACATTAAATATGGCATATTTTTAAAACACTCTGACCACGGGATGCATTGTTGGGATATGTCGTCGATATTCTAAACAAGAATGTCATCCCGTACATTTTTGATTACTTAGTACGCAAGGGAATGTAGAAAAAGACAACTTGGCTATGGGCCATTGCCACACCAGAATGTGTTGTAATAGCGAATCCATTTCTGTCCATAAGTTCGCACAATTAAATAATACATATTATAATAAAACCATAAATAAATTTAAAGTGAATCTTAAACTGTGTGGAACTTGTGGCTTTGAAAATTTGATATGCAACTTTTTTGTGTGACACTCGTTCGGGTAAAGTCGACTCGTGGAGACTAAGGGAGTGAGAGGTATATAGTGATGTTTCGTTTCTGTGTCGTGATCTTAAGTACATAACGTGTTTTTTAGAGTTAATAAATTTAGCATTATGGCCACAATATCACCTGATTTTAGGTGACGATGTGGCCCATGATGGTTGATACGCTAAGCCAAATGAAGAGACTGGCTGTCAAGTGCAACTGACGGAACACATCTATAGTTATTTTGAAGCAGATTTTCACTTTAAACGTGGTAACTAGCCAGGCCGGCCTTAGAAAGAGAGCTACCACCATGCTATGGTTTCATCATGATGTTTCCCTTCACCGAAAGCTCAAGCTCATTGCATATGCATTCGAAATGACGTCCCTTGACGCGGCGTCTATACACACTACCGACTGAGCTATCAGTATCAGAAATCAACATTACAAAAGAGACATTGAAATAATCGCAAGTCATAAACTTTTATATTACCCGCTGGTGATTATCTTCTCGCAGCGAACTTCCCTAGATCTGGTACCACCTTTTCCACATCTCTTTGAACACTGGCTCCAGGGGCCCTCGACCCAGTGCGCGGGGCAGGCTTGAGTGTTACATGTTTGGTTAATTGGTGGTTTCAAGCCTTCGTCGCAGAGGCCATCATCGACGATCTCTAATTCCTCGCTTGATCGACAAGTGACATTGCGAGTTTGAAAGCCTGAAATTGTATATTATTTCTTATTTTGTTACATGGATATGTACGTTACAACATTGCTATATATTAAAAATACATAGTACTTCGAAGCAAATCGTCGACTACTTTTAAATTATCTACATAATAAATTATTGTATTTTTTCATAGAACTATGAATTATTAAGACCAATATTTAATAACTTTCTTATAGATTGTGGGTTAAGCATTTTGGCTACAATCTTAACTGATATTAAGCGATAATGTAGTCTTAGATGGTGGATACGTTAAGTTTAGCGAAGGACCCGGCTCTCATGTGCAACTGTCGAAACATACCTATAGGTATTTAGTGACAGATTTACAACTTGAGAGTGGTAGCTATAAAATACCCTACCACGATGCTATGGTTTCGTGACGATGTATTTCTTCACCGAAAACTCGTAAAGATTCGGACTACCGATTATTATTGTTCAAAATTCTAAATAGTATCATTTTTTTTTTAAATTTCTGGATCTAATCCATCTAACATCATCTAACGTCTATTTGAGAGCACGCAGGAAAGACATGTTTACTACTACTTTGCTCAGTAAGTCAGCATTGCAATGCAACGTGGCAATGTTGCATTTTGGGTACTTTACCTTGCATCCCCGATATCACAGTATAAATATACAGACAGTATGGAAACTAAGCCTAGTTGATGAAATAATTGTCTACACTCCGTTGAAGCAATAGGGATGTAACTTTTAATGTTTGTGTTAATGTTTGTTTTTATTATTAAAATATTTTTGTTCTGTAGTGATCAATCAATCGAATTAAAATAGCTAGCTTAGAAATACAACTTAAGTGGGTATTCGTCGTCGAAAAGGCGTCGGGTAATCTTAGCAAAAAGCAGTAGTTTAAAACACGGAAAACAGGTTAATATTGACACACAATAACTTGCATAACTATAGATCTTTAACTTTATCATTACACGTTTTATTACTTTCTGTTTTATTATTAATTGCGTATACTTTAATTTTTTTTCTACCAAAAACCATGAAAATGACACTTATGACAAATAAATAGATAACTATTGCAGCAGTGGAAAACAGTGGATAAATATTGTAGCCGTCATCTTAGATTTACTTTTTAACACCTGACGCAAAAACGACAGGATGTTATAAGTTTGAAGTGTCTGTATGTGTGTATGTCTATGGCATCGTAGCTCCCAAACAGATGAACAGATTTTGATTTTTTTTGTTTGAAATTTGAATTAGTCATGAGTGTTCTTAGCTATGTTGGATGAAAATCGGTCCAACATGGCAGCCACCACAATTTTTTGTTATTATTTTGTGTCGGTTTATTTCTTAATTTTTTCTTAATTTATGATCTTTTTGTTAACACTTTCTGATTCAAATACTCTCAAAGCGCCGCCATTCTGGATTTACAAATGAGTTCATGAATTCATTACGATCAATCACATGGACTTATAATTCGATAACGGTTATAACAATAACAATAAATATAATTCTTACCTTTCAAAATCAGCAGGAAGTTTAAAATACGAAAACTTCAGTTTTGAAGAAGCCGAGTTCAAACAACTGTATACTACGTAATACGCACTTGGTATTTTTAAAAGATCGCGAAGTTAAACTTTGACATGTACACTCGTTTTGACGCGGCACTCACTACTGATGGCACCGCGAGAACCGCTTAGGGGCCTCGTACATACGTATGTTTGTGTGAGTGTGCCGTTTCGAGCGTAAATAGTTAGTTTCCGTACTATCTATATATTAATATTGTGTCGTTATGGTGCTTTTAGATATTTTTGAAGTACTTTTTCATGTTAATTATACATAACATATAACTAAATTTGTTTTTTTTTTTTTTAATGAATATACGTTAATTATATAATAACATTATTTTATATAATATTGTGTTTAATTATTTTTGTTCTTCTTTTGTACTATACTGTCGCCTACTCACCCCCGGCACACGAGACAGAGCATGGGGTAAAATTCCCGTGCACCCAGTTGTACTTCTTTGTTGGACGAGGAGCCAGTTCGCTCGGCAGACTGTACTCGTATTCGATTCCTACATTTTCATCTTGAAGTAAAAGCTGCAAGAAACATTATTTTTAAGAATTAACCTATTTTCTTCAACAAACTCTGATTGTATTAGTAACCACAAAGTTAATCTACGTTTATTAAAAAATAATAAAGTTGATTGGAAACTAAATTCTGTCTGGTTTAACTAAGCAACATAAGTTATTAGCTGATCTAAGTTCCTGCACTTTCTTGTAGACAATGATTCGATGATAGTGACAATTATTGCATTTAGGTTGCCTGAAATCCATTCTTAAGGAGTATTTTCGTCGAGAAACGATAACAAAAAAAAAAGAGAGTAAGTAGAGTATCTTGACTTGTTATTTGATTACTAATTCATAATAATTATTTTAGCCGATTGTGTATTTATTATTTAAAAATGTATAATATTAGAATAAATTTCCTATTATTATGATAAAACACAATGAGAATAAAGTGAACAAATAAAAATACTTTTTATAATAAAGAGCATAAAATGAACTGGGTTGCATCTTATTGACGTCACCTAATTAATTTAAGAGTATGGTACATTATATGGTAAATATATGATTTAAGTATATGCTAGGTAGAAAGTTGAAAATAAATCGCTTGTCTTGGTTTGGACATGTCATGAGAAAAGAGGAAACGAATGTGGTGAAAAAGTAATGGATATGAATGTTGATGGATAGAAAGGAAGAGGAAGACCAAAGAAAAGATGGATAGAGTGTGTGAGGAATGCGATGAAAAAAGAGTTTGAATGAAGCGATGTCACTGACAGAGATGTATAGAAAAGCAAAATGTATTGGGCCGACCCCAATAACTTGGGAACAGGACAAGATGATGATGATGTGTATGCTAGGTTTTATTCGAAAGTAGGTGCATATTATGCAATAAAAGAATTGCGAAAGCTGTCCTTGGTCTCTGGCAACACGGGAGTTTGAAGTGTCGCTGTGATGCGGTTTAGTGGATAGTGTTGAGTGATTGAGTCACCACGTGCCCCTTTTGCCGTGGCGTGAACCCGGGTAATGCCTTTGAGTTAGAATTTTAAGCACCATGTTAGTAAAAATAAAAGTGTAATAATATGTAATTCTTACCGAAAGGTACAGGGGTTCGTTTATAGGTCCCAAGCACCGTAGTTTATCCGGAGCGGCGAATCCTTGTTGACTGCGTTCATAGTACCAAAGTGCACCGGCAATTGTTATACTCCTCGGAAAGTCGATATGATAGTCTCCATTCAGATAATAGGTACCGTTCTTTGCTCGAAGAGCTAAAGTTAACAAAACATGTATATCAAACACGCAGAATTAGTGAATATTACAAAAAATTGTACGGACGCCGCGTCAAAGGACGTGAGTTCGAATCTACCTGCAATGAGCTTGAGCTTTCAGTGAAAGAAAACATTGTGAGGAAACGATAGCATTATAGTAAGGTTTTTTCTAACGCCCGCCTGGATAGCTACAACCCTCAAGTTTGCTGAAAATCTGCCGCCAAATAACTATAGGTGTGTTGCGGCAGTTGCACTTTAGAGCCAGTCCCTCAATAGATTTAGCGTGTCCACAAACTTGGGCCGCATCGTCACTTAGGATCAGGTGAGATTATAGCCATAACCTAAAGAAAATAATAAAAAAACTCAGTGACGTAAGATTGAAGTTTTAATATAACTGAGTTAGCAGCAGTTCGGCCTACTTGATGATAAACTGTTAACTTATCTATCACCTTGATTGTAATGTTAATTAATGTTCATGTATTTTTTACTTTATCCGTGTAGCCTTGTGTCTTGTAAATAAATTTATTTTCTTTCTTTCTTTCTTTTCATTGTACAACAAATTTAAAAGCCCTATTTATTGAAGAAACACCGTAGAAGCTAATTTGATTGCCATCTTCTGCGGCCAGGCAAAATTTAATCTGTCGGTTGCCTAATGTAAAGAAAGCTCTCTAATCAGGTTTCAGATTTAATTTCGTGCTTAACGTAATTTTAAATTGAGTAAATTTAGAACATGCAGAAGAATGGAAGTCGATAAATTAAAAAGTGGTCGTTCAAAATGGGTGAAACTCTTACCCAAATAATTATTTGAAGGACGAACTTCCATTATATATATACTGGATGCGCCCTCCGGAATTAACAGCATGTCGTTATAGCCTGAAATAAATAAAAACGTGTTATCTCTAAGCCTGAAATCTCCTGAATTGTTAAATGACTTAACGCGTTAATCTAATATTGCTATGAGTTTTTTGGAATGGACAGGAAGAGACCTATGAAAAAGATATAACGTTGCTATAGAAGTGACTTTGAATGAAATGCATTTGAATCATATAATTTTATAGTTTCACGATAAGACTATACAAACCTTCATAGTAAAAACAGAACTTAATCTTACATAATATACTAGATTTTACATGCGTCTTTGCTCGCCTTAATATTGATTTTTTCAAACAAATCAGATGTCGCAATAAAATGTTACAAACAAAGTTTATTCTACCCTTTACCCCACTTCTAATAAGGTTTTTCCGAGAAAAATTAACGTATCAAGTTCAAGTTCATCACCATCTTCAAGTTCCCATCTATCTGTTCAACCAAACCAAAATTCATCATCATCCATTCTGCTACTTAGGCGTGAAAGCGTAACAAACAAACAAACAAAGTCACTTTCACATTTATAATATTAGTAAGGATAATATATATTAAATGATATCTAAATTAAAAAAAAACTGACAGGCTCATGCCATATTTGGTAGTAAGTTTAGGCCAAAAAACTTTTTAATTGAATTTTAATTAATATACTTTTACCAAATATATAATCTTTTTATTTAGATAGATAATCGAGAACATTTACTTTTCTTTACTGACATAAACCTACAGTATTCATGCCACAGGCTACTTGGGTGTTCATAGATTCCAGGTTCAGAAACCCTACCCTAGAGCGCATGAGATTTTTTTGAAGAAAACATGTATAAAAAAGCAATGTGTGACGTGGGGACATTTTGTAACGCTTAACAAGCGATTTAACTCAAGTATCAGTAAAGGGTCAGTAAGGTTACAATCAAATAAAAAATAAGCAGAATATAATAATGTATGTTATTTACCTTTCGTAAGGTCTTGGGTTTCGAGAACCCCGTTGGCCGTGTGACAGTTGACTCCGTTGCCTCGACAATGCCGGCATTTGTCTTCTCGAGCATTCGAACCCAGCATCATGTCACAGCCGACTGGCTATAAAAAAAAATATTGCACAAAACTGGTCACTATCGAAAATAAATATAAAGCATACTTAATTGCATGCTTGTATAATTGTAACCTACTTGTTGTGAAACTGACATGCACTATATGTGAGAGTTACCAAGAATTATATAATACAAACTAAATTATGAAACAAACAATTAATTATAACCTTTATGTTACATCCCTGAGACCGACAATTCTATGGTCACATTTGAATTAAAAATATAAATCACTATAATTTTGTAAATGTCCTATGCCCTTCAGCTTAATGCATGGTGGTAGTGCTTTTTCTAGTGCCCGCCTGGCTAGCTACCAGCCTCAAGTTGAAATTCTGCCGCCAAATACCAATTAGGTGTGTTCCGGCAGTTGCACTTCAGAGCCAGTCCTTCCACGAGTTTAGGGTGTCTACCAACTTGGGCAGTATCGTCACTTAAGATCAGGTGAGATTAGGGCCATACCGCTCAACCTTAAGTATAAAAAAATGTAATAGCGAATTGTAACCTGTTAAGTATTTTATATAGATTTTAGCTCGGATATTATTCGGGTATCGAATATAGTAGCAGTATCTATATAAGAAATTACTCTATTACTCATTGAAACAATACAAGAAAAAATTTATTCAGCATAGAACACTAAAAGATAACAATAAAAAAAAGCGTACCATGGGATCGAAACGGTATCTGTTTCAGCATGAGGCTGCAATAAGAAGCGCTATAAAATATAAAATTCATTACCTGACAAGTACCATTGACGCAAACGTCGAAAGAATCATCACTGCACCGAGTACCGTCGACTACTTTCGACTTGTGCCGGTAATAGAAGCGCTCTCCATGCGGCATGCAGTTCAGCTCGCAAGGGTTGGGCGCCTTCGTGTACGGTTCCCATCTGGTAAAAAAAAACTTTTGTCAACCTTTCACCCCTGACAACTGAGTTAACGGTACTTATCCTGATAACACATACTGTTGAGATTACTATTTATCGTACCATGGAAAACAAACATACCTAAGGACCAGGTTGTAAAAACAAATAAATACTACGGGGTACTAAAGGACATGAATAGGAATGGCTACGTGGTTAATTCATACGCGGTCGAAGTGGTAGCAAGAGGTATAACAGCTCTCTCTATGATCATGTTAAAGATCTTGGCCTGCCTAGGACTGCAGTAAATTCTAAACGAGAGCGTGCCTCTCAAGCTGCCCTAGCAAGCTCCTATCAAATTTGCCTGAGTAAGGAGAGAAACACGAATAGTGAAGGTGAGTGTTGACGCTCGTCGGAACAGGGTTCCTTTAACCTGCATACGTGTCACAAGTCTTCTGACAAGAACTGCTCAGAGTTTCCCACACTACCACTCGATAAACCTGGCACCCGCATAGTGAATCCATGGTTTGCTAAGAAGTTATTTTCATCCCTATATACGATTTTAGGCTAGTGCTTTGTACGGCTTTTTTCTGTAATCATTTGACCATTTTTTTCTGCCCGTGTGAAAAAATACATTCACGTATTGTCATCAAAAAGTCATGGAATTCGTGTGACATAATTTGTGGATGGCCTCTAAGCTTAAATAACATTTCTTCAATAGATTTTAATGAATAATTAAAGGATACATACTATAATTATGAAAATTCTTATGAGCTAAATACATATTTATTTATAATTTTATTTAATTAAAGCACATTAATATAACGTAATATTATACAATTAAAAATATATTTTAAAATAGAAAAACAAAACTAAACAAAAAGATACTATGCAATACAAAATATGTAGCTATGTAGTTATGTATTATAATATAATTATTGAATTTATCAGTATTATCAGAAAACATATCGTAATCGGTATGTATTGTATGTTACATAATATGGTGTAGGGCTTTTTCTAATACCCACCTGGGTAGCTACCACCCTTAACTTATTAGAAAATATCAGACGACTAGTTGTTTCGGAAGAGGAAAACTATGAGCAGTGTCCAAGACTTGTGACATGTAGGTTTAAGGAGCCCCTTTTCAACACACCTTCACCGCTTGTGTTACCTTCTCTCAGACCAGTAAAAACCAATCCCGATAATGATTGACAAATACCGAACAAAACAGTGTTAGTATTAGAGAAATACAAATCTTACGTCTCTTCGGTGATGTTCCAGCTACATACGATGAATATCAGTCCTCAAGTGTTTCGCTTTGACTGAACCCACAGCCGCGCTCGCATCGCACTTATATACTAATCGGTGTTATAAATTACAATCTTATAACTAAATTCCCAACAATATGGTAATAAAATGTATGTCGAATTACTTACTTGTATTTAATACCGCGGAATGACTCGTTGTTGTAATGCGCGCATTGTATGGAGCGAAAATCCTCGGCATCCGCGGGACAGTCTTGGGTTTCGCAAGAGAAATACTTGGTGTCACCTCCCGTGCACTGGGGCTGTCCGTCCGAACTGTGAATTGTATATTATTTTAAAAGGATCTGAGAGATGGGATTATGAATTTTCATACTGGACACGGCCAGCCCAGTGTAGCCTCAATCAGATCCTTCCAAATCTACTCAATAAGACACTTGTATAATAATTTTATTCTGAAATATCTATTACTCTAAGTTATGTAACATTTATGAATATTGTACTTTGTAATGATTGCCTTTAAACCAATTTGTTTTATTCGGATAAAGTATTAATTATATTATTTATATTTATATTTATCATTCATATTTATATTCAATATTATATTTAATTGAGAAAACATGAAGGCTTCTATTAGTTGGAATATGTCATTGACGTGTGTTATCAGTTATCTAAGTTATAGAATACTTTTAATGCATCCACTTTGAGTAAAATCTTAAGGAGTTGGCTTGATTTATTGTGATAGTCATATATATGTTCTGAGGAGAAAATTTCTAAATGGCTAGAACAACGGTTCCCAATATTTTTAATTTCGCGGGTACCTGGGTATATACCCGCATACATTGCTCGTCGAAATAGATAGGTGCAATATCATTGCTATTTCTGTAGCCAGGCACAAAGTTTAAAACATCAAAATTATGAATGCAAACTGTATATTTATATGAACATAAAACTAACAGTTTCGAGCACGTGAGTAAGTATATAAATTAAATTGCTTGTTTTGTATCCACGTACACTTAAGTTGAGGTTTCGGAGAATGGTAATGGGAATCGCATTACGGCACCCTTTTTCGCTATCTACGAGAAACAAGGCGCCGCAACGCACACTTTGGGATCCCCTGGGCTAGAAGAACGTTTTTAAATTTGATATTTAGAACGAAGATTCAAGAGATTCTGAGACAAAAGAAAAACGAGCGCTTTGCCAGAGTAGACCATACAGAAACTTAAGCAGATCTAAAATTATTTGTAAATATTTTACATTGAGTATCAAATCTTCGGGAATATATATGTATTTATTTAATTTAATACTTTACTTAAATTATTTAATACTTTAATAAGCATCTTCCCATGTGGCAACTTTTAAAGCATTGTTTTTTATGTGTCTTCTGAGTATACAATGTGAAATGTAATGGATACAAAACTTATTTGCCAAATATTCAGGATACTGTAGATCTTATTAAATCTAATATCTTTGTAATCTAATTTTTTTTGTAAATGAGTAACGTTAATTGTATTTTCAATAATTATTACTAAAATTTTCAGTATTATGAATGTGTCTTATTTGTTGCTGTTTCTGTAACTTTGTGAGTTTTAATAGTATGTATAGTACTTGATATATAACGATACTTTGTACGATAGTTTCTTTATATAAAATACTATTAGAAAATTTTACCCAATTTGTAAACATATTCGCTTTTGGCTGGCAACTCCTCCGCCACAGGTCCTGGAGCACGGAGACACCTCGCCCCACTCGCCCCAGCCTGTACCATCGCCCCCCGGGAGAACATACGAAGCAGACAAGAACAAGCCCGCACCCTGACGTCTATGCCGACTTCGGTGTCCGGAAACCTGCCGGTAGAAATGTCCAAAATAAAGAAATGTAAAAAATTTGAACAGTTTTGAGTTCTAAGTATAATCCAAACGTTTTTTCGAAGAAAATAGATTCTAATAAATAAAAATATTAATCTTTTATGAACAGATGTAAGGACCGCCGAACCCTAATGACTTGGGAACAGGACATGAAGATGTAAGGAAATAACAACATCTTTGGCACCCAGTCAAGTCAAAACATAAGAGTAAAACTATGATCAGTCGAAGCTACTTACTTTTTGCCATTATCATTTCCCATATTCATTTCATTTTATTTTTATTTTTATTCGATTTGCTTTTGAATGCCCAGCGCTTGTTTGTTTATTGTTATAAATTAATAAATCTCTAATGAATACCAATCTATAATACATATAATTAAATTATCATTGTAAAGATTATCTTCTTAGTTACTTGAACAGCAGTTGATTTCGGAAAGTTATACACCCAAAACGACATAATTATTGTGCTCTACCATTCGGTATATATGGTAAATATTATAACAAATTTTTACCGAAAGCTTTATTCAAAATGTTCACACCACTTTCATCCATTCAAGATATTATTACGACTTATTTCTCGATGTATAAACAATTTTATTTTGAAATCGATTGAGGCCAAATTTTGTTAATTAACACCTACATTATGGTCAAATATCTCATATTTGTCGCGTTTGAGACTCGTTACGGACACATTTTATTAGAAAATGATAAACATTTTCTTCTTAATGACATATTTGATATATTTGCATTTCTTTTCTACCAAAGACTCTTAGAAACTTGATTTTACATTTTCAATACATTTTATTAAATACACTTCGTTCATCAATTGACAATATGCACGAGTGATATTCGATTTAAGCTCGGGAAATGACTTGCAACGTTGAATCAACTTTACTCTGAACTTAAAATCACTCTAAGCAGTTCAAATATAATAAATATGTTATTAAGATAAACAACTCGTTACGAGTGCACGTTACAAAACTGCAGTTTACGTTTTAAAACGCTGGCTCGGATTTGGATTATTGGTTTTAAATTTTATACACATAATATTATTATATTATTACTATTATTATATTAAATAAGTTTATAATACTGTAAGCAGTGTAAGGATTGCCAATGTTTTAACACGTATCTGGACTTCATTCTAGTGTCCATCTTTTTATTATTCTTATGTTATTTTATCTCAAACTGTCGACTGTGGTGTTTTCCATAGTTATAATAAAATAAATAAATTAATTTTTCGTCAATAATAAACATTAATTTTATTGTAAAATATTACACATTTCTTCTTATGATATAATATTTTGAAGCAATTATGGGATTATGAGCATGTCTACATTTACCCCTATGAAAATGAGTGTAGCTATTTCTTGCATATTTAAACTTAAAAATTATTATTTGAAATAAAATATGTACATTAATAACAGTGACAAAAATACCTCGCGTACACTATCGTATAATATGTGCCTATGTCACACTTAAATACATTACGAATATGAGATTTTGGATATGAATAGGAATATTATCAGCGGCCTCCGAGAGTATAAGTTAATTTTATGTATGAATATAGAATTTTTCAAAGAATAATAATTAGAATTTGAACAACATTTTACATCATTTATACTTTAATATTTAGTTTTCATTTTTATTCGATTCCTTTATGAAACAAACCCGTTTTTATTAAATGTAGTGAAATCGAATAAATTAAAAATATAAATATTTTTAGCTGAGTCCGTCTCTGGGCAATAGCGCTTAAACGAGCTACCGGCCGAAGATTGATTAAATATATATTTATAGGGTTGTAGGTGACAGTTCGTTTTCAATTCGATTTGTCGCATAATCACACACCTCTCGGGATTATGTTGTAATGTAACGAGTATTAAAGTTAAAATACAGTTATGTCATTTCGTTCAAACATTTTTTATAGTAGCATTTCAAGTAACATTAATATGGTCAATGTTAGGCACAGAATAATCCAAATAGATTACTGATTATCGAAAGACTAGCAATTTATTGACAGCCATCGTTAGTGTCCATAAACCATAAAGATTTGAAGCGATGACAGCTTAGTTGGTAATGTGTACGGACGCCGCGTGAGTTCGAATTCACCTGCAATGAGCTTGAGCTTTCGTTGAAGAAAAACATCGCAATGAAACCATAGCATGGTGGTAGGACTTTTTCCAATACCCATCTGACTAGCTACCACTCTCAAGTTGAAAATCTGCCGGCAAATACCTGTAGGTATTTTCCGGCAGTTGCACTTAGAGCCAATGTTCCTGCACTAGGCTTAGCGTATTCACAATCTGGGACTACATCGTTAGTTCACATCAGGTGAGATTGTGCCCACAATGGAAAATTTAACTATATAGGGTATGTATGTAGTTCCCTATACTCGTTCTGTTTGCTGATGAGAGGAAGAAATTGTGTATCACATTTTACACATTACACAGGAATTTTGTGAGAGGTTGGAGTGACTGGATTATTTAATTTTTATAGTTTGGTTTAGTTATATTTAAATAATGTACTCGTCTGTTTTGTACTTTAAATATTCGGTTTATACCGCGTAAGGTATATCTATTAAATTGTGTAAATAAATAAATATATATAAAAAAAAGATGAAGTTTCAACGCGATTATTATTTTTACCTAAACCATTTAAGGTTTATGAGAGTCAGTGTTTGGAGATCGCCGTGTCATATTCCCGAAATAGTATATTACAGTAACGTATGAGTTGTATGTCACAATGCTAACTCCCCAATCAACTCGGCGCCGGTTTATTAGATTTATAGTAGGTCACAGGCTGCTTTAATAATTATTTTCGAGACGTTAAGGCGATCACCCAATTTTAGAGGTGTGTGTAACTATCGGAATATGTGAACGTAGATACTGTAATCTGTACGACACGCTATGGAAAAATAATATTAAAGTAAAATTTAAGTTAAGATTTTGGTAGATAGAAATTTGATAGATTTCATGAAAGACCGGCGTAGACTTAAATACTAGCAATCATGACAAATTGGTCAACCTCTATTTTAGACTCAGTAAGACCAGTAATAGTGTTACGTTTTACAACAAAGTCACAAAACACATTACTGAATTTCCGGACAGTTAGTTCAAGAACCATGTCAAACGGGTTTTGATGTCAAAAGGCTATTAGGGTGGATCATGTGAGTGATCGTGATGGCTGGATTTGACACCCCTCTCATTACATCCGCTAATAACTACTATAAATACACAATAACCTATTATGTAAAAATGGACCTAAAAAAAGATATATATCGAGTTTCTTGCGGGTTTTTCTCGATGGCGACATTACTTTCCGAACTGGTGGTAGTTTTGACGTTCATAAGCGCCTTCATAGAGCCTAAATTTAATAAAGGTTTTGGATTTGATTTGATTTGATGGGTGAAATTTTTAAGTGATAACTTTTTTGGCAAGTTGAGCACTTTATTTAGTAGGTGTTGAAAGAGAATGATATGTACCACTAGGCTAGGTAACGTACATTCGGGTAAGTCACATCTCTGTTTTATTTATATTGGTTTAAAGCTATGATCACAATCTCATTTGATGTTAAATTACAATGTGGGCCAAGATAGTGCATACGCTAAGCCTAGCGTAGAGACTGAATATCAACAAACAGGTTTTTAAATTGAGGGTGGAAACCAACCTCGTGTACTCGTGTTTCCTAACTTTGGTAGGAGCCTGCTAGTGCAGCTTTAGAGGCACGTTTCAGTATAGAATTTAGTGCAATACTAGTCAGGCCAAAATCTTTTGGTAGATTATAAAGAGTTTTCGCTGGTACATCTCTCGCTCCCACTTCGATCACCTCCAAATTAACTACTAAGTTATTTCTGTCCAGGTCATTAAGTAACTCGTAGTATTTATTTGTTTTATAGCATGCTCTATAACAATTGAAGTTAATGAAATGCCAAAGCGTACCATAGTGGCGTAGTATCTAGTAGAGGTATTACGCGTAAAGTTCGGTGAAGCTATCAAAACCCATAAGGCTAACATCGTATGTCAGTTCGAAAAAAAGGTTGGTATGCAATAGACTCATCACAGTCACTCTCTATTTAGGTGCAGGCAGTCGTAAAAGCGATTGAACATCGCCGCGGTTACTTTATGATGCGGTAAAAAAATTAAGATTTATCAAACTCATAAATATAAATTGTCCTAAATGCGAATTTTATTCCTGTAATACCAATGATCATGTTCAACAGATGTTCTTGTATCTATGTAACCAATGAGATATGAAATAAGTGATACACTTTAATCAAATAGTAACAGTCGGTTGGTATGTTGATGAATAGGGTAATAAAATTTGATGACTACGCTATGCTGAACGATGACTTGATGTCAAGGCCGGTCACCACTCCTTGCCTGACCGCTGTTTATTCTTGTCTCCTATTGACAGCGAATGCTTTGTCATATAAAATCCCACTCACAATCTCGACAATTTCATTCTATTAAAAATATTTTAATATACCCTAGCTTTAATGTAATGAATGAAAATGTGACTCTTCGTTACCCTTTGAAGCATTAACTTCCTAATTACCCAAGGCGATCCTCTTGAAACGATTTAGGGTTGCCAAAAAACATAAGACACCTAGCGCAGCGGGCGGGTGACATTGAGTTTATGAATTAGGGCGTCCGTTATTTACTAAGTTTGCTGGTTTCACTTGGGCATCGTTTAAATCCTTATACAATTTAAATCTTTAAAATGTTCGTGTCACGTTGTTTGTGCGCGATGAATTCCTAAACTACTGAAGCGATTTTAATCAAATTTTGCACACTGTGTGCAGTTTGATCCAACTTGAGAGATAGGATACTTTTTATCTCTATAAGGGATCATAGCGCGATAGATGACATTGTGGACGATATGATTGACTACTTGAAAAGGCAGAACAAGGTCTGGTAGGTCAGCTAGTTGTTAATAAAACAATTTTGAAACATAAAACAAATTCCGAAAAAATTTAGGAATCAAACATCGTGTTCGAATGCGTAGTAGGGTAAGGTAGAAAGCGAATTCATACCATAGAGCTTAAATAAAAGTTTACATGTATATAATATAGATGACATTAGGAGTATAATAAATCATTTTGGGCAATTTAACCATCTGCTTAAATGACGATACTTTTCCCATACATTTAACATGGAGTTTTGCACTTTTTTTTATATTTTTTTCGCTTATTTACTATATTTAATAACAACAAAAAATGTTGATTTTGCTTCTATTATGATCCCTTGGACCATAGAAATTTTGATGTTGGCATGTAAATTTTTTTCCACAAATTTTAATAAGGCCAAAATACAGATTTACGGTTTTTTTTAAATATTATTATTTAATTTTGTTAAAACAACCGACTATTATATCATTTTTTGGAGTCTTAACGTGAATTTTGTAATAGAGATAGATGGGAATTTGGAGATAGGCTACTTTTTCTCCCGAAAAACCCATAGGAAGTGGAGTATTTATTGTGTCATCTGAGTTGTCTGACAAAATCAATATTAACGTGAGCGAAGCCGCATGTAAAAGCTAGTATCAAATACGTTTCATATTCTATTAATCTGTTCTTATAAGAAATTGTTACAAAATAATAAGCTAGTATTATATTATTGATGTAATTACTTACATTGTGTGTAAAGTGGTGCCTGGAGGCTGTCCATGTTATGCAGTTACTTAAAGCGATTACTGCAAAAAGCAGCGATCTGAAACAAATATTGAACAATTTAAAAAACACAGCACGAGTAAAAAAGAAACATTACATTACATTAAAACCTATTGTAATCCTTAAACATTTGACGTTACATCAAAAAATACACGAAACTTATAACTAAGCAATGTCGTTTTTTTCCTATTTGTATGTAATTTTAATCAGTTTAATAAATACCTACTAAAACGACACGACAACGACCCACAAATCCCCGTATTCCCTAAGACCGAAAACAGTTTTCCCACTACTTTAAGTACCTAGACAGGTAAAAGAAAAGGTTATCTTTGGCACGGTTACGCATCCTGAAAGCCCCGAACTATTTAGACAAAATCTTCATAACCTATCATACATCTATGTCTATATTAATATTATAACGATAAAAAGTTTGTTTGTTTGAACGCGTTAATTTTAGGAACTACAAAGTTGGATTTCAAAAAATGCTTTTATTTTTGATAGGGCAATTATTGAGGAAGGCTGTAGGTTATTTAGAATCACACTATCATAGATAGGACTAAATCTGTATTGAAATAACTTACAAAAATGGAGAAAAAACATTAAATATTTTTTAGATCGACGCGAACGAATTCGCGGACACACCTAGTTTTCATAGATTAAGTAAAGGAATGATTAAATAAATCATAACTACTGAACTTTTTAGGATGGGGTTATGACGATTCAAATGTGAAAGGTTTTTAGAGTACTTAGTTTTTGGATTTCTTTACCCGATTGTATTTATTTTTTTCGATTCAGCTTTGAATGCCCAACGAAGCAGGAGGGTGACGGCTAGTCATTTTTAAATTGACACTTTAATACGCTCCTGTAAATGCAATTGTACAGTTCAACAAACGTAAGTCAGATCCTCGCACGAATTACCAATGATTGACCGTCGCCGATAATAATACATTCCTCATATTAACATCGATAAAACACGTTCGAATGCGTCGTTCGAAACTCCATTACTTGCCTTAATAGTATGTAAATAAACAGTTTAATCGACGCATCCATCTCCGGTGTCGTTAGCAGACACCGAAACGTCGATAAAAATGTACGATACAGGACTCACGAGCATAACTGTAAATCCTGGTGCGTCTTTTGATAACATCTTTATTAGGAGTCTGTCCAAGCTATAAGTGATTAGCGGTTTTTCAATTGAAACTTATCAATCGACGATTCGATAATTGTCCAGGAATCGAGACTGGAATTTTACTTCCTTACATGAAACATAATAAAGATTTAACCTAAGAAGGAGAAATAAATCCATCCATTATATTTGTTAATGAATTTAACTGTTATCAACAGTTCTTAAAAACAGTTTTAACTGAGTATTCAGCTCGGAGTTTTAGGTTTTCTTATTTTACAAAGAATAAACTAAGAACCTCACAATATAGCTTTGTTAGCCCTTTTCGCCTTACAATATATTTTGCAACGTCCACACTATACTAGGGATCAAGTCCCGTGACGCAAACTACTATACAACTATACAACAACCAAAATAAAGTTACAGCCAGACCTAGAATAATGATTTGTGAATGTAAACTATGCAAAATGCTCATAGTGCATTTAATTAAAACATGAAATAATTCGCGCCCGTAAAGGCGCTAAATCTATTAGATTTTTTCCCCATTTTTGCGAGACCTATACTTTTATAGTAATCGATAGAAATTATCTTATATTGTATATTCCATGAAGTAATTTCAGCTTTCTTATTAAATTGTAAACAATCAGATAAAAATTGTTAAACAATGACATTTTACATCTATCAGGTACATTCGTTTAATCTAATACATTACGTTCTGTCACCAGAGACTAGAAGCCCTACCGCCATGATATGATTTCCTTATGATGTTTTCCTTCGCCAAAAGCTCAAGTTCATTGTAGGAGGATTCGAACTCACATCCCTTGACGCGGAGTCCGTAGACAATACTGACTGAACCATCGTCTCTTCACAATGTTACCTTAACACTAATAATACATATTACACAAATTTACGTATATTTTTAGTTCGTTGGTAACCTCTTTATTTTTAGATAAAACTCTGCTTACCATCACGCATAATGACGTCACTTTTTCGTACTGCTATATAAAAATATATATTGTATGTACTTCTGTACGCACGTGAGAAGATAAGTAACTTTGGCGTGAATGTTAAAAATAGTCTGCTTTAACATTTTTACGTAATTTCGCACAGAGTTTTATACTACGGATAAAAGGCCAAATAAAACATACGGAGATATAAAAAAATATTATGAATTGAAAACGCTAGATTTACAACGTTTATGTTTTTAAAATGAGAAATCGAATATCAATTAACAGGCCGGAAATAGTATAGTGTAAAAAACGTTATAAAACTATGTTCAGCTTAATTTAAAAACAATAAAGAAAATTTTGAATGAAATAATAATAGTTCGCAGATCAAACAAAGTAACTATGAAGTGTATAGAATATGCGCATACACAGAAAAGCCTCCAGCAAAATTGCCCTTTTCTACAATAGTTAGCGAAAGAGAAAAAGCAATAAATGTGTGAGATTTCTCTCAAAATACCAAAGTCGAGCAATTTCCGAAACTTCAATGATCATTATTTTATATCTTTTGTGTTTTTTACGGAATGCAAATATTTTATTATCCATAAAATACTCTCACAATCACACTAGATGGTTTTTAAATTTATTTATTTCATTATATACGTTTATCGTGCACGTCTGTGTAAGGATTAGGCCCAAAAATTTAATGTATTGGGACAGTTTCTTTTTTAATAGCTCTAAAATGACATCAGATTTCTTCCTATTTAATACGAACGCTAAAATCTACGTTATTAAATTATAATTATGTTTTGAGGCGTGCACTTTTGGATTGTGCAACATATTTTTTGTTTTCTCTTGCGCTAACGTTCGCAGGAAAAGTCAACTTGATTAAGGGAGACGAAAGCAATGGTGTAAAGAGACTTGACGGCATTGTAGAACGTCGTGCCGCTTGCCGTGATTTCACTGCCAAGACGCACCAATATACATTTCATATCAAAAAAATTAAATGGTTTTTCAACCATAATCATTAATCTCTTTTTAATTGGCCTACAAAATATAAGACGAAATTCCGACATTTACGAAGGCTCGTCCTTAGTGAGTGAGTTAATTAGAACCATGACTTGAAATAAGGCACTTCATAGCGGCTTAACTTTAATATATATCAAGCTGTAGTAATTAACATCGGATCGAGGGATATGATCCGTTGTTGAACATAATTGGATGATCTGGATTAAGTGAGTTGCAAACTTTCTTTTTGGTTAACTTGGTTAACTTAGTCACCTTGGAACTTTCTTACCACCTTGAGGGGATATAGCTGACCTTTTACTATGTTGGCTAACTGCTATCCGTTAGATTTATTTTGTTGAATGCCTGTGTGCCTTCTATTAATGACATTAGTCATTCCTATCAAGAAACTGGTTCTAGAACTCCTTATATCCTGCCTTTTACCCTCATCCAAATATGGCTTTGGTGCTGGTATCTGGCTGTTGGGTTTTGCTATAAAAATAGTATTTACTAAGAGGCGGGTTTTTGGGATGTTGGGCCTCATCGTCATAAATAAAATAAAAAACCCTTTGAACAACTTCCTGTGCAATTAGTTATAATTCCTATAGATGTAATTGCAATTTATTGATATTCATACTTTAATCGTAAATTGATATGACTTTCTTATGATTGATATGATTTTTCTTATAGCTGATTTTAATACTATTGTCATGTGTTCGATTAAGTTCTAATGTTACCAACATCGGCTGTGTTATGTTTTTTCAGTATCAGAATAAAAGAACTTCATTACTTCAACTGTCTTTAACCTCACAACGTAGATGTAAGTCCTAATTATTAGATGATCATTGCAATAGATATAAGGTAACAAGCAAAGACACTCTTAATATTATTCATTATTAAAAATAATAGTAGTGATGCCGGGAAAAGTTCGGTATGGCTTCTATTATTATGGCCAGAGTTCGATAGTGCGTTACATTAAAGGGATTTTTCGTAACACCATTTCAAAAAAGGACTATATTGCACATTAAGACAGGTGTCCAAGTAACTCGGTTTTGGTCTATGACATTCCAAAATTAAACAGTAAGTAGCTCACAGCCCAGTATAACAGTAACCTTGAACTGAACTTTTAATGTATCGGCAGCCATCATTGTTCACCTTGCTTCTATAAAAAAGTAATTCTGAAGTGATGCGGTTACCAACATACAACATTTAATTTTTATTTGTATTAATAAATTGATACATCAATCACGAACGTTGATAGCGAATCTAAATAGCTATGTAATTTATTAGCAAATAATTACGGTACGGATCGAATGAGTAACCGCGGCTTATCATCGCATCCAATTAGTTTCGCGTTGCTCTTATTCAGTATGCTAAAAGTAATCAACTTCCTCATATTTAAGGACCTAGGTCTTGGTTTAGATCGATCAAGGCTGTGCTGATGTAGCCTGAATAATTTGTTTACTATGACGCAACCATCTATAGGGCTGTCAAGTATTTAGATTTAAGTAAATGCTTTGAATATGTCATGTTAGAACTATTCAGATGGAGTAAATACCTATTCGGATCCTTTTTATGGAAACTTTGTTCTAGTAAACAGTACTACTGTTTTGTTGTAGTAACTCTATCAGCATGGTATACGGGTAAAAAACTCATTAGAACAACATAATCCAAAAGTAATAAAAACTACTTCTAGATTGCCTAACACTCTAATAACAGTCGTCACTGGCATGCCCTTATGTGAATCGAGTAGTAGCTGAAAATATAATAGGTGATATTGGCATGCGAGCGAGGAACTACGTAAACATAACGGTATGTTTTTTATTCATACCCCAAGAGGGCTCAATGACGGTCTAAAATATGAAGGTAACCTTTTATTGTTCGACCGTCGAGTATGTCTACTGTCATGATACAGTGACACTGCCTAGATCACTGGAAATTCATCACCACACTGCATTTCAGACTTGCACACTCACACGTTAAGTACACGGTTCTGTCAGGGACCGCCGTGTCCCTGAAACTTGTTCGACCTTGTTATGATTTTAGTAAGCTTCCTCTTGATGGTTCGCATTTATAATTCGTGTTATAGTTAAGTAGGTTTTCTGCTTAGTATAGGATCATATTTAGAACTAAATAGAACCGAGGTTTCTTTTTCTCATTCTCGGCAACAGCCCATGCCGAGAATCGGTCACTTCATGACTCTGTTATATTCGTTGCCTCGGCTGAGTGACTTAGTACTCGCCCCCTAAGCTCAATGAAGCTGTGAAAGTTCCCAAGGCTAAAACAAATGTCCAAACGAACAAAAAATAAAACTTGTGGGTGAAAAAAAGCATTGTACATACGTTTTCACGCAATATAACGGACAACTTATGAGACAAGTGTGTGGGTCTTTTCAGATGAGAGGTACCGTTAAATACACATTAAAGACACCACAACGACCCACGTACTCCCTTATTACCAGACGGCTGGGCTGCTTGAACTACTGGTCCGATATTAGGAAGAATTCCACAAATAGAGTGTTACGTACACACATGGCTGTAGGCTGTTTTGATCTTATTTAATATTATAAACTAATCAACACGTACAAAATTATAAAAATCTAAGACAATGTAACAGATATTCTTACTAGCACATGGTGCTTAGGTAATGCTAATGTTTAAGTGATTCACTACACACATATAACATGGTTATAGTCCTGGCAAGACAAGGGTGAAAGCAGGGCCACATTAAAAAGTTTAGTTAAAATTCTTAATGATTAGCTAAATTCGCGAAATATCATATCGGCATATCCTATTAATAATAGCAATAGATGGGACGAAATAAAAACACAAGTATGTATGTCTGATTGATACAAAAAAATTCGAAACGTTACAACCCTACCGTATAAACTCTCAATATGAATATAAATAAACAATATTAGCTATTCATATGGCGTATTATTAACGGCTAATTGAGTGTTATAATTAATGCTATATACAAAATCTAACATCCTGTGTTAGTATAGTAGTAAATTTATACCGTGATTCATTTGCCTGGATTATGAATGAAGTAACGAGGTAACGAGGCACTGCTTTGCATTACCCATGCTCTTCATGGAACCGGCATCAATTAAATTGCGTGCCCCGTGTTAAGAATTAATTAACTATGCATGATTTTCAAAATGTTAAATGTCGTTGGCTCTTCTAGTATTTTTATAGTGGAAACTTCTTTACGCACGTTGAGTGAGGTTTGTATAGGCAAATACTAAAAGGTCGCTTGATACGTTTGCGTCGCATGATACGAACAAAGAAAATAATTTTGAAAATTAAATTCTTTGAATTTTATGATAATATATTTATACATAGTGGAACAAAACTGCGAGCTTGTAAGTGTTAGCTGTTTCATGATTATATGCATTTATATTAAAGTGTTTTTTTTTGTTATATTTTCATTAAATGCTCTGAGTACTGATAGTTGTGAAAATTACATGAATGCTAATGATATTTACTTATAAATAATAGAAATTTCATTTTTGACAAGCCTTTTTAATTATGGATGATTTAATGACGATGTAGCCAAGATGGGCACGCTCAGTATAGTGGAGGAACTGGCTCTCAAGTGCAACTGCCGGAACACATCTATAGGTATTTGTTGGCAGATTTTCAATTTGAGTATGTGAGTTAGCCATTAGAAACATCCATACCACCATGCTATGATTACCTCATAATGTTTTCCGTCATCGAAAACTCAGGCTCATTATGGGTGCATTCGAACTCGCATCCCTTGACATAGCGTCCATACACACTACCAACTGAGCTATCATAGCTTCTGCTACTTAATTGTAATAAAACCAAATACTATGTCCAGCACAGCGTACGAGATTTTTAAGAATGTATATCTAAATATTATATATGTTACATCTCTATTTATTTAGCGAAAACATGCTAAACACTCTTGTGTCACTCTATTTACAAGTACACGAGCCGTGGATATGCCTTTAGTATCTATGCATCTATCTTTACATTGCTATGTACAGAGAGTACTCTCTGAATCAGTGTATAAACAACAGTGTAGAAACAGCCAACGTTCCGTTAATCTCAAAGGGCGCCGTCAAAAGCATTGCCAATAAACAAACGCGTGCGAGCAACAGGTTTGTGGGAACTATGACTTATACGTTACCGTGGACGGACTTAGCAAGTTACGGGCCCGCATTATATAATTTTCGCAGATTTTCATTTTACGTTTTATACTGGACAAGACGTTGGAGATGTTTATATTGAAGATAAACTTTATAGGCGGCGATCATCGAGAATTAAATTTCAAACACGCGTTACGTTGTTTTGGCATGCCATTTTTCTCACACAAAATCTCTGTTGGTCTTTATTTATTTTTTTTCAGATATTACATTTCTGATATGATTAGATAGAGCATCTGACTAGAGATGTGTGTGTAATATAAATAATCTACTCAAATTGAATAGCATTATTATTGTTTTTTATTTAAATAGTTGGGGCCATTACGGGTTCTCGAATGGCTACCACGTACCGGAAGACGTAGCGTTGGTAGGCCCCCCACAAGGTGGACCGACGACCTGGTGAGGGATGGGTTTATATAGTTTATAGGTTTAGTGTTAAAGCTACAATCTTACCAGATGTTAAGTGACGATGTGACCCAAGCTGAACCAAAGTGAACACGTCAAATCCGTAAAGGGACTGGTTCTCAAGTGCAAGTGCCGGTACACACCTATAGGTATTTGGTGGCCGATTTAGAATTTTTATATCTGTTTAGTTTATATACAAATTGTAAATAATAAAATTTATAATACTGATATTGTGTATAATTTTTATAACGACATATGTTTCTTTTACTGGTTGCAGATGTAATTTAAGTTAATAATTGTACATGTTTACTGATATTTCGCTGGCTTACCTTTTTTTAGATACCTTTATTACTTGTTTTAGGAAATTGACACTCATACCCATTACCCTGAATCCGCCCACAGTGCACGTTATTGTTTGTAAAAATATTTTTACGTCATGTAAGTGCTCGCTGGATATTTTTTGTCTATTCAAATTGACAGCAATAAATATAATAACTCAACACAGTTATTGTGAATATTTAATAACATTTTTATAAGTTTTTAGTAATAAAAGGGTAAAATTATTTAGTAAAAAGATTTTTTCGTAAAATAGATGATTATTCCTATATATTTTGATTATCTTGTCTATTACATTTGCATATTTAGAAAATACTTTGAATTTTGGCATATTCATTTTATAATATTGCTTTCGACTTGGATTTCGTAAAAAATATTTCTTGTTCTTTTTTTAATTTTAGAATTCCGAGAGCATTTTCTAAAGTATTCTCTAACTATAGACACTGATTTGATAGAGACATATATGCTGTAAGATATTGTGTTTTTTTTTTTATGTAACGTAACATATTGACTGCACTACAACTTACACCTGGTGTTAAGTGTAATACAATCCAAATCAGCGGTGATTGTATTTACATACGAATTAGAATTAGTACAGAAGTTATTATAAGAATATATATAACATAATTCATAAAACCAGTATAAGAGATATAACGTAAAATAATAAAAAAGAATAGTTTCGTTAATAAATTCGATATAATTTCCATATTATTGTAATTACAGTAATGTATTTATAGATAAACTTGTAATTGTTTATACTAAGCCGCAATTGTTTCATCAGTGTTTTTTTTCTTTGACATTTCGCAACGAGTTCGGAAATATATATATTCAAGATGATTTCATAGCACCGAGCCTTGAAGTATTTTTTCTGACAATGAATACAAATTGGTAGCTCTATGAATCACCGCTTGCATTGTTGTGAGGTTCCTCCACGTTGCCATCAAACTGCGCCGCACTTTGACTTATTTGATTATAATTGTAATGTGTCTTTTGAACTCAGTCAGTTAAGATACATTCTATTAATCGATTACGCAATAATTTAGTTAATGAATAAATTACAATTTATCATCTGCAATTCGAAATCTTTGAAATGAATTGTAATTGTTTTAAATAATTTCTATAAATATCGTATACCAAGGACTTATCTTTACTAAAGATACACTGCCTTCTTTTTTCATATGCATGTCTATATAAGCATGGTGGTAGGGCTTTTTCTAATGCCCAACCGGCTAGCTATCACCCTCAAGTTGAAAATCTGCCGTTAAATACCTATAGGTGTGTTCCGGCAGTTGCACTTGACAGCCAGTCCCTGCACTAAGCTTATTGTGTCCTTCATCTTGGGCTACATCGTCACTTAACTCCAGGTGAGATTGTAGCAATAATGCTAAACCTACAAATTATAAGAAAGTACTTATTTACTTAATTTTTAGTAATTTTAGTGGCAATTTTCGTGACATTTGATCTTGGCTCAGTTCATTAGGTTCAATAAATATTGAATAAGAACATTTTTATAATGACAGTTACTAATGTAAATGCATTATTTTAGGTTATATCGATGTTTGTAACACGTACAAATTTACGTTCTATGGATAGGTCAAGTTTACATAAATTTTCTTAGTAACTTTACATCATCATGTACATGTTTACTATATGAGTATTTACTGTATATAATTACTCAATTAGTAAATATATAAGTATCAACATTAAGGATTTCTTTCTTCTTCTAAAGGACACTTTCAATAAAGATTCCGCGAGAAAAAGTAGCCTATCTACGTCTCCTGAGATCCATCTATCTCTGTACAAATATTCATCACTATCGGTTTAGTCGTGAAAGCGTAACAAACAAAGTCACTTTCACATTTATAATATTACTGTGATAATGATCATACAGCGAAAAAGTTTGTTTGTTCGTTTGATCGCGTTAAAGTCAGGAAGAACAAGTCGGATTTCAAAAATTATTTTTGTTTTTGATAGAGCAATTATTGAAGAAGACTTTAAGTCATTTAAAATCACACCAGCATCAATAGAAGCATAGCTGTATTGATTTTTTTTACAAAAACGGGTAAAAAAGGTTAAATATTTTTAGTTCCACGCAAACAAAGTCGCGGGCACAGCTAAAGGTAATATATAGTCGTTTTGATTATAACCACGTCTTGAAGCGAGACTTGAAACGAAATCTGCGAATTATTAAAAAAAAAATTGTTTGGACGACCGCGGTGAATTAATATTACATTGTTCGGAGGATATTTATTTGATGTTTATTGTCGTCTATATAGCAAACTCGCCTGTTGGATGTCTGCATTACGAAAACTGAGTTAATAATAAGTAGGTAGAGTATATTTGTATTTAATAGTTAATAACAAATAACAATGTCAATCTAAACGCTTTTGGCAGGTAATTGTAATGAGACGTTCGTAAATAAGCGGTATACAGTGTACGCGGCAGACGTAGCGGCGCTGTGCAGCAGACGGCCTCAGTCGCAGTTTCGGAATAGTGATTCGACGGATTTATATCGATTTTAATATTATTTTTTCTATTTATATTTTTTGAAGCGATGAAAAAATACGAACTGACGGTAACGCGGGCTGCTTTAGTGTAATTATATAATAGAAGATTATATCCAACGTATATAATCGAATCAATTGAAGCGATGATGCCTTATTTGGTATGTTGTATGGTAACCGCGTAAACGGACGTGATTTCGATCCCTACAATAAATCTGACTTTTCGGTGAGGGAAAACATCGTGAGAAAACCATACGTACTCTAGTAGTAGAGCTTTTTATAATGCCCTACATGCTAGCTGCACGTTCAAGTTGAAAATATACCGCCAAATGCCCTATAAGTTTATTTCGGCAATTGTATTTAGATCAACCAGCTTAAGGGACTGTAGCGATAACGCTAAGCCTGTAAAGTTTATATATTTTTGAATTACTAACCGGTTTTTGATTTAAATGCATACCCAATGTATCCAATAGTTATCATAACAAATGTTATAAATGTGATTGTAATTTTCGTTGTTTGTTCTTTACACCTCAACTACTCGACCTATCATAAAATTTGAATATACGTAGAAAATGATATGTAGAAAAGAACATAGGATATATTTTGTCTAGACAAAAGTACCAATACAAGTGTATAATTAAAACACTTTTAGATCCCCACAATCTACATGAACGTAAACAAATGTAGTATATGATATGTAAACGAATCCGGACCCTTTTACTGTTTTATACCAAAAAAGAATCCCAACACTGAGCGTAGGTTGTCTATGCTGCTTTAAAAGTTATGTATGTATATTTGAACCTTAATAGGTAAATATCACTATACAAATCGAAATTATTACGATAGAGCAAAATCACTCTTATTGTTTAACTCTTTAATACTTTTTTTTGTTTGTTTCGACAAATTATCCTAAATGCATATTTTTTTTATTTTCAGCTGAGTGGGTATTATTAAGCCTAACGTATGTATGACGTATGACATATATATTAAAACTCGACGAAGTGTATTTCGGTTTCGTGCTGATGATATCAAAATAAATGAATCAAAATAACCATGTTTAATAATAACAATGAAAAAGACGTGTCAAGGTTTCTCATTTAATATGTTTATTTTATACTCGATAAATATTGGTCATCCCTATGTCAGAGACGTTACGAGGAATAGCCAATACACAGTGTTTAGTATTATCTTATTAATTATACTTCGCAAATTGTTCTAGCCTTTATGGCTAAGTATATTGAGAAGTCTTAGAAGTATAGCTGGCATAAGAATGATAGATAAAGTAAGGAATAGTGTGATAAGGGAACGTTGTGGTATGGTAGAGGATGTAGTGACAAAGATAGAGAAAGGGATGCTTAATTGGTATGGACATTTAGAGAGGATGGGTGAAAGAAGATTGACGAAACAAATTTACAAGGCGTGTGTGACTGGGCAAGCTGGTAAAGGTCGGCCTAGGCGAACATATCTCAACCAGATCGAGGACGTTCTGGAGAAAGGCCAGGTCAAAAGTACCCGTAACAGAAGAGCATGTATGAAGGTGCTCATGAAAGTAGAAGAAGCGAAAGATGTGTGTCAGGTTCGTAGCAAGTGGAAGGATGCGGTCTCTGCCTACCCTTATGGGAGTGAGGCGTGATATTATCTATGTATGTATGAATGTATATTCTCGTAGTTAGCCGACACTATTGGTCTATTTGTAGTATTTGATTCTCTACTTTATTTACTATTCAGTTTTGACTATATAATTAAGCAATTAAAATAAGTATACAAGTCAGACGCAAATGTTTAACGTTTTTGAGAAGATATTAATTTTACCGTTAATTTTTACCACTAAAATCAAACACCCGTTACTGTGATCAAACAAAAGTTACTCAGAACGAAAAAAAATCATTATGTACATACAAACTGTAGGCATTCGCAAAACGCGTCACTTTATTATATGCTAACTGCCCGCGACTTCTCTCGCGTGACAATTAAAATTAATTTATAATTTTTGCTCCTTTCTGTAACTCTTTTCAACACAGCTCTGCTCGTATTGATGCTAGCGTGATGTTAAATAACCGAAAGCCTTCCTCAATGATTGCGCTTTCAAATATATTTTTTTATAATCGTGTGGTAGTTTCTTAGATTAGAGTGTGCAAACAAACACGCAAACTTGTCCGCTTTATAATATTAATATAGATAATGTTTATTCGTCGGCTGCGTATCGAACAATGGCTTGCGATGCCAGTACAACGGCGACGTTCATTTGTATTCGATGGTAGTAGCGAATGGGGCGATGAAATTTATGATAGTTTATTATTAGGAACTGTGTCATTATGATATCACGCTATTATGAATAACGATAGACGGTTTTGTGCATGCAGCGCTGTCTACGACTAAAGAGTCGCAATGGATTACCGTTTAGATTTGTACAGTAGGTACCATACAAAACAGTGATAACCTGCAAAATATACCTAATTCTCAATTGCAATTAACTGATCCTGAAACCCTTCTAAATAAAAAAATCAAATAAATAGTTTTTATAACAACAAAATAATTTTTGAAATCAGACAGATAGTTCCTAAGGGGACCTTAAGACGATCAAATAAGTTTGACAAATTTGGTTGTCAAACTTTGCATTTTCATGTAGACAAAATGTAGATTGTTGACAAGGAAAGCCAAGTTAACAAGAAAATTTTACAAGTGCATAAGGTTTGTCAATAAATTTGATTGTTTCCAGAGCCATTAAGATTAGTTAGTTCAAACAAACACACAAACTTTCCGCTTTATAATATTAATATACTCGTAGATTTCTCAAAGATATTTTTCGTGTCAACATCTCTCCCTTTTATTTAACTGAAACTTTTTAAGGAAGGGCTTTTAAATTTTGATCCGCAACCTTTTGTGTGACGATAGTTTGGGTAAAGTCATCTCAAGGCGAGCAAGAAAGCGAGAGAGAGATGATGTGTCACTTCTTGATATTTATTTCAGAAATATGTGTAATTGTATTATGGGTTGGTGAACAAATATTGTTATTGTTATATCCAATCAAAAATTCAATACAAACATCGAGTATCTAGAAATTCCTAAAAACAGATAGCACGTCTCGATTGCGCGGAACACGCACACATTGAAACCTTATCGTTCGCAGTAGCATTACAAACAAACAATTTATAATAATTGCCTGCCTAGAAAATTCTATCTCCCTTTAAACATTATCGGTGTCATAAATCATATTTTACTGGCTCCTGTGTGGTCCCTGCCTGCAATTCAGTCAGTTTCATTTTATACAGTTAAGCGTTCTGACCACAATCTCATCTGATGTTCCCAAGTTGTTGGATACAGTAAGCCTAATGGAGAAACTGGCACTCAAGTGCAACTACTGGAACACACGTATTGGTATTTGGCAGCAGATTTTCGGCTTGACGGTGTTAATAAGCCGGGCAATAGAAATAACCCTATGTGCTATGGTTTCATCACGATATTTTCCTAACCGAAAGCTCAAGTTCATTGCAGGTGGATTCGCACTAACGTCCCTTTACGCAGCGTCCGTACACACTACCAACTGTGCTGTCATCGCTCCGTGTGATAAATATGGTAATCCCAGTAAGAGAGGTATTTATAAACATTAGGAACGGATTAAACTGTAGATAAATTAAACCTAGTTAATATAATTAAAACCAAATCAACGCCTATTTATATCAAATTCTTAATAGCGCCGAATTGAATGCATGCACTAATACAAACCTGGCAAATTAAAAAAAAATCTAATAGAGAATTGTGATTATAAGGTACTGATCTTTAACTAAAACATGTAATTTTAAATTTATTTTACTCTAATCTTTTTTTTTTTAAATCAATTTACTAGAAAATAAATGCATTAGCCAGGGTTATATCTAAAACTTGTAAGCTGTAAGCAAGCGTTGTAAGTTTTACTTGTTAATTAACAATTTAATTTTGGTTCCGTGCCAGAGTGGTTTTGTTTCCATGCAAAGCGTCTAGTAAATTTATCTGTGACAGTCTAATAAGCTCAATTGGCATTAATAGCCATAATCTCTAGGAATTCTAAAGAAATTAATCACTATAAGTAACAACGCTAGATGCTAGACTATCCCAATTTGTAATTATAAAGTTAGAACGCTGACATCATTTGGTTAACATGAATTTGGAATCGTTAGTTCTTATAAGATTTTAGTGTAGGAACAGTCATTTAAAAGGGCAAAAGTGGCCATATTGAATGAAATAAGCTAAATATTTGGATATATAAGTCGCGGAACTGCTCAGACTTTTTTCATAGAAAACTCATGAACACCATTCACACTGAGTCCGTAGACATTTCGAACTAAGGGATCATCGCTTAAAAAACCTTTAATGAAGCCCAAATTAATTATTACGTGCCCTTGCGTATTATGTGCACAATTCACTTAACATCACCCGACTGTCCAAGATATCATTAATTTCCATCACGTCACCCAATGAAATACAGTTCTCAGAGCGATCAGCTAATCCAATTACTTATACTGGTCAAAGAACACGTCATTTTTGTCGCACGCGAAATCATTTAAAACGACGTGAATTTTATAAGTCAAGGATAATACTACACTTGGAATGTTTTTTTTTATTGTTTGTCTATTTAGATTTATGCCATATCTATAAAATACTATTGAGGAAACAATTCTTGTATATATGTATTATTTATACTGTTACCAGTTGGATTAATTTTGTATTGATATAATGTTTTAGTTCTCAATTATTTATTTTTAATTAATGTTTAGCGTTATGGCCACAATCTCACCTGATCGTAAGTGACAAAGTAAAGTGGAGTAAACTTCGATTTACTGGATATTATTTTAATTATAATACGTATTCTCATGTTTTTTTTTTTGTGTAAGATGAAAAAAAAATTCACTGGAGCAAATCATTATTGAAGTGTGATTATATTTTTAATAACATTTCTTTGTGACTAAATTCCGTGTAGACCATAATACGAACCAATTTAATCTTACAGAATGATATTTGAAATTACTTATTTGAAATAACTGCGATTTGATAATGCTAAAATGATGCCTATCGTTTTTAATCGGACAACTAGTGAGATTAAATTAAAAATGTGACACACGGAACAATTATAAAATAAAGATGGTTTCGTCAGATAGTCTAGAATGGAATGATTTTGTACGGTTTATTTTTGATCAAAGCCATTTAAGACTACACAATTAAACTTCTTGTGGTGTAGTCAAGTTAAAACTATTTTAAACACGTTTTATTTGTTTTTAAGTAACCCTTTTTTAAATTGATCTTGCTAAAGAAACAAAAATGTATCGAGATTGGCAGTATAGATGTTAAAATATCTTCTATTATCAAAGTTCTGCAAGCCCTAAATTTTAAGTGGTTTATCTTAATGAAACATAAATGAACATATTACATAAGCAAATAAGTAGATTTCTCGTGCACTATTGTATATATTTCCGTATCTTTACTCCCTTAAACGAATTCCGTTTCAATGTGTCATTTGTAAAACCGGACAACTAAATCTTACACTGTTAGTACAGTGTATTTGATATAGGTTGGGACTAGAGCGACTATTTATCCTGATCTCTTGGTAGTTTTCAATGTACAAGCACCAAACTTTACCTACGATTTCTACGCATTTTGCTAACCTACAATAACCTAAATTACAGATTAAGTTCGTATTAAAATACAGCACTTCGAATTAACAATGATATTTGCGTACTTATTTAGCATGAATGCCCTGCTCAATCTGTCCTTAACTATATACGGCCTGAGTTTAACTTATATGCAAAATTATCACGTTGCAATTCTTTGCATTAAAAAACCAGAACAATGTTCGATTCACAACGAGCGAAGTGGAACAGGAAAATTTAATGCTTTTAGCCCTATTAAATATTTATGGTCAATTCACAAACATACAAAGATACGCTGCGTTTTATAATATGTAGAGAAACGAGAAAATCCTCCATTAGGAATGCCTGACTATATTTTTTTTCGCTAATAATATTTGTAACGGTCAAAGAAACCACCTTTAAAACTCCGTACATCAATGGTTTTCTTTTCCACAGAAAATATAAACTTCATACAAAATAAACATATCAATGTAAAGTGGGATGTTGCAAAAGTTCAGATAGTTTATCTGTGAGTCATGCGGCGGCGTAAATTGCTAAGCATCAAACACAGGCCCGAAATACAACCCGGCCGGGTGCCATAACACAAATATTTTTTCAACACACACTCTAATGCTATATTTCAAATAGTTCCAATAACATCAGTAGCGTTTAGTCCGGTTGATTGATTGCCTATCCAGATTTTTTAGTGTTCCTGCGCTCGCCCACTGAGGTCAACGGCACGGCACGTCACGCCACAGCGGCTAATACACACGTACATAAATTTGGACTATTACTACTCTATTATTTCAGTATGATTATTCTATGAAGACTAAACGACAATTATTTATCGCGTCTGCCTAAATGTGAGGAATACATTTATCCTCTCAAATGCACAAGATTAAAGTATAAACAAATACAGATGTTTTAGAATCTGATCAGTAGTTTCAGAGTTAGATTTTCCGCAAATATTTTTTTTTTCATTATTATCAAACCATTTTACCTGATGTTAAGTGACAATGTTGACCAAATTTATAACACGTTGAGTTTCAGCTGATTCTCAAACGTCGGTGCTTTTATATAGATTTTAGACTGAAGTGTGGTAGGTAGAAATATGGTTACTAGAAATTGGACAAAAAAAATTCTGTCATCGAAGCTACCCAATTCAGATAAGGTAGAGCCTGAGCCAGAGTCTGAGTTTTTGGTGAATGAATCGTGATGAAACCATAGCATGGTGTTAAGGCTTTTTATAATGCTCGCTTGGTTCACTAACTTTAAGTTGAAAATCGGCTGCCAAATACCTATAGGTGTGCTCCGGCAGTTGCACTTGAGAAGTTCCTTTACTAGGCTTAGCGTGTCCATCATCTTGATATACATCGTCACTTAAAAACAGACGGGATTGTAACCATAACGCTAAACCTGTAAAGTATGTAGAAAACATTTCGGTTAACAAACTCTGTAATAACGTAAGCAAAGCCGCGGACTTAAGTTGGTGTATAATACATATTATACCTACTTATGTATATAAAAAAAACTAGATTTGTGAATCAATGTTTTGTCGTTTTGGCCTTTACCGGAATTTGTCGTCTTAACCCACGCAATACGTACATCCTTTTATAGCAATATCTGTAACATACATGAGAATGTCCCGTTTAATGGAATGCTTTTTTAGAAATCGTTAACAAAAGTTTCCGGTCAGTATGTATTTTTAGGGAAAGTGTCTGAGGGACGTGAGTTCGAATCCACCTTCAATCAGCTTGAGCTTTCGGTGAAGGAAGGCATCGTGATGACGTCGTAGCATGGTAGTAAGGCTTTTTGTAATGCACCTGCACATTTGTAATGCCACCAAATACTATAGGTATGTTCCAGCAGTTGTACTTGAGAGCCAGTCCCTCCACTGGGCTTAGCGTGTCCACCATCTTGGGCACATCGTTACTTAACATAAGGCAAGATTATGGTCAAAGCTATTAAAAAAAAGATCTGTCAAGCGGTATTAGAATTTAACGATCACATAATCACAAATATCCTTTTTCTGTTGAAAGTTAACCAGAGTGTATATTATTAGCTATAAAGTCAGCTATCGAGCAAATATAATGTGTCTAAATCCTTACTAATACTAAATTTTACTTGCGATTTTTTTGCGAAATATACTTGCGAATATTATTACTAATTACTAAATGCAAAAGTGAGTTAGTTTATTTGTTATAGTTTCACGCCCAAACCGCTGATTCGATTATGATGAATTTAGGTATAGAGATAGATGAGAACCTGGAGACGGTGATAGAATACTTTTTTTGGCGAAAACCTTACTGGAAGTGGGTTAAAGAGAGAAATAAACATGATATGAAACTTTTTATAGCGTTATCGGATTTATTTGACAAAATCAATATTACCGCGAGCGAAAGCGCACGTAAAACCTAGTACTTATGTACGATAAAAGTTTTTTGTGGTAATTAAAACACGTAATTATGATAGTATTGCGAAATAGCCCCTGTGTCTATCGATCGGTCAGAGATTTATCCGTATACTCTCGATCTCGACGTTTAGTTTCGCTGCCGAATATAATTAAAATACACGATTTATGTTTTGTTGACCGAACGTGACATTAAAAATACGAAAATCTGTTTGTTATGTCTTTACACCTAGACCGCTACACCATTTGCGATGAATTTTGGTCGACTGAGATGAAATTTGGTTGATTGAAATAGACATGGTAGATCAGTGGTAGTGTTTACGGACTCCGCGTCAAGGGGCGTGAGTTCGAATCTACCTACAATGAGCTTGAGCCTTCGGTGAAAGAAAACATAACAACACACATACAACAAGCATAGTGGTAGGGCTTTTTCGAATGCCCATCTGGCTAGCTAGCCAGGGTGGTACCTACCGCCCTAAATTTGAAAATCTGCCGCCAAATACCTATAGGTGTGTTCCGGTAGTTACACTTAAAAGCCAGTCCCTCCACTAGCGTGCCCATCATCTTGGTCTACATCATCAATTAACATTAGGTGAGAATGTGGTCGTAACGCTAAGCCTATAAACTATAAAAAAAAACAACTAGATATCAAACGAAGCATAAATCTATATAGAAAATTGAATATGTATCCGTGACATAAACACGTGGGTGCGGCAGGACAATGCGTAATATGAAGCCTTTAGCAATTCAGCCGATACGAATGGCCCGTGAAAGTCTTGTGGGCCGTACATACATATATGGTAACAATATTTAGATACATATACGTCGATTGTTCTTGTAATCTTCGATACATTCACGGACTGTGGGTGGTTTATTGCATAGATTTCTCAAAATCGACACTTGATATTAATAATCATATCGAGTTTATCTTATTAACGGATGAAACTACACAATGCCGCAATTTATATGCTTTATTCGTTTATCTATATTAATATACTAAAGCAGAAACGTTAGTATTAATGCGCTAATTTTAGAATCTATCAATCGGATTTCAAAAGTTATTTTTATATTTTGATAGTTTTTAAACTTATCGCGATGAGACTTGGATGACTACAACTTGATGACGTTAACGCTTCTGCGAGATACATTTTTCAGAGACATATTAAACATCAAAACATTTGCAGAAGGCAATGCGCAATAAACATAAATAAAAAATATAATTTGAGCATTAAAAAAAAAGAATAATAAACAACAATGCTATGATTTAAAATGAAGTATAAAATAATACACACATATGAGAAATAATCTTAATTAATATGACGAAAGATCATTAAAAGAAGATTTTTTTATGTTGTTGCAGATATTGCTTCTCTAATTCCTTTGCACTTGCACGCAAACACAGAATGCCCTTTAAGGAAAGTTAGAATCGTCATCCTTAAGCATCCACTTTAACTCTATCATAACCAATCTTAACAATTTCTTAAGACAACTGTAGACACGCCGACGGGACATGAGCAAATATTTGCAAAATTCATAACCTCTGTTATATTGCCATGCTCCAAATTTTTCTGTTAACTTTTAATTAACTAATAGTTATTAAAACGTCTCGTACATGAGAATTAGGTCTCTTAACTACAGTCTTTGAAGCACTAACTGGATGATTTACGATTCCATAACATAGTATGGTCAGCAACGAAAATATATATATATTTTTAATACCGATAACATTTATTTAAAAGTATCCTTTTTACTTTTGCTTCAGCAGACGAAATCAGAAATACCCGTTTAAAATTCTCACAGTGACCTTAAATACCTATAATACCACATACCCTTTTGGCATGGTGGTAAGGCTTTTTCTGATGCTCGCCTGGCTAGCTACCACCCTTAAATTGAAAATCTGCTGCGAAATACCTATAGGTATGTTTCGGCAGTTGTACTTTAGATCCATTCCTTCCTTTGGTTTAACGTTTTCACCAGCTAGGGCTTTGTTTTTACGAAATACATAGCTATTACGCTTTGGCAATATTACAAATCAAAGGAAAATATATACTATCCAACGTTATTAAGTAAGCAATCTTTGTATATTACATACAAATGCTCGCAATTACTGTATCTATAGTTATGTCAGATAGCTAACATTAAGTATATTTGTTTAAACAAGTCACTAAACTTTATTAGTATTATACCTACATGTTAGCCCAAATTGTTATTTATTTTAAGTTACAATCTTGGCTTAACATTAGAAAGGTTAAAACACCTTTTAATTTCTTTTGCTAACTGTACACTTCAAAGTTGATGCCAAATATATTTAAAAGTGGCGGCGTATGTGAAGTGTGTACAGTCTTAATTGTCTATTTAGGCATTGTCGTTATTGTTTTTAGTTCGGCTTATATTTCTTTACCGTATTAATTTTTTTAGGGATGTCCACATTTCAATGTTATTTACAAAAACATCTTTAGAAGCATTCATTTTAATATTTTTTTATTTATAATGCAAACATCGCGTTTGAGGATTACGCTCTGCGTCACGGAAACTTTTCAAACAGAAAGGAACACCCAGAGTCAAAACAATAATTTGCGCAATTCATTCTCAAAAAATATAGATAAATCGTTTAAAATTAAATCACTTTTAGAAGTTCACAATTTTAATTCTGGATTACCAAGAAAAAAAAAACAATTTATGTTGATGTTTTCTTTAATTAAAAAAATAGACAGAACTAATTGGACTATACCTAGGCAGGTCACGGATGGACTAATCTAGAATTCATTCGTTTCAATCAATTTGAACCGAACCGTTCCAGTCGACTGGCCCGTACGTCGAACCCGGGACGGGGAATGCCTAAACACCGATGGGATGATGATAAGCTTTGTTTCCGAGGTTAACGACTTGTTTCCGAACGAGAGACGAGAGAAAATTTCAATAGGCGCTTAGATATTCCCAGATGACATAAGCTAAATGGGAAAATTGGATCTAAAATGAAACTGCCAAAACAACCGATAAATGCTTTAACTTAGCTTTTAATTAACTTTAGACTGGTCGCTAACCAAGCGGCTGTTAGAACATACCCACCCTTACATCATACTATGGCTTCATCCGTTTTTTTTTTATACTTAAGGTTTAGCGTTATGGCCATAATCTCACCTGATCTTAAATGACAATACGGCCCAAGTTGGTAGACACGCTAAACCTGTGGAGGAAGTGGCTCTCAAGTGCAGCTGCCGGAACTCACCTATTGGTATTTGGCGGCAGGTTTACAAGTAATAAAAATAGAATTCGAACTCAGGTCAATCATGTCAAAATTTGAACACGATGCCAATCAGTAATCACTGCTTTAAGACTAAGATGACTCCTAATAGGATATAGTAGAAAAAAATATTCCTATAAAGCATAAGATAAGGGCAAGAATTAGTATTATGATCTCAAACAGTAAGCGCGAGCTTTCAGCGATAAAACTATAATATGTTGGTAGTGCATCTTCTACGTACTCCTGGCTAGTAACAGTACCTGATCTAGGAGGAACTAGCCGGGCCATTTGTCCGAAGCGCCAAAATGAGGGTTGTAAAAATTTATATGGTAAATGTTACCAACAAAGACAAACGTTTGCATAACATTCCTTGTGTTCACTAAAGACATATATTTCTTAGGTGTTATATGTACTGACACTATATTTAAATTTCTAAAAAGCTCTGCTTGAAATTATTTGAACATTCGGTATTATGGATATATGGTACTTTTCTGGTCAATGAAAATAATATATATTTTAGGGGCGGCAATATGTCTTTTCGTCCGGTGCGATGTAATCGTTATTGTGGGTGTTACTAGCAACTACCCTGAAGAAGAAAATCTTTCGTCAACCCTTTACAGGTAGATGTGTTCCGGCAGCTGCAATTGAAAGCCAGTACATACTTAATGTATTAGGGTCACATTGCCACTTAACATCAAGCGAAGAGGCGAATCGCTAAGCCAATACCAAAAAATAATGAAATCATCCACGCAGCCATATATTATAGATTAGAAATTTGCGTTTGACAGGCCTCGTAATGCAGTGGTAGGATGATCTATTATTGACGCATTTTGTTAGCCACCTACGACTGATTTATATGATTTGATTGTATTTATCAGTTACGTATCTGGGTGTTAAATGTCTACATATGTATAGTATTTTAGACATTTAGTTTCCATAATACAACAACAGTTGGCAATTAGCTATCAGAGTCACTAACCAAATAATCTTTCAACAATTGCTAAAAATATATATGTAATGTTATATGTTCTGTGTTTATGGAAATTTATATGTATTGTTAACTTGGCTAGGGGCATAGATGTTAGTGTAATTCCCAGTAATCTCCCCAAATAGTATAAAACTAGCTCATTATCTGTTTCTCCGCTTGGCTCGTTTACACCACGCATTAGATTTCGATACAAGTTTCACTTAAACGAAGAACGATAAACAAGAACGGGTCCTGTATATAATATTTAAAAGTTTTATACAAAATGGCTGAAGTAAAATTATGTTTATTCAAAGACAAATGCTTTCGTATGCTGAACATATAACTACACTTTATAAAATAAATATATCTACTAGATGTTTCGTGTGGCTTAGTTCGCGTTGATATTGATTTCGGTAAACAAACCAGATAAGGCAATAAAAAGTTTCATACAAAGTTTATTCCACTCTTTACTCCACTTCCAATAAAATTTTCGAAAGAAAAACGTAGCCTTTCACCGTCTCCGGGTTCCCATCTATTTCTTTACCAAAATTCATCATAATCGTTTTAGCGGTTTAGGCGTGATAGTATTAAAAAAAAAAATCCTTCATATTTATAATATTAGTAACCTGTATCGAAAAATAATACAAAAATCGGTTAAAATATAAGACCATCTTTAGTTCCACGCGAACGAAGTCGCAGACTCGGCTACTATATGGATAAAACGAATTTCGGTCCTTGTACATAATTACCCCCCTGGGGGTATAGTTTAGTAGATAAACATATATTGAACCATTTATTTAGCTGTCGCTGTGTTAAGTAAAGATGGTCGTTAAATTTAATAAACAACGTAACAGCTCATCCCTTCGCGTTCCGGGAGGTCTAGCCCGCGTGTGGTACAACCCGCAGGGTATAAACACAAAGAGGCGGTGACACGACCTAACTTGTACCCTTTCACGAATAAAATTATCGAGTTCCCATATCAGAAACATTTATTTATTTTAAATGATTCTGACCGACATTCTGATACGTATAATTTAGAATTACCTTAAAATGTACCTAATTATATAGAACGATTTTATTCTTAATTGGATTCGTCTTAGGCCACAGGTTCTCAAAGTGGGCAGTACCGCCTCCCTGTGGGCGCTGAGGCTACCTGAGGTGGCTGTTGTAATTGAAGAAGGCTAAAAAAATTGGTGGACGGTGGAATTCCCTACAAATTTCAGTAAAAAAATAGATTAAGTATTCCTGGGCAGCGTTAGGCTTTCGATTTTTCCTAAAGTGGGGGGTACAACAAAATATTTGGGAAACACTGGTCTTAGGGATATTTCGTGCATTAGAGCGATGAATGAAACGAAGCGTCGTTAGAAAAGATAAAAGGTAAAGGTAAAGGTCGTCGTCATAAATAGATATATGTATTTTACACACGTTAAAAAATAGATAATAAATTAGCTTTAAATCTATAAAAAGATATCTTTGTATTTGAACGGATTGTATGTAGATACTATACGTACCATTGAGTATATTTCAGTTATATTACCAAGCGATTATAAAAAAGACTACATCAAAAAACAGTTTATTTACTATGACTATGTTGTAAATGTAAAACATTCCGTTGAGACTACATGGAATGTACTATAAAATCTTTTATATACACTGCTAAATTACTCCGGAAGCACTGTTTCTAAGCCTGACTACGTTTTTTATAATATTGTTGATAATTTTTCTATGAAATGTTACAGTTTTCAAGTTTTACAACGTGCAAAAGACTAAACAAGTCTGTAAATCGATGATTAACACTGACATGTTTCGTAATATATGTAACTGAGACAAGCGCATAGCACAAAATGCTGCATGGTGGCTGAGTAAAAACGTGTATAATAAGCACAGACGTGACTTCGAATCTCTGCAACGAATCTAAGGTTTCGGTAAAGTGAAACATCGTGAAGAATCCACATTATCAAATCCTCAGTTTCAAATGTTCGTCTGGCTAGCTTCCAGCCTCAAATAAATAATCTATGACCCAGTACCTATAGCTTTGCTCAGGTAATTGCACTTAAAAATTAACATGCCTCGACTAGGCTTAGTGAGTCCACTATCTTAAGCCACATCGTCATATAACATCAGGTAAGATTGTGGGCATAATGCCTATAAATAAAACAAAGAAGTACGTACGGTGTAGAACTAATAATAATATCCTCGGATTACCGCCGACAACAAAAAAAAACCCTAAAGTTCCCGCAACGTTTTTGAGTTATCGTAATTTTAACGCTGTCATGTCCGTGATATCAATAGGATATCCAGCCATATATAACGCAAGCTGATACCGGAGGCCCGAAACACAGAACTCCAAAGTGAGTCACTAATCTAATCATTTTTTTATTGTGTTATAACTAGTTCATATTAACGTTTAACCAGATCGGCTTATTTTGAGTTTCATTAAGTTACGAATGGGCACAAAGGTTTAGTATTATTTACGCAGGTATTAAGATTTACCCTAAACGAAGAGTAAAGGTGTACGATATTCGAAATCTCGAGAAATTATATTTATCGTTCATATTAACGCTGGAAAGCATCTTTGTCGTACAATTTAATATTAATGGAGAACCTACTCAAAAATTCATAATATATAAAATATGGCTGTTTATGTTATATACAAGAAAAAAATATTTTGCGCAGAAGGAAACCATATTCATTAGCTGCGGATTTTTTTCTGATTTAAATTACTTAATTATAAAAATAACTCATAGCATTTTTGCAGATACGACCAGTGGCGGATACACTTTTGCCATCAGTACACTTTTTAAATTTTACCGTCCCTACCTATACAATTAGTTTCCACATAGAACTACGTAAATTGTAGAAAATATCGATAAAAGATTTATATTCTAATTGGTTAAATGTAAATACATAATGTAATAGGTATATATATAAGTATAAATCATTCCAGCTTCTAAAAAACAAAACAAAGTACCCCAAATTTGTCGCCACTAGATCTGCCGCTCTAGGTTCCAGTCTAGTCAGCCTACTCGTAAATCTACCACTGGATACGACATTTATGCTTTCATTTGTCGATATATTCTTCAATATATTCATTCAGTAATTTATATTCAAAATAAAATAACCACTTCTAATGGATAGACAAATAACTTTTAGATCCACGCGAACGAAGTCGCGGGTACTAATAATTAGGTATATTATTCCTCCATTACTACATTTGCTACAATTCATTTTATGACATTATGATGTTTGTTCTTGAAACGGTTTTATCGACCGCTATCGTACGTTCATTGCGACCATTAATTTACTTGTTTTGACAGCTGTCACTTGTTCGTGTCGTTCCGTTTTACGCAAAGATTGACTGCGTGTAACTGATCGGTCGTGCACAATGAAAAGTAATTAAATATTTGCAATTACATATGCAGTTAGATAACTACAGTAAGAGCGTATGCTTATCATAACGTGGTGGCATGTCGGTCATGGATTAGACTAGAAAGATAAAACCGGAATGTACGTGTAGTGTACTAGTAATAAGATTGTATTATGAGCATGAATAGTAAGTGATCTGAGTGTCGATTTCAATCCTACAATCCTTTTTTTATTGTGCTACGGGCTTAGCGTTATAGTCACAATCTGACCTGATATTGATGCGGTCAAAGATGGTGAACACGCTAAGCCTAGTAGTGAGACTTACTCACTTCTATAGCTTTTGATCATAGCTCAGGAGTAGTGTGTACGGACGCTGCGTACGGGCGTGAGTTCGAATTCACCTACAATGAGCTTGAGCTTTTGGTGAAGAAAAACATCGTGAGGAAACCATAGCATAGTGGTAGGGCTTTTTCTAATTAAGATCAGGTGAGATTATGACCATAACGCTAAAACCTATGAACTATTTAAAAAATAGGTGTTGGAAGGCAGATTTTCAACTTGAAGCTGGTAACTAACCAGGTGAGCAAAGCCCTATCACCATGCTATAGTTTCATTACGATGTTTTCCTTCACCGACAGCTCAAGCTCATTGCAGGTGGATTCGAACTCACGTCAATTGACGCCACGTCCGTACACACTACCAGCTGAGCTACCATCGCAACATTGCATGCCGTTTTATTATTTTATAATCTACATTAATAATATATTGTTATCACGTTATTAAAAAAACTTATTATATTGATGTCAAATAAATAAATAAAAAAATATTACCATATAATTTTTAACGATATCCTTCAAAAGTTGTACTGTCAATGACTGAATCCAAAAATGATAAATACTTTATTAGAGATTTTTAATTAAATTGAAATATTTTATATTATATAATGAATAACTTCATACTGTAGAAAATTTTAAAAATACATATCTATTCATATAATAAGAATGTAAATACAACGTGTCTGTACTTTTTAGATTTATGTAAAAAAAATATGGCAAACGACTAAAGATAAGCCATAAAATAGATTTACATAATTTAAACAAAATGTCAGTCTATCTGTTTGTTTGTGCACGCATTACTGCTAAAGTACAACGTGTATCATAAAACGTCACCAAGGAAATCATAAAGTATATCTTCGAGTAGCATTTAGTCTTTGTTTGGTTAAAATCGGTTAACTAACATTTCTGTAATTTGAATGACAGCCGGAGATTACATATTTTAGTTCCATGCAAACGAACACGCACGCAGGAACGCATGCACAGCTTGTATCAAATATCAAAAAAAAGATATCGTTAAGCTGTAGGAATCCTGACTATGTTTATCGTAGTCATCTTTCAACTTCGGAACATTCAGTGTTTATTTAGTAAAAAAAAAATTACGAAAACATAAGTTATTCGATTTTCAAAATTACTTAAAATTCCTGGACATCACTATTTTTACTTTAGTAACATACCGGAAATGTCGCTTCACAAAATTAAAAAAAAAAAACGAACTACGCAATATTTTACCGCTCTCGTCAAACATACCTGCGTTTATGAATGGTTAATCTAAATTCAACCTTGTTACAGACGGATAAAAATAAAAATAGCATTCGCTCCATATTTACTGATAGTCAACAGGTAGGTCACTCGATTAAGTAAGGTGAAAAGGTGAAATAGGGTCATCCACGAGTCCACGAGGGATTCGGACCACCTGCTTGGGAGCATACCTGTGGCAAGATGCCAGCCTAGTACCAGGAACACAAGTGTTACGAGGAGGTTACTCAATTCACCTGGCGCATGCGTTCTACCTGTCTACCTGTGAGCTGTACAATGGCCAAATTATGAAGACCTGTTTTTGTATACAGCTCCTTATCATGCTAGTTCATTTTATAATGGAATATATGATCCTTACGTTTGAATACCATTACACCACTGTATAATAACCCGTGTTGCCGTATGTAGTAATAAATGAAGCAGTTCAATCTACCTTGGTGTATCGACTTTGGGCGAAAATGGCTTGGAGGCAACGATATATCGTTTATCAGAAAAGTAATTGTAATAACAGCATTGTAGATTTGTGTATATTTTGTGATAAAGTCACTTACATTGTCATATGTTTAGGTACTTCTAGGCTGTATAATTTTTCAACATCGTAAATTATATAAAAGTACTTCATTCATACTTGATAAATTATTGTTACCGTATTTATACAAAAAGTTCTACCAATCTAATTAAACTTTTAAAACAAAATTTTCTTAGCAAGTTCTTTATTACTAAATTATATTAGTTACTTAGAACTAAGTTAGATAGCATTAAGAATTGAAAAATGACTTATTAAAATACCTCATAATGTATTTACCTATTTATCTATATTAGTATTGTAAAAATGGAAAAACTAGTTTGATTGAATGCGGTAATTTTAGTAACTGCCAGTCGGATTTCAAAAAAGATTTTTGAATGTGACAGATAAATAATACGATACCACATTTTTTTTACCACACGAACGAAGTCGCCTATATAGTTACTACTTTTTATACGCAATAAAATTTTATACAACGTTTATTTCCTTTCTTTACATCACTTCTAATAAGTGTTTCGCGAGAAAAAGTAGCCTATCACCGTTTCCAGGTACCCATCTATCTCTTTATCAAAACTCATCACAATCTATTCAGCGGTTTAGGCTTGAAAGATTAACAAACAAACTCACCTTCGCATATAATATTAGTATAAATTTCATAATTATAAGTTTTAGTTAATTAATTTAACTTTAAAAGAAATATTTTCTATCGCAAAAATCTGGATACTAATTTTGCTTCTATTACATATATTAGACTGCCATTTTCAAAAAAAAATACCAAACTTATTTGCTCTTCCTTTTTTCTGTAGGACAATGCCCTTACATCAAGGCCTCTTTACAATCTTTCTACAGACATGTTTCAGCAATAAAGCAGGTAATTGAGCAGCCCGTGAAGACACGCCCTTTGCTTATTAACTCGGTTGTACGATGTCATCGAGCCCAGAGTTATTTGTTAACGACATGTTTAAATTTTATACCTCTAATATAGTATGTGAAAAATATAGTTAAAGATTTTTCACATATTACACAATTTATTAAAAAAGCCATTAGTTTTAAACTGAAGCTTTGCTTTAGTTGGTTACATTATTATGGAAATAATTAGACTTAAAACTACACTCTAGAGCTTGTCTTTGTCAAATAAATCTTCATTTAACTAACAGTAAATTAAATTAAATTTGGTAGAACACTTAAAGAAAAGATAATGTTTATTTGAAAATATAAATAGTTAAATAGTATAAAACGCATTCTTAAAAGTAACTACAAATATTCCACTAATGTGAACATTAGCTTTGCATTTCCTTGGAAAGTAAATAAAGTAAAAAATTTACTCGTGTCTTACAAGGTAAGATTATAAGTAATATTCCGTAGCTACACTAAATATTTCGTGGGAGAGCCACAGCCAAGAAGTCAAAGAGAGGCATGGGACTCGCAAGCCGTGGTTTGCTGACCACTGGTTTAGGGTATTGTTAATAGATATTACAGGACTAGCTGAGCTGGAATCTTTGTTCACGTGGACCTAAATGTAACTTTTGTATCCCTCTGGGACAGTCCTTTTTTTTGGATAGCCGTTTTTTTATAAATCATAACAAGGTCATGCTCGAATTATACCAAATATCGATAAATTGGTGATTAAAAAAAGAAGAAAAAGTAGAAGAAATAGTCAGTGAAGGGTTTTCAGGGAGCCATCCTAGAGCTTTCCCTAAAATTTTCGAGAACAAAGTCTAAGAAAATTGATTACTTTTCTGAATTTTTCTAAAAATCGTTCAAGAATTTCTCAAGCTATTTATAGGAATATATTCATAGGGATAATTAGAAATTTTAATTTAAATCAATACTGATAATATATGCCATACAGTTGCTATATATTCTCAAATAAAAAAGGTTCCTGATAATTATATTTAAAAATTATAGAAGTAAAATTTATTTACAACCGAAAAATTATAAACATTTAAATATGATAACGTAATCACATAAACTGCTGACTCCGGAACTATAACCTTAGGGCTATATGATGAAGCTCAACGAGACATGCCCTCGCTTCGCCGCACCGTGATAATGCAAGTGGTGTGACGCATGAGTATTGTAATATAACAATTACTTGTATATTAACGCTGGTTATCCGCGGATAATGATTTTAAATAGAACTATATTATAGGGCTGAGTGTATTTTCAACGCCCATACCTTGATTATCCATGCTAAGGATATTGCGCGACTTTATTTTAAGTACCTATTGGAGATAAATTACTTTATCGTAATAAATTAATTATATCTCATATAACGAACGTATGTCGTTCCGAAGGAAAACTTAAAGTTAAACAAATTTCAATTACTTATCTCTACATGAAAGTGTCAATATATGAAAAAATTAGATTAAAAAAAAATTACAATTCATAAAAGCTGTTATTAAAAGGAATTTGACTGTAAACTCGTAATGAATAGATTTACAATCACATCGCTAACAAATTTATTTATGCGTTGTATATTATATTTTTAATGAATAATATTAGATATTACAGTATCAAATTTCAAAAATATTTCATCAATATAGCTTTAATCCTATTGGTGATAGCGTGATTTTAAATAGCCCAAAGTTTCGATCAATGAACGCTCTATCAAATACAAAAAAAAAATTGATATCCGACTTTAATTCTCAAGATTTACGCGTTCAAACAAACTTTTCCTCTTTATAATATTAACATAATATATAGATAACACGGTGTAATAAGATATTACATAAAAATTCGTTACATAATTACATGAGCTGTATACATTACAAAGCTCATGAATAATGTCAATCTAATTACATTGTAATTTCAGAAGTATCGTCGTGTCTCGAGTTTTTTGCACATAAAATTACAAGACTTAGGTATATAAGGTTTCGCCGGAAATGTTTTTGTATGAAACAAAAAAAAACGACATGAATTTAATAGGCACAGTTCAAGTTACCAAGGACGGAATGTGAGTTGTGCTGAATATTTTATAATCTTAAGCTTCTACAGCCCGGCCTTAAAATTAGCTTTTTGATTTGAAAGGAATGAAGCAGGTTTCCTTTTATATGCTTATACGAGTATATTAAAATCTTGTGTATTTCTAAATGAGTCCAGTGAAAGAAGTAGAATTCACGTAAGATATTTCTTTTATTGAGTCGCTGATTCATAGTTATAAGATAGTTTTTGTAACTTTTTTCAATACACTTTGCTTCTATTAGTGGTAGTGTGATGTTAAATTGCCTAATTCTTTCTCAATGATTGCTCAATTAAATGCAAAAATAATATTTGAAATCCGACTGTTAGTTCCTAAGTTTTGCGCGTTCAAACGAACTTTTCCGCGTTATAATATTAATATAGATGTAAATATCAGTTATACATTGCTAATATTAATGTAGTATAATGAGTCAGCAGTTGAATTATCATCAGCTGATCCTGAAAACCCACAATACAAGAAAAAATCATTGTAAAAGATTTTTCGCCATGTCTATGGTGATCGTTTCTTAGATACACATCCTTATAAACCATTTTAATAACTAGATATACAGCATACAAATTACTTCTACATATTACATGTGCTAATTAATCGCAATGTTTAAAATAAGTTACTAATGACCTGTGTTCTGTCCGCTGTATTTAAAAGCCAGTTCGCCCACTAAATTTAGCGTCACATCAGGTACAATTGTGACAAAAGACTAAATAATAAATAAATAAATAAATAAAAAATAAATAACAAAATAAGTATAAATGATAGATACAACCTTTTCCTATAGGGGCCCCAACCATGTTCTAATCATGTTGTCGCAGGCCGCAAACAGAAAATATTTAGGTAATAATTTCTTTATAGATATAAGACCTTAGGTTATTAAAAAAAAGTAATACTATATGGGCCAACTACAGTAGCCCGGCGCGACGGGGCCCAGGATGAGTATAGCGGTATAAGAGAAACTATTCGATTTTTTAGTAGACTGCTGTTAATCTAAAACAATGTTTTACTTATTTGTATAAATATTATATATTAAAAAAAAACGAAATCCTTGACTAAAATAAACACTGTATTCATAGAAAAATATATACAGTAAATGGAAAACACTCTAAAACGCATGACCTATTTACTGTCTTAACAGTATTATTCTCGTTGACTACTTTCTTTAAAAGCAGAGGCTTCACATACAAAACGGTCTCTAAATCCAATTTAGTTTGCCTTTTATATCCATAATTGTTGGAGTGGACGCGAAATAGTGTCGTAATAGACCACACGCGCTTAGTAACTAATAGAGATGTTCATTTGCTATATCGTTAAGAAAAATCAATTAACTGGTCAATATGGTTATTAAGTTTTCTACGAAATAAAATGAGCTTCTGACATCGAACAGTTTAAATTTATATAGATAAAAAAATGCTCTTAAATCTATTTTTTTTCATTTATAGATGTATGAATATTATGAAACGGAAAACTTTCTTTTGTATTGAGTCAGATTTCAGAAATTCTCTTTGCCTTTGATAAAACAATAATCGAGAAAGGCTTTAAGCTATTTAACATGACGCCAATACCAATAGAAACAAACGTGTGTTGAAAAAGTTACAAAAACGGGCAATATAATTTTTAATTCCACGCTAACGGAGTCGCAAGTGCAGCTATGAGCATGTCGATTACGTACCTCGAGAGTAATTTCGCGAATGGATTTTTTCAGCACGATAATAAAATAAAAATAGCCGAAGATGGTTTTATACATTAAATCCTAGAAAAGACATTGACGGTCATACATGCCGTATCACACTGAAACCTGAAGAAATACTATTTCTCACGTCCCAACGTACTACGGGCATCCCTACATAAATTTTAGAACAATATTTGCAAACGATTATGTACTTAATTCTTAATAATACAAGCCACAATTTAGCTTTAAAAAAATAGAGACTTCGTTACGATTCACGAAATCATTTTTATAGTCGACACGTATTAAAAATGAACTCGCCCACCTCTAGCTACCAGATTCGATCTCTAGTCGGGATTACGGTTGTAGTAAATCACGACATGCCGTCATGCTCTGTCTGATTTATATCACTCGTCTCCTCTTCAAATAATATACTGTATACGTACACATCTTTACGCATGTTTTTTTTTTAATATATGTTTATATCATGCAATTACAGTATCTACTTCTATTAACTCAAGATCGACTTAGAAAACGTATGAAATATGTTTCAACCCAAAAAAAAAACTTTAATTTATACAAGGTTCTCGTGAGTTACATAGTAAAGTTCTATTTATTTAGTACTCTATTTTAGTGAAGAATAAGTTTTCATTACTGCAAGTAAATAGATCATCATGTTTACATATTATGTCAATAAGTTCACTTTTTTATAGTTAAGGCTTTAACATTATGGCCACAATCTCACCTGATCTTAAGTGACGATTTGACCCAAGATGGTGGACTCACTAAGCCTAGTGGAGGGATTGGCTCTCAAGTGCAACTGCCGGAACACACCTATAGATATTTGGCGGCAGATTTTCAACTTCAAGATGTTAGCTAGCCAGCCGGGGATAGAAAAAGCCCTACCATCATGCTATAGTTTAATCACGATGTTTTCATTCGCCGAAAGCTCAGGCTCATTGTAGGTGGGCGGATTCGAACTCAAGTCCTTTGACACGGCGTCCGTACATACTACTAACTGAGCTATCATCGCTTCAAACTTGTTAAATATCTGTATGTTAAATTTTGCTTTTTAATCTTGCTTACTAACATGTATACTAAATAACTTGACTATTAGTAACCTGAAATCAACAATAATAATTCAGTAAATACTTTCTAGATTTGTTACTAAAAACATATTGTAATAAACAATAAATATTAAAAATTCCAATATACTTGTACATAGACGTAACATTGCTATCGAGCTTTTACAGCCCATACCTACGGTCTAAGCAACATATATTTTTTTAACCTTTTTAACCCTTAATTTTTTTTTGTGTTAAGGGGGACACTTTACAAACATATAAATCGCATAAACAAAGTAATATTCAGACTCAGTACAATAATTTGTAGATCATATAAATAATTGCCCTGTCCAGATTCGAACCCGCAGCGCTCAACGTGGCGGCAGCAGCGACAAGGCGACAGCTTAAACTACCAAGACAATCGAAATTCGCTGTTAGTAAATAGATACGACCCCAGAACTGCGGTTTGTGTAACTCGTGCTTTAGTTGGATTAAGGTTTTATTCAATAGCTTAAACTGGTTATTAAAATAAATAGGATGAATCTCGGATTAAATAAACTTGCAAACTCGAACAATTTGTTATATCCCTGCGAGGTATTCACAGTACATATTAATTCTTTGTAACCCTAATTTCAAAAAGCAAAGTCCATAAATCCTAGTTAGCAAAATACAATTACTTCTTACCTGGAATTTCCCAAACTTATAGTTTAACTTAAGGCTTTGTTTTAAATGTACAGTTTTCTTGACTAATATCTAATTTGATTCAATAAATATGTACCGTAAACTTATAGATTTTAGATGTTACTTTAACTCTACATCTCCAAGAATATGCCTACTTAGAAGCCCGCCTTTCTTAGTCGAAATTTCAACAATCAAATCCACTGTATTTCGAACTTCTTGTTAAGTCGAAAACTCATTAACTCGAAATTTTTAACATTTCCCTGGACATTCGAGTTATAGGGATTCCAATGTACAAATAAAAAACCGTTTAAACAACAATCTCGAATTCTTAAATTAAAATTATCAATCTCATCGCATTTACCCACAAACGATAACCATCTACGCTCAGCCACTAAGTCCTGTATCGCGTGTCCAAAAAAAAAATTAAAAGCTATTTAAGTCCATCCCTCAGCCGTCACGGATCCTTTTCCGTGCTCAAATACGCCCGCCGAGATTATTTAAAATAAACGACAGTGACTGAAATACAACTTTTTTAATTAGTCAGATATCCTCTCAAGTATTACGGAACTATTTTCGTTTTAGAATGTGTCGATTGAGTAATTATTATAAGCTAGGAACGTAAATATTAACTGTTTAATACAAAGGGAGAGTGTTTAAAATACGCGTTGAGGTTTAAAAGTGACTAGCTGTGACCGCCACTTCCTTCGCGTGGAACTAATAAAAGTTTGGAAAAACCATAAGTGCACGTCTCATAAATTCATTTTTTAACTAGATTACATTGAATTAGACGCTATTTTTAAAAAGGAGAACGATACTGATGCGAATGAAAGAAAAAGGACTTTAAAAGTACTGTTTTTTTGCTCGTTATCGTGACCACACACATCTTTCGCACATACATACAATCTGACGTCCACTGAAATATTTTTTCAACACGGTTTTTTTTAATTATATAGAAAATATAGTCTTTTTTATAGTATCTAGTGTCATAAAAAAGGGTTTTTGTTGGTATTTGTCAACTCATTTAATACAAAAGTGCAAAAAAGATCGGATAAAAGCAATTTAAGCCAAGATAATTGCTTGACCTTGGGAGGCTGAGAGTAAAGCACTACTCAAAAGCTTCGCGTTATGAGACGTGCAATAATTTAATAGTTTTTGCCCGTTTTTCAATACACCTTTGCTGCTATTGATGGTAGCGTGATGTTAAATAATCTAAAGTCTTTCTCAGTGATTGCTCTAACAAATACAAATTATTTAAATCCGTCTGGTAGTTCGTAAGATAAGCGCGTTTGAACAAAGTGTTCCACTTTATAATATTAATATAGATTATCCTCATAAACTGATGATTTTTTTTCGTTTGAAAACGTATTACATATTTCAGCCATGATATAACGGGTTCCGTTTACACCACTTTTGCATTTTTTATTTGATAATATTATGCGATGAGTAATGCTCAAATAAATTATATCACGCATTCTGGAATAAGCGAACTTATAATTTGAGACTTCGGACAGCTACAAGAAACCTTTCTAGTGATCCTACTAGTAACCTATTTCTTATAAGCAAACGCAAGCAGTTTAGAATGTGAAGAAAATAAACTATGATATGGTGTTTATTTTTAATTGTTAATGAATGCCCCTTGACGTAAGTCCTTTGAGCACACTCTTGTACTATTCTTATAATAGTCAAACGTAACTGTAACTTTCTAGGTCTTTATACTGCGCAGCAAAGTGACTACACTGCACTTCATGTTAAGTACTGTATAATCCAAATCAGAGGCGACTGACAATGAACCCAAAATTCACTGCCAGTCACCGCTGTTATGCTGGCCTGCTTAGATACCTCTTCACGTCTCTTTTAAATGACCCTACTTCTAATAACGTCCAATCGTGCATAATAAACAAATTGTATTATGCAAAATGCGGCTAAAATTACGTAAATAATATATGTTTATCAGTTAAAATAGAAACCATCAGTTGATAGCTTTGGTTTATTATTTTTATACTTTATATGATTAGCATTATGGCCACAATTTAGCCTAATTTTAAGTGGCCATGTGACCCAAGATTGTACACGCTAAGCCTAGTGGAAGGACTCAAGTGCAACTGCCGGAACATTTGGGGGTAAATTCTCAACTTAGGGGTATTAGCTAGCAAAGTGGGCATTGAAAAAACCGGTCCACCATACTATGTTTTGAATACGATGTTTCTTTTACCGGAAGCTCAGGCTTATTGCAGAGATCGAATTCTTGTTCATTAAAGCTGTATCCGTACTCACTACCAACTGAGCTATCATCGATTCAAAATCTTTATAGATAACCTAAATAATATAAGTAGTGAATTTTATAAAAATAAATCATAATATTTATTTAATTATAACAATTACTCTATCGATAACGTAAAACAACAGAGCTCAATTCGTTTTACCGTGATTGTGTTATGAGCTAATATTGGTACAGCCGATTTCGGCCGGTATCACTTTTGATCTTTTCAATGGAGTATTACGATGGTTTATTAAACATATATACACCACAAAACAATCTAACTTATATTTAAGAAAAATTTTACTTTTCATGCCTCATAAGCGAAGGGTTTTAGTAGGTGCTACTGTCACTTCACACAAAACAACTGATTTTTCAATGTCTATATTTATCATATATTGCACTTGTATACTAATACATACAAACACATATAAAGAAATAAACACTATTTTTAACACTCATGATATTTTTGATGCCATTTTTGTTATTTAAACTAGTTAAAGAACTGTTTAAAAAAGTTTTGTGTTAGACGTTCGTGTTTGTATTTGCGGATCCTGTATATTATCACGCTAACGACCGAAATACTTTACTAATCGATTTTTTTTTTTCATACGTTTCAGTATAATTAGGAATAGAACCCTATTACTTTTCACGGTCTGGTTCGATGCGGGTTAATTGTTATTAAATAAACAAAAAAAAAATGAGATTATGAGGCGTGCACTTTTGAATTTCCCAAACTTTTTATAAATAGATTTGGTTAATTGATGAAAACTTTTTATAAACTTCAATTATAAAAAAATCAAAATTCTGTGGTTTTTATGAAAACACGATCAAGTGAAAGGTTTTTCAGACCTTAGGCGTTTAACTGATAATATTAAGAAAATAATCGATTTAGAGTATTAAAATCGCATTTTTAATCTCTTAACTTAATAATTGGAAAATGGAAATGATAAAGGGAAATCAATGCCACACGGTCAACTGATCCGAGCCATGGGTGGCGTCATATTGGCCTTGGCAGCTCTGCCGAGCGTCTTTCACTTTACCCCTGCTCCGCAGCTGACTGTAATGCGACATGTGATAGATGGACGAATAATTTGAGGCGTGGTAAAAAAAGTTTCAATTTATAAATGTATAAAAACATATTCAAAATTAATGTAATCACAGAAACATGAGTAATCAGAGTGGCAAAATACCGCGCGATACTTTGAAATTTCAATTTCTGTTATGTATATCATTTCAGTAGTCATCGTCAAATTAAATAGATATAAAAATGTGTGTAATGTATCTCTGTAATTGTTTGTTACATGGCGATAAAGTCGCGTCGGTGACTAATCCTTCAATATGTTAAATAATTAATAAATAAAGTTTTAAATCCTAATTTTATTAAATATATGTATATGCGTTACCAATTTGGCTTTTTAATCTATGTATCTTTCATTCATTTCTTCCAATCTTTTCTTTTACTATAATTCAAAGAACGTTCCATTAAATACAGATTATTTTCTAAAGAATCACGCGTCTGTCTTTGGTACGTCGCTCGTATTTTGGTCACTGATCTACATGAGACGGATATTTTTTTTATAAATCATGCCACAGAAGGGCTTCGGTGTGACATCCTTCTTAGAAGCCGTACCGTACGAACTATATAAAAGTTCCGTAACACTTCCAAGTGACGTGTTGATTTATGTACGACTTAGGGTTGCCACCGGTATTGGTGTTTTTTAAAAACTCAATTATGATAATAAATGATGTATAATTTTTGCTTACGGTGAGTCCATTTCTTCTAGATCTGATATACTAAATTAAAAGGACTAATTCGCTATGAATACAGTTTCATTTTAATATTTAACTTGCTTTGAGTAAATCACTCTTTGTTCTCAGTACCTATACTTATTTCCTAATTTTGGAGGTACAATTATTATTAAGTTTATTTAATTCTGAGTATGGCTAAATTTTATTCAAAATACAGAGATGATAACCGTTTCTTCTCAACGTGGTGTTTCAAATTCTATTCTTTACGGTCTTTCTAATGAAAACGCGCAAACTCATTACCCAGGTTAAGGCCAAGACGTGAGGAGTATGTGGAGACACATCGTGTGCTAATCACCCAACACTACCCACAAAAAGCACCATGGCAACACTGGCAAACTCTCGTGTTGCCAGAGTCCAGGAATAGTGCCCACGCTATTTCTGATGGCAACCCTAAAATTGTGCGATAATCTGATAACAAAATAAGTTAATCTAGCGTACCAACGTGTATCTACACTTAACTAAAAATATTACTAACTTACATATGAGCGTATTGGAATTATTAAACTTTATAAATTATGATTAAAAAGAGTTATAACACGGCTGTCATGTATATAAGAACTGCCTGCGACTTCGTTCGCGTGGAACTAAAATTTTATTTAATAAATTTCGCCCGTTTTCGTAAGCTGCTTCAATACAGCTTTGCTCTTATTGGTGTTAGCGTGATATTAAATAGCTTAAATTATTTTTCAAGAATTGCTCTATCAAATACAAAAATAACTTATGAAATGGTAGTTCCTGATGTTAGCGTATTTAAAAAAATAAACAAACGTTTCCGATTTATAATATTAATATTACGGAAAAATATTTGACAAGTATATGAGCTTCTTTGTTAGGGTTCCTTGACTGTCAGTCAACAGGAATAGTAACATAATTAAGATCAGTAAATATAAGCTTATTCTCAAAAGTTCTACTGCACCTACGTCGACTTTATAAGAGATTTGTACATAACAGAATTAGACACGAATCTAGTGCTCGAGATTTATATATTTCATAGATAAGAAATTTTCGTAAATTCAATATCAAATAAAAATAATACTTTTTTATATTATTAAGCGTTATCATTTAGTGTTATGGCCACAATGTGACCTGATGTTGAGTGATGATGTGGTTCATAATGGTAGACACGCGTAGCCTAGTGGTGGGACTGAATCTCAAGTGCAACTGCCGGAACACATCGATTGGTATTTGGCGGCAGACTTTCAACTTGAGGGTGGTAGCTAGTCGGGCGGTTAGCAAAAGCGCTACCACCAAGCTATGGTTTCATCACGATGTTTTTCTTCATCGAAAGCTCAAGTATTGCAGCGATTCGAACTCAAGTCCATTGATGCGGCGTCCGTGAGCACAACCAATCGCTATCATCACTAATATTTCACTGGTATCAACGATCTGATACGGTACTCTTGTGTCAGTGAAATTAACAAAATACATACCTCTATGTTATGATGCGCCCGTAACAATAAATAACTCTCTAAACTTTGTAATGAATTTTAAACTAGAAAACAAAGTAGCAAGAACGAAGCTGGGATACTTCCTGTGCTGTGGTTGCACAAGTAATACGAATGAATATGCAAATTACGTTAATCATCTCACTATACATTAATTAAAGCTACTATTACTATTAATAAAAAGCGATGATAGCTCAATGGTAGTGTGTAGGAACGCTGCGTGACGGGACGTCAGTTCGAATTCAACCACTTACAATGTTTGAGCTTTCGGTGAAGGACAACACCGTGAAGTAGCCATAGCATGGTGGTAAAGCTTTTTCTGATGCCCGCCTGGCTAGCTACCACCCTCAAGTTGAAAATCTGGCAACAAATATCAGTAGGTATGTGCCGGCAGTTGCACTTGAGAGCCAGGCCCTCTACAAATTTAACGTGTCTACCAACTTGGGCCGTATCGTCACTTAAGGTCAGGTAAGATTATGGCCATAACAGGAACCTTAACTATAAGAAAATACACAAATTTCATAATTTATAACTTTTCAAAGCTAGGCAGAGATTAACAATGCATCCTTTTGTGCGTGAATAAATAAAGTGATATTAAATGATGAAAAAAATGATATTGAAGGCAATTGATGTTTATGCAAATTTCACGTGAAAAAAAATCATTAAGGTTCAAACTAACTTCAAACATGGCTGCGTTTATCAGTGATTTTTTAATAGGAGTTTTTGTGGTGACACAAAACCCTTTTCTCTATTTAATCTATTTATTATTTTGCAGAAGAGAAAGGAACTGTAAATAGTGTCTGGAAACATACTTTTTGATTTACAATAAGAACTGCGTCGTTGGTTAATTTTGCAAGAGTAATCTTTTTAGAATTTTATTTGAACTCTTTCAAGATTACCAAAACATTCTGACATTGGCAGCGTTGTTACTATTAAATAAGAAAATATACTATATATGTCACAGAATTTTATTTCGATCCCTACAAGATATAGTTTACAAGATTGTAAATTCTCAGGCAGTATTATTTACCGGGATTAGATGATGAATGTGGAAACGCTCCATCAATCTTCGTGAAAGGTAAAGAGGCCGTAGGTTTTTAGTCAGTAAGATTCTGACTGAACCCATAATTTTGTCGCCCGGCGGAAGGTGGGTATCTTATGTAAGATCTACCTATGAAGAAAGGAGGTACTCATATTTTAAAGCTTCTTTGATTTAGCTTATACGGCAAAACGATTGAAGAATTGCGATATGGAGCGGACTTCCATGCGTGCTCTGATAAGCCTTCCGCCGCCCACCGCAATCGACGCGGTCACGGCCAACAAACAATGCTATTCTATTGTTTATTACAATATTAACATATCATTAAGATATATCATTTCCAGTGTCAGCAGAGATATATAAATAGAAACCAAAATTGGAATAAAATCAAACACTTTGTTAAGCTTACTTTCTTTAAAATGAAGCGATGATAGCTGAGTAGTGGTGTGTAGGAACGCCGCGTCATGGGACGAGAGTTCTAATGCAAACCCTACAATGAGCTTGAGCTTTCGGTGTAGCAAAACATCATGAGAAAGCCATAGCATGGTGGTAGGGCTCTTTCTGATGTCCGCCTGACTAGCTACCACCCTCAAGTTGAAAATCTGCCTCCAAATACCATCAGGTGTGTTGCGGCAGTTGCAATTGACAGACAGTCCCTACAAATTCAAAGCCGGCAACGCACCTGTGATTCCCCTGGTGCTGTAGGTGTCCATGGGCGGCGGTGATCTCTTACCATCAGGTGACACGCTTGCTTGTTCACCCGCTATTACATAAAAGAATACATTGATTTTATTGTTCTTCTTTTAATAGTATATAAGGTTAGTGTTATGGCCAAAATCTCACCTGATTTTAGGTGACGATGTAATCTAAGCTGGTGTATTTATACGCTATCATCGCTATAGTTGATGTAAATTTTGGGAACAATCAATTCTAACGTGTTCGGATAGCGAAACAATTGATCTGGGTTTGAACCCTATAGTAATTATGAGCTTTCAGTAAGGGAAAATATTACCATGAAATCATAGACCTTGTGCTGTTGTAGACGTTATAATTGTGTCACAGCTTATCGGTACATATCTAATAAACAAGCGAAGAGCTCGGTACTGACCTATACTCAACTAGAATGTGACTATCATGAATATGTTACGGAAACTGTCGCAATCATTAGATCTGTCAGGTTTCGTGATCAACCAGGCTAAAGGCCACTGGATTTGAAATAATGTGAAAACACTTCCCGGTCTCTAGTAAATAAGAAGGGATGTAGCGACGTCGTGGAGATTTTGAGTATTTCTGGTGATTGCCCAGGCGAAAGCGAAAGGGAGATATGTAAAAATAATTTACCCACGTAAAAAACATATATAAGTCGCTATAGAGAGGCTTAGAAGCTTACAATGATGACCTCTCGATGAGCGCGATAGTTGTTGGAATGTACTATGCTTAGCATTAGGTAAAGTGCAGTTACATCGTCATCTAAATATATATTATCTATATTACAAAGCAGAAAAGTTTGTTTGTTTGTTTGAACGTGTTAATCTTAGGAACTACCTCTCGGGTTTCAAAACTGATTTTTGTCATTCAAAGGGCAATCATTAACGAAATCTTAGGCTACATAACATCACGCTACTACCAATTGGAGCAAAGCAGAATTGAAAAACTTTACACAAGCGGGCAAAAATTGTTAAATAATATTTAGTTGCACGCGAACGAATGGTTATTTAAATAATTTATTCCAAATAATAGTCACATAAATGTGATACGTATTATAAAATTTCGTAGGGTAAACGGTATAATAAGGTGCACGATATATGTTAGGAGCTACGAAAATAATTTGATCCCATGTTCGGCCCCACACGAAGGGATTAGACGCTGATTTACGTCCTTAATCCTCACTAGAAATTTGTAGGCTTTTGTATGTGGAGCGTGGAACTTTATTACCTGTAACAAGAAATTGGTTTACATTAATTTTAATCAATTTGCAGCTCGATATATGTATTACAAATATGTTACAAATACAAATATTTTATTTTCAGCAACATTACAGGGTTTATGCGTTGCTTTAGGCTCCAAACTAGGCAATGCCTGTAACATGCAAGCTTAAGCTACTGTCAGAATTATACATATAACAGTTGGTGGCCCAAGTCACCTGGGACAAGAGAGCACAAAAAAGATACAAACTTATTATTAACACTAAGGTTAAAATTGTAAGTAAACAAAATCAGTAACAATGTTCTTCCGTATGTGTATATGTATTTAAAGATATGTATAAAGTGTTTGTGTGTATTGTGTTGTGTGTCTTTACATTTTATACAGAATGTGGAAGCAATGTTAATTCAGTATTGACTGTAAGTTAAGGTATTTAACTTATGATGACTTAGTTAACTAGGACAAGTTGGCGATAGTGCCTTTCCAATTACCAACCCTCAAGATGATGATCTATTGTGAAACGTGTATATAGGTGTGCCTTGACAATTCCACTTACTACGCTATTGGCCACGTTGTTAATCAACATCAGGTGAGAGTATGTGCACGGGTTAAACTTTTTTTTAAAAGTTATAGTTAAGGCTTAGCGTTATGGCCAGAATCTCCTCTGATTTTAAGTGACGATACGGCCCAAGTTGGTAGACACGCTAAACCTTTGGAGGAACTGACCCTCAAGTGCAACTGCCGGAATACACCTATTGGTATTTGGCGGCAGATTTTCAATTTGAGGGTGGTAGCTAGCCAGGCGGGCATCAGAAAAAGCTCAAGCTCATTGTAGTTGGTTGGATTCGAACTCACGTCCCTTGATGCAAAGTCGGACACACTATCACTGAGCTATCATCGCTTCTCTTGTAATGTATTTAAGATTTAAAAAATTAAATGGATACTAGTCAATAATGGATTTTTTATAATGTTAAATTATTTGTTCTAATTATAGTATAGTATGAAAATTCGATTTATAAAAAAAGAATCATCACTGTAATACAATTTGCTAAGAGCTTAAAATTATTAAAACGATATTTCGTCATCCATACTTCTTTACATAGAATAATATGAATTCGATTCCGCTGTCTGTTCGCCTAGATATTTTAATCTATTCAACGGATTTTAATACAGTTTTCAGCAATGAATAGAGTGACTTGTGACGAAGGTTGATATGTATAATGCATATACATTATAGTACAAAAGTTCAAAGATTTAAATATGATATTAAGTTCACCGGGTCAGGTAGTCATACACCATAGCTATACCATAATATTATAAATGTGAAAGTGAGTTTCATTGTTAGTTTGTTTGTTATGCTTTCACGCCTAAACTATTGAATTGTTTCTAATGAATTATGCTACAGACATAGATGAGACCCTGGAGACGGAGATAGACAACTTTTTCTTGCGAATTTTTTTAGCAAGTGGTGTAAGCAGAGGGAAAAATTATATATGAAATTTTTTATTGCATTATCCGATTTGTTTGACAAAAACAATATCAAACATCGATGGGGCACATAAAAACTAGTACAGTTTAAAAATACTATTTATAAAAAGTTTAAATAGAGAAATTATCACTGTAATAAAATTTCCTAATAGCTTAGAATAATTAAAACGAAATTTCGCCATATTAAATATGAACAGAATATTATTTAAAAATCAGTATCCTCATCAGTGATCCGGTAACCTATTTTGTTAAAAATAAATGAAGTGTAACGGTAAAAGGTCGTATGAACTATAGAAAATGACCTTGATTAAATAATGTGTTTGTCAAGTCGGCCGTGAACAAACAAAACCCAACTCAGTTTGAGGAGGGCCGCATCATACGGCACCTGAGTAATGTGGGATACCTAAACCCTTGTGTATATTTATAAATGATTGTCACTCACGCGTGAATGAATGAATGATTATGAAGCGATGATAGCTCAGTGGTAGTGTGTACGACTTCACATCAAGGGACGTGAGTTCGAGTCCAAGCACCTACAATGAGTTTGAGCTTTCGGTGAAGGAAACTACGTGAGGAAACCATAGCATGGTGGTAGGGCTTTTTCCAATGCCCGCCTGGCTAGCACCACTAGCACCACACCAATAGATGTGTTCCGGCAGCTGCACTTGAGAGCCAGTTCCTCCACAGGTTTAGCGTGCCTACCAACTAGGGCCGTATCGTCACTTAAGATCAGGTGAGATTATACGTCATAACGCTAAACCTTAACTATAAAAAAAACAACAGATTTCTAAATATATACGCTATACAATTCAATTAATAATTTCTATTCATATTTCTTCAAAACCTAGACACCCACTAAGGACTGGTATTTTTGGATCACATCGAAAGTAAAAATAGTAAAGAAGTCGCAGACACTAGCTAGATTTGATATATTGCATTATTTTTAACTACATTTTACATGTGGCTACGGTCGTGTTAATATTGATTTTGTCAAAAAAATCAGATAACGCAATAAATACTTTCGTATAAAGTTTAACCCTCTCTTTAGTCCACTTCCAATAAAGTTTTCGCGAGAAAAAGTAGCCTATCATCGTCTCCTGGTTCCTGTCTATCTCTATATCAAAATTCATCGTAATCGATTCAGCGGTTTAGGCGTGACAGCGTATCAAACAAACAAACTCACTTTCGCATTTATAGTATTAGTATGATATGATAATATTGTGATCTAAATAAATTATTCAAAGTTCGTTTAAAAACGGTGTTATATTATTTTGCATAAAAATAAATATCTTAGTGTGAAATAATTATTATTCACCATTTTTGGTTTTCAGTCGTTGGAGGGAAATGCCATAAAAAGTCATTTACAATGTGTATTTATGAATAACAAAACAATCGTTTCACTCTCCTTACTACTTAATTATGTTAGATCTAGCGGATTGGCCAGAATTTTAACTGATTGTAAGTGAGAACGATAGTCTGCCAGTCAATATTCAATTGCGTCAAAGCTGGCAAGCTTGCAAACTTGCTGGATAGACAAATTGGTGCTTTATCAAAGCTATTTGTTGTATTGTGGTTGTGCAAGCACAATGACGTCAATTATACGTTCTTGGATATAAAAAAATATTAGACAAATGCAAATTTAAAATTTGCCTTCTTCCGTAACGTGTTTTCGAATAGCAAATATCAAACAGATAAAACAAATACGAGATCTCTATTGTGTAAAACATCTAAGCATCGAAGTCCGCTCCATGTTTACTTAACACTCGTCTTGCACGCTAACTTTGAATTCATCAAATATTTGCATCTAAATTCGCATAACTTTAGAATTTATTTAATAAATCGTCTGCTGATTATGCAAAATTGAGTGTCTAAAAACCTGTTATATTCTCAGAGTCAATACAAACTATACCAATATGGTTATAATATACTAGGCTAAATTTTATATCCAACCATAACTACACAATACTTTAGATTGAGATGAATTTTCTATTATAGCAAAAAAAAACGCATAATTTACAAATATTATAATATGTGTTAATAAAAAAACATAGGACAGAAGAAGAAAAAAAGCAATTCGATTTGCACAGTAGAGATGTATAATCGATGCAATACCAAAATAATTTCAATTTTTTTTAACCGAATCAAATTATATTAAAGTATGTTCGTTATAGTTCTAATCTCACACCTTCTTAATGTACAATGGACATTAATGACATAATTTCTAATGTCAAACATTTACACAATAAATTAACCGTTACTAATGAAGACAATATTTTTTACATTGTTAGATTTGATAATTGACTCTTCTACGTGTGAGTTCTAAACGCGGATAACGCTAGAGTGAAACAAATGTATACCTTGCTCTTTCTAAGCTGTGAGTACGTGTGTGAAAATGTTATGGTCGAGCTTAGAAAATAGAAATACATTTGAGTAACGGGCCTTGCGTACGTTTCTATGGAAATTGGAGAGTACATTATGCGCTCACATGTGAGATTTGATTGCTTACTTGTAGTTGTTAGAAAAAAGACAAGCATTTGCTTAGCAAATTCTAATCTCTACACATACATGTGTACCAGGAAAACAGGAACCGTAAGGAAGTCTTCACATGTCCGTCGTATGAGGCACACATAACACACGCATATTCAAAGGGGTTGTATGAACCTATCTAACCTGCATTCACACAGTCACAGCTTACGTACAAGCCGCGACCCTCAAAGTGTGAGGGTGAAAGATTCGCCCCACGGGAATCCATTAGATACGTACACGTTAGAAAGAGGTCAATATAGAGCTCGGATTGCGGATAAGACAGGTCCGAGTTTGCGCATCTTTAGCCCGTTCTAAGGGTGAAAGTTCACGCACTTCCCTCTTGCTCTGGTATCCTAGTAGATGTTTTCCATTTTAGGACAAAACTTGATAAAAAAGGGCAGTCGGGGATTGTAGGGGTCGATCGTCGGATGGGCGGAGGGAGAGGGACACTAACCACATCCCCATCCTCCGGAAAAGACAATGTCGAGAATAGACAAGAAAGGTTGTCAAGCGAAAATATATCCTAGGAATAACATTTTTAATTTTAATGGAACTTACTTTGATTTAATAATTTTTACATTAGGAATTCTTTTATATCTTACTCGTGGTTAATCTATAGTTGGTGAATACGATTAGACTGATAAATAATTGCATTTGATTTATTATATAAATAAATAAAAACCAATACGTTTAATACCTGATTGAAACTGGACTAAACATATCCCTGTATTTAAGCATTTTGTCTTGTGAACGAATTCATTTATCGTGATAGTCATCATGTTTAACCGATTTTTGGAGCGATGATACCTCAATAGCAGTGTGTATGGACGCCGCGTCAAGGGACGTGAGTTCGAATCCATCTACAATGAACTTGAGCTTTCGGTGAAGGAAAACATCGTAAGGAAACCACAGCATGGTAGTAGGGATTTTTCTAATGCCCACCTGGCTAGCTACCAACCTCAAGTTGAAAATCTGCCACCAAACACCAATAGGTGTGTTCCTGCAGTTGCACTTGAGAGCCAGTTGCTCCACAGGTTTACCGTATCCACCAGCTTGGTCTGTATCGTCACTTAAGATCAGATAAGATTATTACCATAACGCTAAATGTATAAACTATTTAAAAAAGGAAATTTAAATCTAAAACCGTTTGAATCAAACATCCCAATCGCTGTCATGGCTCATCGGTTCACCTATTATGCGATAATGGGGCCAGTCGTAAACGCATTCGACCGCATAATACCATCTTTAAGGTGATTACACACACCACTCGACGTGAATAGATTTTTGTAAATATTTTCAATGCAATATACACACAATTTATTAAAAAAATAATAGAAAATCTGTCAACAGAGAATACTATAGAATAGACATTTATATTGAATATTATAAAGCGGAAAAGTTTGTTTGTGTACACGCGCTAATATTAGGAACTATACTTGTTGGATTTGTGTTGTGAATTAATTTACAATTAATTGAACAATCATGGACGAAGACTTTAGGCTAATTAATATCACACTATCACCAATAGGAGCAAAGCTGTATTAAAAACAGTTACAAAAACGGTCAAAAATCTATATTCATATCCATAGTCCATATAAATGCGAAAGTGAGTTTATTTGACTTTCACGCCTAAACCGTTAAATTGATTATGATGAATTTTGATATAGAGATAGATGAGACCCTGTAGAAGATAATAGGCTACTTTTTCTAGCGAAAAACTTAGAGGAAGTGGCATAAAAAACGAATAAACTGTGTAAAACTTATTATTGCGTTTTCCGATTTGCTTCAAACTTTGGAGAATCATTTTTTATAACTAACGCGAGCGAGGCTGCGGGTAAGAACTATTGATTAAATAAAGTTTTAGTTCTACGCGAACGAATATATAAATAACATAATAATAGTATACATTTGTGTTAACGCGATAAGGTTGATGGTATGATATTTACTATAAATGAGGTAAAAAACCCAGTCATAGTGACTCACTTCGCGTACAGTTTCTAAATAAGTATACAATTGCTAGAAGAATTAAGCCACGATACAGGACACAATCACAATAACATGATGCAGACTCAACTCGCTATGTTAACTAGTGGTCGCGCAGTGGTCGAAATTCGACCATAATTAATTTATATTTGTATATATATATTCATATTTCTATAATAAACAAGCGGTATTTCCCTAATAACTTATGTATATTGTAATAAATAAATTTATTATGGTTATGTGTTTACATTCAGTAAAGATAAACACATTTATTAATCTATAATGTATTTTCAATTTGACCACAAACTTTGACAATAAACAAAAGAATATAGCGTGATGAGTCAAATTCATGCTTGTGTGGGTAAAATTGTTTTTTATTGATTTAATGTATTTTTTATGTATATTTTATAAAAATTATGCAGTCTGCACTCCGTCTCTATGTAAACTATAAGTATGAAAAAGTTCATACTCCTCCGTCTGCGCAATTTGCGTAAAAACGGGTACAAAGATTTGCTTCACAATTGATTTTCGCTTTTTCTGGGTAGTAGTAGGTCACGGTATTTATGTTTGCCTGATACACGATCCCCATATAACAAGTATTATTAAATTCACCAATATTAAAACATGCTTAGAAATATCTTGTTCCGTGGTCCACCAATCTAGATCTGGTAATCTAAGACTGGTAGGTATCTCTACCCAATAAAACTGAAACACTAATTCTTTTGGTTTGTTACCTTAAGATTCAATGTAACCAGAGACCGAAAAGTTTGCTCGCTGAGAATGAAGGCAAGTGACCTTCAATGAAGTAGCTATAACAGCACAGTATAATAATATTTATAATTGTTTTTGGACAGTACAACGCTTACCATTAGGTACAGTGTAAAAAAACTAAACATGAGTATAATTGTACGGATAGTGTATAGCATACTTTAAAACGTTTCACAGACGAAAGTAAATATTCAACGGTTCAATTTGAATATGTAATGAGTCGTAGGTCATCAGTGATCAGCCTCATGTAGTTTGATTGATTTTACTAAATATTTGATTAGCCTCGGTCTATCTAAGTTAAAGACATTTCAATTTAAGCTATTTTATGTTGTTTGTTCGTTTAGTTTGTTTATTGAGGAAGACTTTCGGCTATATAACATCGCACGGTTTGGGGATAACTAATAGAAGCAAAGTTGCATTGAAAAACCTTACAAAAACGGGCAAAAACTATTAAATAATTCCTAGATTAAATCATTGAAAACGCAGGCACAGCTACAGTAAATATAAAATGAAGTCTAGTCTATTAATTCCCTTTTATTTATTTATTTCCCTCCTATAAAAGCCGGCAACGCACCTACGATTAGTCTGGTGTTGTGGGTGTCCATGAGGGGCGGTGATCGCTTACCATCAGGTTACATACTTGCTCGTTTGCATCGTATTCCATAAAAAAAAAATCTTCGCACAATTACATTCAAGATACTGCAACAGGTGAAGCTCAATATATTTTGATATAAGTATATTATTTATGCAAATACGTATATAGAAAAATTATTCAGCACCTTTCACTCCTATGTTTGTTAAAAGTTTCTATTTTTATCTTTTGGTTTAGTACTATCAATAAAAAATAAGTATCAGTTTTTTTGTATACGGTAAGTAAAGACAAAATATAGTTAAGTAGCTTAGCTTAATTTTGTTTTTGTTTTACTATTATTTGTATTTCGATATAGGTAGTATTACAGTTTCTATTATATTTAGGTATATTTTATCTTACTACGACAACTTTTATTTACACACAATTGTTACAGTCAAACACTATAATAACATTGTAGATTAAGACAGTCAAGTAAGCAAAACAAAATCCAAGTTTCCACTTATTATTCATAATCTACTTCAGTTGTGTACAATAAAGTAACTATACCAGGCAAATCACCACCCGTTTTACAAAGTATAAGGCCGTAGAACCTAAATTAATTAATTAAAATGAAAACACCACTCGACGGTTTATCATTTTGTCAAAAATGTATATATTTATTTGTTGTAATTAGGCTTAAAGCTACACTGGTGGCCTTGATTCAAGTAAACATAACTTAAAAATGATAATATGAACCTTTTATTCAGTTTTCTGATCTTTAAGTGTGAATATAATGTGGCACTATTGTTTACTTCTGAACTACTGACGCACTACTGTCGAAGAGTGCATGAGCAACGCGCCATGTTTACTTAACTGTCAAAACGTTTTGACAACTGACGAGCGTGACTTTCATGTTTTATATAAATAAATTAGATAAGCCATACGTTGGCCGTATCATGCAGTTTGTTTCAATCAATTTTAATTATAATATGATGTGGTGCTGTCAGTCAGTCGAAATATGAATCACTTTTGTTTAATACTTTTGATTATATCTAATTAAAACAATTTAAATTTTAATTTTGTGATGTATTTGAACTAATATTACATCTGAACAATTGTTTCATTTAGCGATTTTTGCTGGCTAGTAGTTTTAAGTCATTTTGAATTTCACCAAAATTCCAATAAAGCGTTACTGACTTTCGATATTCATAAAAACATTTATATAATCGTTTTGTTGTATTTATATCAATGTTTAAAAACACCGTTTTGTATTAAATATTATCATATTATTTTTACTCCTTAATTGAAAAGATTATCAATATATTTAGGTACTGATAACAAAATAACGAAGTATAATTATTTACATCCGACCACAAATTAGATTCGTTGTAACGTTCTACGACGTTACTACCAACAAAGTAATTGAATATAAGATAACTTTTAATTTATGCTGACCCTTATCAAATAAAATTAATAGAAATCTTCCGCGTCGCAATCGTTCACACCTATTTTTAGAGACGTGAACCACATAAAAAACTTTACACCGAGATATCTTAAAAATGTTTAATAAGTTTTTTTAGAAAAGGAATAAATAATTTCTCTTTCGACAGGAATGTTGGCGGTCGAATCCCTATGGAATGTATCACTATCCCTTTTCATGTCGCTTTCTCTTTTACGCACGTTTCAAGACTGTCGAAACTGGTTAAATTTGATAAATGACTTAACTATTTTTTTTATTCGTATTCGTGGGATTGAATACTAATATAATTAACAATTTAGTGAACAATATTGTGGCCGGACGGAGTAAAATGAAAACGTTATTTACTTTTAAAAGTTCGTTTACGCGAGTTATCACTTCGAGTTTATGGTCGCCTGGTACTTGGGAACGAATATTACGTCACGGTTTCGTCACAGTTTCGTTTGTGACAAGCGGTGGTTTATTTAATTGACTTGATAGGGGGCACGCCACCGACCTTCTTATCTATATAATTAAGAAAGTTTACATTAACCTAAAAATTAAATTAAAAGTACCAATTAAAAAACACATTAAAATAAAAACACATTAAGTTTTTTTAGAATAAATTACATTTTCTGTTGTAAATATACATATATAGCGTTTATAAACGTTATTTTGTTGTAAAATATTAATGAATTTTAAATGGTGTACTAGCTGAATCCGTTTTTTCCGTGCACGTTTAATAGGCAGTAATTTTAATAATTATATTAATTTGATTATCCACTCTATACTATGATTTATGAACAATTTTATAACCTATCAGCTAACGAATAACATGTTCGTTTGTACAAACAACATTTAATTCAAATCAGTCATCGGTTTTTAATTTAATCCAGACATTTTTTTTACTCGTTGACACAAAGCATATATTAGTGGATATTGCTTACTTATTACATTAATTAGTATATTTAAAAAAAATTAAACATAAATATGGGTAAAAAATTATTACAGAATCAATAATATTATAAAATGAGTATCACGCATCTTCGTCCGTGTCTTGTAACTTTTTTCAATACAGCTTTGCTTCTGTTAGTGGTAGCCTGGTGATAAATAGCTTAAAGCCTTCCTCAATTATTGCTCTATCAAATACAATAAGAATCGTTGAAATTCAACCAGTACTTCCTAATATCACCGCATTCTAACCAACACACAACCAAATTTTTTGTTTTATAATATTAATATAAATTTAATAAATTTTCATGTTTTATTCTAAATTAAAATTGTAGATAATCTGTCTTATATACTTTTTTCGTGTTAACATTATATTTACTACTCATCGAAAGTATCAATCCGAGTCAAATATTATAACTTGAATTCTCGCGATAAATAGAAGTGTAAGTAGCATTAAACTGCCTGTCCAGATTTGGGCATCAATCAGTTAAGAAAACATCAACTGACCTTACTTGTAAAAGCGTTTACACCTACACGTGCTTACCGAGAACTTAGATTTGTTCAAATTATATCATGAATCCTCTGATAATAGAAACGAACTTAGTATAATTTTGTTAAGTTCACTTTCACATTCACAAGTTAAGAAACTCGATTGACAGTAGAATTTACGTTGTCAATTCCTCATTCGTATTGGTTACGTGCCATACGCATGTTAAGTTTGTCACTCTCCGATGTCATATTTTCGGAGGCTCTGGCTGAATCGAGTTCGTTTATTTTTCAGCTGAGGTGTCATTCAGAGAATTGTCATCTTTTTATCAAAAAGTATTTCAGTCCTTTTGAAGTAACTTTGGTTCCTACGTGTGCATCTAGATACATATTTACAATATTGTAAATTCATCTCGTATCAATTTAGAAGGCATAGAATAAATAGACTCAGAACGATATTAGTTGCACGCGAAGTGTAACCGCTTCAACTACTTCGACTACGTCTCTCAGCGCAGCAGTGCTAAAATTGATCTCTTAGTACAAATAACTCTGGTTAATTTAAAAAAAAGCATACTGTACTGTGAAAGCACGCCACAATTTATCACATAATCACCAGAAACATTTAAAGATACCATTTCAATCATATGTACTACCTAGCAAACTTTACTCGTAACTTTACTCTTGAATGTTTTATATTGCCGGGATCCACATGTTGGAAATAAATACTATTTTACAAAGCGTGCAAAGCCGCTGGTCATTGCTAGTTTACTAATGATAACATATTTCATTGTCCGAATTCCAAGAAGTCTAGACAAAAATAGGTACACAGTAGTTTCAACCGGAGGCGTTAGAATTTATGCACTCAATGAACTTCTTATAAAACAAATTACTTAGCCAGCCTAGAAACGCATGACGTCATAGTGTATAAATAAAATTAGACTTTATATATTTACTTTATTAAATAGATGAGAAAATCTCTTTGAGCCTATAAATATAACTTCCTATGTTTTCATGCTTAACCATAGTTTAATTGTGTGATAGTCAGCAAAGTTGATAATATAAAAACGTTATCTGTTACTATAAAATCTCTTATTATCTACACATTGTTTGTAAACACGGCGAAGTGACAGAACTATAACTTTTAATAGGAAAAGTACAAAAAGGCAACGTCGACAACCGAAAAACTGTGAGACATCGGCCGCAGCCACCTAGTTCCACTTCTAGCACGTACCAGTTCGCAGAAACAAAGCGACAGCATAAATCGCCAAATATTTCTTTCGGCATGGCTAATTCGTTGTTTTTTTTTTTTTGAATTATGGGCAATCGAACAATCTTTTCACCTGATTGTAAGTGATCACTGTCGCCCATGCACACCCACACCTCCAGGGGAATTAATTTGTTCATATATTGCCGATTATTTGCGACTTTTTGCTTTACTTTTGCGAATTACGTAATAAATGGCGTGTTATTGTGGCACACAAGTCCTTTAGCAGCTGAAATACATTGGTATGCTCTGAATACTTCTGAATCGTCACGTTGACGCTCTTACCGTAACAATCGTAATTAATTTCAAATCGAGTGACTATCTTACATCGTGTTTAGTAATGATATACTTTAAGATTAAGGATGATAAAGCCTTTCCTTAAACTAAAGCATTAAATAACAATATTAGCCATGCATGCTTTAGAAAATTCTCTTCCAACAAAATGACAGTATACTTGTATGTTTTTAAAATTAAAAATAAGGAGACATTATTGTATGTATACTAGGAAATAATAAAATACAACAATATTAAATAGTATCTAGAGTTTGATAAAAAAGACACCCTATTCAGCTGCTTGCTGCAATGTGGGTATATAATCTTACGGTACTGTAGACCTGTGTTTTAATATTTGTGTAATTCAAAGCTATCATATATATTTTTTAATATAACGATAGATTTAATCTTTAGTTTTTAAAATAAATACTTCGGAAAATTTGTTCTGTAATTTGTGCTATAATTATAAGCTATAACAAATAAATTAGAGAAAAGAAAAGTAAAACAAACGTAATCAAAGGTTTATTTGGATTAAAAATTTGTATTGCTTTTATCAAAGTTATTAATGTTGAAACACAATTCAGTTCACTGTTATATTATTCCACTACGGCAAAGTACAGAGACTTTGTGTAAGCAACTGTCCATTGGGAAGATTTAAGATGGACGTGGGATGGACCGAAGCATATGGTGTGCGTCTTGTAATGCAATTTCCTTTTATCAAAAGAAACGGGGTCGCTAATTCAAAAAATATGTAAACATGCACTTGTTTATTTGTTTTAGGTTATTTCTTCTTATCATTATTTATCAAAAATCCGTTTAAACTCCTGGTGCCTTGTCTATAAATCATATACCAGTAATTTTAACAAACTTAAACATCTAATAAGTTCAAGAAAACAGCTAATAAAAATGTAGGGCGTAGTCAATTCCGGTCGAGCTAAAAGCCCGAATACGAGCAGAATAAATAAACTAAGCTCCACACACCCTACAACTTTAACCTAATAATTATTTCACAGAACACTTGAACTATTTAGTATAAAGTAGCACTTCCACCTCTGGCCTAATTTCAGCCTAGACGTGTTTACATTAACCCGAATATATTTGTATATTGTATCGGAGTATCGGAATTCTGCAAGTACCGCATATAAAAAAATACACACACGTTCCGTGAACTGTATTTATACTGCTATATATAATTACTTTACATAGTGAAGTATGTTATATAATACGCTTTCCGGCCTGGCAGACCTTTTTCTGCCCTTTTCAGTGGATAGTAACACGATCATGGTGTCCTTTATCGCAGTCTGGAATAGGGTCACTTATCAAGATAAAAACTATTCTATCTCTTAAGTTGGACTAAGCCATACAGATTTACAAAATTTCATTGATTTATGAACCGATACCAAGATTATCGTGGAGGAATATCGCTTAACGGGATTTTAATCAACATTATATATTAATATTATAAACCGGAAAAGTTTGTTTTTGCACGATCCAATCTTAGAAACTAACTGTCGAATTTCAAAATTCTATGTCTGGTAGATCAATAATTGCGAAATAATTAAGGTTATTTAAAATTACGCTACCAACTGTAGGAACATATCTATACTGAAAAAAAGTTACAAAAAGGGTAAAAATTTATTAATTTATTTTTTGATGCGAATGAAGTCGCGGACGCAGCTAATCTCAAATATAACAAAAACATGGTAACTATAGATTAAGTGCTGCCTTCATAATCCGTTTTTAAATATAATTTAAACGCTCTAATAAAAACTTCATCAAGTCCTTCCGAGTGGTCATAAGATATTACTTGCTTCTAAAAGTACAACTTCACATAAAGCTCTCGCAAGATTGCGCAAGGTGCGGCGGCCGCGGCCGATCCGAGAGCCGTTCCTAATTTTATCGATATAGTGTTGTGAGTAATGATTACGATCCATTACGTATCGAAGCGTTCTAATTGATCAATTAACAACCTGCATTACGGATACAATTGGAAATACACTTTCAGTCAAACATTATTGATATATTACATTTATATTTTAATGAATATTCAAAACTTACAGGATTGTATGATGTACGTTGTACTTATGCTGTATGTTGCACTTATAAAAATAATCTATATACTTAGATCTATTTTTCTTGACTATCATGATAGAAGGTTATAACTTTCGAGTATATGATAAAACGCCTTGCCGCATTGTATACCAGTGCCCTTAGACTCTTTTATTCAATTAACAGATTTTTAACTTGAGGGTGGTAGCTAGCCAAGTGGGCATTAGAAAAGGCTCTACCAGCATGAAATTTTAATATTGTATTTCAAATATATATGTGAATTTTAAAGTTCATATATATTGTCAATTAAGTGTCTAGAATGACATTCGATATATTTTTTGTTTTCTCTACGCGCAAAAGACAGACTAAAAAGTCAACTTGGCTAAGCGCTGAGATTGTTATTAGTTATATTTTATTAGTATCAATTTGATGATTTACAAAGGCGTAGATTGTTACTATCACACAATAAAACATGTACGTTATGAAACTACAATTCTGAGCATACCTTTAGAGCAATCAGTGTATGAAGCCGTAAAAAAGGACACGTATACTTCGTAAGTAAATATCCAAAGAAGTGTACATAAATAATCTTAACATAATGATTTAAAGCTCGGATTTCAGATTTTTTTTATTTATCACGAACAGTTTAGGGTATAGGTTAAGTTGAAAAAAAAAAATAAGTTACAAAATTGTACATGCAATCTATCACACCGACATACTGCTGTCACATTTACCAGCCATAAAAACACATCAATACTTTTTACTTTGATACATTAAAATGTCATTAACGCGAGAAACATTGTGGTATGACAAAAATCAAATTCAGTGTAAAATGTATCTTCAGAAAAACTGACTTAAGATTGAAAGTGGAACAAATCCAGAGGGAGGATGTTAGTTTCGACGATGCAATAAAAAAATTAGGAGTCGAGAGTAAAACGGGAAATCACTGTTAATACTTATTGAATGTTCTTTTTATTGTTTTATTATTTAGAAAATCTGATAGTAAATAAAAAACAGATTTAGTATTAAATTGAAACGTTGATAGCTCAGTTCGTACGGTGTACGAATTGTACGTCAATGGATGTGAATTCGAATCCCTGCAATGAGCCTGAGCTTTCAGTGAAGGAAAACATCGCGAAGGAACTAAAGCATGTTGGTAGGGCTTTTTCTAATGCCTAATTGGCCAGCTAAAACCCTCAAGTTGAAAATCTGCCACCCAATAGCGTGTGTTCTGGCTGTCGACTAAGATTAGTGTATTCACCATCTTGGACCATATCGTCACATAATATCAGGTGAGATCGTGGCCATAACGCATACGTATTAATACGCATTAACACCTTTAACCCAAAAAATATTGTAACACATTTAATGGTATTGAAATAAAGTTAAAAAGTGTACTTTATTCGAACGTTTTCAGATACAATACCAATGTTGACTACATTTAATTCGAGTTATTATTATCACCATAAATTTGTATGTTTAACGACATTCATGTTTTGTAAAAGTGTTGAAATATATACGTTTATGTATTTTCTTTAATATTTATCACCGGGGTACTTTTAAACATATAAACATCAATTGCATACTTTTAAGTAAGTAGTCAAGGCAAAGCCACAGCAAAAGAAATATTTTATTAACGAATGCTCAAAATTAACAAATAATTAATAAACCAACAATATAATTTATGTGTATTAATTATTTTTTACTGATTTTTTTAACTAACATAAAAAATTTGTATAAGCAGCGACATATTATATCAGCTTAATGATGACACCTGGGGAACGATTTAATGTGTGAATTGATCATTTCTTTCTCTTTGCAGTGATGTATAGAATAAATATGAATCAAACAATGAATTAACATCATAAAAATTACTAGACTACTAAGACTAAATAATTTAAACTCTTGAGGATACATTTTTCATTTGACTATCTCTATTCTAAACTTCTTTTATATTTAGATAATAATTTACAAACCCCTGCTAATTCCATATGTTTTCTAAGGCGTAATTTATGAACTTCAATGTACTGTCACTTATGTTAAATAAAGTGTATCGATATTGTTTCGACAATACCAGAGCACTAAGGAATGGGGCGTTTCTTACGATTCCTCAGAACTTAACTTTTTACCTTCAGAAGATTATTTGACTAACCTAATTTGATTAATAAACGTTTCTGAGAAAAGCATCGAAAAACCTGTTCAAATATCCAAAGATTACTTTAGCGATCTTTCTAAAAATAACACAAGTAAAGTTTAACTTCGCTTCTACATGTTTATTTATTTTATTATGTTTTAAAGTGCAAATAAAATTTAACAACTTATTGTAACCTTGAAATATTTTAGCGATAAGTTTAGGAAAGTAACGTATTCAGAAGGGAAATGTACCTTTACCTAGAGCACAAAACTTAATTGCTAGAGATTTATTACACACGGAAACGTAACCTTCATCTAACTTAACGTCTTTCTTTTGTTTTTAGGTACTCATTGATACAGCAATATGCCATAGAATGGTTTTGCAGCCTACGAGCTTTCTTGACATTAGAATCTTAATCTTTATCCTAGGTAATAAGATTCCTCGTTCGTATTACATTAGATCTTTTAAATGAGGTAATTTAAGCCTGTAACCATCAGTTACTGTACAGTTATGTTATCGAGCTATTATTAAAAAAATAGATGTTCTTTTTATTGACGTGTCAGTGCATTGATATTGATAAGTATCATTGTCACATTTATTCTACAAGTGATATTTCTTTGAGGCAATGATGACTCAGTGGTGGTGTCACTGGACACCTCATCGATTGACGTACCTACGTTCAAAACCAAAACAAGGTTGGATGATTATCATGATCGAGTTGAAACTATCCTATTTATTTTTTATACCCTTCAGCAAACACGTATACAACCTGGGTGATGATAACCGGACACTATTTGGCTAAACGTTAAATGTATAGAGAAGATTTTTTTTTAATATGCTTAATTTTAAATTTTGTTTAATCTGTATCGAAGCGCCTACCCTGAAGTTTAATAGCTACTATACAAGTTCTAAAATCAAGACTTCAAATTGCGTACACATGACACTTCAAAGATTTCGCCTGGCACGGATCGTAAACCCGATTAGTAACGGTCTAAAACGTACTCCTTGTGCACGGAAACTTACGGTGCTGGTGTGTAACATTTCGCGCTTAACATCGTACGAGTAAACTATGTAATATAAATCAGTATAAGGAGTTCTTCCCGGAATTTAATTAATTTAATTGTCCTGTCATGTATTAAATTTTGACACGCATTTTAATTAGCTTCACTTTTAGTTTCGCTCACGTTAATATTGATTTTGTCAAATCAGATGACGCAATAATAAGTGTCATACAAAGTTTCTTCCTCTCTTTATCCCACTTCCAATAAGTTTTTCGCAACAAAAAGTAGTCTATCACCATCTCCAAGGTCCCATCTCTCTCTATACTAAAATTCATCATAACCGATTTAGCGGTTGAGGCATTAAATCGTAACAAACAAACTCACTTTCGCATTAATAATATTGGTAAGGATAAGAATATTATTATATATTATAGAAAGGATTATAAGGCGGAAAAGTTTGTTTGTTTGTTTGAACACGCTTATCTTAGCAACTACCAGTAGGATATCAAAAATATATTTGAAATTTGATAGAGCTATCTTTGAGGATGATTTCAGGCTATCTAACATCAAGCTACTACCAATAGCAGCAAAGCTGTATTGAATAATAATTACAAATACGGGCAAATTAATATAATATATATGTAAATATAATATAAATAATATTAAAATATTAAATTTTTGTAATTCCACGCAAACGAAGTCGTAAACACAGACAGTGTATTTACGTAATATTTCGAATTAATTTTCACCGACTAAAAGTTCTTTAATTGAATTGTAAATTTGCACACACGTCAATAGCCAGACCCAAGAGCTGATGATAATACAGTAATATAATTACTTTAATATCCAGTGAACCACGATTTCTTACATACTGGCTTCGGTCCCTCTCTTTTGATTTGCTATATTTCAGGGTCACCCGTTGTTCAATCCAGCTACGAGATGTCCGAGGTTTTCATTAGCTAGCGTATAACCTGATGATAAGCAATGCCGCCGCCCATGAACACCCAAAAACTCAGAGGAATCGCAGGTGCGTTGCCAGTCTTTAACGAATGTGTAAGCTCTCTTCTTGAAGGTTCTCAAATCGTATCGGTCCGGAAACATCGCAGACGCAAATTAGTTCCACAAGATGGTCGTACGGGGAAAGAAATTCCGCGTAAAACGCACCGCCGTGAGTAACCATTCATCCAGATGGTGTGGATGGAGTTTCAGTTTAAGCAGCGTTGTACGGTGATGAAATCCAGCTGTAGGTAATTATTTTTGTTACTATTGCCATTGTTTTTGGATTCTATTCTTCATTATTTATTCACACTCAATGTAACCAATTTACAATCCAGTCAAGATAACAATCCAGTTATCATAATGTTTCTCATATTTTAAACATACGTGAAACCTCTCAAGCTACTAATAAAATGAAAGAAGCCTTGTTTTAAATGTAATAACATAAAACTTTCTCTATGCTTCATATTTCTTACCGTATGACCTATGACGTTATGCACTGTACATCATAGCTTTACCACAATATATAAAAGAAACAGTAGATAAGGTTAATATTTCATGGCTATCATAAATAAGCAATAAACAAAAAAATTTTATAATAATATGAAACGATCATAGCTCAATTGGTAATGTGTATGAACGTTGCGTCAAGAGACGCAAATTCCAATCCACCTACAATGAGCTTGAGCTTTCGGTTTAAATAATTTTATTACTCAAAAGAACATAGTTCACATACTCAGAGTAACATTTGTTTCATTTCACTAATCTAATAACATCCAGTAATCTCCTAAATCTCCCTTAAATTTAATGTTTTTTTTTTACTTTATATTTAATTTAAATACATGTCTTATTGACGTAAGTTTGCCTTATATTCATAATTTTACTTTCTTGTCATGGGTTAATATCCTGGGTATCGCTATTAACTAGTTCTGCGAAGGTCTTTCAGAAGAATCTTTTAGTTGTTTCAAACTATTTTTATTACATGTGATACCTTTGTTATATTTTATTGTTAAAACTTTTTTCCTTTTTCTAGACAAGCGTTTAATTCTATTTGTATTTCTTTTTCTGTTTGAGTTAGCGTCAGATCTGAATATAATTTTATATTATCATGTACTTTTATTATATACCTAGTTTATATTTTACAACTGAAGAATAATTAAAACTAATTTTAAAATGACGATTTGGAACATACTTTTCCAGTCTACTTCCCAGTCAGACTATTTTGTTTATTAAGGGGAGTTTTCAATGAAGATTTGATAGCGCTTATAAAATTTCTTCTGTATTGTAGATTTTCTCTATCACTTTATTTAGATTTGTAAATTCTGGAATAAAGGTAGTAATCATGATCTTTTTGTCTATCACTTCTTTCATAAATTTCCATAATCATGGCTTCTTATATAGAGACATAATGTTCATGTGGAAACACATTATTGAACATTGCTCTGATCTTAGACTTACGGTGAAAGAAAACATCGTGGTCAACATATGCGCTAAGTGAAAACAAATGAATTGTGTGAGCAAGTTCTAGGTTTCCTTTTAGTAATACATAATCTTAAAAACTAAATGAGAGTAAACTGTCAGTATACGGCTAGTAACAAATAAATATTTAGACATAATTTCTAACCGTCAAATTAGAAAGTAAGTTAAACTTGTATTATAACTATTTTAGACTTAGACACAACTAAGAATTTGCACATCAAATGTAATCAGTCATATGCGATGATCAAAATCGCAAACTCTTGTCTACCTGTCAAATATCAATTCTTTATCATAATTCCTATATATTATTATATGAATTTGGTATCGAATATAGGATTGCCTACTATACCTTTCTATATAGTGCACGTACACATAAAATATAGTATTAGGCGCCTGTTCGACTGCGCTGATGCACTTTTAAATGCGTCGGTAATGGCCGGTCCCACGGTACGCGGTACACTCGAGCCGGCAGATCTTTCAAAATTAGTTCTACGTTGCCGGCTGCATGAACGTCGTTTCGGACGTAAACTTAACAACGTTAATTGATAAACCATCTTACCGGGACTCTGTGATGTTTCCTAGTCATGTTGTTGAATATTACTTTGATATTAAAGTAGTTACAACGAATAGCTTAATGGACCGTTCACCTAATCGTTTTAGTTGCGGCTTCAGTAGCAAAATAGGACTTCAAATAACTCATCACGATATCTAAAAAAATACCTATAGACATAAAATTTAGCATGGATCTTCCTTTTGCGACGTCGACAACCACTTAGAACGGATAGATCATGCGCAGTTGATACCAAAACCCGGTCAAAGTCGGAAGCATCAGCTAGTATTATGTATATCCTTTTTTTAACGTTTCACGTTATAGCCACAATCATACCTTATGTTAAGTGATAATGTGGCCCATGATGGTAAACATGCTAGACCTGTCACCTGACACCTGTCGCGGAACTGACTCTCAAGTGTAACTGCCGGAACATACTTATAGATATTTGGCGGCAGATTTTCAACTTAAGGGTGGTAGTTAACCAGGCGAGGCATTAGAAAAATCCCTACCACCTCTTCCTCAGTTTCCTACCCACCTAGTTTCCTCAGGACGTTTTCCGTCACAGAAAACTCAGGCTCAATGCAGGCTAATTCGAATTCACATCTATTGACGCGGCGTCCATACACACCACCAACTGAGCCATCGACGATTCAAAATAAATCAATAATAAAAAAACACATTAGTATTGTTACTAAGAGCTAACTGCATAGCGACGATTGTATTACAAACACGATTGTTTAAAATTTCGCAATTACGCATTAAAAGTTGTCCTACGGTTATTTCGGTATATGTGCCCTAGCCCAGTTTCCCGGCATTTCTTCCGTGATCATAAAAGTCGAAGTTTAAAGGAGAAGTTTAAACAAACCTTTATCTTGTGCAATACTATCGTCCCACGTATGTACGTGACTGTTGAGTAATTGGAACGGACAAATTCGATTCATTAATTTTCTTTTTTTTACTCTTTGGCTGATTAATTATAGGAGCTATGAAATTCAATATGGCGTATAGCTGGTCGGTGTTGCAAGCTCTAGAGGAATTCTACTCGAAGTGAAACATTGGTTTTTATTACGTCTGCCTGTGTTTCCTACATAATTTCATGAAAATGAGTAGTGTAAATTTATTCATAAAATCGAATTTTAACACGATGGCGGTGCCTGGTTAAAAATGTTCAATACGTTTTTAAGATAACTTACAATGCATATTGTTATTATTTCTCGTGTGCAGGATGATCAAAGGGATACTATACATCTTGCTTCTAAAAAAATATATTGTTAAGTAATATATCACAAAGATTATGACGGTATTAAATCTGTTACGTTATTGTTTGATTATAATTCCTAAATTTACGTTACTTGACTTTTTGGTATGTCATTATACGTAATATATCTAGTTTGTTTATTGTGCATAAGTGAAGCGAGTTATAAATAGCAAGTTGGGATATGATTGGTTAATTGGCACAAAAACTCATTGGTTAATTTTAACAACAGTGTCAACATCTTGTTAAAGCTCTGGATCATCACTGAAGCTCAATTCAAAGTTATTCTAAATTTCAATTAGTATGTACACTTATGCAATCGTTATTTGGCATTTGAAAAATACGTTTGTATTTTTAACCTTAATTTTAACTCTTAATTCTAAACGCACACCTTCACTTTTTTTTTTATTTGGTTACATAATATCAAGGATATCGAGTCTTTTCAAATAAAACGTTGTTTACCATAATTTCAACTTTGTACAGGAGATTTTTCATTCCTAATAAAAAAAATATTTATTATATCTTTGCAAAAATATGACTTGTTGGTCATAATTAACCACTGAGCTATTAAAATAGTAGATATTAACATACTGCTTTTAATTTACGAAGGTATTTTAGGAGGTTACAATATATCTTAAGATTACGATGTTGTTCCTGAAGAAGTTTGATATTTAGAAGTGATTTTATCCTACATTTAATTAAGGTCCTTATGAACCAGTTGTATGATAACGATAAAACTTAAGGTTTCCTTTTTTATTATTTGCTAGATTTTACGTGCGGCTTCGATCGCGTTAATATTTGTAATGTCAAACAAATCGGATGACGCAAAAAAAGTTTGATACAAAGATTATTTATCCCTCTCTTTGCCCCATTTCCAATAAGGTTTTCGCGGGAAAAAGTAGAATATCACCGTTTTGCGGTTCCCATCTATCTATATACCAAAAATTATCAAAATAGATTCAGCGGCGTAGACGTGAAAGCGTAACAAGCAAACAAACTCACTTTCGCAATTATGGTATCAGTAAGGATTTATTGCTTGAATATTTCTAACGGATTCTACGTAGATATTATATTCCTACAGGAATAGCGGTTGAGGGAGCGACTGTATTGAATGTCCAACCGTTACTTCTGTGTTCGGACCACCGACACTGACTTTACACATCGTTGCTTCGAGGATTAATTATCTGTTGCAAGAAAACGTCTTGGTTTTTTTATATAATATCCTGACTAAGCGCCTTCTTTTGAAGCAATGATAGCTTAGTGAGTTCAATTAAGTGAGTTTGAATTCACCTACAATGAGCTTGAACTATCGGTGAACAAAAACATCGTGTTAAAGACCTGCCGTCAAATACCTATAAGTGTGTTCTGGCAGTTGCACTAGAGAGTCAGTTCCTCTACTAAGCTTAGCGTGTCCACCATCTTGGACCACATCGTCTCTTAACGTCAGATGAGATTGAGGCTGTAACGATAAACTTTAACTGCGAAAAAATACCTACTAAAAAATAATTTAAAAAATTTGGTTTTTATATCTTGTTTTAATATCATGCTCGGGAAGTTCGTAAGTCGTTTTATTTGAAAAGTAAATAATCTATCTGCATACCTGTCTTAAACGGTAGACTAATAAACGTTATCCCGTGAACTTTTATTAGTGTTATATTTCCGAGCTCATTTCTATAGGTCGTTAACGATCTAGGTACGGATGTGATCTGTGATCATTTAGACAGAATTAGCGCTACACTAATACTAAAGAGTACAGTCGATGTTAATAATTTCGTTTTAAAATGCAGGTTGCACGTATCCATTTTTTCGATCGAGGAGATAACAACACTGATAATTATCCTTCGTGGGATTCGAACCTAGAACACTTGAGTGCGGCGGTTGCATCGAGACAAAAGTGCTATAACCGCCAGGACAACCGACCAGTTTGCGTGGACGTTAATTTTTTGTGATACAATAAAAAGACACTTAAAATTGTATTACTAAACAAATATTGTTTTTTCCTTTATAAATCTAAGACCTTTCCTCAAGTCATATTAACCGAAAACCTATCATTATATTGAATTGATTGGATCCCAAAGACCGGCGCCTGCGGTCGTCCATGAAGTTATGTTAATATTTTTTTTTTCCACCTCGTCGGTTTCTAGGCAAAGGATTGACTCAATTTTTGTAGAAATATAGAAAAAACAAACAATTCTGTCATGCTCAATATGTTAACAGATGCACCCATATGTGTTGGGGTACACGCGTTGGCACAAGTAGTTCGACTTTACATAAATATTATTCCAAGTCACTTAATCGACATAAATAAGCTTTTAAAATTACATTAAACTGTCACTGAGGGCTAAATGATGTTGGGAGACTACAACCCTTAACATAACATTGCACTTAAGTGTAATCTATTTAAAGATATACAAATATTCGACTTTTGTTTTAAAGAAATCATAGACTTCAAATGGAACTTAAATTTCGTACGATAAATATACATTCACTTTATAGTTTTTTTATGGTATTACAGCAATGTATGAGGGCCTAATGATCAGCAATTAGCATAAAATAATTTAATAACAAAAGCGATCATCGTGAAATTCGCCAAGCCACCATCGGTAATTGCTATCGTGGTAGTCTGCAAGTCTACCTATAGGTGGCTATATAATTTTCAATCTTGAAAGGTAACAAATTGAATGGGTGCCAATGTAACGAATCTATTACCATGGGCATGGTGGTTGCGGTCGCGGGATACAGATTCTTTTTTATTGTATGCACTACTCGCGTTTTGGCGAAGATGAGAGGGGCATTGGCAAAACTCGTCAGGTCATAAACACAAGATAGTACACACTTAAATTCACCACGGCGACAGTGCAAACTCCCGTGGTCATATGTTCATCCTTATTCAAGGTATACAGTTTTCAATACGTAAACGAAGGCAGTAATATATTTATTATCAACAAATTAATTTTATTCGCGATTGTACTGGAACCTGTAACCAGGCGGTTACGCACCGCTTTACATAGATATCAGCACGTGTACTCTGAATAATAGGTCTAGACTGGATACAAAGCGTTGTGTACGTAATATAATCTACATACTGTTTATGTCTGCCTGGTAAAAAATGATGTAACGACCTTATTCGCTAATATGGTATTGGCATTATCAATTAGGTCATACGTAGACAGACTGTCTGTTTCACATCTGGATTACATGTTATTTCGCTTTTTTAAGTAATACGTTTATTTCTTAAAATCCTTGTTAATTATTTCTGCTTACGTAAATAAATATGTTGAGAATGACTAGAGAAGGGTTCCTACAGCTATTGATCTAAAAATCGGAAAACAAACGTTTTCATACCTACATAATTAAAAACGTTGTGTTATTAATAACTAATAGGTAAAAACTATCCAAAACGATATATTCTGAAGTATTAATAAACCCGATTTAATAAAAAAATGATGTAAAGAAATAACGTAATGTTGTATATAACTCATATAGAAGCAAAACGTTTTTCACGTTTTCACGTTTTTCACTCAAAAGTGTTAAAGACTTCGACGGCGTTGAATTAAAAATTATTTAATGATATTTGCCTCATTTGTAACTTTTGTCAATACAGCTTTACTCCTGTTGGTGGTAGCGTGATGTTAAATAGCTTGAAAGCTAAAACCTTCCTCAATGATTGCTCTAAATCATATATAACAAGAATTTTTGAAATCTCACTATTAGTTCCCAAGATTAAAATAAACAAACAAATTTTTACGCTTTATAATACTAATATACATAAATAAAAAAAGTTTGGAGGCTCCAAAAGTGCACACCTCATAATAACTTTTTTTTATTTTTTTTTGGTTATTTAATAATAATTAAAACCACATCCAATCAGACCGTGAAAAGTGATAGGAGGCTATTCCTAATTATACTGAAGCGTAAGAAAAAAAAAGACTCTATTAGTAAAGTACTTCGGTTATCGTAATAATTTTTTTTAACAGTTAAAACGGTTAATTAACATAAATAGCATCAAAAATATTATGAGTGTTAAAAATAGTGTTTTTTTTATATATGTGTGTATATATTATTTTTACAATTACAATATATGATAAATAGAGACATTTTAAGTTTGTAAAATCAGTTGTTTTGCGTGAATTGCCAGTAGTACCCACCTCAACGCTTCGCTTACGAGGCGTGCAAAATATGTAGCTCCCATATCTATATATTTTTAGCAACACAGTTTGACTAACAAGATCTAGTAAAATCTAATAAGACACTTTGATTTTGTTTTGTTGTTTCGAGCTCTTTGTATAAAATAACAATAATAATAACACATAAGAATGAAGAATAATTGAACTAAATTTCGAACGAACTGATATTTATGCGAATATAATTTAGTTAGACCGTAATAATTGGCAGAAATATGTACATAGCTCGCAAATAGGCAATATTATTATGAAACTATAACATGTTCGTGGCGATGATATATGCGTGGCGATGAGTCGTGTTCGTATTAAACGAATTGGGGTTATGTAGTCTCATATTGAAAACTGTGTGACGCATCTGTCGATTATTATTTTGATCTATATCATTTAACTGAATAGTCATACAAATATTGTCATAAATGAAATACAACAGTATTTATATTAAGGACTTATTTTATCGCGTAATAGCTACTACCACATACCAGTTGTAGAACAGGCAGTAGTGATTTTTTATTTTATTTTAGTTTAACTTTATGGTCCGAAAAAGTGGCATACTAAGCCTAGTAGTGGAGAGACTGACTCTCAAGTGTAACTGCCGGGACACCTGTAGATATCTGGCAGCAAATTTTCAATTTGAGCGTGATAGCTAACCAAGTGGGCATTCGAAAAAGCCCTACCACCTTGCTATGGATTGATTACGATTTTCACCGAAAGCTTAAGTTCATTTTAGAAATTCGAACTCACGTCCATTGACATGGGTTCGTACATACTATCAATGGAGCCATAATCGCTTTGTTAGACATATATTCGTGGATCGGGATCATCAGAATTATATACAGTATTTAAACATTTTAGCATTTACTTAAATATGTATATTCATAAGACATCAAACAAAGCTCGGTTGCCCAGAATTTATAAAGCAATGATGCAAAGTTTTGACAAACCTTGTTATATAAATACCCTTACATACATGCTCGCGCAATATTCCGGGAAGCTACGAAAAGGCGAATGCTTCTAAGCATCCGCAGTACCAGTTAAAATGATATCACGACCCACATTCCCTCTTGTATCCAAATACTAGAGACTACTTTTGAACGAGTTCTGATCCTTTGACTGATCTGGTTATGAAGTAGTAACAAGCTCTACTATCAAGCCGAGAGTTCGCAGGTTCGACTAACTTTTATAGGATATGCCTAATTAATAGCCTGTACACAATCTATCTATAGTAATATTATAAAGCGGAAAGGTTTGTTTGTTTCAATGCGCTAATCTTAGGAACTATCAGTCGGAATCCAAAAATTGTTTTTGTATTTTATAGGACAATAAATGAGAAAAGCTTTACGGGCTTATCAATATTACAATACTTTCGATAAAATAAAAGCTTTATTGCAAAAAGTTACAAAGAAGGGTAACAAAATTTGAAGAAATTTTTAGATCCTTGTGGACTATCGAACATGTGTATATATATCAACTCGTTACTTACCATAATACAAGTTTATTTTATTTAGAACTAGTTTTTACCCGCGGCTTCACTCGCATTTTTTTATTCAATAAAAGGTATCCCATGTTACTCCTAGTACTTCCAAGAATATGTGTACAAAGTTTCATGATGATCGGTTAAGTAGTTTTCGCCTGAAAGCGTAACAAACAAACTTACATTCACATTTATAATATTAGTATGGATTAAATAGTCATATTGGAATGCTAAGGGACGCATTAAAAAAATTACTGACCCCTGCTTGCCACAACAGGCTCAAGATAGAGAAAATGTTTTTCTTTAGAGGAGGCTTTTACCTTCGCCTAGCAGAGGAGTTCTTACACAAGGATAATTTGAGATATTTATAATTTAGATATTTAAATTACTACACCAATACAGTAACATATACATATTTGCATGGAATTAAAGGCTTGTTATTTTATTTATTTACTTTATTTTATTTATTAATTGGACTTTTAATAGTATGTAATTAAAATAATACAAACACATAAATTATGATTTTAGAAAAATGACGTAAAAACGTTCGTTTCTTCTGCCGATTCCCAATAAAATTAATTTATGTATGACATAAATCAATTCCTGTTATCGCTACGGCGTGTACGAGTCGGACACTTCCTTCCTCGACGAACTCGGGACGCGTGCACAGATTATTTCGGGAGCAATTAATATATTACTTACAGTGTGCACGAGACTTGGTTCTCATAGACCATTCAGACTAATAGACGTGACTTGTCAAAACCAAAAATACTGAAGAAAGCACTTATGAATGTCAAAATACTGTCATCTGTTTGGAAAGCTTTCCAGTCATCATCGAGCGGTGGCAATAAATTGGGTTGGGTTTACCTTTTGTAATTTTGTATACGTTTATAGTTAATGAATAATTTTATAACGCAATGCATATACATAGATTGAGTTATGTCCTTGCATCACTATTATTCACATAATAATACCCAATACAATAAAGCTTGCTTGACATAGTGTGAAATACCACGTCTACTGCTTATTGGCGTGGAGACATAATGATACTAGAAATACAATAATACTACATACTTTTAATTAATGAAATGATTTAACTACGAATAATAACTATACTTTGTATTTATAAAAGCTGTTGTAGTGATCTTACAGTTAGTGTAATGATTGTGAAAGAAGTTGGTTATTTGATTAAGTTCGGAACTGACGGACGGAAAAGATTCAGTTAAGAACGTTCGACAGTATGGATGAAATGTCGAGTTGTAAGGAGAAATTCTGCTGCAAAATGCTGTAAAATATAACGACAGTGGAACGAGACTTTGGGTATGATTCGACGCAACCACCACGGTCTCTAATATTAGTTCTGTTAAATTTATTTAATAAATCAAGATCAATCCAGGAAAAATCATTTTTTCCTGTTTTATTACAATTTTTCATACAGTTTTGACATTCATTGCAGTGATTACAGAATGATTGTTCTATCAAATATAAATAGTTTTTATTTTTATCAGACTGATAGTTCGTAAGATTAGCGCGTTCAAACAAAGAAACATACTTTTCCACTTTATAATATTAATATAGATGTATTATTAGATACGTTATCTACCTAAAAAGCTATATTTGTCTTTGTAGCCTGAAATATTAGGTGACTAGTTTGTGTTTAAATCCAATACTAAAATTGTGTTGGTCGTTAACAAATTTATTTATAAATTTATTATTCAACTGCAAACTCCAACTTCCAGAAGATTCTCCAAAATCTTGGCTTGATTGTATTACCGTGTCTTCTTAAATGAGTTTTAAAAAAGTAAATCTGAATAAACAATAACGTAAATCATAAAAAATATGAAGGCTGTGAATACAGCTTCTTTACAATATTTAGGTTTTTAATTGTGTATCAAATAACGCCCAAACTAGTGCATGAAACTTTCGTTTCACTCAAAAATCCTCTTTCAAAGCTTATACATAATGCGTCAAAAGAAATGTTAACATCAAAACAAAAATCATCGACATACAACTGCTAAAATATAATTGCTTATAAATAAAATCGTGTTATCAATATAATATTTGCGTACCGATTATTTACACCGAGCGTTTAATGTTCCATAACATAAAACATTTTTTTTTCGACCTGACTTACGCTGTTAGCCCCAGGGGCTTTGACAGCTTCACCGGACTTTAAGATAAAACATGTCACGTCTTGTAATAAGTGGTATGTGGTTCCATCTAGTATATTTTATGTAAACATAAAGTAGTGAAAATAAGCTTTGGCTTGAAAATGTATGACGACCGAAAAATTCCAACAGCGGAACACAAATCCAATGATCAGGTAATTCATCACGAGTTATTGGAAATTCATTTACTTATAGATATTGTGACCTATAAAATCTATAATTCAATATATTTTATAGATTGTTATAACGGTATACCATGGTATTGAGGTCTTTTGAATATTTATTCGCGTGTCTGTTTGTACCTAAAAGTAATATAGAGCGTTTGTTGACATTTTACACTGTGATAACCAATATTAAAGACTAATACTTAAAAAAAATTATACACCACAAAACGAAAGAATTTTATATTGAAAGAAATGTTATAGTAAATAAACATTTTGCTTTTACATAAAATATAGTTGATTTTTCAAAACTTTATACGTTAGAATTAGTATAATAATACTGTAATGCATGTCAATTATATAACACTAGATTCATTCGCTTATAATAATAATTTGCTTATGCTAATAGTTCCGTTAATATTAATACAATAATACATCATTATTTACAACTATAATCATGTTCTTAATGTTGTCAGAAATCATAAACCTAGTAGCTCTGGGAGAGAGAGAACTACAAGGTAGTGTCCGAGACTTGCGACACGGATGTAGGTTTAAGAGTGCCTCTCCTTTATTGACGATCACCAACGCTCACCCTCACCATCAATGTTTTCCTCTCCGCTCCGCATAGATCATTCCCAATAATGATTTACAATAAAATATACCAAAACAATCTAGTCAATAATAGAAAATATAACATTAATGTTCCAGCTACGTACGCTGAATACGCCTCGAGTGCTTCGATTAGACTAAACCCTAGCCGGTTTTTTTTTAGAAAGGACGTACAGTGTAAACCTACACGGCTTTCACAGTTTCACCGGACTTTGTGGACGGAGCGGAGGGCGCTTAGCCCGATGGACAACTCACGCAAGAGTGCCACTAGTGACCGAACCTCGGCTTGAGCTGTTGCCGGGACGCGAAGAGAGTGGAATACGGTGCCAACTAAAATTGAGGGAATTATTGTATTGTGCCGCAATGACGCGAGAGGATTGTATATTTGCAAACCTAGCTGACAGTGTCAATGACTACTGGCTACTCAAAGAAAGAGAAATTCGAGTCTAACTGATCTACCGAGATCTGAATGTTAACTAATAGAGAGACCACGATTAAATACGGAATAATTAGAACAGAGATATCTAGAATTTAGGTTGTGCTGGGCCATGGCAAGTGAGAACCCTAGCCGCGCTCGCGTCGCGATTATATAGCAATCGGTATTAATAAACTACCCTCCAGTCGGTGTTAAAATCAAATAGTATAATAATTAGCTGGTAAAGCAATGATTTTAAAATGGAAAATAGTTACAAAGTTGGAAAACAGGTATTAAAATTTTGTAAGGCAAAATTCACGTCCACGCGAACGAAGTCGCGGGCATAGTCAGTTTAATAAATAACATCATTGGGTAACCACGAAGGAAGTACGCTATTGAAATGTAAATTGAGACTGTTCGAAGTAACAACCGAACTGTTTTCCAAGTGTATGTCATGAATGCACTCCCTGCTTTTATGTGTATGTCTTATTGGGGACTAGATTTTACGTGCGGCTTTATTCCCAAGCTTAACCAAAAAAGCAAAATACCATATCGGTTTTAGCAAACAAATCATATGACGAAATAAAAAGTTCCATTCAACGTTTATCCCTGTCTTCACCTCATTTCCAATAAGGTTTTTTTAACAAAAAGTAGCCTATCACCGTCTCCGGGGTCCCATTTATCTCTATACCAAAATTCATCACAATCGATTAAGCGGTTTAGGCGTGAAAGCGTAACAGACACTAGCACATTTTCGCATTTAGATTATTAGTAAGGATTGAAATCATTTTCCTAGCGATCATATCGACTGATCGCTACAGCTCAAACAAACTAAAATACCTCTCTTAATTACCTTACACGTGGTCCTTCGAGTCGGCTATGAATCGGCAACTTTTTCATACATACTTAATACTATTTTCTATATAAGTCCATTCAATTGGTTAGTTTTAAAATCGTTTGCAAAATGAATGTGGAAGATTTATATCAGGGGTAAACTCAATATAATACATTATTACATCTTTGACAGATGATTTAGGCAGCATCGTGACCACACTTCCGCTCATGGCTGTGTAGACCGATCCGGGAAAGGTTCCCTCAGCCGCAGTTACAGCAAGTATGTGAGCCTCCAGATAGACGGGGGTTGGTGGCCTGCTCGTATAGCCTAACACATTTTTCCTGTAGAGATCGAAACCAGGCGGTAAGTTTATCATTAAATTACACCTGCAACACTCATGCCTGTCCCGTTCCTGAATTAGTTTGTATATATTTAATATTTAGTTTTTTGATTCCATTGTACCATTGTCATTTTGTTTTTAGATTTAGTGTTTTAAACATCAAATGCCATTGCCAGTGCAAGGCCATTCCATTCGTTGTTTTACTCAGAATCACTAAAAACAACAGATGCCTAATGTTACGAGGAAATGACAACTATGATATAAACAAAACAGCCAAGAAATAGGGTTAATATAAACGTGTTAATAACTAAGAGATTATATCATATTAAAAATTTAATTCAATTGGAAAAACACCGCGCGGCGCCTCTCGGCCTTTCGGCGCAACTATACTAAGAAATAAAACGCAATCGACTGTCGGGACACAATAAACTGAATTAGAATCGTGTAGTATAAAATCCGATCAAAATCTTTCGAACACCGTTAGTTGAATTTAGTTCATATACAAAGTACAACGCCGATTCGAACTTTGTAAACGTGCGTTGAGCACTGAGGTTTTGCGTAGTTTATATTATTGATTTTATTTTCTTTTTAGATTTATCATTTGAAGTAGAAAATAAAATTTAACAAATTTCGTTGGTAATAAGCTTGTTGGATGGACGTGAAATCGAACTCCTGCAATGAGCATGAGCTTTCGGTGAAGTAAAACATCGAGATGAAACCATAGCAACTTATATATCTCTGATTCTTCAAGTCACCAGCGAGAGCTCTCCTGAATATTAAGTAACAAATTAGCCAAAAATGGTGAGAAGCTAAGCGTAGTGGAGGAACTTGCTCTCAAATAAATTTGTCGAAACTCATCTATAGATACTTAGGAACTCGAAATTGAAAACTAACCATGCGCACCCTCACAAATCTGGCATATTGGTAAATCTTTTTCTGAAGTTCACCTGGTTAGTCACCACCCTCAAGTTGAAAATCTGCCACTAAATACCTATTAGTGAGTTCCGGCAGTTATACTAGGCTTAGCGTGTCCACCATCTTTGGCCACATAATCACTTATCATGAAGTGAGATGTTGGCCATAACGCTAGATAAGCTACACCCACTATATAAAAAGGGTTTGCTTTTCAAAGACTGACCTGGTTTGACAGTAAAAAGGATAGGACACAATGGGATTAACATATTAATTGGAATAAAAGTTTCAATAAAACTGAAAACACGTAAATTATAATGAACCATAAAATGAACCAAAAATTCATATAATATTCAATCCAAGCAACGCCCGAATACGCGACGACCAAGTTATCACAGCTTCGTAAAATGTTATTTAGATTTATTCGACTAAACGGTACAAAGTACATTTATTTATAATCTGACAACAGCTCTCATAAAAGAAATCTTGAACTTGACACGTACCGAATGTACCGCGTATAAAAGAAATTCACCGCGTAATTACAGTAAAGTTTAGCGTTCACTAACATTACTAATTCAGTGGGCATCGAAATACTATTAGGGTTGTCACGTACAATATTTACGAAGTTAAAGACATAAGTCTTTATGGCGATTTGGCTATGTGGACTGGTTCTGCGATTGGAGATTATTATTTAGAAAATACCTTAAATATATGTAAATATAACTTATTTTGGGGTTGACATGCGTGCGTATCATTGTATAATAGAACATCTGATAGTGCTTCATTTTGTAAGTCGTCTTTTTTGTTGGTAAATTGCCTTAAACTTTGAGGTCAGGGCCCTTTTAATCTAGACGAATCCCTACAATATAGTAATCAAATAAGAACGATATAAATAACAGTTCGAATCGCTGCAATGAATTTGAGTTTTCGATGAAAGAAGACATCGTCATCAAACCATACTATGGTGTTAAGATAATTTCTAATACCGCCTGACTAACTACAGACCTCAAGTTAAAATTTGACAACAAATACCTTTATACATATGTTAAGTGATTGCATTTGAAAACGAGTTCGTCCACTAGACTCATACACTTTACTAGACTACTATACTAGACACTTAACATCAAATAATACTGTAGTTAAACTCTCACTCTATTAGGGAAGTAAAAAAGAAACAAATGTAAACCAACCTCGAGTTTCTTTTATCTTTTTTTATATTAGCCGTGTATGACTGTAAAATCTGTTCCTACCGCGTATATGCGTTGTGAATGTAACGTTATGCCACCACGTTGTAAGTCACGTAGTTCTGGAATTCTATTGCTGACTGAGTAAAAGTCTCAGTATACATTAAGTACTTGCTGTCACTGCGACTTCGTTCCCGTGTAACTAAAATTATTTAATCTTGTGTCGACATTCAAATTACAGTATTTTTAATAGGCTTAACCGATTTTAATGAAATAAAGACTAAATGTTACATTACTATATAGTATCTACTAAATATCTACTTTGCAGTGGTACTTGAACAATGATAAGGTTTATAATTCCCATTTACTAGGTGAAATTTTACCATAAACGTCGAACTTTAGCAGTCAGACATTTCTAAAAATGATGTAAATTTTATTTATTTTATTACGTATTCTTAGTTACTTGCAATTTTTTTTTACATCAATCTATGCAGACACGTAAAATTTACATTCTTATTTTATATATAGAAGATATAGAGATAAAGGAACTAAAATTTGAAACCAAAAGACATCCCTACACGGATCTTCTTACCGGTCGTGTTTCCAGAACCAATTACAGCCTTTTAGAGCTTATCTTACTCGGACGGGTACTGGCCGGCCACGGGAAAGAATTTGGGTGAACGTTCCTAAGTCATTTCATACGGGTTTGCGCAACGCACGACCTGTTATGGACGCGTTTGTTTTGACAGATGCACTATAAACTCTTTTAAACGTTTCCAGTTATTGCACTATAAAAGGTTCGAATGTGGAATTCTTGTGAAATATAATAATTCTATAGAATTTGCAGACGATGATTTACTTTTGAAATAGGTTAATCGATTGTGTCTAATTACATGATATCGATTTTAAATCTAATTCCATTTGTACGTAAAATTATCCTTCTATAAAATAGATAACTGATGTATTACCGTTTGACCCATAACCGACGAAAACGTGAAGATGTAGATAAATTATTTTTTCCACCATATAAGAATGTGGTCAACTGACAAAATCTATAAAGCATAAAAAGATAAGCTTGTGGTCCACCTGATTTATAAGTAGTTACTGCAACTTATAGAAGACTCTAAACACAGTAACATTTTAGAAATCCCATTCACCCCTACTTTACAGAAGCTAATACTGCAGTCTCTTCATCAAGACACTCAATCCACATCCGGAATATTTATAGAAGGAAAATTCTTTATAACCGCGCATTTACGTCTAGCTAGGTTCTAAGGTTTGAGAATGAACTCCCTACCATATATTCCATCCTTTATAAGAATGTATGTAAATTTTATAAATATGATCAACTTAATTTTTTTTCACGCAACATAGCTACCTACCTATGGTCTATTGACTTATCGCAAATCAGATATGTATTTCATTCATAACTAAATTTATTCTTAATGTCGATATAATAGTTATATATTTCCTGGCTTTATATTCTTAAATAACAATGGCAAATTTAATTTAAGTTTAAAACTGAAACGTATTTAAAATGGAAATACTCTTTGATTAATCAAATGCAATGATGTAAAGTACCCATCTGTATAAGACATGTTCATAACAAAACTGCTCCTAAGACATTTTTGAGAATTTAAATTTATTTCTTTCGATCATACTCGGAGTGTATTTTTTAAACCTAAATAGAACGAATATATGGTATACTGTATTTTTATTCGTCTCTGTCCCTTATACGCACATCACTTTAATTCTACTGGACAGACTTTCATGTAATAAGGATACGGTGATAACTGATATCTTGGATAAGCTATGATAGATCAGTCAGTAGTGTATATTGATGCCGCGTCAAGCGTCGTGAGTTCGAATCCACCTACAGTGAGCTTGAGCTTTCGGTGAAGGAAAACATCGTGATAAAACCATAGCATGATGGTAGAGCTTTTTCTAATGCACGCTTGGCTAGCTACCACTCTCAAGTTGAAAATTTGTCGCCAAATATCTATACGGTGTTCTAGCAGTTTCAAATGTAAGCCAGTCCCTCCACTAGTCTTAGCGTGTCCACCATCTCGGCCATATCGTCACTTATTATCAAATACAAATGAAATCCGACCCGTAGTTCCTAAGATTAGCACGTTCGACAAACAAACAAACGAATTTTTTGGTTTAAAATATTAATATATGAGATATATATATATATATATATATACTACCTATATGAGACACTTACGCAATAGTTAAATGGGTATAGTATGCGCTCTCTATATAAAAAAGGCCTGTGAGTTGACACGTTCGTTCGTTTGCATGTTTCGTTTAAAAGTTATTATTTATGATCGGTGCCGAACCTAAAGAAACCGTTAAGAACATAAACCGAATGGAACCGCACATTAATCCCGTTGCGGATTTAGTATCGCACAATTTCAGGGAATAGGTCGCCGTTTTGTAACTTTATTACTTATTAAAAATATAAATCTGAGCTTTCCGCATAGCCGCGTCTCAGTCAAATAGAAAGACCACACACGTGTTTTTACAGTCGCCAGACGAGACAACTTGCTTTTGTTGCAGTAACAGCTATGTTCGCGACTTCGTTTGCATATATTTATATTGTACTTCGTATATATTACTAATTTTTCAACTGTGAGAATATGAACCTATTGAAGGTTCTGACAACGTTTATTTATTTATCTTATATACATAATAACTAAATTAGGTCATTTGTATTTAATAGATTGCACACATGATAATTTATCTGATGTCATTTAATCAATTTTAACAAATGTCATTTATATTATCCGTTTACAAATATTAAACAAAGATCTCATATTAGGACAAAATGTTAACTTTTATCACCTATTCAATACATACTATTTTGTTTCATTAGATAGCAGTTTCTAAGTTTATGAAATATTTTTAGAAGGAATTAATCCGTAATACATCTATTTATATATACAAATGAATATCTATTTTCCTTGGTCATCGCATCACGTGTGAACGAATGCAACAATTTCGCAAATTCTTTTTTTTTTATTAATTATCGTCAGAATAAGGATTTATGAAACGAAAAAAATAAGGCAGTTGACCGCAATATCAGCAAACTTAAGAATATTTTAAAACTTAACAACAATATCAATTTTACATAACTAACTGTTGGTTGTCATAGATCATATCAATAATGAACACTGCTTTGAATTTTTTTTTTACTAATTTCACCCATTCGAATTCAATATTCATAGTTAAGATAGGACAACGTCTGTCGGGTCAGCTAGTTATATTCATTAAATTCTAGGTTTACACGACACATGCCAGTAAAGCTCTCAATTCGACATGATATTTCCGATAACATTACATTCATCGTCATATTTCACACATTTTACACAAAACCTAATCAATCATAGATCTAAACGATCCTTGAATCACTTTGGCCATTGAAAAAAACGATTGAAAATGTATTTGGTAGTTCGTATTTTTAGCAGATTCAGACAAACAGATATCGAGGCGGAATTTGTTTTACAATATGTTGTGTTAGGTACGAGTTTAAGAATTCTTTTCCAAATTTACTTTAAAATCTGTAATTGACTTTTTTTAATAGACGGTAAGATTACAATGTATCTCATTTTTTCGTCTATCGACGGAAATACATATAGGGTTTGAACAATGGGTCCACTTGTTTTGGTCGGTAAGTCACAAGTTATAATAGACACGGGTAGCCGCCGTTCCCAGGATGTGACTCAAACGACGTGAATACGTAACAGTAAATGTCTTTTGCGCCTTGATTGCATGCAAATCGTTGCCTAATTTTTTGTTATGCATTCAAATGTTTCATTTAGTTGCATTGTCTTTACGATTTTTTTTAGCGCGTTACGATTTTTTCAATCATTGGTTAACGAATTCAAATTACAACTAGCCAAAGATGGCTAAAATAATATGTGATGCAATAGGATAATCAAACGCTAGCAACATTATATATTATTTTATTATACATATTATATACTGTTTAGATAAAATAATTATTGTTAAAGAGAAAATTCCATGTGAACTATTTCAACGACATAATCGAATTAAATCTATACGAATTTTGATGTGATTTAGCAAAAACGATATAATTGCACTTTTTATAAGAAATTAGCATCGCGATAGACTGCTATGTTCCAGTAGTTTATAAATAAGGCAAAGCCAGTAAGTATCGCTTCTCACTATTCTTCTTCAAGTATCTTCTTGAAATATATAAAAAAAACACTTAAATGATAAAATATCATTGTATCATGAAATGTTGTGTGGAGTTTAACGATTAAAATATATTCAGAACATTTTTTATATATATATTGATTATAGATTAATGTCATTAAAAAAAAAGTAAAAAATAATGAAAACAACAAAACATAATAGATAAAAATGGGAAAAAAAGCCAACAAATCAAACCCGCCCATTGTCAATGTTTGTCACCCGCGCTACCAGGACACCATAAGCACCTAGAAGTACTTATTTTTACGTTTTATCAGTACTTTACTTATCCACAGATTTCCATAGATATTTGTTTTCCTACCGATATATAAAAACTAATTCGTGGTAATGCACATATTTCATAATCAGACATTCCTGTTGCCTAATGCGGTTAACTCTGGTATTCATTAAGGCTACCTAGGAAACCGCAAAAAACGTGTTCTCTTACGGGCATCGTTTTTGTGACACACGTTTTTTTTTTGTTTTTGTTAACGTTTATGATTGAATGAATCATAAGGTAATTACATAGGACATTTTTTATCGTCTGCGGCTTTGCTTAAGATTAAGCAATAAATTGAGGCACATTTGATTATCGATATGTTTGTTCGTTAAACTTTTAAAACTTACTTAAGTTCAACTTATTATCATGAAATTTTGCATGCACGTTGTCATAGGCAAAGAAAAGGATATAGGGAACTTTTGATCCTGAACAACTTTTATGCTTAACTTTTAAATAATTTGACTACAGCACTGAGCTAATAGTAATGAGCTACTAGACCGTTAGGACGCCGCATAATAAGTCGTAGGTTCGAATCCGAAAAGGAAAGTAAATTGTAATTAAAGGGAATACTAATTATTCAAATTGAATTGAATAAGAATACAACGGATTTCGTACGGATAGATTTCGTAATCGAATAGGGTATCTTAATTGCATTTAGCTGGCTAAAGATACGCACGTAACGTTATTAAAATATCATATTAATAGGATTTAATGGTTTATAGATACGAGTATGTTTACAAAAAACAGGTATTTAAAACATTTATAGGTGAACAATCTTTGTTTGAAATTATTATAAGATAAATTGGACCCTTTTTGTGTAAAAAATATATAGGATACGGTTATAGACATGTTGTATTTCGGTTACAAAGTTCCTAAACAACGCCGATATGGAATCAGACGTTCTGACTTTGGATAATTATAAATGGATCTGATCAAATGAATTTACAAGAAATAAATGCGTTTCAAAGTTATCCGTTCCTTAATATTATGCTCTGAACATCCAAAGACTTAATATTACGAGTTCAAAAAAAAAACTGTATATAACTACACAAAGCCGCGTTACATATGGTTATTTCCACTATGATGTGTGTGTATAAATGACTAGCATTTACCCGCGGCTTCGCTCACGTTAATATTAATTTTGTTAGACAAATCAAATGACGCAACAAAAGTTTTACACAAAGTTTATCCCTCTCTTTATCCCACTTCCAATCAGTTTTTTGCGAGAAAATGTAGCTATCACCGTCTCCGGGGACCCAGCTATCTCTATATCAATATTCATCATAATATATTTAGCGGTTTAGGCGTGAAAGCATAACAAAGAAACAACTAACTTTCGCATATATAATATTATGATAGTATGATCTAAAAACGTTGCTTTTTTATCTTTCCTTATTATTATTTTTTATCAGTAAAATGACAATAAAAACGATGACTCTGATTACCTATCAGTAAGGTCTCAAACATCTCAGCTTCCCACGCTTAGAAGCGCATGCTTTCAGAGATTTACCCAGTAAAAATGAGGAAAGAAGGAAAACTGTTAGTTTTATTTGTACTTCTTGCTACTCCAATGTAGATGGCAGCGATTTTTTTTAATGTAGTAGAAGGCAAACGAGCAAGCTTATCACCTGATGGTAAGTGATGACCGCCGGCCATGGCCATCCACAACACTGAGGAAGTCGCAGGTGCTTTGCCGGCCTTTATTGGAGGAACTGGCTCTCAAGGTATTTTGCGGCAGATTTTCAACTTAAAGTTTGTAGCTAGCATCAAGCGGGCATCAGAAAAAGCCCTACCACCATGCATATATCTATACTAGTATTATAAAGAGAAAAGATTTGTATTTTTGTTTGTAACGAATAAACTCAAGAACTATCGGACCGAAAATTCTTTCACCATTAGAATGCTACATTAGCCCTGAATGGAACTTTGCCCTATGGGAATATGAAAATTATTAAATAAAATTTTAATATAAATATTAAAAATAATCTAATGTATCGATAAGAATAAGAAGTTATGTTAAATAAGTAACTTATATATTGAATTTCAGTGTTTACATAAAGTAAATAACCGAATAAGATTTTTTAGTATAGGTATAGTACAACTAATTAAGGATTAACAAAAATAGTAAAAAGTATTGATATCAACGAATAAACAGGAAATATCTTATATATAAAATGTCGGGTCACCTAGTATTATATATAATAATGTGGTTCTCTTATCGCCAGAGTTCAACAGAAGTATTGATTATATATAGAATTGTGTAACTAACGTATAAAGGATTTACAGATCTACCTAGCTCTATAACTAACTGGCTCCACGATCCACTAGTATAAGGAACAGTTCGACTGCTGCAATGACCGAGCTTTGTGTGACAATCATTATTGTATTTCTGTTAGATATCTATACTAATTATAAAGATTATGAAGCCGAAAATTTTGTTTCGTTTAATCTTAAGAATATTTTAATCTTTTAAATCTTTTAATCTAAGTTATTCTTAGGAACTACCAGTCCGATTTCAAAAATTCCTTTTTGTATTTGATAGAGGAATCATTGAGGAAGGTTTCAGGCTATTTAACACAAAATTTAACATGCTAAGTAACGCTACCACCACTCTGAGCAAAACTTTATTGAAAAAAGTTACAAAAAACGGATAAAAATATTAATAATTTTTAGTTCCACGCAAAAGAAGTGTCGGACATGTCTTTAATGAAAGTAAGTATTATATAGATCTGTAGTTACGACAAAACAAGGTTTTTAGACTAGACCATATTCAAATTGTGTTAATATTAACAAAATATCTATCGATTGCCTTCAACTAATATATTAATATAAAATTACCTAGTGAATTGCCTTTTTATACACATAATCCCATGTCACGATATACATCCACGCTAATCTTGAAATTTGTAATTGCTCGTACCAACTTGAAAAATGCGATAGTTTTTATTACGATAAGTGACCCTATCCTTGAACGCGATTTACCGTGACATAGTAATTTCCTACTGGAAAAGGCCGAACGATGTCTTCCAAGCTACTTAACATTTGGTTATAATGCATAGTTTAGTAACACATCACTAATAATATATTTGTAACCAGTATTTCTTATGTTTAATAGATTCGACATTGTTATGTGACCAATGTAAAGACGAGCATTGGACATTAATCTAGTTTTCATGTATGCGGCGACGTTTCTCAACACATAGAAAGTTCGCGCGTGTGCCTGCGGTGCGGCCGTACGATGTTTGACTGCCCGGCTTATACCAGGGAATCAGAAATGGGAAGAGTTTGTTACATTGTTAAAGATAGGCTTCCAGCGACATACGTAGTTATTGTACATCGATAGATAACACAGGGTGACGACAAGGGCCCTGTTAGGAACGAGACAAAAACACTGAAAATCCCTTTTACATACTTGGATACCCTAGTACTTTTTAATCCACTTCGAATTCATTGGCGAATTACGTCGCGTAGTTTATTATTGTCGAAAACACTGGCAGGCTGAATAACGATTTCCTTTGTCTATATGTGTACTTAATAAACGTCAAGGCACGAACCGACATGATAAAACAAATGTGAAATTCTTCTGTAGACACTTAAAACAATAGCGACTATATTTCATTATTTAAGTACAGACTTTTGTCCAATATCTTAGTTGCTAATTAATTATAGTAGGAGACTATTATATAATCCTAAACCTTTAAATTCATTTATAAAAAGGACTGCTCATATTTTTTTTATTTTTTTTTTTGAGTACGCCTAATAATTTATTATTTATTTATCTTTCTCAATTTGAAATTCTACATAAAATTATAAGAACTCTTACTTTCTACTTGTTTATGACCACGTGTGTTGCATTAACGAACGAAGCTTTTAATCTTATTGTCGTCAGTACAAGTCATTCGTTGAAAGGAAAAAAGTAGAAAACCTGTTTTGTATTTTTATAGGTTTTTAAAGTGGCTACCAATATACTCTACGGTGATATTTGAAGAAGTAATAAAAAGGGTCGTATGTAGAAAAGTAATAAAGTAGTTTAAAAAGATCAAGTGATACACAGGGTTATTACATGCTACCGAAGAACCTTGTAAAATCCTTGTTCGAAGTATTGGGGTAACATGAAATGAATGAACACTCTCGTTACATCTTGCACTTACGTTACGTTACATTTTGCAAAATTTCTCCAGAATAAATCTACTTTTGTAATACTGTATTCATTTCTAAATATTCACTTATTCATTTTATTGATTTCCTGTTAAATAAAATTGTGGTATATTAGTTTACTATGAAAATTATGGTTTTAATACAATACATATTTAAACTATAAATAGTATTTTTAGTCATAAGATTCATTGTTTGTATTATAATTTTCATTTGACAATTAAAAAAAGTGCTAGTTTAAATTTACTATGTTAAATAAATGTTGACAAAAAGGATGATTTGTTTATTATTTATTTATTTACTTTATTTGTCCTTGTAATGAACCTAGTTCCAAATTGTATTGACAATCACTTTGTTTTTTTAAGATTTTTCTTTCTCTGCTCGGTGACATTTTCTAAATACCACAATCTCGGCCATAAGGAGGTAAATTTAGGAATAAACTTTGTATGAAATTTTTTTTTGTATGAAATATAGATATCAACGCAAGCAAAGCCGCACGTAAAACCTAGTAAAAATATAATGAAATACACACTGACCACATTTTATAATAACCAATATAACTTCTTTCAAATCGGTTATCAGAAGACTTGGTATGCTAGAAATATTATTTATCGATACTATGGGAATAGCATTTATCTTGTAACCGAGCCTATCTTTAGTTAAGAATAATTCCCTCGAACCAGGAAGCTAAGCTTAACAAAGACGTGAAAATATATGGTCAGTGTAAAGATTATTTATTTGTTTTATGTAACAATAGGTAGCAAAAATAGTTAGCGTTCGCCAACTTCCTTGTTATTTTGTTGTTCTATTTAGCCAAATATACAATTACAATTCTTTCTCATATTTAGTTGTAATAATATCAACGTACAATTATAGAATATTTTGAAAATCTCTACGGTCCGTCCACACAGTACTTCAAGAAGATGGTGAGATAGACAACTACCAAGTCACACCACGTGTTGTTATTTAAACATTTCAATGTTTCATAATAGAGAAAAAATATAATTCACTTTACTTAAATATATAACAAAAAAAACTGATCAACATAACTTGCCCCACCAATACAAATAATATAACTTATGAGTAAATAATAGGACCGTCATATCCGTCAAAATAACGTGAAACCATTAGCATTCTGCCGAAAACTTCCATTTAATTGTAGTTATTTATTTATCTTTTGGCTGCACGGTTTAGATACCTTTCAAAGGGAAACCTATAGAAAACAAAAAAATATTCTCTACAAGGTTCGTAACAACTTACAAACGTTGATTCTACCTTTGAAATATTTAAATTCGTAGCCGAGAATCAAACGATACTACCACAACTGGGAAAGTTTGGAAATATACGATAATTATAATAAAATAAAGCTATCACTTATCGCATCAAACTGTTTATTGTAGGTAAGGTAATAATGATATTGAATTCTATCGTATGTGAAGATCATTCGTAGCTTTTATCTATACAAAAATACATTATAAATGTTGATGAGTTGTTAAATAAATTGTTTATGAAGTAAACATATTTGTTAATTAATCATTTTAAAGCAATTAATCAAAATGCAAGATTAAATAATAATTAGAATAAAAGAAATATTAAATAAAGAAATAAAAATTAATATAAAAAATTAAAAATAAGAACAAGCCTAGGTAAAAAAATGAAAATCTTACAAAAAAAGTTCATGTCAAATTTTAAGAGACAATGTAAGTTCCTGTCAAATTGGACTAGGGTATCATATATCTGTAAGAATATATTGTTACAACAACGGCTAGACTCCTGTAATCAGATAGTTAGTTATAATAATAATTATAATATGTTTAAATTCTTCTTCTTGTATATTATACAACCTGATAAAATTTAGTAAATTCCATTTATTACGAAATATGATTAATCTACTTGAAATAAAAATAAATTATTGTTTATTCAAAATCTTTTGTATCTTTTATTTTAAGGCACACAGAATTTTTAAACTTTTCAAACTTAATTAGTCAATGACCTTGTCATAAACACGTAGGTAACGGTGTTGTTTCAATATGTAGGATCAAATAAATGAATGAAATAAATAGACTTTTTTTATAACTCTTTTAAAATCATTTTTTGTGTTAGTAAAACGCTACGAATATACTAGGAGTGCATAACTTGTACAACACGTGAAATGAATATGCGAAAGAATACGTGATTTATTTCGAAACGGCTTGTCAATTATCACATCTTTTAACCACAATATAAGTTGTAGTCACTGCAATAAATTCCATACAGACATATTTTTTTAATTTAAAGCGATATTTATAATGAATCACCTGACGTACCACCAGAAGATTTACTCATAACGGTAAACCTGTATGAATCGTCAGTTGAATGCATATACCTCTAGTGATACTACTTCTACTGAACATGAAATTTGTTGAAGGTAAAAGCATAGAATAGACAATACGCGTACATACGACAGTGTAGCTCTGCCCACCGTGTGTAATTTATTGTCTTGTTGTAAAGTCCTAACCACAGCATACGATTTTTTCTTTAAATTATATTTTATTACAAAAGAACACATTTGTACATGTTGATTTAATAAATAGTATAAAGAAATATGGTAAATTAAATAATAACTGATGATAACTTAGAAATTCTTGTCGACATGCTGCTCATCTGTTGAAAGTACTAGGAGCTCTGAAGATGCCAGGAAGACATTAATGCAGTTGTCATAAAATATATCGTGTAAATTCAAGTCGTAGTATGCACCCGCGCTTACGCTCTGCGGGTGATTTAGTGCGCATTGTTGGAACACAGCGATAGGGATGTCACTCAGAAATGATTGATACCACAAGTCATATGTATCGTGAGCCACCGCGAAAGTTTTCCGGTATTATTTGTTAATAGAGAATAAAATTGGTAATTAAATAAATTGTTTTATTTAAAATGTATAAGTAGTTGTGTGATTTTAGTACTTAGTGCTGTCTTAAGTGGGTTTTAGCGGGTACTTGACACTCGTTTAAGTCAGAACATATCCCTGCCGCCTTTTACCTGGACTTGGAAAATGAGTTTACGCGTTGCGCGAGGGAATTCGTATTAATTTTTACCACGAGAAAAAAGTGTTTTTATATAAAAGGTTTTAAATATAGTTTTAATCTCTTATAAATAGGAGGTTTACAATCGGTCATCATCAGATCTTCAGAATTATCAGACTTGAAATTTGGTCCTGAATCCTTACTTACTAAACATATTTTTTTTTACCTAAGAACATATTTCATACACAGTGTGAAGGAAAAACGCGACCAAAGTAAACTCGAATGCATTCGCTAATTCTGTATAAAACATATAACTAATACAACTTATGACTCAAAACAATGCTTGAAATTTCACAAGAAATTCAAATCGACAACCATTAACATATCATTTTTACGATGTGTAAAACAAGTAGGAATACATTTCACATGTTGTTAAACTTTGACACCAAATCTCTAACCCGTTAAAAATAAAAACGTACAAAAAATTGTATAAAGGGACCCCGACGTTTTTTACTACGACAACCCTGTGACAAGTGCATATGTCAACCCCCTCATGCGACACATGTGCGTCCCGGCTGCGTTTGCGCATAGCACACATTCGACAGGACGCTCCCATGTCTATGGACGTCATTTGGTAAGTTTTCAAATTAACATAATTATCTTATTGCACACACGTGTCTGCGTTTTAGTTATTTTAATCGAGTATGTGGGATACGCTTCATTTGTACAGTGCAAACAGTTCCGCTTTCTAATAGATAAATTGAATGCAGATGTGCATGCGAATATTCTACTTTGTCTTCGTAAAAATTATTAACAAATCTATATTAATACTATAAAGCGGAAAAGTTTGTTTGAACGCGTTAATCTTTAGTCACTACAAGTCGGAATTTAAAAATTATTTTTGTATTTGATGGAGGAATAATTGAAGAAGGGTTTAGTCTATTTAGCATTTATTTAGTACCGTCTAACAATAGGAGCAAGGCTAAAGGTATTGAAAAAAGTTAAAAAATATAAATGAAAAATTTGTAGTTTCACGCGAACCAAATTCCGGTCACAGCTATCATTTACAAATTATTCAAAAAATCAATGAACACCGAGTTGAGAAAATAATTTGAATAAAGGTTTAGTAAAGTAATTATTATATTTTAATACTTACATTTAAATTTACATCTACATTTTAATAATAGGTATTAAAAGCAATACCTATTAATTTCAGCACATCTTTGATTATCTAATATATATTTGCGAAAACTTAGACCAATTACATAAGAGATATAAAATAGGTAACAATATAAAATAGAAAAATAAAAACAAATTCCGTGCCTCAGAATTTTTAGGTGAGAGAATATTTGCCGTGCTAATTATAAATGATAAGGACATTTAATAATACTATCGATTATAATTTATTTAATATACTAGCTGACCTGGCAGATCTTGTTCTGCCTTAGTCAATCGTATCGACTACAGCAACATCTAAAGCGTTATGATCACTTATCGAGATAAAAAGTATCATATCTCTCTAATTGAATCAAACTGCACACAGTTGAAAATTTTTATCAAAATCAGTTCAGCAGTTTAGGAGTTCATCGCGGACAAACAACGAGACACGCGCTTTTTTTTCTACATATAAAGATGTCATACTGCGGTAATTTTTCGACATAAAAACAATAGTTTACTTTGGCGGTTGAACACTTTCGTTCATTATATACTTTACGCAATCTCCTTACAATGTTATCACGGTATATTCTCCGCTGTTTAATATAAGGTGAAACAAGTTAACCACAGAATACTGGTTTCTCGTTAATTTGTATTGGATTTTTGTTGTCATGTGCACGTTGCACACGCGGATGGTCTCTTTCTGTGACTATCCCAGCTTGTAACATTTACGTAACTAGAAGGGAAACACTTTGCAGACAAAAAAAATCAGCCGGCGTCTTGTTAATCTTCCAAGCTGAGCCTGTGACTTCGTTCGCGTGGAACTAAATATTATTTAAATACATTTTCCCGTTTTTCTAGCTTTTTTTGAAGCGATGATAGCTCAGTGGTACTGTGTACAACTTCGCGTCAAGGGACGTGAGTTCGAATCCAAGCACCTACAATGAGCTTGAGCTTTCGATGAAGAAAAAAGTCGTGAAGAAACCATAGCATGGTGGTAGGGCTTTTTCTAATGTCCGCCTGGGTAGCTACCACCCTCACGTTGTAAACCTGCCGCCAAATACCAATAGGTGTGTTCCGGCAGCTGCACTTGAGAACCAGTTCCTCCACAGGTTTAGCGTGTCTGCCAACTTGGGCCGTATCGTCGCTTAAGATCAGGTGTGATTATGGCCATAACGCTAAACCTTAAGTATAAAAAAAGCTTCACTCCTATTGATGGTAGTGTGATGTTAAACAGTCTAGAGCCTTCCACAATTATTGAACTATAAAATACAAAAATGGTTTTGTTATCTCACTAGTAGTTTCTAAGATTAACACGATGCCTTCACAGAATGCGCAAGCTCATTGCCGGGATTCGAACTCACGTCCATTGACGCATCGTCTGTGCACACTACCAACTGAGCTATCATCGCTTAAAAAATATATAATACCTCTTTTCGGGATCAGCCAGCGTATTTATCTGGTAAAAGGCACGCAAGCTAGCATGCCAACTACAACCTCCATTGGATCGATATCATAAAACTGTTAAAACAATATTTTTATGAACAGGTATTAGTTTAAAAATTTCATGTCATAAAATGAGACGTGGGATACGACAGTTTTATTATTATTGAAAACAAATAAAAATTTTACGGTCGTCGAACGCAGCGCATTCAATGAAAGATCGGAAAGTATGTTAATTATTTTAAGTCATTAGAGCACGCACGTCGACGCACTTGGCCGGGTTTTTCGACGAGAAAAAATAAATAAACTATCCTCATTTAGTTAATTTTATATTAACGTTTTAGTTAAACACTTTAACGAACGTTATGTAAAATGTACACATAAAACCCACGCGTTACCACACACCTTTGTAGTCGTAGGGTTGGCTAAGCAGAAAATTAAAAAAAAAATATAAATATAATCTATATATATATATAAATGAATCGTCAAAATCTATGTACACGCTTAACTTCCTAACGACTGTATCAAACTGCATTATTCTTTTTTTATTATGTTCGTTATTGCCAGGGTAAGATGTGTATAAAAGACAAAAATATGTACAAAATAATACAAATCGATTAAACTATTTTTGAGTTTTAGGGAGGCTAAAGAACAACGGTTATCGGTGATACGTATTTCACCGGGTCAGTTTGTTTATAATAAAAATATTTCTTTAATTATCATAAACAGAGACTCGAAATATCTAATTTCAACATAAATATTATATAATTAAAAAAATATATTTACGAATTATAATATATTTCCATATATTTTGAATTACAGCAATTATCATATTTTTTAGTCCCAAAATTCATTGTGATGTACTTATATATTAATAGGTTTTTTTTTTATATTTCACGGTATAAGACAATTTATTCGTAACTTATACGCTTCTTAGTATACTATATTTATTGTAATATATTTTTTCTACTTTTTTATTATATACTAAATTATACTTGTGGCTTCGCTCGCGTGGATATTTATTTTGTCAAACAGTTCGGATGTCGCAATAACAAGGTTCATATAAAGTTCATTCCCTCTCTTCACCCCTTTTTCAATAGTTTTTTTGCGAGTTAAAAGTAGTCTATCACCTTCTCCAGGTTCCCATCTATGTCTATACCAAAATTCATCATAATCGGTTCAGCGGTATAACTCACTTTCGCATTTATAATATTAGTATGATAATATATCGAAACATGACCATATTATGTACTAGTTCAAAATTATTCCAAATTGGTAATCTCCAGATGTAATTTGGTAACTAAATAATCAAGACATTCCGTCACCGGAAAAAACCGATTTACCATATACCGCCACGATATCACAAAAGTTGAATACAAACGAGATTTAACAAATTCATTTTATATTATAACTAGCTTTTACCTGTCGCTTCGCTCGTGTTTATATTGATTTTGTCAAACAAATCGAATGACGCAATTAAAAGTTTCATACAAAGATTATCTCTCTGATTACCCAACTTCATATAAGTTTTTCATGAGAAAAAGTACTTTATCACTGTCTCTAAATTGTCATCTATCTCTATTCCAAAATAAATTAAAATCGATTCAGTGGTTTACGCGTAAAGCGTAACAAATAAACTCACTTTCGCATTCACAATATTAGTAAGGTTGTATTATATATACAGAAATGTCAAGTGGAATTTAAATATTGGTAGCCCTAATAGAACAGCGCAGCGTTTGCTTTCTCTTGTAATGAACCGACAGGGCGTACAAAACAGAAGAACTATTCTTTACTGACGCAACCTTGGCCGAAATGAACTGCTCTACCAGAGGTTTCTGTGGGCTTCAGCAAGTCGCTGCCCACCGACACCATCCACGCGGGTATCATAAATTAATAAAGCTTGCAAAATTCAAGAGCCATGTGATAGTTCTATAAAACCTTTTAAACACATTTATAAATTTTAATAATTACCATTGATAGTAATCCCACCGCACGCTATGGACAGAGTATCCATACACGTTGAATCCTATAGTAAAATGAACAGTGAAAGTTGCAGAAAATTTTCCGTCTAGAAACATTACAGCTAAGCAACAAGTAGTATATATTTTTTTATAGTTAAGGTTTATCGTTATGGCCATTATCTCACCTGATCCTAAATACAAATCCTGATACGGCCCAAGTTGCTAGACACGCTAATTGTGGAGACACTGGCACTCAAATGCAACTGCCGGAACACACCTATTGGTATTTGGCGGCAGATTTTCAACTTAAGGGTGGTTGCTAGCCAGGCGGGCATTAGAAAAAACCCTACCATCAGGCTACGGTTACCTCACGATGTTTTCCTTCATGGAAAGCTCAAGCTCATTGTAGATAGATTCAAACTCATGTTTCTCGACGCGAAGTCGTACACGCTACCGCTAAGTTATCATCGCTAACGCTATCGGTATAAACACATTACAAAAGGATAGCTATACATTTTTTTATTATTATAGGACCACTTAAAATAACGCTTCTGTCTCTGATGGTATGTAAAATCAACAACTCTGGCTACCGAAGAGAGATAGGCATCCCACTGCCAGTCGATGTAATTTTGATGGCTCCTAGGTACAAACATTTCGTGGGTCGACGTAACTTCAACTTTTACTATAAACTGAAACTTTCGTAAAGGAAAACATAATAAAAAAAAAACATACCAAGGTGGCAAGCTTCTTTCTTATCCAACTACAGTTTCAAAAAATCTATAAAGGTTTCTCTATTCCTGTAACCTTAAGAACTCAATGTTACCATCTTCTTCATTGTTATTAACGTGATGTTTAAAATACTATTATTGACGGACTTTCTCATCGCAGTGTTTAAACACATCACACGGGCTCAGGACAAGGGAAGAATGTGGTGACCAATCGAGTGCTAATCAATCACCCAACACTGCCCATTAATACGCACCACGGCGATACTTCAAACTCTCACGGTGCCAGAGATCAGGGGCGGCGCACACACTTCTAGTTCAATGTTACCACTTTGGGCAACAAGTTTGTAGACACACGCTAAATCTGTGATTAATAAAAATACATCTACCACTGTCACGTTATAATATTTTGGTTTTTTCTACAGACGCTACTATAATCATGGAGCCTTCACCGTGGCATTATTATCAAACATTTAAATATAAATTTGACAGACCTAAGATATAAATTAAATACCATTAAATAATAGATACCATAATTAAAATTCCTTGTTATACAATATTCATGAAAATGGTATTAAAGTCGGTCCAATTTGGTACGAAATACAAAATTCGGACTTCATTTGTATAGCATAGGCATAATTCTTAGGCATAAATATTTATCGCACTATAATATATCATTTGGACCTAGGGTTGTTGTATAATAGATTTTTGTTGAGACCTATTTTTCAAATATCTTACCTAGTTTTAGACCTAGTTTCCTCTAAGTGGGCGCTTGGTAATACGGTACGAAAATGTATATAATGTAGGCAACGATTCGTATGTTTTAAACTGATTTAGTTTCTACTAAAATACAGAAAATGAGCAAGTTCCCAAAAAGGTTGCTGGTTCATTATTAAATTAAACTAAAAACATTTAATTAACACAGAAATCTATGACCTTAATGACTCCTTATTGTGTAAACAAATTATTTTTTAATCTTTAAAAGCGGCGGCTTATTACTTTACATTTCTTTAACTTATTTCAACTTTAGTCTAATAGAGTCGACTAATTGGTATGTTTATATAGCGAAACACAAGATATCGGTTTCCAAGAATATATTTGTACCGGGAAACTTGGAGGATAAAATCTGATCGTATTTTATGAGTTCAATTGGACCGAATAAATCTGATTTACATGTCGGCGTTGGCTGAAGTTTCGGGAACTCACTGTTTTGTGACGTCATGAGTTTTTAACATCCGCCATGTTCAAAGAGTAAATTGATCTCATTGCTTGTTAAGATATACTATTGAAAACTTTGTTACACCGTACTTGTGATATTCTTAAGTGAAAACTTTTTGAAGTCATGACAATTTGGTAACATGTTTGAAACTCAATTATTTAGTATGGTTTCGTAGTGGTAACGTATACATACTTAGTGTCAATCGATGTTGATTCTGAACTTTCAGTGAAGAATTTTCTAATGTTGGCTTGTTAGCACCGACTCTTATTTCGAAGAGATGAAATAAAAATTCTAACAATTTTTATTGATAACTAAAGTTCGTTAATAGTTTTACTTAAAACGAAAATCTGTTTAAAAAAACAGGAGAAAAAGTAATGTACTAAGTATTCGCCTATTTATGTATCGACAAATTAGGTGTGTTCGCGATTTCGTTTTCCTAGAACTAAAAACTTTTTAACAATTTTTTCCCGTTTCTGTAACTTTTTTCAATACATCATTTCTCCTATCGGTGGTAGCATGATGATAAATAGCCTAAAGAGCTTTCCTCAATGATTGCGCTACTAGATATAAAAATATTTTTCGAAATCCGATCGGTTACTAAGATTAGCACGTTCAAACAAATTAACAGACAAACTTTTTCGATTTATAATATTACTATACGACTCGACCTTTACTAATACGCGACAGGAAATTGCAATTACCGCCGAAGCATATGTGCTTTTCTCAAAAGAATGCAGGGAAATAAAACATCCTTTTTATATTATACATTTAATTTAATTAATATTAAAACGTACATTAGTCATATTGGGAAACTTACTAAACGAATATGTCATACCTTTGTCGCTAAATATATATATTCTGGGGCTTTAATTAAAAATTTGCTTTATGTTATGATCAGTAAAAAAATTTGATTTTTTGCTTTTGAATTCGGTCCATTGTCATTTAAGAAAAGTAGTTAAATATCCATATTGTTTTAAGTTACTGCCGTTTTTAACATGCACTGTACATTTCAGCATGGAATAAATTACCAGTAATGGCTTTTTTGTTTTAGCAATCTCTTTAAAATATGTCAAAAATACTGTTTCGCAGAAAATGTTCATGTTTTTCTCGTTTCTGCAAATCATAAAATTTTCATACCAAAGCAGGTTTTCCACTGGCTAATTTGATTTCTGATCTTAAATTTGGTGGAGTACAATTTCATTCTATGAACCGTAGCAACTCATTTTAATAACAAATCAAGACGAATTTTCAGCTTTGCCGCCAATTTTCTATTTATTATCTGTGCCGAAAGGCAACCGCATTTATGGCTAAACAGCCACATGAATGCAATTTGTACTAAGCAAAGAGACTTACTTTGATAATGATAAAAGTGATCCAATCAAAGAGTACTTATATTTCATAACCCCAGCACGCCGTTTCATACAACATTGCTGGTGCGTTATAATGTTTCAAATTATAAAAACGCTCCTGCAATTGATTTGATTTTCTTTGTCCGTTTGTCATTCAAGTATTCTTTTTTCGAAAATAATGACACTATTTCTATGCACGCTTGAGAAATAATTATTTATAGTATATATTAAAAAAATATAAACTGTAAAAATATACTGCACGTACATAATAAACAGAACCAGTTTTCATAACAAGAAACTACATTCCAGTCATGGCTAGTCTTAAATTCGGCCTGGACGTCTCGAGTTTGTACCTAGAATTACCAGGGCGACAGAAGTACGAGGAGCTCTGTAAGCTCTAGATCTGTTTCTTATACACACACATCAAACGTTAGCCGACTTTAGCTCTAATAGATGATAATTCATTATTTTCCTGCTCAATTTACACTTTCTCTTTAATTGTTTATTGATAGCAAATCAATATATTTTTTGCATAATGAAATTTATTTTTAATTTCGAGATAATAATTACATTTCATTATTACTATTTATCTATTTATCAGATTATAAGGATCCATTACAAAAAACTAAACACCATAATTAAATTATAAAAATGTGGATTTAAAGACAGTATAAAATTTAAATAACATAAAATATATTACAGTTGCAACAATAGAGGCTAAATCAAAAATAAAACTTTCCGACATTATTTTAGGACGACTGATAGCCAATGTTTCATAAAAGGATTGTCATACAAGCTTTGAGTGCTTGCATAATTGCATTAGGACTATTGCGAAGCTTACTTTGTACGCAATATGGAGGCATTTTTTTACTCCTAATAGCATAAAACTTTAACCTTAACTTTTTTTTTTTAAATAATATATTTTATTCCATTTTATATTATATTTAATAATAATAATATATATTACATTATAAAATAATAATATAAATTGTTTTTTATCGAAATAAACGTGAAAAATGTATTGTTTTGATTCATTTTTTCTGCCTGCGTTTACAAGGAGGTACAAGCGTTACAAGAGGTAGATTACCTAACTCCTTATCCATATTAGCACATACTAATATTATAAATACGAAAGTGAGTTTGTTTGTTTGTTACGCTTTCACAGGAAGCGGAGTAAAAGTGAGGAATAAACTTTGTATGAAACTTTTAATTTCGTCATCCGATTTGTTTGACAAAATCAACATTAGCGCGAACGAAGCCGCAGGTAAATACTAGTACACAAATAACAATAAAAGTACCGGCTAGATTTTTAAAATTTGACATGGTGATAACTGTTATTATGGATCAATTACATGGGATACTTTTTATCTTATAAAACGATATGATTTCTCCGAGATAGGGAATTAAAGTTTTTTTTTGCCTAAACTAACTCCTTTATAGAGTTTACTCTTAAGAATCGATTTTTCATGAAAAACCTCCAATATCTATAGAAATTTTATGAGTACTATTATTACCACTGAAAAGTTTTCCGTTTATATGTGAAGTATACATTGCGCACCTTTGTCATTGGCAATCATGATACTTATACTTTATGTTAATATCGGATGACGCAATAAAAAGCTTCATACAAAACTTATTCTTCTCTTTACCTCACTTTCTATAAGTTTTCCGCGAGAAAAATTTGTTATCACCGTCTCCTGTGCCCATCTATTTCTATAGCAAAATTCATCGTAATTGAGGCAGTGATCTAGGCTTGAAAGCGTAACAAAAAAAAAACACTTTCGCATTTATAATAAAATTTCATCGTATTCGATTCAGTGATCTAGGCGTGAAAGCGTAACAGACAACCAGCTTAATTCCGAAATTATAACATTATTTAAGTAAGGATTTCATTATTTCTGGATCATGCAAATAATCGCTGTCTGCGGAACCCAAACCCACGACACTTCGGCGCGGCGGTTGCTAGGAAGCAACTACTTCAACCGCTAGGCCAACCGTGCAATCAAATATTAACCTTATTACTGTAAACGTGTTAATCTTTAATTGAAACGTACAGTTACGGAAGTCTGCTTTATGACGTCAACTATTCTGTAGACGCTTTTAGCAATAGGCGCGTAAGTAAATTCGGCACTATTCTGGTACCTATTTCCATTTGCCGAAACTACCGGCACCGTTTCGAACTGCAGGCGTACGTACTGTTTGCTCGCAAACGACAGTTTTGTTCGGGTTACGAAACGAACCGACTGTAAAACGTGCAACCCGCGAGTTTGTTTATGGTTGTCGAAAGTACCAAAGTTTTTCATAAGTAATTATAATACTAATATCATAATAAATCTACATGTTTGTTTGTGACGTTATGACGTCCACACTGCTCGACCAATTTCAATGACTTTTATTATAAAGTCAGGACCTTAAAGAACTTTTGCCACCCATTGCTGCGAAAATATCATAATAAATTTGAGATAGAAATTTGATATACATATGCGTATATCTATGTACGTATTTTGAACGTACGTATTTTTTGAATTTTGAGGTATATATGTATAATTTTTTTTTATATACTTAAGTTTTATGGCGTTATGGCCATAATTTCACCTGATCTTAAGTGACGATATGGCCCAAGTTGGTAGACACGCTAAACCTGTGGAGGAACTGGCTCTCAAATGCAGCTGCCGGAACACACTTATTGGTATTTGGCGGCAGGTTTACAACTTGAGGGTGGTAGCTAGCCAGGCGGGCATTAGAAAAAGCTCTACCACCATGCTATGGTTTACTCACGATGTTTTCCTTCACCGGAAGCTCAAGCTCATTTAGGTGCTTGGATTCGAACTCACGTCCCTTGACGCGAAGTCGTACACACTACCACTGAGCTATAATCGCTTCAGATGTATATAATTATACAAGTTTACACTTAAGTCGATGCTGATACAACTAATTACTTACAATATTACGGCTTATAATATAAGATAAACATTTAACAACTCTAACTGAACGTATTATTTAGATACGATCGCTTCTTTAAATTCAAATTAGTAGTTTCATAGATTATTTCCTATCATCCATAAAACCAAATCCAAGTAATATAGATCTACAGAAATTCTAGCAAAAAAAAAAAACAGTAGCATTTAAAATAAAATTTTGTGATATAACTTGTTTTTAATACTGTAGGTGCTTAATTTATTTGAATAAAACTAAGATAACTGGACACCGATTTGATATATAATAGGCTTTGTTAAGAGTCGCATCCGTTATTTTGATGACTATATGGAATCTCATTGGATAATATATTAATTTCTAAATACTCGTTAAAATCAACACAGTCACTCAAATTAAAAAAAAACATGCGTGCGTACAAAGTACACATGTCAGAAGTGAAACTTCTTTGGCGAACTAATTTATAAATCTTGTTCGCTCTGTCTCACTTTTTCTCTCAATCTTTCTCACTCGCTTGCTCCCTACTCTCACTCCACGGCTAGTTGCTCATGCTACGTTCGCCCTGTCTTACTCTCTCTCAATCGGTCTCGATCACTCTCTCTCTCTTTTCCGACACTTCCGTTGCATACCGGCGTGACGTTTCATCTGTAAAAATTTTACCCTCATGCGCCTAAAGAAGTTTCACTTCAAAAGCTTTTATTTATTAAGAAAAGAATGCTGCCTTCAGCAACCCTAAAACTTACGCCTGGCCCAATTTCTTTTAAAAATCGTATACGTTGTTGGGCATACAGGAACGCACACAGTCACGCCGAGCTGTGGGAGCATTGTCTTTTTACCATTTGCTCGGCGAGAATTATATTTTTTCTTCCTTTTTTTCACTTTCGATCAGTACAATGAGCCTTTTCTGAGTAAACAGGATCCAGTTTCATTATACTTATATTATTATTATTAAGCACTTGGATATTTAATTTCTAATTTCTCTCTGTATATGTACATACTACATATATATATACATATTTCATTTCTCACATATAAACTAAAAACCTTAATTTCTAACATCCCAGCGACTTTTTTTTGTTTCCGCAATTAAATGAAAACAACCTCTGTCTATATGATCCACTAGCACTCTTATACATTTTTTAGGGTTATTTTATTTGGATTCACTGTTTTTCTTCTTAGTCAAAGAAGTCAGTTTAGAATCTATAAATTAAAACTATCATTTTTAATATCACCTTATATTCATAAGCTAAGTCACAGGTATTATGTAAGTTATTTATTTAAGACAAGTAAAGATGTCATTTACTTAAGTTTACAATATAAATTATCAACCATTAAAAATTCCTAAATCTACATGTTCATAAAAATATATATTTCATGTATATAAAAATCGATACAATTATAGCAAATTAACTAGAAACTGATGTAGAAATCACTTTAATTTAGTTTATTAGTATTTAATTTAATTAAATCTGAAGCGATGATGGCTCAGTTACTTGTGTATACGGACACCATGTCAATGAATGTGACTTTGAATCCCTGCAATATACTTAAGCTTTCGATGAAAAAAAATATCTGGACGAAACCAAAACACGGTGGTGGGGCTTGTTTTAATAACAATGTAGCTTGCTACCGCTCTCAACTTGAAATTCTGTCGCCAAATACATATAGGTATGAGAATAGGTCTTAAAGTGTATTTTATACTACTGACTAATTAGGCTGCTTCTATCTAGACATTTTTTCTATACATTTGACATTTTTTTATTTATTTAATTTATTTGTATCAAAAAATTCCTACAACCTTTAATTTTCACCCTTCTACCTCCACCCTAAATTTTTTAATCGTGATTTAATATAACTCAACCCACATACTCACCAGAAATAATTTATATGCCAGAACAACGTTTGTCGAGTCAGTTAGTTAACTATAAAATTTTACTTCATAGCATATTAATATCGGATTCTAAAATGACTGGTAATATATAACATCGATGCATCTTCTTCCAAACAAAACACCCTCTTGACCCAAACATGAAACCCGTATCCAATGGGATAATAGGACAAAAACAACAGCGACGATCGAAAATTGGCAAAGTTCAAAGAAACGGCACTTTTAATCCTGGCGCTACTGTTTAAAAGAAGAAAAAAAACTTTAAACAAAAAATAGCTTTAGAAGACAATGCACCCGAAACTCTACAGAGTAAAACAGATTAACAAACAGCAACACTTCGTAACTTTGAGATTTATCTGAATCCGTTATGGCAATGTTAGTCAAAGTTTTTGTTTTGACGTGAATCTTCTTTAAACACTTTTCACGATAATTTACTACTGTATTTAAAAGTGTCAGGTTCACTCGTCACGTTCTTCAGTGGCGGTTAAAATGGTTTATTTATGTACTAAAATACACATAATAATAAAAAAAAGACTATTACAAAACCTAGACTAAATTCATTGCTTTTAGCTGTTTTATGATACGAATTTAAAGTTTTCCAAAAAATTTGTTGTAATATTTTGACTTTAAACACAATTATTACGTTACAGCATCCGATAAAAAAGCAAAATATGTAATAATATAGTATTGATAATTTTATTAATATTATAAGCATGTGTATACATATAATACATGGAAAAACTTAACAAATTATAAATGAAAGTTTAGTTCCACTGCAATACATAATATAGTATATGTTTTATATAATCCTTATATTTATATAGTAATCTTTATATAAATAAAAATTTCGTGTCAATTTGCTTATCCGCAATGAACTCCTAAACTGCTGAACCGATTTTAATCAAATTTTGCACACTCTGTCGCAGTTTGATCCAACTTGAGAGATAAGAACAACCACAGCAACGCTAGCTTTTATATAAGTATATATCTTTCTATACATATGAATTTTTAGTGTGACGATGCAGTTATCAGTATATTCCAATAATACTTAGCTGATCTTAATAAAATTTTGCAGATTTCGTGTAATTTGATCTAATTTAAAAGATGGATTGCGCCTGTGGTGTCGTCGTGGTCGACTTATTGCAATTATCAATACAAGGTCTACCAAGACAGATAATTTGATATATATTCAATTTAATTTATTTCTTTATTTTCAATTATAAAAAAAAAAAAAAAATTGTGTATTTATTACCTGGTCTAACCAGATATATAGGATAGTTTTTACCTCGATCACGTCCATACCTCTAAACAAGAAACATATCACTATTAGGAAATTACTAACTACTAGAAGTAGTTCTTCTAGTCTCTTAGACCAGCTACAATTCTGAATTTCATACAAGATCAAATATTGGTGGAATAATTTCATCTAATATCTAACAATTAATGAAAAATGTTTAGCACCACTGGCCTTAGCTTTTAATTATACGGGGCGATTGTCACAAAATCGTCGATGAATTTATGCATGAACCAACAGGGAATTTCTCCGCCAGAAACGCGCGGTGGCTCGCGGAAAAAGGAACAATAGGCTTAGTTTTAATCTCGCCTTCTTTTTTCTACTGTCTCGGGATCCAGTCTGAGTGCGGCTGGATTTACGACTCAGTAGGATAACCATCTCATTGAGGGTGAACGGGACATTGGAAAAATTATATATTTAAAATAGTTAATTTCACTTAATATATCACTGTTAAGTTAACTTGATACAATATCCGCTGCTTAACGCTTGTCAAAGGTTGAATTATTTAGATATATATACTTTCTTAATGATATAGTAGCGAAAATGAGTATAGGACTTTTGTCTATCTGTCATAACAGTATCCACTTTTATTTAATGAATCGAAATTATTTCTCCAGGATTGCAGTTACATTTTAAATTTAGTAATGTACATTACGATAGCATAATTGAGAACCTATAAAAGTATAAAAAGCTGGTATTATACTGGCGTAATAATATCATATCCAAACAGTCGAAGATTATTGCTAAAACTATTCGAAACATATTTCAAGTTCACGCGTCGCAGTCATCGAGATAGTGCGTTTAGAATAAAATTTAACAATCGTTTTAATCAATGAGAATATCGTAAAAAGATAAGAAATACATATTTATTAAGAATATCACACAAATGATAAAATTAATAGTTTCGGAATATCACATATATGATGATACTCAATGTATTCCGAATATCACAATAATAATCACAAAATAAAACGAATCCAAAGTAATTATGGTAACCCTACCTTGTCCTTTTGATCCCCGAGGCTTGTCTCTGCCCGACAGACAAGGCTTGCTAACGATTCACGCAAAGTTTTGCGTACACGCAGAGTAAATGCATTTATCGCATCAATCGTTATATAACAAAATACCATAACTATATTATAATTCTATACAGCGGAAAAGTTTACATGTTTCAGTCGCATTTCAAAAAATATTTTGTGTTTGATAGAGTCATTATTCCGGAAGGCTATTTAACATTATACTACCACCACTAGGCGCAAAGCTGTATTGAATAAAGTTGCATAAACGGGCTAAAATTGTTAAATAATTTTTAGTTCTACACGAACGAAATCGCAGGCATACAGATACGTTATTAAGGTCTAGCCCTTTTTGATAAGGCCCCTTTTTACTAACGTGGTGAACACATATATTTTCGTTTATCTTCTCTTTATATGCTACGAAAGTCAGGAATATATAACTTATATAACTCTACAGGCGCGATAAATATCCACTATAGATACATCACAACAACATATATATATATGTTCCTGTTTCTTCGAGAATATAACAGAAAATCTCCTGTGAGTTAAACCACGATGTAGGCCAAAATGATAGATAGCCTAGTAGAAGAACTAGCTCTCAAAAGAATTTATCGAAAAATATCTATAGATGCTTAGCAACTTAAGTAAATAACTAATCACGCGCACCTTAACAAATCCTGCAAAAAACCTGCATGGTGTTAGGGCTTTTACTAATACACACCTTGCTAGCTGCCACTCACAGGTTAAATATCTGCTACCAAATACCTGTAGTTGTGTTCCGGCAATTGCGCTTGAGAGCCAGTCTTTCTATTAGGCTTAGCGTCACTTAACAATAGGTAAGATTGTAACTGTAACGCTAAGCCAAAAAATTAAAATAAAAACCTCTACCATTATAGTATTGTTTTTAAATATATTTTTCTTCATCGAAAGCTCAGGCTCTTGGCAGGATTCGATTCCACTACAAGCGGACAACCGTGTCCGAAATACTACCACTGAGTCGTAGTCATTTGAAATTACAGAATTATACATATACTACTATTAAGTCCATAATAATAATAATAAATCGTGTAGTTAAAGTTCTGAACGCCATTGTGATTATTATAGTACCTAATAGGCAATAAGAGTAAAAAAAACCTTTACGAAAGAAAATTATTAATATCAAAACGCCTTTTGCTTTCCTTTCCGCAAATACACTTCGTTAATATTTGGAAACGGAAGCGGTAAAGCGTACGAGCGTACTTTATAAGTTACAATTAATATCAAAAATATTTATATATAAATCTTCGAAAAAAATCGTATGAAGAATTCAAATATAATAGGAAAATGATTACTATTCTTGTTTTGTTTTTTAAGAAAAAATATACAACTACGTTTCTTAATAGATAAACTTATGAATTAATCGACATGGAATTATACGGAGTTTAAATAACATATTTTAATATTTCCACCTACCTTAAGCTACACGGCATCATGGAGGCTAAAACAGCATGCCTTGAGACCTATACTGCACGAAAAAAAAAGTAAACCACAATCACCACAGCGACAGTCAAGCACAAAGAGTTATAACAGACAGCAAAAAAAAAATAGATTATAATTGAAAAGTTATAGTCAATTTTTTTTAATTTTCAAATTTCCCGCCCGCGACGTTCGGTTCGCGCAGCCGCGCCGGCAGAAAGTGGAATGAACCGCGCCTGACTGCGTGACACGCAGCCTCCAGCACACGGAATGTTCAGCGCTCGTCCGGCGGGCAGCGTGCGCGCATCCTCGTGACCCCCACCACGCCCGGTGCCATTCATGAAAACCGTCAATGGACTCAGCTTTGAAAGCTTTTGGCTCCTTGTCAGTACAACACGACTTGAGAAGACATTGCCCGCTTACATTATCAGAGATGCATTGTGTCGTCACATTTTAGTTATAATAAGTCAGGAAATTATAAGCATATAGCTTAACAAGTATTTTATAAGTACATAATAGAATTATTTACATTTTTTTATTTACTTTGCGGTTTTCTAAATTAAGGAAATAACAACATAAAATAATCATAAAGAAATAGTTTTTAATTTATAATTGATTTTATAGGAACGGTTCATGTCAATTGTCTATGTGGTTTTGACATTATAAATAAGTTATGTTTAAAGTTTTATTTACACCTATTATACTGTCATAGAACGTGAGGATATAATAGTAAAACCCACTTTTAATTTTACCCAGATTTGCAATTATACTTTCAACAGCAAAATACTTTCTTATCAAAAGGGCAATAGGAAATACCTTTATTTTAAGTTAAGGACTGCATAATCTCTTCCTTCCTCGGGAGATTGAAGAGTGGAAGAATTACAGATATTAAGGATTAATAAAACAAGAGAAGTAACGAGATAAAGGAAGCTTTAAAAACGTATACGATAATTGAACCTTATCGTAAACCACTAGAAGTATTCCGTGAATATGGTATTCAGTAGCTTTATATAATTTAGATGACCCCAAAATAAACTCTATGGACATGAAATAGAAATAATTTTGACTATTCGAACACTTCATACAGGCTTTAAAATTATTTTTAAGCTCATCTATATCATCTAAAAAGTCGGTATTAAAATTTTGTAAATCGAAAATAATTTCAACATTCAAATGCAATATAATTTTGATTTTACAGCATCCAATTACATCTCAATATTTAGAAAGATTTATTATGCACAAAGATTCTGCGATAAAGAAATATATATTTTTTACGTTAATATTTTAATTATTTATATGAACGAACTCGTAGGCGCCTTTATTTTGATATACTTGAAAAAAAGAGATAATCAGTCGTTTATTCCATAACGGACATAGTTCGGATTGCGGTGTAACTAGGCTAGGATTTTGGGTGAATTTCGCAACATACCTTATCTAGGATAGGCCACCACGGAAGTATAACAGTTTGCGCAACACACCAAGTACGTGTGAGACGCGTGGGCGGACTATCATCTGCTACATCCCGTTCGCGGCAAGCGATCTCACAAAATACTACTATGATTTTTTTTATTACATAATTATCACGACGGAGTTATTATTCTTGGCTAACCGACTGCAAAAATACAGCTCCTCCAATCCTTTACTTTGTTTTGCATGCGCATTGAATGAACGAATACTTTATAGCACTTTTTGTCTGTACATTGGCGAGCTTAATGCAACAAGACCTTTTCTTCCACCTAACCTGCGGAAATGTTGTCAAACATAATAGTTATTATAAGTAGCGCTATTAATTCAAACATAAAAGAAGCAAAAGAAATATTGAATTAACTAAGAACATACATATATTAAAAAAATAACTAAACATTGAAATATGACCAAAATACACACATGTCAATAGTGTATTGAATAAATAAATTAAATAAGTACATATAAATCACCTCATATACAAATACACAAAAAATATACATAAATAACATACACATTATTAATTTTTCAGAATTCGCACGAATGTCAATTTAAACTTTTTACCGAAGTAATTAGCTATTAGCACGGCTTAATGACGGACTTGTGTGATCTGAATACAACGATGGTTTCAAAGTGATAAGCGACCCTGCAGAGCTGGTCGCTTTCATGCCGGTGTAAAATCTTCTTCGCACCTGCATATACAATAACTGATCGGAAGATCCAGTCAGATACCAACCGCGTTACCCAATACAGGCGAATCCCTGAAGTAAAGTCATTATAGCAAGCGTTCCACATAATATTCCATATATTTTTGCAATTGCATTGCAATCCAGTCGAATAACTACAGTAATCATATCCTACCATCTTGCAAATTTGTACTATTACATACTGTTAATTGCAGTAGTAATGTACAAGTCATTTATTAAAAAATACTTAATCTATGTCACTTTTATAATATTTACGTTCCTAAAAATAGCTTTGCATAACAAAATATACACATTTCAAAATCAAAAATTTTGCTCGACCGTTCGAAGCAGATAAACTAAAATTAACAGTACATTTAATTTTGATAATTATGTTTTTATAATCAGAGCTTGTTGGTCATCACTTCAAGGCCATTTTATATCCGTCCGTTAAGGTGTTGATTAAAACAGTCTAAAAATAATTATATTGGATATTAAAATTAAAATAATAAAAAATTATAATAGATGTGTGACGAGGAAAGTAGCCAATGTATGCGAGTGTTCTGAAATTTAATTTGTACATTGACGAGCTTAATGCCACAAGGTATTTTCTTCCAGCTAACCAGCGGTATTATTATCGTAAGATAACCTATTCTAAGTAGTTCAAAAACAAAAGAAAAATAAAAGAACTTAGGAAATCCATACTTAATATTATAAATATGAAAGTGAGTTTGTTTGTTTGTTTGTTACACTTTCACGCCTAACCAATGAAGCGATTTTAATAAGATTTGTATAGAAATAGATGGGAATCTGGAGACGGTGATAGACTACTTTTACTTCTGAAAAACTTACAGGATATGGGGTAAAGAGATGGACAATCTTTCCATAAAACTTTTTATTGCGTTATCCGATTTGTTCACAAAATCAATATTAACGCGAGCGAAGTCGCAGGTAAAAGTAATAATAAATTTAATCAACCATTGAATATATATATATATTAATACAATGCAATTAACATTGTTAGATTACAGAGTATTTATAAGTATATTATTATATCATGAACATAATTCACTCAAATTTATAAGTTTAGATTTATTTCGAGAAATTGCCTGTCACTTATATTACCTACAACATTAGCCGAGGTTGGGTCAGGTTGTCATACTTGCGCTATCTGGCAATTCAGGTCAATGTCTTCTGCACTCGATGTAAAGCCCGGTGAAGTTATCAAAGTCAATCAGGCCAACGGTGTGGGTCAGTATAAAAAAAAAATGAAATTTACCATCTGTGTAATGAGTTTTATATAACAGCAGAACAGTACAAATTTGATTATAACAACACTAGATTCGTCTACCGACTTCGTTGGTGCGAAACTAAAATATTATTGAATCATTTTTGCCCGTTTTTGTAACTTTTTTCAATACAGCGTAACTCCTATTAGTGCTAGAGTAATGTTAAACAGGCTAAAGACTTCTTCCTCAAAGATTACTCATACAAACAAACAACCAAACTTTTCCTCTTTATAATTTACATAACAATCAAGAAACAGTAGTTAACTTTAAATCAAAGACAATATACATTGTCATTGTCTACTATCACGCCTGCATGCGTAAATGTGTCTATACGTGTAGGTTGAAAGCACATCTTTCATAGAAGACAAAGAATAGACAGGCTGAGATCAGGTCCACAGCTTCATGATAAGCGAAAGCACGTTATTGCAAACTTTTTTATTCGAGTCAAAATGGACGCTAATGTTGACCTTATTATAAACGATTATGTTATGAAAAATGGATAAAGGAATAAAGCTAATAGTATTGTCTTCAACAAAATTACTAATTGTTAAATAAATTAAAATTTTATATTATAAAATTACGATATAAATAATTAATTTAATAGAATACGTTTTAGCACCAAAAACTTTAATAAAAAAATCTGGCAGACATTAAAAAGAAGTAAGTACCGGTTGTCACAATTCTCCTTTGACAACATTAGCTTTTACATATATAAATTTCTAATCAAAATTAACAGTTATCTACAAATATTTACTAAATCAATTCAGTGATATACTTATATATAAAATGTGTGAAAATTTTGACCCTAACAAAGTCAGGTGCGATGTTTGCCGCACCATAAATTTAGCGAAACAAGTGAAGTATCCTAAACCGGACATGCAAATGTATGAAAAATGCAGGCCTGTTGGAAAAGTCGAATGTCCTCGTGTAACAGGTGATATATAAATTTTACAACCATACAAAAAACTGCGTTCAAACTAATGGTTATAGCATATATTATTTTTAAATTTGAAAGGAAACAGTATTCCAACAGTGAACGTAGTTGACTCGCTGCATCTTCCGCGCCAATTGCTATTGGTTCGAGGCCTGTGTTTATAAAATTGTTTGCGCTTAACAATAGCGACATAGTCTACATAAGCAAATCTATATCAATACTAATATTATAAAGCGGAAAAGTTTGTTTTATCCCGCTAATCTTAGGAATTACCAGTCGAATTTAAAAATTATTTTTGTATATGATAGATCAATTATATAGGTAGGCTTTAGGCTATTTCTCATCACGCTATCACTAATGCAAAGCAAAGCTATATTTGAAAATGTTCCAAAAACGGGCAACAATTGATAAACAATTTTTATTTCCACGATAATGAAGACACAAAGGTTTAGAACAATGCCAACTTACGAGAGATCTCATATGAGTAAAAAAATTACATCACATATTAGCGAATAACTACATACCATGAAGCATGATATATGTAACAAAATTAATCAAAATCTACTCTATTAATATCTTAGTAAAAACGGAATAAAATCCGCATAGTTAAAAGTTTTAAATTATCCGATATCTCGGTTTCCCGTATAAGAAATAAAACGCCTACATAAAAGATATTTGCCAGCCAAAACCAGTACGATTTATTTGGAGCAAAATTAGCACAACACTACTCGACCGTTCTAATGAAACTTAGATAGTTTACAATGAATTATTTCGAGGCGTGATCTGCGTAACGTCGACTTGTCAATATGTTTTGTGAAAAATGTGGAAATAAAAAAAAATACGATTACGCTTTTAAAAACGTTTAACGATGTTGAAACGGCCTAAAACGTTGCCTGTAAAATATGATGATGTATTCGACCTGCCTAAATTATTTTCTGCGAATTCTATTTCAATTCGTATAGGTATTTTAAAACGTGTACTTTTTTGTTTATGGTATTGTTCCTTTAATTGTTTATAAGTTTAGCGTTATGGTTACAAGCTCACCCGATACTAAGTGACGATGTGGCACAAGCTGGTGAACACGCTAAACCTTTGGAGGGGCTGGCTCTCAAGAGTATCTTCCGGAACACACCTATAGGTACTTCGCGGCAGATTTTTAACTTGAGGGTGGTAGTTAGTCAGGTGGGCATTAGAAAAAGGTCTACCACCATGCTTCGGTTTCATTCATCCCGGTGTTTCCCTTCACTGAAAACCCAAGCTCGTTGCAGAGTTTCGAACTCACGTCATTTGACGCGGCGTCTGTACACTCTACCACTGAGCTAATATTGCTTCAATGTAAAATAAAAAATTAAATTATCTAATACTTCAAAGTAACATTAGATATTGACGCCGGATTCCATAATGGTAAGCACCGGTCACAAATTATGCGTACTATCAACTAATTTACGATCTATCAACAATAACCATTGTCCTAAGCATTTTTAAAATACTTTATAGGTTTAGTGGTATGGCGACAATCTTACCCTATATTATGTTCATGACGTGGCCTAAATTTGTGGGAACTCTTAGCCTAGTGGAGGGACCAAAGTGCAACTGTCAGCACACACCTATTTGTTGTCAAACTTTCAACTTGCGGGTGGTTTTTTTTTATGCATAAGGTTTAGCGTTATGGCCATAATCTCTCCTGATCTTAAGTGACTATATGGCCCAAATTGGTAGACACGCTAAACCTGTGGAGGAACTGGCTCTCAAGTGCAGCTGCCGGAACACACCTATTGGTATTTGGCGGCAGGTTTACAACTTGAGGGTGGTAGCTACCCAGGCGGGCATTAGAAAAAGCCTACCACCATGCTATGGTTTCCTCACTATGTTTTCCTTCACCGAAAGCTCAAGCTCATTGTAGGTGCTTGGATTCGAACTCACGGCCCTTGACGCGAAGTACACACTACCACTGAGCTATCATCGCTTCAATTAGAAGAAGTTGACAGTAGAATAAGTGTGCAAGCTGTCCATCGTCTCTGGCAACATGGAATTTGAAGTGTTGCCGTGGTGCGTTTTAGTGGGTAGGTTGGGTGATTGTAACCTGATGTGTCTTCGTGGGGTGCCTGGGTATTGCGATTATGCGTTACCAGAGGAAGTCCGTAAGCGGATTTAACAGAACACTAGAATAAAAAAGCTATACACCAGATAATCCCGGAATATGACAGGCCTGATAGTGACCTCTACAGAGCAAACTGTTATGCTTTGAGTCCGGGTAATGCGTTTACGTGTTGCATTGAGAAAGTCCGTAAAGAATAGGATTTTAAATACCATGTCAGTATAAAAAGAATGGTGACTAGCCAAGGGTCAATAGCAGCAGCTCTATCACCATGCTATGATTTCATCACGGTGTTTTCCTTCATCGAAAGCTCAAGCTCATTGCAGAGATTCGAACTCACGTCATTTGACGCGGTGTCCGAATGCACTACCTTTGAACCATCATCGCTTCGAAGCTATACACTACATACCTACGTTCGGTAAAACTGGATTTATCCTCCCTTTAATAATGAATCGCGTTAACTAGAAAAAAGTATTAGATTCTCCATGTAAATTACTTTGGCAGGCGAATTCACTCGAATAACAAACGTAATCACCCCATAACTTTATATTGGGGACTAAATAGTCGTTAATGTACCGGCAGTTGATGAATCAGCTAACAATATAAACATGAAATATACTTACTATAGTGGGGTCTTACGTGAATTCTATTTTAGAGCGGGCAGATAACAGCGTCCGACGAGCGCGATGTCAGTGACTCCGCGCCTTTTTACAATGCAATAAATAATAACACATCAATAACACTGAAACTGTATGGCGTGCATCGAACACATCAATCACTTATGAAAATGTAAAGAGTTTTTATTTAATGCAAATGGAACCTTTTAAAATGTTTATCATGTCTGTAATGAACCTTTTTTTTACAATATTTTGCGGAGATAAGGAAGCGATGATAGCTCAGTGGTGGTGTGCACGACTTCGCATCAAGGGACGTGAGTTCGAATCCACCTACAATGAGCTTGAGCTTTCCGTGAAGGCAAACATACTGAGGAAACCATAGCATGGTGGTAGGGCTTTTTCTAATACCCGCATGGCTAGCAACCACTCTCAAGTTGAAAATCTGCCGCCAAATACCAATAGGTGTGTTCCGGCAGGTGCACTTGAGAGCCAGTTCTTCCACAGGTTTAGCGTGTCTATCAACTTGGGCCGTATTGTCACTTTAGATCAGGTGAGATTATGGTCATAACGCTAAACCTTAATTATAAAAAAAAATGTATTTACTTATAATGCCAATGGTACGAAAATCAGGTTTGTTTTATGTATAAAAACTCAGAAGGTTTGCTATCTTACTTGAGTCTCTAATCAAATTATCTATTTCTACATTCGCTAGCTTAAAAAGTATTAAAAAATATCAAAGCAGTCATGACGACTGCCTACAGAAGACGAGTGAAAACTTAAAACTAGAAACAAACAGTTGTTATTTTATTGGATATCCAAAATAATTGTTTGAGCTTAAATTAAATCTTGTAAATCAAAACTGTTTACAGCTGAATAAGTTATAATAATAAGAACAGATATAGTGTGCACGTTAATACGTCCCGTGACCATGTCCATGACGACTTACATGAATTTACTCCCTATCCTAACCGCGATATAGCAGTTTTCACTTCAAAAAAGTATGGCATATCATTGTTCTTCAGTATATTGACGACATATATCAAGATCAAATTCAGTGATCAATGATCAGTGATGTCTTCACTATGAATTTGTGGAATAAAATATATATGTTGCATTTCAAATTTACGTGAATTTTAAAGTTTTTAACACGCTGGGATCATGGGATATCGTTTTGTGATTTTTCTTCGATTTTCTAAACAAGAGTGTGATCTCACACATCTTTGATTACTCGTTGCTAGACTAAGACAATTCTTCACCAACAAAATTTTATGTACAAGTAGAACATTAAATAAAGACTTTTTAGTAAATTTAATATATCATTTTGATTTAATGATATTGTATTACTGTAAGTTTCACGAACACTTAAATTTTTATTTTGATAATGCAGAATTATTTGCAAATTAATGCCAATTTATTCAATAGAAAGTTAATACTATTTTTGAATTTTTCAAATATAAGCTATATAACATATGGCGAGTCTTTTATGTTTGTGGTAACTTAAAATTTACATATATTATTACTTACATAGACAGATGATAAGACTTGTGTTTAATTAGAAAGAGAAAACAAAGTTCCAAACATGAATAAAAAAAGGAGAAAAGAAATCGAAGCCGCTACTTGATACTAGGAATTCATACATAGCTGGATGTGTTAATAGCAATTTCGGCAGCATCGAACATTATTACAGTCCATAGTTATAGCGAACATTTTTGCATGTAAATATTACATTGCTGGTGTCATGAACAATATCTTTGTTAGTCATGTGGTTGATATATACATTAAGTATTTAAGGATTGTTGAAACATTTTATCTTTCTTCTAATATCTGTTAATTTTTCTTTCGGGGATAATAATAATAATCTGAGATTATAGGTAGAAGATGGTAGATTTCTCTTGTTAAAACTTTCCAGTCATTATTTTTCGCAATTAACTAATCTTGTCGGTTTGTATCATACAAAATATCACCGATACCTATTTTATAATAGCATAGCACAAAATTACGTAAATTAATGAATTAAAACATAACCACAACCTGAGAGATTAATCATTCCCTACAAAACTCAATCAATTACAGTTGTCCAATTTGCATGTCCGCTGTGTTGTAACTAACTAAAAATTTTCGGATCATACACATGTTAAAACGAGACGGAGGGTCCTGAATCAGTGCCCACTACACGTGGCTTTACTCTTGTAATCGTTCAACTATCTTATTCGCGAAAACTAATACGAGTTTTGACATTGAAGAAAGGGACAGAAAACGTACTACGAATTGAGTATACGCAAAAATGAATGAACCTTGTAAATATGTTAGCGTTCAGCCCGGCATCTTTTGCGTCAACCGTTCTCCTTATGTTCCTGGCATCCTGGTGTTTATTACAAATTATGTAACAAGCCCTATTGTTGCTCAGACACTTTTACCAGGCACTTAACACCTCGCCGCTTCATCAAGGATATTACAGAGAAATGTGATAAACATTTGATCAAATACGAAATGTAGAACGCAATTTCCTTTGTTTTAAATGCATGTAATGTATGTATCATCCTTCGCATAGAATTTATAATTAAATATAAAGTATATTTGCACTTAACAATTTATTTCCCTAATAGCTTTTGTTACCTTTCGCTCAGATTACTTCGGAATCAGAGACAGCATGGGGCTGTTTCACATTCAATTCCTTGTAACAATAACATTAAGTATAAAAAGCTTATATAGTATAATTATTATTTATAGATAATGTGTTCACATAAACTTACCAGTTGAATGTTTTATTCCCCTTTATTTGATTATTTGATTTTTGAATACACTTTGTGTATTGTATTAATTTGATTACCTGTTTCATAACTTTGTACCACGTGGAACATTATACAAAATTCCAACTTTTTTAAAAACCATGTATAATCATGTAAAACTTTGTTATAGTATGTTTGTATATTGTTTTCAGTGTTATAAATCTAAAGAGGTAGGGCTGTCTTTACCTAGTGAGATAGTTCTAGAAAAAATTGTTTTAGCTTATGTAAATTACTTTATTAATATTTTAATTAAAATTAATAATGAAAATTTTTATTTGTTGAAAGGTTAATTTGAATATTATTAGTACTTTTACATAGTTGTTTTGAGTCCGTCTAAAATATTAATTACTTTTATTTATCTTCCAGAGCTGCCTCTGAAACCCACTTGTATCAAAGTGTGCACCAAAGAAGAATACAAGTTGAGAAAGGGTAGTGGTAAGGTATATACACCAAGGCCGCCTTACTATGCCCATGGGAAGCTTTTGTACGCTGTCAAAGTTAGTGTAACTTTGAAGTTAAAATAGTACTGAATGTGCTAATTTCAACATGCTAATAGCATGTACTACTATCAAGAACTACGATTGAAGGATTGTTTTAAATTAACAATGTTACAAATCTTTCGTACAATCTGGGAAATTTTACAAGTATCCTGATAAATCCAATTTAATGTTTTAATAATCGTCGACCAATCCATACTGTGAATTAAATGGATATTAAAAAATAGAAATAAAAATATTATTGGTATCACAATGTATTAAAAATACTTTCATTATTATTGATTGTTGTTATTATGCAAGTTTTAGTTTTAGTAGATTCAGTTTTAACCTCCTCCTGATTTCATCGCCATTAGTAATATTGACTGAAATATGTGACGTCTTTAAACAGGCTGGTATCCTGGTAGGATCTGTTTACTTCACGTACTCGCAGGGAGTGTGGGGCGACCAACAAGACGTCACTGAATGCATCAAGCGGTGGCAAGAATACATCAGAAGCATAAATACGAGACGCCCACCCACTTTCGATCAATGTGGTAACGTGATTGTACGTAAGAAGTCCTTAACTTCTTTACCATAAGACTCATAATTTCGGTTCATTCGAATCTAGATAAGAGAAAACCTGTCTACCTGTAACAAACTCATGTGATCCTAGTAGAAATGGTTACGTCATCAGTCGTTTCGTCACTTGTCTTCCGCGACAGATAGAATAGAACCAATCCTCGTTTAAAATCTTTTTTATAAGTAGGCGGTGCTTTTACAAATATTTTTTCTGTTTAATAAGATAATTACAAAATAGAAGTATAATATCTTCAATATATTTCATTAGATTAAAAAAGTTATTTAAATTCATAGGTGGAAGGGGCTATAAAATAATATACTCTAATATGTTACACTAAATTAGTTATTAATATTAAGTAATAAAATAATGAATCTTCCATAATGTATAATAATGAATAACGAAATAAATCATATAAGTGGGAGAGAGAGTGTTTGAAGAGAAATGCTGCGTGAGAATAAATGTATTTTATTAATTAAACATGATTTTATTAATATGTTCTAATGGATTGAAAATCAGTCTTTATTAATGAACAATAGCTAAAAGCCGTAGTTAACAGTTATACCGATTAGTGACAAGCCATTAAAATATGTAAACTATTAAAATGTTAGTTAGAGGTCAGTACGCTATCAAAAGCTAAGCTGTTGCCTAATTTGTAAAATCGATTACCATTTAGTACCTATTCTTATTTATTTATGTACACCTAGTGATTGTGCTACGGTCAACAACACCGCGCGGCAGCGCAACTCTCTCACACATTTTCGTGGCATTAACAAAGGAATTTATGATACCTTTTTTTTGTTATGATATCCTAATACTTGCGCGTCAGAGACACACAAGGGCGCGATGTTTTTAGGACTTGCAAGATTCCGCAAACTTTTACAAAAACATTCCTAAATTATTCAATATCGTTTAATTAATAATATAATCGTATTTAATACAATTAATGTATTTAGAGATCAATTTCCAGCGCTATTAAGACGTCCTATAATTATGATGTATAAAATAAAATATTTTTGTTAATAAAATAGGTTTCAAATACAATATGATGATGATGAATGGGGGAAGGCCAAAGTCAGTGAGATAAAACACTGTTTCAAAACCGTTTTATGTTGAAATGTGGGACTGTGTTCATATTTCCCTTATGTACTCTGGAATTGTTAGATTGGAGGGAAGCGGGGTAGACATGGAGTTGATTTATCACAATTTTATAAACCGCTAATGGTAACGTAACAAGAGAGGATGCGCTTGCTTCCTACGCGCTGATAAAGCTTCAATGTATGTATCGTATATGGGTCAAAAGTTAGCAATACAATGTTACGTTACAAGGATGAATATTTGTTACAATTCAATGTACAATCCACCAATTATCATCGACATATGGAAAGAGTTATCTCTTACTCGACAATTAAAATTTTGAAACTATCTTGATTTTCGTGCTTTAAATGTTACTATAATCATATCATATCACAAAAAAATCGAAGACCTATGATTTTACCATAATCTGTTTATTATAGTGTTTGTACTAAAATAGTACTATGACATAAAATTATATGTATATAATTGGCGTATTAAATGAATAAATATAAATAAGCAACTTTATTAGCGAATTTCATAAGAAGGTACGACTAGAAATTGGATTTAAAAAAATTGAATATTTCGGTGAGACAATAACTATTGTATACATAGATTTACAACATAAATATATGTACATACTTATATACAACAAATATATATCTTTTTTTAGAGGAAAGAATCCACCGAAAGTATTGTTGCGCCTTTATACGATTTATATAAGAACATCGTCACTACGTGTTTCTCTGGTAAGTTTTTATAATTTCTGATTCTACGTAGCATGTGTCTCTTGTTTATTCCTTAAATCACGGTTTTTGATTTCAAAAATATTCATGCTAAATTTGAGCCAATTATTTCTTATGTACTTATGTACTATATTTCTTGTGATAACTGGAGAAATACCATGAATTTCGCTTTAAAATGCTAACAACTGTGGTTTATAGTGTAATTTTATAATATTTATGATATTTCTCCTATTAAAATTTGTTTCATCTGTACTAATATCATAAAGAGGAATAATTTGTATTTTTGCTTGTAACGCATAAACTCAGGAACTACCGGACCGATTTCAAAAATTCTTTCATCATTAGAACGCTATATTAGCTCTGAGTAACATAGCTTATATAACATTATATTATGAAAACTATTTAATAACATTTTGTTTCCACACGAACGGACTCGTCCCGGGCACAGCTAGTATTAGTGTTGTCGCAAATAATGTAAATAGTTTTACTTTGCATGCATATATGATCTCAACCAGAAATACACATCTTGTAAAATACAATGTGGGAAATTTATTAAAAAATACATTTTCTTGCTAGGTATTGTCAAATTTCCCGTTGTAGTAAAATGCGCTTACATCGATTACCTCAAAGCTTTGCAAAAAAAGCACGAAGAAGATGAAAAAGAGAGAAAGATTAAAAAGAGAGGCTAATAAAGGCAGAAATTGATTTCAAGTCGATTGATTTGGTATAAAAACGTGGGCGAGGGTATAAAAGCTTTGGAACTTATAGTTCTACGACCGAATTACTACTAATAAAGTGTCGTCCATTTATATTGTCATAAGAAAAAGTCCCCGTAATTATCTTCAAACATATATTTATTGTGTTCTTTTAGAAAAATATGTACATGTGATTTTTTATTTGTTAAATTATAAAAATTGTTAATGTTTTAAATATTTTTATTGTATTGTTGGGTTTGATAATTTATTGTTATTAAAAAAATAATAAAATAAAAGTAAGTTTTATTACTTTCGTAGACTTTTTTACTTTTTGTCATCGAATCTAATTCTAATTTGATTAAGTCCTCTGAGGATTATCAAAAACCATGGTATAGTAATAATTTTTTTCCCCGTTTTTAAATTTACTTATTTGAACTATTCGTATACTCTGTTCTGTAACTTTAAAAGCTTTATTACAAAGAATATACATTTCAATACAATCAATTTTGTCTTGTCACATAAACGCGCGAAAGAGACCACCGCATAGTCTACCGGGGCATAAATTAAATAGAACGCCTGCCTTTTATGTTATCCTAGTATCTTTGCTGACGTTTCCTCAACTCCGACGCGTGTAATTCGAGGAACGCAGAATTTCCTTCGGGTGACCCACCAGCCAGCATGTACTCCAGATGTCTGATGTAGCAAATTGCTATCCTGAAATTATAAAAATTGAAATAAAAAAAAAATATAGTTAAACCAGCCCAGTAAATTAGGCACCTTTCAAGGAAAACTTAAAAAAAAAACAATGAACGCTATGAAAATATTTTACTTATATAAAAACTAATTTATATCTATATCTATACATATAATATATCTGTAATTTTGGTATATGTACTGCCAAAGCATAATTCATTAATCATATATTACGCAATTTTATGAATGTCTATAAATTAAAAATGATTTATTTATTCATATTTTTAGTAATGACAATTATTTCTCTTTATTATCAGAACAAGAAGCATAAAGTAAGCCAAAAATGAAAAATAAATATCTGAGTTTCACTGGCAGCGCCATCTTATGACAGCGAAATAAACTCTGTTAAGTTCATTTTTGTCCCGTTGAATGCGTATCACTCTGAAACTACTCAACAGATGTCAATTAAATTTGGCAGAGTAGTAGCTAATATTACGGATCAACATTTAAAATATCTTTTATTCCATAAAATGATAGGGTTCCTGGAGGATAAGATAAAAGTTAAAAATTTCTAATATATGAAGCTCTGCGCGGATTTTGATATAATTTTCTTTTTTATTTTAGTTGTAGAAAACCATATTTGTATTTACTGTTTTATTTTTGGTACAGGTAAGTGTAATTAATAAACACACATAATTAAAAGCTGAAAAAAGAGATATCTGCCGGTTTCTTTTAGTAAAGACGGTTCTATAAAAAATTTTATTAATAAAATAAAACTCCAAAATTTGCCGATACATATTTGCTGAAAAATGCGCAACATATTATTTAATCCTGAAAATTTGTCTGCCAGATCTTTGGGCATTTAAAAAATACATACCGGCTTTGTGTATTTTAAGGATAAGCATTATTATAATATATATACATAACCAAACTGTAACTAGACATTTTTTTTTAACTATGTTTTTACCTTAGGCATTCGATTTTCGAATATTTCTTTTTAGAGGGCTTCGTTACGGGCAACTTAGATCGAAGGAGATCGAACGCTCGATTCATATCTCGCATTCGTGTTCTCTCACGGTCACACGCAGTCTTCTTATATTCTGTAAATGTCAAAAAGGTAATGCTCTAAAAATACATCTAGGTTTGGGTGACAAATCAGATTTTTTTTCTCAAAAATAATAATTACTCCATACACTAAATTACACTAATTAATTTCATTACGTATATGGGTGAAGTGCCACAAGAAAATATTTTATTTCAAAGTAATATTTCTACTAACACAAATAATAATGTATCAGTAATATGATTTATAATTTACTAATACTTTTAAAAATAACAGTTATCAAATAATGTCGTTTTCGCTGACAATTGATTTATATTTTACAGCGCTATCGCTTTGGTGTTCCTATACTAAATTAATAGGTACCTCTTTCCAGCTGCAATGCCTTTTCTTTCCAATTCAGTATCGACTCCTGATTAGAATCGTCTATAACTAATTTTCCGTTGTCTTGCGACTCGTGAGAGAAGTCAAGCGATGATTCCGAATTCGCCGCTTCTGTGATTCCTGGAGGATCCCTTGTGTAATCTTGCTCGTAATACCTAGAGACTGTGAAATATTCTTATTTACTTATTCATGCTATGATATATACAGAAATGATATAACATATTAACATGCTGATAGTACCCATTTTTAAAGGTTAGGTTTATGGCCACAGTCTAACCGGATGCTAAGTGACGATGTAGCCTAAGATGGTGGACATGCTAAGTTTAGTGAGGGTACTGGCTTTCAAGTGCAACTGGCAGAACACGCCTATAGGAATATAGCGGCAGATTTTCAACTTGAGGGTGGTGGCTAGCCAGGCGAATATTAAAAAAAGCCCTACCACCATCCGCGGCATCCGTACACACTACCAACTGAACTATCATCGCTAACATTCGCATTTTAATTGCTTTCAGTAGGGTGGACAGAGTAACGGTATCTAAAGGGCGCTGGTGCTCAAACTGAGTAGTTCAATTTTGTGAAGTAAAATTTTTAAATTATATTAATATTTTAAACTTGCAAAACTACTTAATTATCAGCTCTTCATTGTGCTCCGAAGAACTACATACTACCTACATATATCTATGTATGTCTATAAAGTTCTGTTTTTGAACTTTTTTTATGATGTGCTTCATGTTTATTGGGTTTTAGTTTGCGAGAGGAGTATGTGAGTTAACTTAGTGCACATCAACAGAGATATCCACAAAGATGAGCCTATGACAATCACGCGTTCCTCTTTTGTTGCTAGAAACCATGAACTGCTTATAGCTGCGACTTGACTCTGACAGAACCATCTTATCACAACGGTGTAGCACCTGTCGAAGTGTGTCGCCTTTCGGCATCGAGGAATGTATAGCTAGTACCTAATCAGGGAGGGTCGTACTGCACACCATTATCCTAAACATAATGATAAACATGTTACAGTGGTTGTTTTGTTGTATTTTGGGATCAGTTATTGAATATTTAATTGCTGCGAGCCGGTATGATAATCGTGGCCATCAGAATAAGTATTCTAAATTTCTTTAATACACTAACTCAGTAAAATGATCGAAATAAATGATACCTATAGTTTTTATACTTTATTAGTTTAGATTATAACCACAACCTGTCCTAATGTTACATGTCAATGTGGCCCAAAACGGAAGACACTAAACTTGGTGAAGGCACTGGCTTTCAAATGGAAATGCCTATAGGTGTTTGTTGAGTAATTTGCAACTAGAGGGAGAGCAACGCGGATTTTTTTAAACCGTTGCACTTTCTTTAGGATGCCAACTTTCCTGGATGTTACTGAGACGTTCTTATGAATTTAAGTTCAAGATTAATGTCATTAATTAGTTTAACCGGATATTAATATTTAATTCTTAGAATACTAATAGTTACTCTCTGCGAGTGAGTCGCATTGAGAGGTATAAGACTATTTTTTTTTACATAAGAACACGAAAACCTGAGTTTTATATATACATTATATCATATACGCTAACAACAATTATTTTTTCACATAAATACGATGATATCATAGTAGGTATGTATTATTAATATTATTTCCAAATGATAAATAAAAACTAGATACATATAAGGTTCAATTATTGTTGTGTATATCTTCTTAAGCGAAAATGAGTCCAAAATGAATCATAAGATCAATAAAATACAGTCTTTAGTGGTGTTATGAATTGTAGGTACATATAAAAGAGATTTAAAAAACAACTAAATTCCAAATAAACCTGTCAATTTAAGACGCATTTATGAAGATTTAATTTCATCTCGATAGTTAGCATTTTTCGTAATAAATCCTAAGGATTTCGTACCCGATTTTTTGTCTAATATTTTTTTAGGTTATTTACCTTCAGGTTAATTTAGTTACAACAAAAATTCTAACAGAAGTAGAATTGACAAATGTTTACTTGCTTTTTTTTCTGCTGTTTTTTAATTTACAGATTTTTTAAGTGATTCTTCTTACCTTCTTGCGGCGTTGTATCCAACTCGTGCGGTCTGAAATACGTGACACGTCTCGGTGCATAATCATCTAAAACGTAAGATCTATGGTGCGATATAGTTTTGTCATATTTTTTGTGTGAGAACGTATGCTCCTCTTTTGGTTTTTCGTCTTGGCGTCCTATTTCTAGAATAACTCGTTCCTCTATCTCCCTTTTTTCGTCTTCATCTTCTTTAACGACGGTATAGTTTGCTATTAAAGGTAACGGTGCCTCGTCATCATACGTTTGGTTGTACATTTTGTTAACAAATTATGTATATAGGTAGTATAAAAAATCTATCGCATAAACCTATTGCACTAATATACACGAAAAAAAAAGTTTTTGTAATCTGATTACCAATTAAATATAATATATTATATCAGATAACAGGTGTTAATAGTACCTGTGGCAAGTGAGGACTGTGTCGACCACCTTCTTTCCTATTGTAATGCATATTGGATCAAAGTTATGAGCCGTTTTGTGTACACAGTTGGCGTAACAATTTTTAGTTTTGTACAGGGCCCTGCTTTTGTCTCAATATCTTTTGTTGGCTGTTTATTTTAAAACGGCGTATCTAGCCAGCTACTGGTGGTGACTCGTTCACTGCATGAAAAATAATATAAAATACCTTTACATGAATATGTACTACCTCTCCGTGTAACTAAAGAAATGAAATCGAAGAGCTTAGAAATCCATACTAATATTTTAAATGCGAAAGTGAGTTTTTTTTGTTTGTTACGCTTTCACGCCTAAACCGCTGTATCAATTATTCTTTTACTTAGTGATACGGTAATTTTTCCCGCAAACATCATATTTGAAGTGAGGTAAAAGAGGGATAAACCTTGTATGGAACTTTTTATTGTGTCATCCGATTTGTTTGACAAAATCAATATTAACGCGAGCGAAGCTGCATGTAAAATCTAATAATACAATATATGTATGTATGTGATAACAACAATGTTGGCTGAGTGGTAGAGTGTACAAGCACCGTGTTGATGGATGGATTAGCGATTAGCTTCAGTTTTCGGTGAGCGTGAACTTCGTGTTGAAATTATAACATGGGGGCAGGGTATATTTTACCGCCTGCCTAGTTAGTCACCACCCTCAAATTGAAATTCTGTCTTCAAATAAATGTACTTATGTGTTCCGGCATTTGTACTTGAGAGCCACTGTGTCGACTAGGCTTACCATATCCATGATCTTATGCAACATCGTCATTTAATCTTAGATGAGTTTATGACCAAATGCTGAACTGTTAAAACACAGCCTTTAACACTAAAAGTGGAGATAAGATCAAACCAATTGTAATTGTAAGGAAATTATTCTAAGCTCTAGATATTTTTGACATTTGAAATGGACAAAGTAGAATCTAGACATTCGGAGGGGTCTTACCATTCATCGTATGACTATAGTATTAAGTTCTTTTGAGAACTATCATGGTTATGAAGAAACCTAATTATAATGTAAATTCAACTCACGACTTTACGGTTAAAAAGGACCTAGAAAGATGTTAAATAGTAAAACAAAGGTATTTGGTTGCATTATTTATTTTCCTTTATAAATGAAAATAAAACAATTTTTTTTTGCTTTGAACACAGCCTTTTAATGTAACTTCTTCGTGCAAACTTAGATTTACAAAAGCTTAATGCACTCGTAAATTTAGCGCGGAACGTATATAAGAAATTCACTCATTAAATAATAATAACAATTATATAAAAATATTCCAAAAAACACATTATGTGAAATAGTCATGGATACTAACTGTAATTAAAATTTATATTATTTCATATAATATTTAGCTTGACTGTAAAAAGATGAAAATGGACATGGGTAAACAATCGCTAAAGAGAGGGGTAATCATTAGCACAATATACGAGGAGAAAGTACTAATTAAGAAAATTATGTGTAATTTTAAAGGTAATAAAATATTTAAGAACGTATTACGAAATTTACTAAGCTGAGTATTTTGCATACTCAATTATTTGGAATTTACCCAAGTAGCTAAGGTAAATTAATTTATTATTTGGTATATACCCAAGTAGATAAGGTAAATTCTATATAAAACCAGGTTAAATAACTATTACTCGATCTTCGGACGTTACCTGTGCTATATATTTATAGTGATATTCTGTTTGGGCATTGTATATAGCAACATGATTAGCTACCGAGAGCACAAGAAAATAATTAGTCATGTAAAAGTTTGAAATATACATATAAAAAAAAATCTTGGTTAAAATTGCTTTATATGATGAATTTAAAAAGGCAAGTACCTTCGACCTGTAGCATTATAGGTATTGTCGAAGCACAATTACTACTTCGTGATTACGAGACATATATATATATATATATATATATATATATATTATATATATATATATACCAGCGCATAAAAATAAGTACATTAGTGTACTGAAAATGTATCGCGGTTGAACAAAATCAAAGACCTCAAGCAGTTGTAATTTATATTTCATAATTTCAGAAGTCGATTTTTCTAATTGCAAAGAACTCCCGCATGACATCATCGGTGACCTTCGCTCGTCGAACCTGGTACTCCTGAACCCACGGGGTTATCGTGTCTATTGTTATTTTTTTCAACTCCCCCGTTAAAAGCTCACCGGATTGGTATTTCTTCTTAACCTGTATTAAATAGGATTCACAGATATAGTTTTGAGGTTACAAGTTTTTTTTTTGTAAGGAAAAACGGCAAAAGTACTGAGACCATACTGTCAAGCCGGAAATTATTTAATAACTAACCGTGCCTGCGACTTCGCATGGAACTACATTTATTTAATAATTTTTGCCCGCTATTGTAACTTTTTTCAATACAGCTTTGCTTCTATTGGTGATAGTTTCATGTCAATGATTGCTTTATCAAATCACTTTTGAAATATGTCTAGTTCATAATAATAGTGCGTTCAAACAAAAAAAAATCTTTTTCGAGTAGGGATCTAGCCTATGAAACGATGATAGTTCAGTGGTAGTGTGTACGACTTCGCGTCGTGGGACGTGAGTTCGAATCCAAGCACCTACAATGAGCTTGAGCTTTCGGTGAAGGAAAGCATCGTGAGGAAACCATAGCATGGTGGTAGGGCTTTTTCTAATGCCCGTCTGGCTAGCTACCACCCTCAAGTTGTAAACCTGCCGCCAAATACTAATAGGTGTGTTCCGGCAGTTACACTTGTGAGCCAGTGCCTCCACAGGTTTAGCGTGTCTACCAACTTGGGCTGTATCGTCACTTAAGATGAGACTATGGCTATAACGCTAAACCTTAAGTATAAAAAAAAAAAGTTAGGGAGTATGTAGCATTCTAATGGTGAAAGAATTTTTGTAATCAGTCCAGTAATTTTTGAGTTAATTCTCTTTTCTCTTAATAATATTAGTATAGATTAAAATGTTAGCACTTCAGTAAGATGGTGATTCTCATTTTAGTACTTGGACAAAAAATATTTACCTCGGCCAATTGCTCGTCATCCTCCATAAAGAATGTGAGGTATTTGAAAGAAATATCGACGTCTGTGTTGCCACCCTTCTCCCGGTGCTCTTCGATTGTGTCGCGGCCACCGGAGAACGCATATTTATTTATCTGTTGCAGATAATACATTAGTTTCGATATAAATCACACAGAACTTAAGTATACACAGAACAGTATAACATTTCTGAAGTCTTAGCAAAAAATGCAAAATTTTTACAACCAACATACAAATTTTGCTTTAGCCTCCCAGTAGAACAGCTTTTTTATAGTTTCTCTAAAAACTTAAAACATTATCCACATTTGAGGTAATAGTTAGCAAAATTGGTTTTCGAATGTGCAAAAGTGATAACTTACACGGTCTAAATATATGAATTTACCACTCTCTAAAAGCATGTTTGTTTATTAACTATTACATTCCAAATAGGGTTAATGTCTAAATTCCGTTTGTAGTCATACGAGATTAGGTTTATCATAACTTTGAACTCGAGGAGTGTATATATCAAATTTTTATAGTAAGGATTTAGATATTATTTATTTCGTCCTCTACGGTTTTCGATCCGGGATTGGTAATTACGAAAGGTAATTTCCATGGTGGTAAGGCTTTTTCTAATACCCGCCTGGCTAGCAACCACTCTCAAGTAGAAAATCTGCCGGCAAATGTCAATAGGTGTGTTCCGGCAGCTGCACTTGAGAGCCAGTTCCTCCACAGGTTTAGCGTGTCTACCAACTCGGGCCGTATTAATATTGGGTGAGATTATGGCCATAACGCTAAAAGTTAACTATTAAAACAAAGGTGGTTAATGACTTACTTTCATTTTAATCTGCTTAGCAAAGGTTTAGCGTGTCTACCAACTCGGGCCGTATTAATATTGGGTGAGATTATGGCCATAACGCTAAAAGTTAACTATTAAAACAAAGGTGGTTAATGACTTACTTTCGTTTTAATCTGCTTAACAAAGGTTTAGCGTGTCTACCAACTCGGGCCGTGTTAATATTAGGTGAGATTATGGCCATAACGCTAAAAGTTAACTATTAAAACAAAGGTGGTTAATGACTTACTTTCGTTTTAATCTGCTTAACAAAGGTTTAGCGTGTCTACCAACTCGGGCCGTATTAATATTAGGTGAGATTATGGCCATAACGCTAAAAGTTAACTATTAAAACAAAGGTGGTTAATGACTTACTTTCGTTTTAATCTGCTTAACAAAGGTTTAGCGTGTCTACCAACTCGGGCCGTATTAATATTAGGTGAGATTATGGCCATAACGCTAAAAGTTAACTGTTAAAACAAAGGTGGTTAATGACTTACTTTCGTTTTAATCTGCTTAGCAAAGGTTTAGCGTGTCTACCAACTCGGGCCGTGTTAATATTAGGTGAGATTATGGCCATAACGCTAAATTTAACTATTAAAACAAAGGTGGTTAATGACTTACTTTCGTTTTAATCTGCTTAGCAAAGGTTTAGCGTGTCTACCAACTCGGGCCGTATTAATATTAGGTGAGATTATGGGCATAACGCTAAAAGTTAACTATTAAAACAAAGGTGGTTAATGACTTACTTTCGTTTTAATCTGCTTAGCAAAGGTTTAGCGTGTCTACCAACTCGGGCCGTATTAATATTAGGTGAGATTATGGGCATAACGCTAAAAGTTAACTATTAAAACAAAGGTGGTTAATGACTTACTTTCGTTTTAATCTGCTTAGCAAAGGTTTAGCGTGTCTACCAACTCGGGCCGTATTAATATTAGGTGAGATTATGGGCATAACGCTAAAAGTTAACTATTAAAACAAAGGTGGTTAATGACTTACTTTCGTTTTAATCTGCTTAGCGGTGTCGTTGAGGAATATGGAGGCGTTAGGGTCGCTGGCCGACATCTTGTGCTGCGCGCCCTGCAGCGCCGGCAGGAACGTGGAGTGGACCAGCGCCGGCTTCGGCAGCTTGAGCCGCGTCGCCACGTCCCGCGACATGCGGAAGTAAGGGTCCTGGTCTATCGCGCAGGGCACTAGGCACGGTACCTACACCAAATCGCTTTATTCGATCGATGAACACGTCACTTTGCGGAGATTATCACGAGGACAATTAAATAAATCTAAGGTATTATAGAAGGTCGCGAAATTGGAGAATACAGTACGAGATAAAATTTACGTACGAACGAATATTCGCGAAGGTTTCCTTTACATAGCTCTATAAAAAAAATACTGGGGGAATGATCTTTATCAATATAAATTATACGTTCATTACGACGTTTTGTATTAAAGTCATTTTTAATATTCATACAAAGAACAATTTGTTTTATATATTACATTATGGGGATCGATATTATGCGACCATCCGGTTTCCTTGGGTGACTTCTCCACAAAATAAAAGTACCAGGAAATAGTTTATATAGTGTTGTAATCATTGTTAAACTATACTACATATATATTTTTATGGATTACAAAAGCTTAATGCAGTAATAATCTTATTCCTTCTGATAACTTAACAAAGCAATATCGATTTTTTAAGACATGTCCATTCAAAAGACTCGTATGCTTCTTCCATTTGGTAACGGCCAGTACACAAAAGAGGGGGTGGCGTTTGAGATGCCACAACATTATACATAATATACATAAAGAGGTTTTACAACAATTACAACATGCATTAATAAACCTACCAAGTTGGTCAAAGTGAGGACATATTTGGCCAGGCGCTCGTCCGATATCGGTACGTCCTACTGCTGGTGGGCATAATTAGAGGCGCTTTCGTTTGTTAATTCTTCTATTACATAGTTAAAGTTTAGCGTTATGGCCATAATCTCACCCGATCTTAAGTAACGATACGGCCCAAGATGGTAGACACGCTAAACTCTGATGTTATACACGCAAAACGCATGCGTTAAAATATTCTATAACACTTGACATCGAAATACTAAGTTTGCAGAAAACCTTCGGAGTTTCCTTATGAAATAAAAATATAGTAATGAAACAATAAGTAATAGATTACTTGAATCAAAACAAATTAAAGTCAATAATTATAAAATCCATCATTATATATTGAAGTGTATGTAAGTTTGCGCTTCCGCTTTTAATAGATTCGGCGCTGATGTCGTTGGTTGACAGTTGGCTTCACGTTGGCGGATGGTTGGATTGAATATGGGTGCGTGGCGGTTGGAATAAATGTGGGTGTATGGCGGTTGGACCAAATGTGGGTGTGTGGCGGTTAGACCAAATGTTGGTTGGTGGTTGGACCAAATATGGGTGTGTGGTGGTTGGACTAAATGTTGTGACTGTGTGGCAGTTGGACCAAATGTGGGTTTGTGGCGGTTAGACCAAATGTTGGTTGGTGGTTGGACCAAATATGGGTGTGTGGTGGTTGGACTAAATGTTGTGGCTGTGTGGCAGTTGGACCAAATGTGGATTTGTGGCGGTTAGACCAAATGTGGGTTGGTGGTTGCACTAAATGTGGGTGTGTGGCACAACCGATTACACGCATTTCGATCCATCATCACTCGCATCGGAAGAGTTAACGTCGAACTAAGGATGACGATGATGAAGGAGAAACCTTAACTTTAATTAGAAATGTAGGCTCAATGTTGTCTTTTTGGTTATTATTTATTAGTTTGTGTAGGAAGATGATGTCTTGTTTATAATATTAATATAATATAGATAGGTATCTACATGAGATCATAGATGACAAGACATATCCATATTTTTATTAATACAGATATAGGGAGTTTATAGCGCTTTAGAGAACATGCAATACTTACAACTTTGTTATCAAATATGAACGGGAACGACGTGGAAAATGCAGGAGCGGCCTCTATCGACGGGAAAGTTATTTTTCCGATGACGTCAGAGTCACCGAACCCAAATATACCTTTGACTTGGTTATACGTCACGCATTTCTGTATCCGTAACATGTTCTGGTAAAACGCGGGACATTGACTGAAAAACGTTTACAAAAAAAAAAAAAAAAAATTACATCGAAAGGACAACATTTTCAACATTCCATAGACTAGCTTTTACTGGCGACTTCGCTCGCGTTAATATTGTTTTATTAAACAAATCGGACGACGAAATAATAGTTTCATACAAAGATTATGGCTCTCTACACTTCACTTCCAATAAGTTATTCGCGTGAAATCGTAGCCTATCACCGTCTTCAGGTTCCCATCTATCTCTATGCCAAAATTCATCATAATCAATTCAGCGGTTTCGGCGTGAAAGTGTAACTAACAAAAAAACTTAATTTCGCATTTATAATATTAGTAAGGATTATTTTCCCAAAGATAAACATAACTATTAACTGTAAACTGAAAATTAAAACTGTAATTTAACTGTAAACTTATTAACTTAATAAGTTGTTGCGTAAAATTTATAGAAAAAGTATTTGGTAATGCAAATTAGTATCCAAGTTCCTTATTATTTCTTTCGAATTCCAACGTTTCATCATTGTCAGGCATTTTTATGCCTACCTAGCTAGCATTGTCAAGTTGAAAGTCTATCGCTAAACCCTTATATTTGTATTCCTTGTACATTGACTAATTATGTTTCTCAAGATTCAAAGTAATATTATACAGTGGAGTCCCTATTACTCGACTCCGGTTAAGTCGTAATCCTCAGTAAGTCGAAAAAAAACTGCAATTTCTTTTCGGTGAACTTTTCTCGAATTATTTGGACTTTGTAACTGGAGCATAGTTTTATTTTTCTGCGAGGTATCGATACTACATATTTATATTCAATAATTCGAAATACAAAAAACAGACTCCGTAAGTCGTAGTTAGTAAAATATAATGCTGTCTCGATATAATACAACTCAAAAAATATACTTAGAAATTGCACCTTTCTAAGTCGATATTCCTGCAATTAAATGCTTCGTATATCAAACTACTCGTTAAGTCGAAAACTCATGAACTCGATTTTTTTGGCATTTCCATTGACATTCGAGTTACAGAGATTCCACTGATTATGTTTGTTAAACATTTAAATAAAATCTAAAATATATATGAATTGTCCTTCTTTTTGTTCTTGGCAACTCAGTCTTCTTTAAAGACTATTAATATATCATATTATTAATATATTATGTTCCGAATAATTATTCATAATTCACTTCATTTTTGTTTGTCAGCCACACTACATCGCCTCACATGTCACCTATATTACACAATTCAGGCCTAAATAACTAAGTATATGAATCAAAATGAAAATCAGAACATGACAGATCAAGATCACGCTAAATACTCCATACGTAATAATTACATTATAAATTTTTCTTACCCAATAAAATCTAAATCATTAAATATAAAGGTATTCCTTGGATCAAATCCCACAGCTATAATATCTTTGGCGTTATTAAAGGCCATCTGTCGAGCATCTTCCACTTTGATATCTTTCCACAGGGCCTTCTCATCATCAGTCAGTTGGATGATCAGTGGCACATTAAACACTTCTTGTAGCCATCTGAAGCAATATAAAATATATACATATATAATATATACATACAATCAGTTTCAACAAATATTCATCAATTCTTAACGCTGCCATTAAGACCAGCGCATAAAAATAATAAAGTCATATTTCTTAATCTGTAATATGTTTCTACATTTCATTTCACTACTGTGGGATCGACAGATACAGCACACAAGTATACCTAGTCGGAGATAAACCAGCTGCCAAGATACAGGGAACTTTAGTTTGCCAGCTTGGCAGTCATAAATCACATGATATTTGTGATTTCTGTTTATTGTGTAAACCAATTTTAAAACATTATAATTTTAATCCTCGATTTAAGACTTATGTGCATAGTTAGAAACAGGATTAGTATAATGATCCATTAAAATTAATTTTCAATCTATTAAAGGTGTTATTAGCTCGGTTTTTTCTTACAAGAAACACTTCACTTTTACTTCAGTATTTTGACTCTTCATTAGTTAAGTTTTAATGGTGAATAATTGGTTCATAAGTCTTACATTAGGAAAACAAAATTCAATTTTCCTTATAATTAGTGTATATTTTATTTTAATGATATTTCTTAAAAATCATCATCACATTATCATTGTCAAATTAAGAAGTTACATATTGTGTAACATATTGACAGAACTGATATATGGAACAAATATAATGATACAGAATTTTCGTGTCTGGATTTAGTTCCCCTAAAGAAATTGAACAACAAATTCTAAAAAAATTAGACAATTTTTGAAACCTGACTGTTGTTTTATGTTTTATTTGAATAGAATAATAATGCATACCTATAAGTGTGTTCTGGCATTTGCACTTGAGAGCCAGCCCCTCTGCTAAGCTTAGCATGTCCATCATCTTGGGCGACATTGTATCTTAACATCAGGTGCGATTATGACCATAACACTAAAACTATAAAAAAGGGAATATTTCCAACTATCAATCAATTTGAGATAAGCATGCAATATTCCTTAAAATAATCATAATCATGGACAAGTTTTAATTGAAATAACTCACTTAGTAAACATAAATGGTATCATATGTCCTATATGCATACTCTCAGATGAAGGTCCTCTACCTGTATAAAGGTAAAACTTCTTTCCAGCTTCATAGAGGTTCAGGATAATGTGCAAATCTCGATGGGAAAAAAATATACCACGCCTTAAGAAGTGATGAGCTAAAAACATATAAACTATATTACTAATGAAATATCTATAGTATTATTATAAATTAGAAGAGTTTATTTTGTTTGAACACACTAATGTTAAGAACTACCATTCACATTTTAAAAATTATTTTTGTATTTGACAGAGAAGTCACTGAGGTAGACTTTAGGCTATTTATACCACCAATAGGAGCAAAGCTGTATAGAAAAAAGTTACAAAAAACTTTCCACACCAACAAAATCACAGGCACAGCTAGTATATTGTATAAGTACATCATACATACTACAAATATATGGCACATGCTCAGTCATCATTGAAGTAAGAATGGCACAGTAGTAGCATGTACTAAAATGGCACTGACCAGTTAGAGACTGAAATCCCTACAAGAAGCCTAAGTATTCAGTATAGCATTATAAACAAACCAAACCATGGTGAAAAGATATTTTCTAATATGTACTTAGCTTCTATCCTTATGTTGAAAATCTTTCATCTAAAATCTATAGCTCCTCTAATACATTTATAAGTACAAATCATTGCCATAAAATAGTCTTGACTATATAGAATATAAAAAATACTTTAATAAAATTTACTGATATTTTAATTACCTGTAAGTAATACTAAATAATAATGTAATATGTACCTTTCTTTCCAGTTACTTTCTCAAATCTTTGTATAAGCTCTTCATCAATTTTTTGACTTCCAAATCTCTCTGAAAAGTAATAAAACAAACACATTTAGATATTATTTTAGAAAATATACATAACTAATATGATTTTGAATCATTCTCTAAAAAATATTTATAAATTACTATGAAATCACAAATGACTTAAGTAGTACTTAACTGTAATTTAAGCTCTTTCATCTCCACAATTTTACACAAAAATCTTGAACAAAGATACCTTTATATTAAGAAAAGTATGAGTATTTATCATCTTGTTTAAACATTCTTTATCTTGAGAAAAATTACTAAACAAAAAAACATTTTACAATAGACGATGATGGATAAGAATAATATATCCAAAGAATTTCTAAATAAATTAAAATACTTAAGACTAAATATTTGAAGTTAATAAAATATGCTGATGACTATTGAATGATGCAAGAGATCAATTTGTTACACCCAAAACCAAATTAGATTTGGAGTTAAGTTGGTGCTAGAAAGCTGGATAATCACGTTGGATAGATATTAAAGAAGAGATACCACAATCCCTGGTATGTACAAAGAGTAGAAAAAAATTCGCCACATTTTTGCTTTTAAACTATAAATTTTCATGGTTTGTAAACGTATTTTATAATTAGATAGATAGTGAATAAATCAAAAAATTAGGTTAAAAAAAAGAAACGAACTTATCAACTTATCATAGTCAATGCCAGTCTCTGATTTGCCAGCAACATTCCATGGGTCTACAACGTCTTCTTCATCATTAACCGTTAGATTTTCTAACTGTTCTTCAGCCATGTCTATTAACTGAAATTTAACATTTATTTTACAGTTATAAAAACCTAATTACAACAAATATTAAAAAAAACATTTGTCTTATAGGTTAAGACTTTTAAGTATTTAATTGTTTTATATTAAACTTACCTTACTTATTATTTATAATAGAAGATATATCAGTTTTTAACAATTTAATAAGTTAAAATACAAATAATTTACTGATTACACCTTATAATATACGAAATCGTCAATAAATAGCGCAATGGAACATACGTTCCATTCTAATAAGTTGTCAGTGTTGTCAAATGTTTTATGACAACAGGGTTTCTAATAAATGTTACGTGTAGACAGTGACGTGAAATTATAGTTATTTTAATATAAACCTATAACAGTGATTTTTATTGTATACAAATATAATTATAGAAAATATATTTTTTATATCAACATTTATAAATACATACATTGATTTTCATGATCAATTTTTGATATACAATATTATTCGATACTCAAGGGACTCTTAACGATCTTATGTTCAAATCATCAGTCTAAGCAAATACGAAGAGTCAATTAAATTTCTCTCGCAAATAACCCATTTTAATCATTTGGCTTAACATATACATATTGCATTAATACTAACAAGTATACTTTCTATATGAAATCGCAGGAAAATGACCGGTTCAGCGTTTTATGATTACATATATATATATAATATCTGTATCAAATTGAATGAAAAATAGCAACGATATGTGAAATATTCCAATCTAATTTTCATGATAAATATTAACAAATTTAGTAATGTACATGATGAATTTGCTATATTTTTTTGTGTTATATTTTACAAACTCAAAATAAGTTCGCTTTAATTATCTGTGAATAGTTTCTATTCGTTTCATTTCCAAAAAAAAAACTATTTTGTATCTATGCTGTCATATTCACATTCTGTCTCACAAACGTCAAATTTTGTCAATATTGCTTTCACGGATCACGATTTTTTTTCTGTATTATATGGATAGCGAGTAGAATAAACGTGTGTTTCTTTGTCTATAAAGTTTATGGAGTTTTTGTATTGAACAAGTCGGGGGGCCAGCGTTCTTGATGGTGTCGGGCGACGATTCAAATGGTGGTCGACTGTCGAGGAAAAATACTAGATCCCCGAACCGAAAATCGAAAAAAGCAGATGCAGACCTAGCAAAGGGGTCAGCGTTGCGAAATGAATCGCAACCTTCTGTTCACAAAAGGAACCTTTACGTTGTTTCTTTCCCGATCATTATCTTGTTCAATATACTGAGATCGATATTGTATCAGTTGTTTTTAATTTTTAAATATTTATATTCGGCTTCTCATCGTTTTATGAACAAGCCTCGTAAAATCGGTGAGTGTAACTTAGAAGTTGTAGTTAAAGATGGTGTGGTGTCTACAGAATTAGCACAAGAAGATATGGCTCACCACGTTGGACCTGGGGACCCATTGTTGGCTAAACAAAAACATCATCATCGCAAAGCTTTTGAGTACATATCAAAAGCTTTGAAGATTGATGAGGAGAATGAGGGTGAGTGGGTTCATTAACCCTTTAGATTTTATTGTTTTTGTGGTGACTCAATACTAATGTAATAATAGTACTATGATTCAGTCAAGAAAAGGGGTAAAATCCTCTTTTTGCAATTTGGAATTTAGCCAAGTTTCTATAATGGTTTGTTTGAGAAATGTAAACATAAGCCTTAGTATGTTATTTATTATTAGTTGTATAACTACTTATTTGATTACTTAATACAATCTATATAAATAAAAAATCTCTAAATTACTCAGTATTATATGATTGCAAGTATATTATTTAGAATTTATTAGAAGTTTATAAAAAGTAATGATTTATTAAATTTATATAAATATTGTTTAATTATGTATTAATTTTATAATTATAACTCACTTAATAGTTTTAATGATTCTTTAGCTTTAGCTAATCACTTTGATAGTTTCATCAGTTTTGACATAAATTTTGATGCTCAAAGAACATCTAAGATATCTTTGATCATGAGTTTATATTTTTTTATTAGAGTACTGTTATAGTGTTTGTTTACAATTTTTCTTTTATACTAAAATTAGTGACCTTTTATAAAAAAAATATTTTTATATGCCTCATTTTGTAATGTTTTTTGATACTGCTTAGCTGTTGTTAAATAGCCTAAAACCTGTCACAATTATTGGTATATCAGATACAACATTAACTTTTGATATCCCACTAGTTCCTAAGATTAACGAGTTCAAACAGACAAACTTTTCACTTTATAGTATTAATATAGATAAAATCACTTCAGAAAAATATTACTTTCCTCATAACAGGTCAAAAAGAATTAGCTATAGAACTATACAAGAAGGGTATATATGAGTTGGAACGTGGTATAGCTGTTGATTGTTGGGGTGGTCGTGGGGATGCATGGCAACGAGCCCAAAGATTACACGATAAGATGAAGACAAACCTAGGAATGGCTAAAGATCGACTACACTTCCTCGGTATAAATATTTTATCTTTTAAAAACTCAAAACTCCACTATCATTAGATCTAAGCTATTTTAATAAAATGCTATGTTGTCCTTATATTTTCAAATAATAATAATTGGCTGGATGTATGCATGACTGTGCTTTGTGTCTATTAGTTTAAAAAAAACACCTTTTATTGCAGCTATGAGCTAAGGCCTGGCAGATAGGTGATTGGTGGGTGGCACTTAATATTAAAAAAATCTAACTGAGTAATGTAGATGTTGGTTGTTTCTTGTAATATTAAATATCTGCATGATTAATAATTATGCTGTTCTTTAAATAAAAACTGCATAATATACCTTTTATCCAACTTTTCTATGCAATTCTCTGCTTTAGCCAAAATTTAATTTCGTTTGTAACCTCAAAAAACAATACACAGATATCAATCATCCATATTTCGAAACTTAAAGACGACATTTGTTTTCTATGCAATCGAATGCAGTTATTGAGGTCACCAAAGATTAAACAAAGTGAAACTAATCTTGGGACACAATAAAGATAAATCATGATGTTACACATGCCAACCCACTGGTCACATTCACCCTCCTGCTTACGGCCATTGTGTCCTTAAAAAAAACAATAAAAACACATAATCACTATGTTCTCCAATGTAGCGAACCTAGTCGCCCTAAGTAAATTGGGCGTTGAAAGTGAACCAGAACGGAGTGACAAAAAGCCTACGGAGTCACCTCTTAAGGTGCGAAGGCCGTTAGAGAAGTCGAAGACAACGTTACTTGCTCATACAGAGAATACGAACAGTGGTCAAACGAAGCCACCGCCTGAAGGTAGAGCATCTAAACGATATAGCTTAGCTTCGTTTGACATAACCCCTGCCAAACCATATTAACCATTTCTCTGGTAAATGACATAACAAATCTGATTCTAATAACACATTGGTCAATGAGAATTTCATACAGTTTTATTGCGTATGATCGGTGTTTGCATGTGGGTTTATTTACGCCTTCCACGTACGTCATTTGGCTTACTGATGTGATATATTGTGTGGTTATATACCAGCTGGTCCGCGACTTCGTGCGCGTGGAACTAAAATTTTATTTATTTTATTGCATGGTGGTAGAGCTTATTTTAATGCCAATCTGGCTAGTTACTACCCTTAAATTGAAAATCTGCCGCCAAATACATATATGTGTGTTCCGGTAGGTGCACTTGAGAGGCTGCCCCTCCACTACTAGACTTAGCGTGTCCACCATCTTGCGCCACATAATTACTAAAGCTTAGATGAGATTGTGGCCATAACGCTACACCTTAACTACATGCAAAAAAATGCCCGTTTTTGTAACTTTTTCTATACAGCTTTGCTCCTATTGGTGGTAGCGTGATGTTAAATAGTCTAAAGCCTTCCTCAATGATTACTCTATCAAATACAAAAATATTTTTTTAAATATCCGACCGGTAGTTACTAAGATTAGCGCGTTCAAACTAATCTTTCCGCTTTATAATATTAATATAGATGTAGATGTGTGTATGTTATACTACTGTATTAGATTTTACTATGGTCATGTTTCCTAGCACTGCACCTTTAAAAAATAATATAGGTATGATTTATAAAAGTTGTATTTCCTCTTAAAGGCAAAAGCGTCCACATATCCGCCTCGCACGCAACATTGAATTGATTTTTATATTATTTATAGATTTATATGTGCCATTTAGATTGATATATATGTCAGGGGTTTATGGAACTGCGTGATCGAAATATGCGGATGACAGATGTAAAAAGCTCCTAAACCGTATCACGCACAACTATTGCAAATAGTTTCCGACAGTAACAAATTTGGAATAAATAACTTCTTATAATAAAAATTACACATAATTAAAATAACAGTACATGAAATAAAGAATTTCGTATTATTTTTATTCCTAGGTTATTAGTTACTAAAATTAAGGAGTTCAAACAAATGAACAAAGTTTCCGCTTTATAATAGATGATATTTACGTACGATGTGGATATGGCGACACACGGCTTAAATAAACGAAGTTTGATAAACAAAATTAACTAACCCCTTTTAACACTCAAAGGTTCTGCATGAACAGTAAAATTAATAGCTGTAACACTCCTCGTGTGTTTTCGCAACTTATACAGGTTATTTAAAATTATTGTTGCATTTATCATCTGTATACATGTCACCAATATTTGTTCAAATAACAGAACGATATTTATACAGATAAATAAATAAACGAGATCCTTTGTATGTTTTTCATCTATGCTTTCCAAAACTATTCATCCGAAAGTAGTGTATATTGTTCGGATTCTTTCTTAAAAAAATAATACTGATTTTCGATATTATTACAACTCTTGAAATTATAACTATTGATAAATAAGAAGCACTACCTGCATGTTATAATCCCGCCAAAATATTCGTACCAAAAAAAAAAAAAACGCGAGTACAATTTTAAAGTTAACGGGAAAATAATTAATTTTGTCTATAGCGCATAAATTATGCTTAAAAAATCCGAAAGCATATATGCTATAATTAATGTTGTTATGCTATACATATTTTATGCAAAACATTAGGTGTACTGGCACAGATAGAATATACTATCGAAGGAAAAAGCGTTTTTGGTAGGACAAACAACCTTCACCGATGTCTGCAAATAACTCAGGGAATTTTATCACAATCGGAATGGTCTAGGAAACGCTTAAACAATAAAAATACGAAGGAACGTTACTTTAATTGATATAGGTAGAAAATTATTTGTCACTGTAGATTAAATATAAAAGATATCAAAGCAAATAAAAAAGTAGTTTCTAAAGGAACCTCATAACACTTTCTGTGTCCCAAATTTGTAGATTAGATATAGAAAAAATATATGATTCTTACTACGTGTTAGCTTTTAACATGAGCTAAAAAAGTAATTGGGTTATTATTATATCCGCATTTATTCTGTAATACACAGATGTAAAAATCACATATCTTATCTGTGCGTTTTACGCGCTTTAGTTACTTTGTTAATTAATATCATTCGGTATAATTTTTGATCGTTTTTGGTCACGATCAAATTTTTTTGTTTTATGTATTGCCAAGTTTTAAGTCTTTAAGGTTCTCAAGAGTTTTCTAGTGGAGATATATAGGACTAGCTTTTGCCCGCGGCATCGCTCGTCTTAATGTAGATTTTGTAAATTTAAAAGTATTTTTTCAAATACCCTGGGAATAGTCTATTTTGTTTATATGAAAGTTACCCTACGACCTGTTCATAACCCTGACAAAAAGTATGCGAAATTTCATGATGATCAGTTAAGGAGTTAAGGCGTGAAAGTGTATCAAACAGACAAACGTTCACAGTCATAATATAAATTTAGGCTAAGCGATTGGATCCTAATTCTCAGAACTTTATTTTACTACAACACTAGACTATACTATCCTAAACTAATAATCCATTGATTGCTTAACTTTGTCGCATTATCCACATTTAGGCCTTAAGAAGGGATTTTTAAATCCCAAAACTCTGCTGCTATTTCTTAGAATACACTTAGTTATCGGGAAAGACCGACAAAAAACTCAGTTCATGTATTTTTTTAATATAGAAAATAATTGTAGTTAATAAATATAATAGTTTTGTACAAAAATAAATTTGTAAACCTAGACAATCGCGAAGTTTTTATACAATAATAAAAAAAAATGATTACGTATAGTGAAACCACAAAAAGATATCTTCTGCGGTAACGAGACAGGTGTTAGAGCGATTTAGTTAAAAAACGAGGTTAAATAGGTAGTATGCGTATGTAATATACTGGAGTTTCTGACCAGATCTTTAACTTTCCTGTTGTGGTTTTTATTTTAATTATTTTTAATATATATTGTACAATGTTATACATGAAGCGATCATAGCTCAGTGGTAGTGAGTATGATTTCGCGTCAAGAGACGTAAGTTCGAAATGAGCTCGAGCTCATTGTAGGTGGTTGGATTCAAACAAAAGCTTTCGAAACAATGCTCGAGCTTTCGGTGAAGGAAAACATCGTGAGGAAACCATAGCATGATGGTAGGGCTTTTTCTAATGCCCGCCTGGCTAGCTACCACCCTCAGGTTGAAAATCTACCGCCAAATACCAATAGGTGTGTTCCGGCACTTGCAGTTGAGAGCCAGCCCCTCCAAAGGTTTAGTGTGTCTACCAATTTGGGCCGTATCGTCATTTAAGATCAGGTGAGATTATGACCATAACGCTTAACCTTAATTATAAAAAAAAATATAGACAGAGACGAACTTCTTAGCAATCCATGGATTCACCGTGCGGATGCCGGGTCCATCGTGTGGCAGGGAGGGAAACCCCGAGCAATGTCCGAGACTTGTGACTCGTATATAGGTTTAAGAAGCTCTTCTCAAAGCACGTCAACACTCACCTTCACCACTCGGGTTTCACTCACTACCCAGTCAAACTTGGTAGGAGCCTGCTAGCGCAGCTTTAGAAGCACGTTCTAGTACAGAAACTTACTGCAGTCCTAGACAGACCAAGATCTTTAAAAAGGTTATAGATCGATTTAGCTGGTATACCTCTCGCTTCCACTTCGATCGCGTATAAATTGACCACGTAGCCATTCCTATTCAGGTCATTTAGTATCTCCTAGTATTTATTTGTTTTTAATGCGTGGTCCTTTAGCTATGTTTGTTTTCCAGTAAGCTCAACTAGTACTATGTGTTTAGTTATTCTAGAATAAATAAACAAATCCGGTCTAATTACCTACTTCAGGGGTTCCTAAAGTGTGCGCTGTGGCACCCTAGTGAAGAAGGGCTTTTCGAACAGATAGATAGGTTAGGGCGTCATGACAAAAAAGTAAATATGTACGTGCGCCGCCAACTGATAAAGATTAGGAGCCTTTGACGTAGTTAGTACAGAAGGCGGCCTTATTGTTAATAACAATCTCTTCCAGGTATACGATTTCGTTATTTCAGATATAGATGGCATTTTGCGTGATATAGTTTTGTTATTTGATACGAAGTGAAGTGAATTGTAAAAAAATGGCTCGGGGCATAATTTGTTAGTTACCACAAAAACTTCGTCGACACTTTTAACAAGAGAGTTGCTATCTTGTTTACGCATTGTGTGATCGAATTAAGAATTACGAATTGACTTCAGATTGAGTTGTAAGAAGCCGTTCGTGAAATACGTTCGCACTTATAGGGCGGAAGGTGTGTCACTTACTGTGACAAAATGTGATATAGGGAGCCGGGAGCGCGTGTAACAAAACGTGACGTTCGCAGGTCATATAACAATTTTGTAAATATTTTTTCGTTTAAATTTATTCGTTATTACAGATATATATTAAAGTGGTATTATTGCAAGCAATAAATAATTTCAAATATTTTAATTTTTGTATTGGTATTAATTGCCTATATTATGTACGGCCTATTATTTGTGACATAAAATGAGACTTATAGTAATAATGTGGCTAAGTAATAAACAAATAACAATAAAAAATCTAATGGAATCCCATTATTAGTTAATATTATATTATAATGATAATAAATATAGATATTATATGCTCTCTGCTAACTCCAATAGGGATATGGTGTGATGATAGATAGATTATTATATTATTTGAATTTTGATCACGGGCACAATTACGTATCAAATAATATGAATAAAAATATACCGCTCGTGAAAGTACACGCGACCGAGAATTTCGACAAGATTTCAAACTAGCTTATATTCTCATTTCTGAAAGTAAGTTTATGTTTTATTATTATATTTGCACTAAGGTCATTGTCGCTACGTTAATAAATTATCATGCGCTATGCGGTAATCGAACCCGGAAATAGAGAGCAGGTTCAAGTTCTTTGAAATATTCCGTAGGTACGTTTTTTTAATAACTTTGGATAAACTTAATTTCAACTATGAAATCAAAGAAATTATGTTTTTGAACCGGTTTTTATAGTACTGCGGCGCCGTTGCCCTTAGCCAAGTAGTCTTTTAACAATTACTAACGTAAAGAGAAAACGAAAAGTGTATAGGATGACACATGTCAAGATGACAGTCGATATAAAGTGTCAGAGTCACTTTGACATGTATCATTCCATACATTTTGTGTTTGTTCTTTTCGTTAGCAATTGATGACTTAGCATATAGCATATGGCATATTTTTTTTATGAAATAGTGGGCTACGAGCAAGCGTGTCATCTGATGGAAAGTGATCACCGAATCACTTTCACTCTGACAATTCCTCTGATCACCAGAGGAATTGCAGGTTGCCGGCCTTTATAGGTGAACTATGTCTAATTAAAAGCGTAGTACAATTGAAAAGTTAGTTACTTCTGATACTGAGAATTCATACTCATCTGCGGTATTATCACGGTCATGACGGCCTAAAAGACTCTCGGTTGTCAGCTGTTTAATGTAGTAGACGATGCGTTGTAATCACGGCTCAGTCGAGTATAGATACTTAACGTCTCACCTTTTTCAACCTAAATAAAATTCATTCACGGATATTTCGTCCACGGTTATTTGGGCTGGTTAGAAAGAGCGCTATGTGGGACCCAACTGATGCAAATTGCCAGCATTATCTACCAAAAATCCGCATGGCATTCCTACATTCACGATACCACGTTAGCATTTTTTCGAGCACCTGCCACAAACAGACGCCACCTGGTAACTAGAAATAGACAGGAAGGTCCCAGAATGCAATACGTTTATACCTGTCAAATAAGACGAATGTTACACTAGTTACGAAAAAGTATTATTTATTCCAACGTGGGAGGATATAGAAAGTACTAACTAAAAAACTGGCCAATTTGAACACTAAGTAAAATACTTAAGGTACAATGCTGCAAAATGTTCTGCAAATAAACTAATTAAACTTGATAGATACAAACGAAGGACACGTATACAGAAATATACAATATTTTTTTTCTTAAATTGGATCATCACTGTGGTCAGAAATTTTAGTTTTTGTATAATTTTTTGTTTTCCGTCTATTCGCTCGTCGCATATTTTATAAATGAGAATTATCATATTCATAAATATTTATATGTACGGTTTTTATTTCGCCAAAAAGAGTTATCGTTAGGGTTATCAAGTATATCAGGAGTGACTGGACGTACTGTATCTAGACGCTTAGACTTTCAAAGGCTTTGTCGCACGTAAGCCCTGTGCTAGACTTCAATTAGGACGTGCATACACTTTGTAGCCATAATAGCAATGAACGTACTACTTGTATATTCCAAGAAATGTTTCTACATTTATTATTAAAAAAATAATTCGTACTAAAATGAATAATCTTGACATTGACTATCGCTTCAACTTTCACCTTGAATACCTATTGAAATAGCAAATTCATAAAAACATAATAGATCTCTGTTGCAGTATATTTAATCTACAAAACTATGTATTCAAAGATAGGTATATATCAATGAATTATAGCATTCGATACTTTGTTCTGTTTTTTTAATCACGTGACCTATTAGAATGGTCAAATTCCTGCGAATCCACACACTAATTTTGGCAACCCTATTCACTGTGGCGCGGTGTAGTCAAAAACTTTCTTCGCTATTACGAAATTGATTATGATGTCGTTTACCTGAAAAGTAATTTGTAATTTTTTGGAAAACTTCAATACTTTCATTGCCATTAAATAGGTAAGATAGGTATGCCATATGCCCATTAATTAAATTAGGAAGTTATTACCGAAAAAATAGAGTCGACAATCCACCTACACTTGGTATACGATATTACAGATTAATGGCAATGACCTGCGTACAATACCGCCGTGTCCCAGTCCATTTAACTCTACTAGTGCTAGGGAGCAAACAGAACCACTGGTGTGTGACATACAATGCGTGTTCTTTTCCGATTGACTTGTATTTCCCGTAGCCATCTCGACATGGATCAATGAATATTGATCTAGTTTTCTATATACAGTTGTACGTTAAGCTAATATTATACTATTGCATATCATCTGTTTCCGGTATGCGTTACAATACTATGAAAAAAAAAAAATCGTCCAGGAATCTTCGCAGGCGTACGCAAAAAAGACTCAGTTTAATTATAATTCGATGTATGGTTTATAAACGTATGTCTATAACCTATATGTTTCTTATCGACTCCAAAAAGGCTAGACCGTTATTATTTTGAGCAACCTCAGTGTAGCCCAGCGGGTAGCAGATTAGCTACCCATATGAAACTCAGGCAGGTTGCTAAACATAGGAAGAATCGTTAATTTTTAATATTTTAATTTATACATAAAATTTTACTTAAATATCAATGTGAACAGCTTCTTAAAAGATGCTGTATAAAAGTTACAATAAAAAAAAACTTAAGACATTCAGGGCCTCGTTAGTACACGGTACGTCTTGATAAACGACAAGAAAAATACAGTATCAGATGGAGTTCCTTAAAAAAGGGCTCACAGATTTTTCGGGTACACAATAATAAACAGGAGCGAAACGATCGTGCTGGTCATAAAACACACAAAAACAAAATAAACTACGAAATCTTTCGGTTTAATAATCACGAAAATATTATACAGTAAACTGTAACAATATATTAACTGAACAAATGAAATAAACGTGAGCTTTATGAATTATAATGGAGTCTATGAGTCGCTCTCCGTTTCAATTAGACTTGGTCGACGTAATCGGTTACTTTCGGACCAATTATTGTGCCATGCGTTCATTCTTGGAATATATTGATGTTTCTGAATATTCAGAACTAGCTATGCCTCCCACCTTTGCGTAAATGTTTTGTTTGACATAATTTTAAGACCTATTTTTTAACTCGTGATCATTGTATTATTGTAACTAACACAGATTTTTATATACCTATTCACAGTGTCATAGTTACAATTGTTTCTCGCAATTAACGGTTTGCGAAGCGCGCTCTTTGTCTATCGCCAAATCAATGCCACGTTCTCTCCAATAATACAACAGTACGAAATAATTGTTACAATTCAGATATAAAAAAAAAACCGATGGTTAAAAGTAAGAAAAACCATCACTGAGTTTCTATTTCATACTTACCATTACATAAATGCAAATGTTTCTCCAAAATCTTGTCTTCGATATGCTATTTCTGACTTTCTGAGCAATCCAATGCCTCAGAGAGCTTTAAAATGGCTTAGATGTTTAAAAATGTCGTCAGCTATGAAACACAAAAAATCCATCAACAACTTCATTTACTAAAAGTTTAAAAAAAAAAGATTAAAAATATAACCTAGAATTATAGTTATTTGTAATATTACTTATAATGGTGTCAATTTTCGTCAAAATCAATCCAAACTGCCTAAAAAAGCAAAATGTTTTTTTTTCCTTTACACGAATAACAAACGACTTCAATCATAATTAAAAAAAAAATACAATATACAGATCCGACAGAGTCACGGTATTATTATATGTATAAATTGATTGACAATTCATTTAGATTTCACTTTGCTAGGTTTTTTGAGTGCTAAATCTGGTTTATAATCGATTTATTTAAATATTTACCAGGTTAACAGTACAAACACTATAAAGTTCTAACAATTGATATACACATTATAAGAAGACAAAAATAAATTATATTATTTAAATTGCACTTTCCAAAATGTGTTTCTAATCATAAAATATTCTGCGTTGTTGAATATAGATAACGATAAATGTGAAAGTTTGCGAAATAATTTTTGCAAAGTAATAGGAGCATATTAATTTAACACAACAAGTAGACTTTGTAAGATGAAAGTTGAAATTATTGGTAGAAATTTTACCATTACACATTCATTTAGCTTGCTAACGCATTTTGAGATTGTATAGAAAAAAAAACACTTGTCACATCATTCTACTTTCATTATTAATTAGCGATCGATCAATAAGCTTTATACAATTATTAATACATTCACTGAAATGAACATTAAAATGATGAAATGATACATTCATGCATAATCACAGCGTACAAATGTATTAATAGCTTTTTGACCGCTTACGAAAATAGCTTATGTATTTAGAAAATCATTAACTGCGCTCTGAAATAGTTGCAGGGCGGAAACTAACGACAGCGGGTCGGAGGGTGCCGAGCGGGTCCGGTGGCCCGCTAATGAAGTCCCAAACTTTGCCTAGATCTATGGGCAGGTCGTCATCTCAACCGAACAGCTCCAACGGCGGTTACGGGAGGTACCCCGTCAAGCCAGCGTCGACACCACCCGCTGTCAAACGGCAACTATCGGTAAGTAACTTGACAATTGAATGTGTTAATTTTACTTTTATATCTTTGCTAAATTCTTAACTTGTTTCTATATCTTCACTGTAGGAACCTCCGAAGTTACATTAGCTTCCGTTTTAAGGCCTTAGTACCATTACTGATCTGATCATTCTATTAAAATCCCACCACCTTACTTAACGTTTTTTTTTTAAACTTGTCAAGACCTGCCCTTCTACAAGTCAATAGTTCGACTACAGCGCCATCTACGGTATTACCGTAAATATATGTCTTGTAGTTTTAGAGTGGAATGTGTCGAAAAAAAGATGAAAATTAGAAAATTTATAGTTTAGGCCTATCAAACTGCACTATTTGATGAGTAGGTTTTACTGCGTTACAGTCTAATAATGTGTATACATGTTTCTAAAGACTATCAAGAACAAGTTGATTAGATTCAATAGCGGCTTTATACCAAGAAGTGTGTTTAGAGCTTGTGTTTACACTATTTGATTAACTCAATCTTTGGCATTTGATGCTAATACTGCTACTACCACATATGTTCAAATGTATTTATAAATGATTCTACTTTTCTTATACCATAGCGTCGAGAATTGTCGTTAAAAAAATTACTTAGTCTAGGTTTCAATTTATATGGATTATACTCATACATTACTATAAATAGATGCTATGTCCTATTTTTAATATATTTTGCAATATGACCTTAAAAATAGCACAAAATCTATGTCGTAGAAAATTTTCAATGAAGCTTTACATCATCATAATAAATCCCTGCCCACTGCTTCATTCAATACAAAGTTGTTTGTGACCTAGATTGGAAACCTGCGTTTCACTAAGGTCACATATAATTACAAGACCATAAACTACTTAAATTAGCCGTTTAAAGTTCAAAAGTGACAGTTTTATAATTTTGCCCTTTTATTGACATTGTTTCCGATATGATTATTATCAGTCTTCGAATTTTGCTTAATAAAGGTGCCAAGGGCTTCAGATATATTTGCGGAGATTTGAATAATAATTAATTATATTTTTATTTATAATATTAACCTTGTAGATTATACAGAAATAAATATTTTTACAAAACCTCGCATATGACCATGATTGCAATCTTATTTATATGACGTTGGGGTTGAGTAAGGCTTAAAAAAAGGTAATCGATTGACAAACCGGTAAAAAAAAGTATTTAACTCTTTAATCTTTGTCTATTTATGTGTAGAAATTTTTGCATCAAGTTTACGAATTGGTTTTTAAATTATCTAATCCATACGAAATGTAAAACTAGTCATTCTAAATTACATCTGAAAATGTATTAAAAACATTGGCTGCAAAATGTTCTTATTAAATATTCGCCACATTTCTTTCCTATATTATTTACGTGAAGTACATATCTTTGTTATATAAATCATAATCAGCACCGGATTCAATAACTTTCGGAACCAGGATAAATGCTTTGCATTGGGACCTGTTTCATCCCATATTAAGAATATTTATCCTGTGGAGACACTTTGCACACATCCAATAAGCAATATAGGGTGCTTTAAAATCAAACACATAACCGTAAAGTAAGTTTCCTTTAAAGAATGAATATGGAATACCCCTAAATTATAGTCCGAGATAATGTGTCTGTTTGTCAATTATCATATTTATTATACTCCTAGAAGGTTCAGCAAAAACGTTAGCTCTAAAACTAGTACTTCCTTCTCTTAAGTTGTTTCTGAAATAATCGTTTTTTAACTTGTAGTTTGAATGTGTCTGGTTCATCACACTTATAACCTTGTACAGTTCGCGTGGGCTGTAATTTCGATAAAATGTTAATGTGAATAATGACTTGGTATTTAAATAATATGTAAATTATCTACTGAAATGTATTTAGCGTTACCTCAATTGAAATCATTGAAATAAAGACTGAAGACTATCACAGTAATAACGATTCTGGATGATTTTAGCTTAATACTGCATAAAAGGCGAATGTCATTCATGTTCTTTGGTATTTGTTGCCAATAACTGTATAGATCCTAGATTGTCGAGATATTGTTCATCTGTGACAAGAAAAATATAAAAATCGTTTAGTATGTAGTATGGAATAAAACGTAGGTCACGCGCTCCACTAAATGAATCTAACTTTCGAAATATATTTTTTTTTTCGGATTTTCCCACTTTTATTTGGGTACGGCTCTTCTAATTTGTCATCACCCGAGACAGGTGGATCTGTTGTCAGAGTGTCTGTTCAGGGTCTTCATTGGAAGTATTATCGTTTTTAAAATATTTGTCAAAATATTAGTCAAATGTATGTTAAACGATAAAAACAATTTTTCGCTCCTAGTTTAATTTCAATTAGTAACATTGTCCTCTGTTGTTGAAGTAAAATTACGTGAGGTAACTCAAGAGCATGCGAAATATTCTTCTTGTACAAATTATATTAATATAGATATACCAGCGCTTGAAACTTCTAATACATCGTAGAATGAACTAGCAGTTTACCCATCGCCTGCCTTCGGAAAGAGGTTCTTGCCTGGCTGTAGGTTTCTCAAAGTCTTGTGTTGATATTTATTACGCTATTTTTTTTTTCAAATATTATGTGGGCAATATAGGGCTAAATCAAGTACTATTAATATTCTTAATTATTGTATTTTATTTTTCACCGTAGCGAGTCCACGTGATTTAGCACCCATCGCGAAACCGATCTTGTTTTAATTATTTCAAGTAAAAGTATATACACTTGTGTGGTTACTCCAGTAGTTACACGCGGTAATTGTAAGCGTTATCGTGCGAATTTAAATTAACAACTATAGTTTTAATAAGGTTGTTAAATAGGTATAATTATTATTTTCAGTGAAACTACATTACACGCGGCGCTAGACGAGTTAGTAACGTCAGTGTGACAGAAGCGTAACAGTTAAAGTCCGTTTACGTAGTTTTGCAGTTGGATACATATATAAATATTTAAAAACTATGGTCCCTAATGTACAAACGTATAATTAAATAAAGAATAATGATACACTTTAATCTATTAGTGTTATACGTTGTAAAAACATTATGTTTAGGAGTCATGTATATATCGAAGTTTTATGTCGAACAATTTAAAACATGTATTTACAGGTATAACAACTTGAAACTGTCATTTTTCAATGACTGATGTGTGACACAAAAGCAAACTCTTTCTGCTTGCGACAAGCTCTTCTCTATTCGCGATTAACCTCCTTTACTTTGTTAGAAAAAATAGAAAATAAATATGAATTCCCACAAACTCTTTACATATTTCTACAAAGGATGGACATAAGTACTAAATCCTTGCTATAAACCTGAGTTTTCACTAAAGGAAAACATACTTATGGAAGCATGGTAGTAGAGTATTTTTATAATGTCCGCCTGACTAGCTACTAGCTTCAAGTTCAGAAGATATCGCAGCTATCAGTATATTACTGCTGTTTCACTTTAAAGCCAGTCTCTCATTAGACATGTCCACAATCTCGGGGCACATGGTCACTTAACATTATTAGAGGTTGTGGACATAAACTAAACCAATTATTAATTAAATATATTGTTGTCCTGTAACAAGCGGTTATTTTAGAACAGTTTACTGGAAGTATAACTTATTTAGGGCCTGAACACGTGGAATAGAATTCTTTTTTTAGGTTCTTACTGATATTGGTGTTTTGTCGAACCAGCCACTTTGATCTTTAATGTCTGGTGTTCGGTTAGGAATTTCAATTTATTACAAATTTAGGCTTATGTATTTGTTTTGAATTTGGTAATTCATTTGTTTTCGCTCTATTTGATTTTTCTTTGACTTCATTCTGTTCACAAAATGGAAAACTGAAAATATCGCGTTATTTACAGCTCGATATCTAATTTAGTTTTATAACTTGTTTACTTGATTGGACGTTAATGTAGAGTAATGGCGACCCTGAAAAAAAAGCATCTGGTAATACAGGTGCATGTTGTATATGAACTTCGAAAGCTTCACGGTTCCCACGGCGACTGTTTATCGATTTAACTTTGTTGAGATTTGTATAATGTACAAGATGTTCAGGGCATGCGTTGCAATGCCATGAAAAGCTCAGTACTTTTTTTTGTTCCGTAATTTTTAGAGCTTTACGCCGAACAACTAATCAAAGTTCATCAGAATTGAATTAAAAGTTTAGGAACGTGTTAAGAACAAATATGTAAAGAATCAGTTCTTTTTATTACTATAGAAAAAATATTTATTATAGTAACTGTTTCAGAATCTATACATATATAAGCGAAATATCACTGATGAACTCATCACGATATCTCCAATACTAGCAGACCTATAGACTTGAAACGAAGTCGCATGCACAGCTAGTATGTTTATATAAACTTAGTTATACCTATTTTTCCACTTAATATTTCAACACAATCAGAAATCCGTACACACCAAAAGGTGCATTTAACATGATAATAATCAACAAAAGTATTAAATGGATGTCTCAGTAATTGTGTTCGGATAATGACTCGATGTGTTAGAACCCAATAATACCATAAGAAAAAGACACTAAAAGATATGTAGTGCCATGCCAAGGAATAACTTTGACATAGTGATGAGGGTAGTCGTAAATCTTCTGCGTATAAGATAGATATGACTTTTCACACGGGACAATTATGTGTGTGAAAATAATCTCACAATCTCACCTGATGTTAAATGACGATGTGGCATACGATAGTGGGCATGCTAAGCCTAGTGGAGGGACTGACTCTCAAGTGCAACTCCCGGAACACACCTATAAGTATTTGGCGGCACATTCTCAACATGAGGCTGGTAACTAGCCAGGTGGATATTAGAAAAAGCTCTACCATCATGTTATGATTTCATCACGATATTTTCCTTCCCCGAAACCTCAGGCTCATTGCTAGGATTCAACCTGACTACCACCTGAGTCATAATTGCTTCTAAATATCACCGTTTAGTATGAGTTCAGAATTAACGTTCAAATTTAACCTATAAAAATGAAAACAGCGCGGAACGGCACCGTTCAAATTAGATTGGTCACAAATTAAGTAATTATTTAACCGAATATCCAAGCAGGTTTTGATTGCGACACGGAATAAAAAATAAAAAATAAAACAAAAACAAAAGCGTGGAATGAAAACAGACCTATATTTAATTCAAGCTAAACGAATTCAGTCGCACCGGGCGCGGGCTCACAGCAAGTGTGCCACCAACAATAGATTAAAATAGAGAACGGCCATTTCATGCTTTCGTCCCGTTTGAACGCGAGACGGATCGTGCACAGATAATATTGTTAAAAATTAATTTAACGAAGATTATAGTAAAACTAGCCTTACCCGCGGCTCCGCTCGCTTTAATATCGGATGACGAAATAAAAAGTTTGGGAAAAAAATTATTCTACTTTTTACTCCACTTCCTATATTTTTTTCGTAAGAATAAGTAACTTATCATCGTCTCCAGAATCTCTTTCTATACCAAAATTTATCGTAATCGATTGAGCGGTCTAGGCGTAAAATCGTAACATCAAACAAACAAACTTACTTTCGCATTTATAATATTAGTAAGGATAAGGGTAATTTGTAGTTTTTACAAATGAATATACAGAGGTTGATTTCGGAACGATACACATCCAAATAGATACGATAAGTTTATTACCAAATGCATGGCGGGAGTGTCCCAGTCCGATATAAGTCCCTACAACCGTGCTTGATAGCTAGATGGATATATTGAGACTGATTCCGAACGCAACACGCCTAATTGTTACTGATGGATATTACGCTTTTTGTATTGTGGTCGAGATCCAAGCTGGCATAATTGTCGTAATTTACTACCCCAGCCCTGTCTGGCCAAGTATTTCTTTCTACAAGTATTAGCATAAAAGTAAACAAAAAATGTTTGTGATCGCATTCTAAACACTATTTCGACGAAGTATCACAACGCTATATCCCGTCATTTAATTGTGTTAAAACATGGCGTATTTGCTATCAGCTGTGAAATAAATATCAATGTTGTTTCACATATACGTGAATTTTAAAGTTTTTAAAACGATTTAATCACGGGATTTAGTACTGAGGTATATCGTCGATTTTGTGTCTAGAATGTCATAACATTTTTTTAGTTTCACTTTACGCTAGCGAATATAGAAAAAGGTAACGTCCTACGTTTAGATTTGTATTCTTTGATAGGAAATTATTTCTACAATAATGGTTATTATTCCAGTAAAAGCTGACACAGTTTGTCGGTCTCTGTAAGTGTTGTACAAAATGAATAACTCTGATAAATGAAGTGTATTTTGTATACTTGGTAACATACTATGGTATACTTGGCAAGCTACCTTCTTTATTTTAAAGACTCTTATATAATAACGTTCTCTCGCAGTTATACTTGAAAGCCAGACCCTCCTTTACGTTAAGCTTGTTACCGAGCCACATTTGAAACGATAGCTTAATTGTAGTTTGTACGAATGCCGCGTCAATGAACATGAGTTCGAATCTTTGTAATGAGCTTTCTGTGATGGAAACCATCGTGATGAAACCATACCATAGTGGTAGAGCTTTTTCTAAAACCCACTCGGCTAGTTGCTACCCTTAAATTAAAAATCTACCGCCAAATACCTGTACGCGCATTCCGGTAGTCGCACATAAGACTCAGTCCCTCCGCTAGCCTTTGCGTGTCCACCATCTTGAGCCACATATCCTTACTTAAAATTAGGTAAGATTGTTGCATAGAAATCTTCGACAATGACACATGACACATCGTCATAGCCAGTTTAAGCACGTAAGGATATTTATAGTGATAAACTATTTATACAATGATTTATTCAAAAACTTTTTAAATTCTATTAATGAAAAGAAAACATAAATTTCATGTCTATCTTCACTTAGGTTTACGTTTGTTCAAATATTCATTAAACGCTTTCCGTTCTAATTTAGGGTTTTTTTTTTCTATTCTGTGCGAAACGTCGTAAATCGTCCGATATCAAGCGATCGCGAAGTGTGTCGAATTAACCAGCGCTGCGTTGATGCGTCTCGTCACTGTGGTCTTTATAATTCTCTCTTGTTACGATGTCATTCGATGATTCTCAAATGATGTCACCGAACGTAATATTTGAACAGTTTAATTTCACACTTACGGACGGAGTATCGAACTTACTATCAATAAGAGTCCCGTTGGAAATCTTTTTTATATTATTTTCGTTGCATTCGTAACGGTTTACCCGATGCCGGCCATCGGAGCTGTGGGTTTGATTGTTTTTATTTGATATGACCAGTCGACTCTTAAGTGAAAAGTGGCGTAACTCAGTTAATCCACATTTATTTATTAAATAATTATCTACATCAGATAATAACTCGATATAGTGTTACTTAAAAAATGAGGATTGTATTATTTGCTTTGTTTGTTAATATAGAGTTAAATGTTAAAATAATGTAGCGTTCAAATAATGATTTTTACGACAGAAGTGAAAACTCCATCGTTATTAATATCCTTATATAAAAATTTCGTGTCACGTTGTCCGTTCGTGATGAATTTCTAAACTACTGAACCGATTTTAATCAAATTTAGCACACTTTGTACAGTTAGAAGGTATACATTTTATTTTGATAAGTGATCATAACAAGGTCTGCCAGGTCAGTTAGTGTGTTTATATGTATATCTCTCGCTCTCTTACTCGGGCCGATGTTACATAGCCGATCGTGACGGCTCAGTCTCATTCAATACCCACAAACTAAAGGGCTCAACACGCCTCAAAAAAGTATCTATTTGTGTTATAATTAGTGGCAATAGATGTTGTCATCGATGCGAAGTCTCTAGTTGAATTTTATTTTCCGTAAACACCTTTCTTATGTGTTTGCACAATTGTGATGCCGTTTATATCGAACATACGGTTGAGCATTTTCCTTAAGTAGTTTTGTTGTAAGTTTTATAAAGACTTTAAGTTACGAAAATCAGATATGTTAGCGTACATGAATTCTATTGTAATGTCCTTATAATTAATTGAGATTTCTCTCCTTTAACCGGCCTTTGTTGTAACGTGGGATATGTAGACCGCTGTCATATGCCCTGAATTGTTTGTTAAAGTGAAGAATTGTCCTTTACCTCAACACACAATTGTGTGAATTATTGCACAATTTTGATCGGTACGACAACGATTTGCTATTTTAAATGTTTTATGTTTAAATGAATAGATATTATTACTTAAATTTCTGGTCCAATTTTTATAAAAAAAATTACATATAAAACATCCTGCTTCACTGTACTTGCCCGTACTAATCACGGTAGAAATCACTCTACCTATTTTTATGAAATTTTGTCAATATTATGTTCAGCTTGTTGCAACTTAAGAAATATGACAGTTTTTATTCCGATGAGTGACCCTACTGCTAAGGGTTAAATGGCGCTATGGGCAAATAATTGACTTCTAGGGAGGGTAAAATAAAATTTGCCAGTCTGGCTAGTATAATTATAGAATTGAATTGGTCTATGTGCTTGATATTATCATCGCCGATGTACTGGATCCTCTATAAAATAAGTCATTACAAAACATGTATTCATTTGTCATATAATTGTTATTGAAGACATGAGTAGATGAAGGGATTAAGTAACATTTTTAAAATATTGATTTTATACAAAGCTTACCATATACATTTTTGTATGCGCAGATTAATTTAAAGTGAAAAATATATATTTTAAATGTTACATAACCTTTTTACACTACTCACGCCAACATTACAGTGTAAACTCTATAATGCGATGTTTAAAGAACTGTGCATATTATGGCGTTATTAAGAGTTTTCGTTAAACGAAGTGAAGATACTTTTGTATGGCTAACAAGGTGTACCGACTAAAGTTTTTTTTTTAATTGAAGGCTTAGCGTTATGGCCACAATCTCACCTGATATTTAGTAACGATGTGGCCCAAGATGGTGGACACGCTAAGCCTCGTGGAGACTGTCTCTCACATGCGACTGACGCAACTCACTTATAGGTATTTTGCGGCAGGATTTCAACTTGAGGGTGGTAGCTAGCTAGGCGGGCATTATAAAAAGGCCTACTATTATACTATGGTTTCGTCATGATGTTTTCCTTCACCGAGAGTTCAGGTTCATTGCAGGGATCCAAATCCACATTCAATGTTAAGTACGGTCAATGGTAATTTTAATTGAAAGGTGATAAATGGAGTTTACATTGTATTACCAAAAGTTTATTCATATACATGTGTTCACTAACCTATCATTATAACATAAACTAACCTCATAACAAACGTTAACCATCACGCATCACATCGCTCATGGTCAGAGCGCATATCAGGTGCCCGCGAATGGATCGCCAATTAGACGCGCTGTCGGCGGAGGCTCTCAACGTGGCACTCCCACTAGAAGCAGAACACCCCAGTCTTCGCTCTCGGTGAGAGGCGTCGACCCAAAACTCGTCCAACTCATCCTGGACGAGATCGTCGAAGGCGGACCCAAAGTCAACTGGGATGACATAGCTGGTCAAGAGGTTTGTTGAATTTTACTGGTATGAAATTTTTGCGAGTTGGTAGGAATAGGAAACGATAATTAGACATATCGCGTTCCTGGATTATTTTTTATTCACCATATTAATACAGAACTTTTGCACGTGTATACCAGCCCCATAGGGGCATACACCCATATAGACAGAATTTTTATAAATATAATTAATGAAACTAAATAAGTCTGGTGCAGCTTATCTTATTTCTAGAGATAATAAATAATAAATAAATATCACTAGACGGCGTTGGTAGGGATCTGTATTAAACTGGCTCGTGACCCCCCCTACGCATGGTGACAAAAACAGAATTGTAAATGTCTATTCACTTGTCACGATACGGGCTAGTTTTAAAAGGAAGCTTATCTAGTGTGTAAGTTTTTTGTCTGCTGAGTTTATTGTTATTGAAATTATATAAACAATGTAAATGAATAATGAACAATTTCTGATAGTTTTATACACGCAACCCAATAATATAGGATACAAATTTAATTGGTGGAAAATACTTGATCATGGTATCTTAAAGCATGTGGAAATGAGGGTCAAATACTAAAAGAATACTTTATCATGGTAGTTTTACATAGATTCCTTGATCGCGAAGGTTATTTTTTTTTAAAACACTCTACAAGTAAATAACAACAAACGGTACTATATTATACAAAAGCCAATAATTCGTTAGCAAAAAAAGTGAGCAAAAAATACGTCTTGTTTGGATTAGTCGATTTTTTATACTCAATTTATCAAGATGTACTTCAAGGCGATAGTGTAACCTCGACCTTCTACAATAAGGTTTTATGTTATATAATCTACAATACCAGAAACGTAAACATCAGAGATAAGATTGATGCAGATAATATATTAGATTTGATGTATAAATATTATTATGCACTACATAATATTATTCGTCGTCTGAACACATGGTAGTTAAAAGAAAAATAAGTTCGAGCAGTTGAATAAAACGGAAGTTCTTTGATAATGTTCTAGCTCGAAAAAATTGCTGTTTTAAGCGAACACAGTTTATCGTGTAATGCTTCGAATTATATAGCAGTCCTCTTCTATGAAGATTTATTTAGTAAGTAACCTACTCGAAATCTCCAAAAAGTAGGCACAGAGCAGATAAAGGTTTGACAACGACGATATAGCTATTTGAATGAAAAGTAAAAAATTAACGTTATTGCCTCGAATACCTTGAAGGCTTATTTAGGACCACATACAAGAATAATGCCCATGAAAAATATCGATAAAAATAAACTAGATCCGATATAAACACACTGTAGATAATTGCTTCTCGCACGCAAACTTCTCGTGTCAGACAGATTAACCTTGGATCCAATGATATATGTTTCACAATCTTCCAGACGGCGAAACAAGCGTTGCAAGAAATGGTTGTACTACCGTCTTTAAGACCAGAACTCTTCACCGGCTTGCGGTCGCCAGCCAGAGGGTTACTGCTGTTTGGACCACCTGGGAATGGTAAATATATGATATGGTCCATACGGTGTTCTTGAGTAAAATATCGCTCCTTTTTCAGTATACATATCTTAGGATACGGCGATTATAATGCCCGCCAAGTTACCTCTTTCAAATTGAAAATTTACTGCCTAGGGAACTCAGATCTGGCAGTTGCATTTGAGTCCTAGTTCCTCTACAAAGCGTAACGTTATTTTCTCGAGCCACAGCATCAACTGATATATATCAAGCAAGATTAAGGGTAAATCAATGCAATGTTCTTTAGTAAAATGTCCATTGTTTATGGTCCATTGCATGGTATTAAGAGGTTTTTAATACCCTCTTAATTAACTACTACTCTTAAGTTGAAAATCTACCGCCAAGAGTTTCTAAAAAGTTTTGAAAAACTAAATGTGCACGCCTCATAATCTCATTTTTTTGTTTCTTGTTTATTTAATAACATTTAAACCACATTGAATCACACCGTGAAAACTAATAGGGTTCTATTCCTAATTATACTGAAGCATAAGAAAAAAAGACTTGATTAGTAAAGTATTTCGGTCGCTATCGTGATAACATACAGACACACGGACGTCCAAAACAGAACTTTTTTAAACAGTTTTGTAATGAGTTTAAATAACAAAAATGGCATCAAAAATATCATCAGTGTTAAAATAATGTTTTTTCTTGATTTGTATGTATATATTATTATACAAGTGCAATAAATGATAAATAGAGACATTTTAAGTTTAAAAAATCAGTTGTTTTGCGTGGAGTGACAGTAATACCTACCTCAACGCTTCGCTTTTGAGGCGTGCAAAAAACTCCGGCAGTTCCATTTGAGAACTAGTTCCTCTACAAACCTCTTCTATTACCGTGTTACCGTCTTGGGACACATCATCAATTCACAGCACCAAGATTGAGGTCAAATGCTAAGCTTATAAAATATACTCGTACAATAAATTATAACTGTGGTCGTTGGCAGCGTTCTTTGTTGACCATTTAGAGGTACAGCATTTTATAATTATTGTATCACTAACTAGCACCCTTAGGTTATAAGAGATATGCTTTATCAGTGGGCTTCATTACGAATATTCAAGATCTAAACTTTATTCAACGCTTAGCAAGTTTCAATAGTGAATATTTCTGAAAGAAAGTGAAAATGCGGCCAACGATAGCGCGTGTTTATCCAACAAATATAGACGTGCTCTCTGATAAAAGGCTTGTAATATTGTATGACCGAAATAAGCCACAAAAGAGTAATAATAAAAAGCATTGAAATATTTTTTTAGATTATAACCCTCAAATGCATGGTGATAGATTTCTACATCAGTAAGGTTTTTATCACTCTTTTGCATTTTTTACTTTAGATTCTTGAATGAATTAAAAAAAAACTCTTGTATTAAAGGACTCGTTTGAAATCGGTCTATTTTATTGTTTATTATTATTTATTTGCCCTGTCGTGAATTTAGATTTTGTCAATATAAAAAATATATTTTTATATGCCTCCAGAACAGTACCTTTTACTGCTATTCTATATGCTTTACTGTACTATTTGTAACGTGTATGTAATATTGTAATTTTAATTAACTAAGTTCAGAAGGCGTAAAAGCTCAACAAACCAACCACACATTTGCAATAAGGCACATTTGTATCAATAATATTATTTAGGATATAAAAACGTTGAGAACTCTAGATTTTGACAAATCAAGCCCAAGGCGCTTTACTAATCTTCTTCCTCGTTCCCTCACTGCTGAGGATCGCGACCACGAATATGCTTCCAGCGGGAGCGGTCGTACGCCGTGTGTAAGGCACGGTGCATGTTGCCGTCTACCGCCTGCTTGATCATGTCAGACCATCTCAAAGGCGCTCTGCCCCGGGCACGTCTCCCATCCATTTGCCCCAGAATGATCTGCTTCTCCATATGGTGTTTTGGAGACCGCATAATATGTCCGAAAAAGCTGAGGACCCGTCTTCGACAAATTGCTGAGAGTCTTGTGATGATGTTGAGCTCTTTTAAAATGGACTCGTTGGTTCTCATCGCAGATGTATCGCTTTACTATACATCCTCTTTATATATTTCCCAACAATGTGTGTATCTGAAGTGTCTATGACTATAGGAATATGACTTGGGATATTAAAAAAGTAATATTGGGCTTTGATAAATTGAACCTAAAGAGGCTTTAGTAACAGTTTCCTTTGAGATGTTTTCAATTCAATTGGAACGTAGTGTAAGGTTACTTGTTAACGGTAATTAAAACCAATGGCGACGCTTTAGACTATGTTTTTGTACAGATTTTAGAATATTAAACGGCATTCTAAAATTTATAAATTTCGTTTTCCTTCAGTATATGAACCCAAACCATTACACCGGATTAATTAAGTTTTTGAGTATGCGAATATTAGTTGGAATGTTAAACAAATATTGCAGATAGCAGATTCTGGCAAATCAAGCCCAAAACGCTTAACTAGCGATGATAGCTCTGCGATAGCTCTGTTGGTAGTATGTACGGACGCCGCGTTAAGGGACGGGAGTTCGAATCTACCTACAGTGAGCTTAAGCTTTCGGTAAAGGAAAATATCGTAAGGAAACTATAGAATGGTAGTAGAGCTTGTCCCAATGCCCGCCTGACTAGCTACCACCCTCAAGTTGAAAAATCTACCTCCAAGTACCTGTAGGTGGGTTTCGGCAGTTACACTTGACAGCCAGTTCCATCACAGGTTTTGTGTGTCCACCATCTTGGACCACATCAGACGAGATTGTAGCTATATATATATATATATATATATGTAGATTTTTTGAGTATAGGAATGTATTCCAGGCAAGACGCTGTTGGCTCGGTGCGTGGCCGCCGAATGTTCTGCGACTTTCTTCTCGATATCAGCCGCCTCACTTACCAGCAAGTATGTAGGCGAAGGCGAGAAGATGGTACGAGCCCTGTTTCAAGTAGCCAGAGAATTACAGGTATATAATAGTTCCAGCAACATGCAATATCGTTCACTCTTAAATAGCTCTGGAAAGTTCTATCGACCTTACTGAAGTTAATTTGTCTTTGATCTCATATAAATTTAAATGGAGATGAGGTCAATGATTGATTGTTTTAACTAACAAATACCACAGTTTTTTATCTACTGACATAACCATACAACCAGAGACTACGGACAGTTTTCACACTTTCCTTAATACACTGTAAGACTATCAGAATTGCCCATATAAAGGTTAACTCGTGGATGGTAGTTCATTACAGAATGTTCTATCACCACGTGGTACATTTTATCACGATATTTCTTTCAAAGTTGAAGGCCACGTCGAAGGATGTGGTGTACGGATTTGTAACAAAAAATCATTACTACAAGTCGTCCATTTTACTAAGCGATATGTAGAAAGAAAGCGAAAGGTTACCTTCTCTCTCTTGTATATATTTTAAGAGCAAATGTTGTTACTTGTCTTTTTAGTAACATAGGTGTTACTAAAAAGAAACTGAGCCTTTATATATACCAATAAAAAGGAGATTATTAGGAAATATATATCAAGAGTACACTATAAGCGATTTATATAATCTCCTTTTTTAATATTAATTGGAGAAGAATATTGAGTGATATGACGATGAGATAAGGAAGGTATAGTTACTTTGTTATATAATATTGAACAAATTTTTTAAACATACTCTGGAATACTAAGGAAATATACTTTTTCTGGATAAAATATACCATACACTTTTCCTTGGGACTCTGACTATTTTGTACATAAAGAATTTTTCAAATCTTATTGGTAGCTCCTGAGACGTTTTAACGGAAAAGCAAAAATCTTTATTGTATCTGTGTAGCAGGGGTGTGCGAATAATTCAAACTTGCGAGTTATTAGAAAGACCCGAATGTTTCGAACAAACCGAAATCAATTATACACGAATTTTTGTGTGTTTTGAATTAAGGGTGTGTTATGTTTAATGATGGATAGGATTGTTATATCGATTTAGACCAATGTTTCTAAAAAAAAAATCCTGTTTTCCACTAATAAATATACAGGAAAATATTCAGGACACATACACATATATACACCCAGGAAAATATTCTCTTCTAAAATTTTTGCAGAAATTTGTAAGGAAATCCACCACCGACCAATATCACTTACTTTTTCAATAGCCCCCTAAAATAGCCTCAGCGACCACTCCGGGGTGGCACCGCCCACTTTGAGAACCTATGCTTTAGACGCTTGGGCATTTGGTAACTTTGTTATTGTAGTCGAAGATACTATTATTCGAAGTGATGATAGCTCAGTGGTATTGTGCACGACTTCGCGTCAAAGGACGTGGGTTCGAACCTAAGCACCTACAATGAGCTTGAGCTTTCGGTGAAGGAAAACATCGTGAGGAAACCATAGCATGGTGGTAGGGCTTTTTCTGATGCCCGCCTGGCTAGCTACCACCCTCTAGTTGTGAACCTGCCGCCAAATACCAATAGGTGTGTTCCGGCAGCAGCACTTGAGAGCCAGTTCCTCCACAGGTTTAGCGTGTCTACCAACTTGAGCCGTATCGTCACTTAAGATCAGGTGAGATTATGGCCACAACGCTAAAACCTTAAGTATAAAAAAAAAAAAAAAAAAAAATAAAGATAGATAATTGTGTACCCAATCCACGTACCGCAGCCGTCAATAATATTCGTTGATGAAGTGGACTCGTTGCTGTGCGAGCGCTCGTCCGGCGAGCACGAGGCCTCGCGCCGGCTCAAGACGGAGTTCCTGGTCGAGTTCGACGGACTCCCGGCCGCCGGAGCAGACCGGCTCATCGTCATGGCCGCCACCAACCGGCCCCAGGAGCTGGACGAGGCCGCTTTACGGTATGCACTAAACATAACAAGCAATTAATCCATCGATAATTGCATACCTCATAACGCGAAGTGTTTGAGGTCGTGCATTACTATCTACATTCCAAAGTAGAGCAATTTTCGACACTTTATTGATTATTATTTTAAATCTTTTGTGTTTTTGCATCAATTTTATTATCAAGAGAATTACTGTCACTACCACACTGGGTAATTTTTAAATTCATTTATTTCATTATATATAAAAAAAATGTTATTGAAAAATTGCAATATGTATATGTAAAGATTACGCCCAAAAATCGTAACGTATTGTGGGACTATTTCTATTTTAATAGCTATGGAATGACATTGGATTAATTCCTGTTTAATATTAATGCTTAAATCTGTGTCTTCAATAAATAAATGCGTGCACTTTTGGATTTTCTAAACTATTTGTTAGCCTGGGGCTATTACACATATATATCGATCAAACCTGTCGAGCAATTTTGGCGTTTCCGATAATTTGTAGCACAGAGTTAGGGGCCATTCATTAAACACGTAAGAATAATTTTAGTTATTTTCGACCCCATGTAAGTATACATGGATTCTATCTTGATCTTCTAGATAATAAACTGTTATGTTAGGAAAGGATTTTTTTTTTGTATATAATAAAAATACGAGAATAAACGAAAAAATGTCACTATGTTTTCTATAAAACTAAGCATTGATTTTCAATAAGCATTAAATATCATTTAAATAAAATTAATAATCGACTGTACACTTTAAAATTAAGGAAACTGTTTGGAATCCAAAATAGGGAATTAAATTTTTAATATTGAATTTTGATTCACGTAATGTTACGTAAGAATGGATTTCACCCCCGTCCCCCCAACACAAGGAAATGTTGAGATTTTTTTAAACGCCCCCCCTCCCCACTCTCTCCTCCTCTCAATACCTTTACGTAATTAATTAACCGTCCCTAATCGACAACAGTCGGACAGTGACATAACCGGGGTGTGTGTTGTGTTGCGGTCAGGCGGTTCCCGAAGCGCGTGTACGTGTCGCTGCCGGACGCGCGCACGCGCACGGAGCTGGTGCGCGGCGTGCTGGCCCGCGGGGCCGCCTCCGCCGCGCTGCAGGACGGCGAGCTGACCCGCCTGGCCGCGCTCACCGACGGCTACTCCGGCAGCGACCTCACCGCGCTCTGCCGGGACGCGGCGCTCGGCCCGATCAGAGGTACACTTCGGGTGAACTCGCCGCGGCTCGGCTACGCGAGAGAGACACCGATATACATAACGCAACGCTACTATACTATACACAGCTATACTGTACACAGCTATACTATACACAGCTATACTGTACACAGCTATACTATACATAGCTATACTGTACATAGCTATACTGTACACAGCTATATTATACATAGCTATACTGTACATAGCTATACTATACATAGCTATACTGTACACAGCTATACTGTACACAGCTATACTATACACAGCTATACTATACATAGCTATACTGTACACAGTTATACTATACACAGCTATACTGTACACAGCAATATTATACATAGCTATACTGTACATAGCTATACAGTTCAAAGCTATACTATACATAGCTATACTATACACAGCTATACTATACACAGCTATACTATACACAGCTATACTGTACACATTTATACTATACATTAGGAGTGTGCAAATAATTGGAACTTACGTATTATTCGTTCCGAATCAAATATTAAATAATTCGATTATTCAAAAGTTTCCGTGTAATTCGGAAAAAATCGATTATTTCCAAAATATTTATTTCATTTAGACTCTGAAATAAAATGGAAAGAATGAAACAACAGAAATAAGTTTGACGCAAATGAAGTATTATTCGTTCGCGAAAATGATAATATATTTCGATGCACGATGTAATGAACTTTGAATTGAAAACAATCGAAAGTCCAGTGATTATTTGGTGCTATGTGAATTATTCGAAAAATTTGAAATAATTCGGCAGTTTTCGAATTATTCGCAAATTCGAATAAGTCGATTCGATTCGAATGATATTCGTGCCTGCTATATACTATTTGTATTGTGTTTATTATATTGGTAATATGTACAGTTTTAAATAGTATATTATCTATAGTATTTCCTTATATATACATAGTATACACGTTTATATAAATATCATAATTAGTCTTAGTAGTCTAGTAGATAGTTTTATCTTTCATTTGTTGTTTGCTTTACACCTACCGACTTTCATCTCTGCTCCACCTTAAAAGGTTGACTCCTAGTGAATGCCTATGACCTTAAGTCCCACCATTGTACCATACATAAATTGTAAAATATACACATTTATACACCGCTATACATGAAAGAGCATTCAGTATCGACATAAAGCTTTCACTTCTGTCGTATAGTCTTAAGCACACACCGTTATTTTGTTTCCATACTTTTTTTTATTTATAACAGAACTCGATCCAGAAGAGGTGAAATGCCTAGACCTGTCGCTGGTGCGCAGCATCACCTTCCAGGACTTCATAGACGCGCTGAAGCGGATCAGGCCGTCGGTGTCGCCGCACAGCCTCGCCGCTTACGAGAAGTGGTCCGTACAGTACGGTGACTTAGGCCTATGAACCGAAGGGAATACAGGTAAACTATATTCAAACCAAATGATATGCGTTAAAAAAATGACTACCAGCCCCAAGTTGGAAATCTGCCCACAAATACCATTAGGTGTGTTCCGACAGTTGCACTTGAGAGTCAGACCCTGTACAGGCTTAGCGTGTCCACCAATTTGGACCGTATCGTCACTTAAGATCAGATGACCCTATACCGCCTATAGCGGTATGCCCATAAGGCTAAAAAAATAGAACTCGAACTAGGGTTGCCTATAAATTTTCAAATAATAAATATTTCCCTGCTTTTTCATACCTACTTTATAGGTTTAATGTTATGGCCACAATTTCACCTGATGTTAAGTGACGATGTGGCCCAGGATCGTAACAGTGCAACTACCGGAACACTATGCTATACTATGCACTATGCGGATGCTATGGTTTCATCCCGATGTTTTCTCTCCAGCCAGGTTCGAATAGTTCTGCAATCTCTTAGTCTTCATCTTTTTATGATTCTATTTATTAGTTTCGAAAAAAAAGTTGCTTATAATATATGCATTTGCGTGCAACTTGAAAGTAATCGTGAGAATTTCTGATATCTTAGCCTAAGTATACATTTTGGTTCTTAAGAACTACTTTCTTATACAATAGGAATAGTTTTGTAAAGAAAAAAACATTGTGAGCGACAATTTGCACTTTTTACAGGACAGCTTTTTCATTCCTAATTGAAAACTATTTACGATATCTCTGTAAAAAAGATATGACTTCTGTTATATAGCATTTATTAAAATAGTAACTACTTATATTCAGTTTCTAATTTCCAAAGACAATTTTTAGAAGGTTACAGTACAAAGAAACATTTAATATTTGTGGCGCTTACGATGTTTTCATATAAAAAGGCTCGGTATAGTATTTTATATTACATCATGCACTAATTATTGTTAATGAAAGGAACGGATAATGGGGCGGATGTTTTCTTCTAGATTATTTTTATAAATCGATGATTGCTCGACTTTAAGTTTTCGGTTTAAGGAAAACATCGCGGTGAAACCGTAGCATGGTGGTAGGGCTTTTTCTAATGCCCGCCTGGCTAGCTACCACCCTCAAGTTGAAAACCTGCCACCAAATATCTATAGGTGTATTCTGGCAGTTCCACTAGAGATTCAGTCCCTTCACTAGGTTTAGTTTGTCCACAATCTTGGGCCACATCATCATTTAACTGCAGGTAAGTGTATATTTATAAAGAATACAATTTTGAGCAAAAGCCAAACTTGGAATTTTTCTTTCAAACAATTGAAAATTATGTTTTCTTTAACAGGTATTGGCTACATCTGTAGTAGATGGGTGAGTCATTAAATATAGACTATATCATTAAAGATGAAAGATACAAATCGATCCGCAAACGATCAACTCGAATCGATTTATTTGCCGCTCGGTTAATTTCGAGAACCGAAACTAATTTATTTTCCGTCTTTGATAATTCCAATTTATATAATGAATAATATGTTTCTTAAATTTATTTAATACGATTATTAATTAATTAATTATTATTATTATTATTATTTTGTGTTATGAATGAAATTGTCCAAGAATGTGTTGTGTCTAGTCAAAGAGATTTTTTGACTGCGTTTCCAGTCCTGAAATTTACATTAAGACAAAAATTATATCAGAAATCATATTAAAGATTTTTGTGAAACGATTATGGAAAATTCCGTAATCATATTATGTCACAATAACTTGGGTGTTTACCTCTATTGGCATCTCTTTCTAACGTGCGTGTTAAAAAGAAATGAGTGCAATGAGAAATCGAATATGGGCTCGAATATTTGTATGTCGTTTTATTTTTGAAAAATGTTTTTGATCATCACTGTTATGATGCCAAATGCGTTATTTCATTAAAGAGATGTCTGCAAATTTATGTATAACTATTCAATAACATGAATTGTTTTGTAATATATTCTGGGAAAAAGGTATTCACCCACGTTCGATCATTTATATCAGGAGTTTGAACAATATTCTTCCATTAAATCCATGCCATTGTTGGGTTGCATTGTTGCATTTAAAATATAACCCGAAACATTACCGAAGCAGCTTTCGATGTTGTATAAATGTTTAAAATGTTGCTTGTGCGCTAAACGCTTCGTAATTGGGTCGGGTTATATTTACCCAAATGTGAAACCCGTCCTTTGAAAAACTCGACTCTTATGTCATTTTCGATTATCTACAAAAGCGAACTCTTTTACGAGTGACGTCGAAGACAATTGCATTATCGTTGAATCGACTGTAATTAATAATTGTTACAATAGTTTATAGTACAAAATGCGGCTAATTTTCTCAATGTCTTAACTATAAATTGTCAATATGAGATAAATGCCGATTAAAATAACGAAATTTATGTAGGTATGTATTACTTCTGTTTCTCGCCTTTTATATAGATATAATTACTATTGGATTATACTTATGGAATCAGATTTTTGTATAAAGTCAGTTACAAATTGTCAGGGAATCGGATTTTCATATAAAGTTTGGTAGAAATGGTCAGAAATTAAGTGAACGCCGATTGCCGAATTTTTGCCTTGTATTATGATTAGTTTATAGTACAACGCGCTAGATGACGAAACAGTCTTTATAATTTACGATTATGGATTTTCCATGTAGATTGAGTTATAATAACAGAATGAGATTTATGTATAAAGTCGCTAAAAAGTCAAAAAGTAGATGAACGCAAATTTACAATTATATATCTGTTATGTCGATACATTTATGCTACGTTCTAGATGACCAAATTACCTGTCACTTATTCTTATCGACTTTTCACGTAAATATAATCACTATTGAATTATATTTATCGAAACAGATTTCTGTATAAAGGTAGTTAAAATCGTTAAAAATGAGATAATTGTACAATCTATATTGCTGATTAATTTTCAATAAAACATTGTCTTTCTCTCTTATATTGTTCTCAACTTTTCTTATACTAATACATAATTAAATTATACTACACTTATGAAATCAGATTTCGTTATAAAGACATTATAATAGAATTGATATTTGTTTCACTCTGAATAAGTGGACGCAGCAGCTATGCAAAATATATTCAACCTATATTTTTATTATTGTTATAGAGTTTTTCTGAGCATTATTACTTTATATTTCTTGATTATAATACTTAATATTTGAAAACTACGTACTAACTCATTATTCTAATGAATAAAATTATTCTTATGACTAAGTTACCATGTTCGATTCTCTTTTGCATAACTATATCTATATGAATTTAAAACAAAGCGACATTTTTTACCTCAATGAAATATCAATTCCAAAAACCGCTGAACAAAATATAATGTAATTGTTGTACAAAATATATTTACCTGTTTTTCATATAGTAAAATACCTCACAACTATATGAATATGCGTGTAATTTTATTAATGTAATCAATGAATTTAATTGTAATTACATTATAGTTTAGTGGAATTATAAAATTTTAAGTGTTTGTTTGGTAAATTGTCGACAACTCTACGATATATGATATGTATATACCAAGCATCGACAATAATGGATTTCTGCGATAAAATTAAAGATCAACATTTTTTGTTTTGCTGGGATTTATTAAAGTAATGCATTGATATAATAAGTAAAATAATATCGACCAAGTGAAAGATAAAAGTAATGGTAATTTTTGACAATTTTATTATATACATACATATATTATAAATATAAAGAATTGTGTTTTACCGAAGGGGAAGCGTTTCAGTTTTTAGGGTTGTCGATTTTGAAAATGTTATTTGTAATTTTAGGCTTAAAATCACCCAGTGTTAAATCGTTTTTATCGTCTCTATGTTTGTAAGATTTCAATTCCTGACATTGGCAGGTTTTTATTTAACACTGCCGCGTTTAATACAAGGAATATGTTACACATTTTTTTTTAGTTTTCAGTCCTTTAGTGTGTCGTTTGCCATCAATTTATTTTATTTTTAAAATTTCTTAATTTTTCTATTTATACTGATAAATGTTAACCAATTTCGATGTCTCCTTTCGGATGAACCCTATATGATGTATGAAAGGGGTGTTATAACTGTTTTTTTGTTTTTGTGTTTTGTTAGCTGTAAATTGATATATACGTATTAAAATTGTTGCCCGCGTACTTATTATATTCTAATTATGTTGATGATATTTAATTATGTTTTATTTATGTTTCTTGCCTTGAATGGATTTTATGTGTTATTTGTGAAGTAGCTTCGAATCAAATAATATGCTGCATATCTTATGAAATACATGTATGTTTTGATATTATAAGGCCGTTCGACAGTTGCTTGATATATCAATCAAGAACAGCTAAACTCAACCTTTTTGTTGTAGGGCTGCAAACATGTTTTAGACATGGTGTCGCGGGTTGCAAACAAAAAATATTTAGATAATGGTGTTCTTAGGTTTTACAGGTCCTTAGGTTATTTAAAATAAAGTAATACCAGGTGAACCCAACACAAAAGCCCGGCGGGCTGCAGGTTGAGTATAGCGGGTCTAGAGTGATAAATCAATGGCGCGTATGACAAACACTAATAATCGAGGATCGGAATATGTAGATTATATTTATTTAACTTCGAGGAAGTAACCTTTTCATAACGCAATACCCATTAGAAACATATGACAACCTCTAAATATGAAATGAAGGGATGATAGCTTAGTGGTATTGTGTACGGACTCTACGTCAAGTGACGTCAGTTCGAATCTATCTACAATGAGCTAGCGGTTTCGGTGAAGGAAACAATAGCAAGATGGTAGGGCTGTTTCTAATGCCCGCTTGGCTACCAACCACCCTCAAGTTGAAAATGCCACCAAATACCAATAAGTGTGCTCCGGTATTTGCACTTGAGAGCCAGTTCCTCCACAGCGTGTCTACAAACTTGGGCCGTATCGTCACTTAACATCAGGTGAGATTATGGCCACAACGCTAAACCTCAACTATAAAAAAAAGATAATTAACATACTTTCTCTCGAGGAAGTAATCTAGGTTATGACTCCCGGAATCTAGCTACGGATGTCTACAAAATAATCGTAATTGATCCGGTTCTGATTGGTTTCCAATAATATGTGATTATAAGTGTTATAGGGTGTTAGATGTCTACCCAACTTTAGGGACCTTCATATACATGGGGATAAACATGTATGCTGGGGGATATATGCTGTTATAAGATTTGCAGGCCTTACCTTTTGGATGTTGTCGTTGGTTTTGAATTATACTAATTACTTACTATCAAGTACTATGCATTCGGTTAGCTATGGACAGTATATTTTATAAAGAATTGCATTAGAAGTAAAATGATTATTTGAACATTTCTAGGCGAAAAATGTTACTTTGGGTAATTATTAATTATATTTTAAATAAATTTTGTTACTCGATAAATTGGATCTCCTTCGGCTATTTGAAACATGAGGTCTTACCGTTTCGGATATTTTTTTATCGAATATATAACAATTTCCGTTAGAGGTACGAAGTCACATAATAGTAATTATTATATTCTACACGTACGTATGATTTTGTTTATTTAAAATTATGTAACACGTACTTTAAAGTGCTTTAAATATATTTTAATTTTTTATGTAACAGCTATTTTTTTAAAGAAAGGTAGTATATATTTATGAATATTAATTCTTTCCTCGTAATTTCGGTACTATACCTATATATACTATACATATTCCGATCTTAGATTAGAAATGAACAATATTCCCGCAAAGCGTTGAAATGGTTTTAGCGAGTAATTAATTAATTATTACAACTAGTTGAAAGTACCATGATTTCTTTTAGCGTATTTTAGAAAAAACTGAATCTTTGTCTCAATTTTTTTTGTAGATCGTAGCGAGAGCTAATAGTCGAATGTCTAGCTAGAATACAGTTAGTGGTTGTACGTAGGTACAGTTAGCTGTGAACACACAAAATGATTTGCTCAAAACTATTTTTTTACACGGTCACGTTTGAGCGTAACATTTGAAATATATTTTCATAAACGCTAATATATTATGTAATGATAGAAAATTAAAAATTTATATCTCTTGAATTATTTTTTTCGGTAATATCGTCTATAGGACCACGTAGTTTATTTTACTAATATTTTTGGAACCATCGAGACTGGTTTTTATGTTAATGGACATCAAACAGGCAGACGATCCATCTGACGATAAATGTTTAACGTAACCTATGGACAGCCGCAAGCAACACCCAGAAGTATTACAGCCATGTTACTGTTCTTGACAGAAATAGCTGGTTCTCGTGCACTATGCCGGAACACAAAGGCTCATACTGAACCTTTATTTTGCGGCAGTCTAAACCCGAGGGTAGTCGCTAACCAGTCAAGGATTATGATTAACAATCATGACCAAAACCAAACGTGGGAGCAACAATCGCCAGAGCCTCTTCGGTTACTCGGCAGAGTGCACGCGTGTAGGTGTGGTTACCTTGGATAACTTAGATGGTATTGGATACACTTTACACCCCAATCATATCTATTATGGTAACTAGACAGCTGTAGTATATTTAACACCAAGAAATAAAGCTAACAATCATTTTAATCATACAATATCAATCGATCGCTAATTATTTGCTGATTTATCTGTGATTATGAAATTGAAAATAAACATCTGATTATTTCAAATTGTCACGGTTTACCCAACGATTGATAAAATCATTTCACGGGTTCAGCAATTTGTCGCGTAAAGCACAAATGATTTTTCTGTGTATGGGTGTGCTTTGTTTCCTTGATTTATATGTTTCTAGAGAGCTACGTGACCCAGCGCTGGATCCCTAGCACGGGTGATGTCTTTAAAACAATATTTTTACCTACCGATATTTCTTAACGTTTTGATTTTACCAGTAAATCTGTAAAAAATTCTCGATGGTTCCATATAGCTTTAAAATCAAAATATTAGACTTCTGAAAAAAAAATGTGGCCATAGATTGAGTGATTGGTTTCGCTTTTACTACGTAGAATATGGTTAGAGTTGCATCGAAGGTATAACATTAAATCAAAAGTTGTAAACAAACTACACTTAATTTGACCCTTAAGTTTTTTTTGCAATATATTTTTTACAAGAATAAATGTACATCATAAACCAATCAATTATAAATATATTTATCTGTCTAAAATAGTGGAATTAGTACTTACTTGATTACAAATAGGATGACTGAAGATTATTTTCAATGCAGTAACAAAACCAGGATATTAAGTAACCAAGTTGTAAACTAATGTAAATTAGAAATATGCCTTTAGTTGTATATTCTGACCTTATACGCTTAAAACTATGTATATTTTATGTTTATATTTATACATACATATGTACATTTATAACTTACTCTTGGTGTCTTTTCTCTATATATTTGCATAAAATATATAATATTCGAGGGTGTCATAACAAATATACTACCACGCATTAATTGCATTGTATTAAACTTTGAAACCTGTGGAACATTAAAAAAAGTCGTAGTTCGTTGATTTTATTCATGTCTTAATTAAATAGTAGCTCATAAACGTTAGTAAGCTTTGAAAAAAATAATTACGATGAAGTTATTTTACATGATGGTAGATATTTTCTAATATTGAAAATCATTCGCCAAGCATAGTTGCATTTGAGAGTAAAGCAAGGAACTTAGCGCGTTGTCTCGACAAGCTAAATTGTCACTGAAATATTAATGAACCTATACACATATTAAAACATATTGAAGTAAGCCGTAAAACGCACTTTAATAAAATAGACATTTGTTATGAAACTCTCGAATTAAATATTGCCAATGAATATTACACAAATTTTCTACGAAGACAGCGACATATAGGTTAGTGTGAAGACTAGTAGATACTTTTACATGTAGTTAAAATTATTATAGATTTAAAATATGTTTCGTCACGGCGCGACATGCTCGAAGAAATCATTGAATTATATTTATAGAATAAACAGCATGGAAAGTTCTAGAATAATAATGTCACAGTTATTTATACCGGTTAGCGTGTGATATAACGTAAACAAATGCGATCATTAGTCCTACAAATAATAGTAATAAATAGCCCAATATTGGATGTATACAAAGTTGCGTTTATAGAAATAAGTTTTAAATTGACATATAAAAAATTCAATACTTCTTAAATTGTGTCACTTGAATATTTTGGTCAAAGGATTTATATTTCACTCAGCCATAGACTTCGCTAGCATAATAATATATTTAAACGTGCTGGGACGTTCAAAATTAGGGTATATGTTTTATGTGGGAATCCATAAAAGAATTGGTGGCTTAATTTAAGAAAATCTGTTAGTTAATAATATAACCGTCTACCACATTCAGTTATAGATAAGAACCATCACAAGTACACAAATATTCATAAAAATTGTTGAATTCCTTTATTAGAATAATTACGGAGAAACGCACACCCTATATATTTTATATACATATAAAATGGGTTTGAGTGTATGATCACGCTTGTTTACGTTCTTTCGCATGTAAATATAGCTACCTAGATATGCCATTATACGATAGTGTTACCAGTTAATAGAATTAAAGTAGTGTGAGTTATAATTATTTATGGCTTATTAAGTAGAAATTGTAATTTGAATTCGTGTTTACAAAGCTCGCTATGCATTTATCGTTTTAAACCTTTTTTGAATTTAATCTTCTTGTGGGAGGTCTTTGAAAGTCTGATTCGCACGACCTTTTTATGTGACGCTATTTCGGGAAAAGTCGGCTCGAAGCGTCTAAAGGAGCGAAAGATATATAACAATATTTCACTTTTGTCGTGTGGGCTTAAGCACGCAGCGTTTTTTTTAGAAAGGCACTGTTTAGACAATTTTTGTTATTATGTGTTTCACATATTTTAATGTGATGGAAACGCATATAATCTGTGCGAGCAATTTGAACAAAGTAAGTTTATTAGCACAATAATAGTAAGTGTTTAGCGAGCTTGTACCAGTTTTTATATTATCTCTGGAATTAAGGCAAGTGTGCAAATAATAATGATATGATGAAACAATAATAAAGTTGTGATTTTGGAAAATTGTTTTGAGAAAAACCTTGGTTGTGTTTTTTTATAATAGTTTTCAATATCGTATCCGTATTGATCTGTCGTTTGATTGTTTTTTGAAATTGCTTATGTGTGACCCGTTAGCTGATTCGACGTATATATTAGTAGTATTTGTTAATTTGATTGTAATTGAACATGAATTCGCTACGTAAGTACTAACGTATTTTGTAACCGCATATCGCTAGCAGATATGGTTAAATTTCGGCTTCCACACGTCAAATAAATTTTATGAATCAGATATACGAAACATAATCTAAATTTTATATTTTATAAGCAGGTATTTATAGACTTATGTTATCGTTTTGCTCTTACAAAATTTCTATTACTTCGTTACTTTACAAAAGAAACTTATGCAAAGAATTATTGTAATTAAATTCCTAGTTCTTCTATTAGCATTCCGTCTGATAATTATATTCCTCAATCATTCCAATAATTTCCCAACTTCAATAACCCTAACCTACAAGGGTTCTATGCATCAATTGCATATGAACGTAAGCTCGGGTTCAGTTTATAAAAAAGGCCTCCTCAGGATTGATTATGATCTGAAAATTTCAATGTAGTTATACGACAACTTATGGAAAAACTATTTTAAAAGGTAAAAATTTTTTTTTTAATAACTGGGTTTCAATAGAATATTGCTACAGCTTTATTATATAAACATTACAATGTAGATACGTGCTTACTAATGAGTATGATAAATTAATAAACTGTAAAATCTTTTAATGCCTGAAGACCAAGAAAATACGTATAAATAGTGACGTTATAAAAGCTATTATTTCATACTAATGCGATTAATTAATACTGAAGCAAACGCAGAACATTTACAGATGTTATCCATTTCGTTTTTAGCAAATGAAAAATAAATTTCGAAAAATAAACTTAGAAAAATAAAATGCTTTTGTAGCATTATTTTAATGCCTAAGAGTGCAGCAGAATTTTAAGTATTGCAAAAATATGTTAGGGTACTTTAAAAAGGACTTAACCCAAGATTTCTGGGAAAGGGGATATAAAAATACTTCTTATATCTGATCGGGTTACAGTTTTTATATAATACGTATGTTTTTTGTAATTCTAAATCGTTTTAAGCTTTGCAACGCTGTGATATCGATAACAGGAACCAAAATGCCTTTATCTCTAGGCGCCAATACATACGAACCTTAAAAAATGTAACAATAAAATTACGAATTTATATAATTGCATTGATTTGAAGATGTTTGTACATTACACTGACAATACGTAATATTAAGGTCTTAAATTGTGCATTCATGATGACTCTTAAGTTCGACCGTCTTCAACCTGTCAATTATCGAATATCCAAATTATCAACCGATTCTGAGGTCATTTCACGAATTAATTTAATTGTTATAATAAAATTTCATTTCAATTTTTAATGCGAAACAACTCTAAATATGTTCGGTATTAATGACTTGGTTAGTCATTACCAATCGCTCTGTTTTCCTTACTCTCTTTGATGACACCTGACCCCGTGGTCAACTGAAATATGGAGTGATCAGCGTCCACACCACATTAAGCAAGACTAAAGTAAAGAAATTTTTAGAAATGTCTTATGTTTCACCTTAAATAAGCATTTAGTTGAATTATAAACGTGGTTTTATCTTTTTATAACATAATAATAATATTTTATTTTTATTTATTAATGTTGAATTCAATCATTTAATCAATTTATATTCAATTTTAATTTTAGTTCGATTAAAGCTGTAAAATAGGACTAAATAATTCTTTAACAAAAATGTATGAGGTATTTATTTTATTTAATTTGAGATAATAAGCTCAATTAATTATAACCATTTTTAGTTATAAAGACTGACGTAATATTAGTTGTACTTTAAATTGATTTTTTAAAATAAACATTATTAATTCTAATTTTATTTAATGTATTTATCTATGCATCTAACTGTTTTTATTTATAACTAAGTGAACGTTTACTTTTGAAGTCTCGAATTGTCAGTGTAATAAATATTATCTGATAAATTAACATAGTTATGTATGAGCTTTTTAACAAATAAGCACTACCTACGACTGATTGGTAAACGATAATATTATTTAAAAATATTTCGGAACTTTGAAGCTGAAATAAACGTCTAACTATGTATAAATGCGCTGCATTGTGCTTTTTATATAATTTTATATGGGATACAATATTATACTTTGTCAATTTTGTCTGGAATTATAATAGAGACCTAGTTAGCTTGAGCTTCCATACTCCTCCGGGTATTTTTCTTCTTAGAAAACGATTCGCATGAACACTACTGTCAGATGTAAATAAAAAATCTTGTCGAAAACGGGTAATTTTTATATACTATATTACACAGGAACAAAAGATAAACAGCGACAAGTAGTCAAATCTATGCAAGTAAAATTTTTTCTCCTTCAAATAATAGGAACTGTTACATTAATATTATTTTTTCAATTTTATTTATAGCCAAAATAAATAAATTAATATCTAGGAATTGCAACTTAAAAGTCAATGGTAGAAAAACAAATTATTTTGCGTATAATCTGTTATCTGTAACACTGCAACACTGCGCGCGCCATCTAATTTTAGTTAACTGTTCGAAATAGTATGTAGACATCATAAATTATATATACAAGCTAATATTTACGTGTCCGTCTTTCGTACATTCAAGCAAACTGAAACTCCGGTAGAACTGACACTTTATACTGTTAGTACTGTCTTTCCGATTACATTTCCGATTTAGTAATATCATAGATGGCGCGAGAGTTGTTTCACCAGATATATTTCATACAGTCTTCGCAGTTTTCAGCATAGTTTAATACTGAACCCGATGTAGGATCTACATTCTATGTACTTCTCTATAGGTTCTAAGCAATAATAAAAATACAATAAAATTCTATAAGCGGTATAGAAGTTTTATAAGTCCAGACACGATACGTGGAAAAACAAAAACATTTACATATAATTAAAATGACGATTAGCAGATAATGAATAATGTTCAAGAAGCAAACGTATCGGGAATTGAATACAGTTTACAGCTAAATAATGCGTGCAAAGTTTTACTTGTCAATTAAAAGGAAGGCATGTGCTATGTGATATATCTGTGTTGCTTTAAGGTCTCGAATACAAGTTTTGTATCAATCGAATTAAAATTCTAAAACAAGGTTGTAATGAGTGATTGTTTTTGACACGTTTCGCTTTTATGCTGTTATAGTTAAAATTTTTTTTGTTTGTTAAAGCGCACGAATTTATGAATTCGACTAAGTGTTTGCTAGTTAAGATGTTGTGTGTTACAACAAGTGATAATAAATATTCTCCCAACAATAGATATATGCAATAGATTTTTAAAATCACCATGAAATACGACTACCCTCTTTAAGAATAGGTTTTTTTAATGGAGCGTATTCTGCGCCTGTGGTCTCATCGATCACATGCTGCAGCTGATGATATATTATCTGTGCGTTCATTCTGTCAAAGACTATTCTGTTGATGACATGGCGCTATGAGTCAAGTTTAGGTTTATATTTGAATCTATAATTTTAACTCAATATATTGCGTAAAATAGATGGAGTTTTGTATGATGACGTTTGGGTTTGGGTAAATAATTGAAGGGTTTATTTATGTGAAACAAAAAATATACAGTTAATTCAAGCTGTCACATATAAGCTATCTGGTCAGTTTATTTTGTTAAAGCTTGATTCGCACTTGATACTTTATTTATTTTTTCTTCACGTGGCTTTGACAGTATTTAATATCAAGACACTATAATAAAAGTAAGGAGAACATATTTTAATGTGATGTTGTGCATCGTATGAATTATGTGTTTTTGAAAATCTATAACGTGTTTTGTGTGGGAGCAATTATGAAATGTATTTTTCCATAATTGTAATATTAATAATAGACTAAGCACACTTTTGCCTAAAATATCGTGAATGTACACTACGCATATGTGATACACGGTTTACAAATAAACGATTAATTCGTGACGTTGTTTTATTTGTTGTTCGTACGATTCAGCACTGCAAAGTATGAATACGAGCAGCGTAATATCTGAAAAAAAAATAACAAGGAAATTTAAGGAGAAGACTAGATTATTGTCGTTTGAAATTCAAGAGTCTTATTTTATCCTTGGTAAGTTTTTTACTGCCATATTATCTGGTCACTGGCATCATATTCCTTATGATAACTGACTAAACCTACAAGGGTATTTTTTTCGTAAACGCATTTCTCGCGTAATTGCGACACGAAAGAGTGTCAAGCGCCCACTATTACCCACTACAAACATTATGGCGACATTTCGATCTTTCGTGTTCCCAGAGACGTGATCAGGTTTCACACTGTTTGTCAGTGGTGGATTTACACATTTGCCGCCCGTAGGCTATTCAAATTTTGCTGCCGCTTCCTACCTCTACATTTATATTCCACATAGGATTACGTAAATTCTAGAAAAAAATAATCGATACAAAACTTAGATTCCAAGTGGTGAAACATATTATCTAGCAACATTAAGGTTTAGGTATGAATCATTTCAGTTTGTAAAAAACAATTTACCCAAATTAAATTAATTAAAATACCCAAATTTGCCGACTCTAAAATCTGCCGCCCTGGGTTCCAGCCTGCTCAGCCTATTAGTAAATTTAATCCACCACTGCTGCTTCTAGTCATCCAACTTCGGAGACTGGTTGCAGCTAACGGAACATACCCATACATGCTAAAGTGTGGTAGGTAGAACGTGTACCTTACAAACAACACACCGTAAATCACAAAGAACTACGTACAGACAAAAAATTATGCACAAACCACTCTTTTTTTTGTGGTAAAAAAATCTATTTACGGACTTCCTCTGGCAATGCCTCTCGCCAAGGGACGTGTGGCACCTTAACAGGCACTCTTAAATACCCGCATTAAAGATCCATAGCTATTCTAAATCTCCCATAATATCAGAGATCTGGGACAACCGTCCCATTTCTAGATACCTAAAGAACCTAGTAATAGAAAAACTGACTTCGATAAACTTTCCTTGCATCTAAGAACTTCTAGTTGTTATTGGACCATGTTTCTCAATCAGAACCGATAAAGAAACAGCACTGTTATGATGCTTTTATTGTAAGTCAATATGATACTAACTGTAACAAACGTCGGTCGAGACAAAGGTATGTAATGACCAGCTTTAAAGATGATAGGTCTCTTCATGCGCTCCATTGAAATACACAGCGCTCGTCTAAACTTCAAGTTCTGGTCGTACCATGGACATTGGTATAATTGCTCACGCAATTCTTCGCTCTGGAAAAAATATCATTACCCAATTAAAAACAAGTTGTTAATATTGTGCTCTTAAATATATCATTTATTCGATGCTAAAATGTTGGATATGATTCTACATAATGTGTTTGGCCGACTAGCCGATTAGTTGGTTATAAAGAGACCAACTTGTCGGCCAAGCTGATCACAGTTTCTGGGATTCCTGTGAAACCTCGTTTACAGCTGATTCGCGCGCAAGGCAAAACCGTCGTAACCTATTTTGTTTACTTTGTTTTTTGTACGGGTCAGAGTGGTGTCTCTGGAGTGTTTTTTTTTTTGTAAATATAATGCTGTATAATAATGTAATTGTTGTTCAAAGTAAAATTTAATTATGTCACGAAGAAAGTCTTGTATATGCATCTTTTTAACAATGGCATAATTATTCCCGTAAATTCAAGTCTAACCAATGCCAAATAATAATTTGTCGTGGTGGGCAGGGAAAACAGACAATACAAGTATGAACAGTCAAATTAAATACCGACATCCAACCCTGATACTTCAGTTAGGTCAATCAAATGTACAAACACAGACGATTCCTCCCAGTCGCTGTTGCAAATACAAACTACCTACAACAGTTCCTAGCGAGTAATTTTGTAAACTGATTACCAAAGGAAAGGTCGCTTTCTTTTAAATTTGAAAATGTGTAAGACTGATGATAACAAGTGTATTAATAAACGATCAGGGTTTGTATTTAATGTAAGTCCTCCTACATATATTTTATTGAAAAATACATACAAAGTAAGAAGCCGGATAGTCAGCGCTCTTTGCCGACTACGATACTGGTTGTGTAGTCTGCTTTACAGACTAGTTACCGATTAGTCGGCACATCTTTAGTCAGAATGCTACAACCAATTTAACTTATTATCCATATTTTAAATTAGCTAGACCATTTTTATAACGCGGGGAAATTCATCAACTCGTACCCTCCTAGCCCGGGGGGACTGGAAAGGTTACGCGGAACTCGCTCGACGCTAGCCACCGGAAATACCCATTAGAACCCAACCGACATCTGTCGCCTTGCTGGGGTGACACGGGTTCGAACTTGCAATCACCGCGTTACCCCGGCAACCAACCTGGCCTGATGGTAATGTGTCAACTAAAATTTCGTAACAGTAATCGGTTGTATCCGTCATAATTAAGATATAAATATGTGACAGAAAGTGCCAGATTTGTAAAATATCTTAAGTACGGAGCATCAGATGGGGTACAAGGTAAGTAGGAATAATAAAATTAATTAAATATAATTACCCTGGCCGTAAGTTCGTTACCGCACCAACAGTAGAGGAACAGTTGTGACAACATCGTAACCATGTAGTTCAACATCGAGAAGAACTGTACACTATTGTGCTCCACCTGGCATGGGTTAGTTGATTTGTTAAGATTTTTGAAGTGAAAACTCTAGCCCCGTTTTACGTTCTTTCTAAATACTGAACGCAATCGCATATGATGTTAAGTTCCGATGAGGTCCAATATGGTGAACATGCTGTCTAGTAAAGAGACTAGCTCTCAAGTACAACTGTTGGAATACACTTATAGTGTTTGGCGACAGATTATCAACTTGACGGTAGCAGCTAGCCACGTAAAAGTAAATGTAACGTAAACATTAGTAAAAGCCCTACCACCATGCTATGGTTTCGTCACGATATTTTCCTTCACCGAAAGCTCTAGCTCATTGCAGATGGAATCGAACGTCTATTGACGCGGTATCATCGCTGTATATAGTCTGTACCAATCAACATAGTCTTTATTTCTGTCTATGTTTTCAATGACTACATACTACAACGAATGTCGCTAACAAGCCTCAAATTTGCTTGATGGTTAGCCAACACCATTGCCTATACGCGCTTGCGACACTGAAGATATCATACATTGCTTACCTTAAGCTTTCACGTTGTTCAATCAGCTTTGAAAATCACACTTACGGCAGAGTCATAATACAGATTAGTTGGATATGATCTTTACAACTGCTTGAAGTGAAGGTAAATCTCCGAATTTTCTTTTTACTCCACCTCTCGATCATCAAAGTGACAGGTTTGAACCGTATGATATTTATTCTACCAGCCCAGTTTTTTTTTGTTGCCGAACGTTACAAGATAGAAAATTTAAAGGTATCCTAGCTATACTGTTAGTAATACAATAACACCTACTTACTATTGAAATTCGAATTAAAATGTTGCAAATTATAGCTACAGTTCCGCTCAACTGAAAGAATATGTTCGCGTGGTAAGTGTCTTCAACTATCTCGATAAACCTGTGGGAAAAGCGCATTTTATAAGTTATCAAGAAATTTTCGAAGCAGGTCTCAGTTCTCAGATGGTATTAAGTAAGGATGTGTAGACTAAAAGAACTGTGCAGGTTGTCTCTGATAGTACATGCAGGTAGGTTTACTGGATAATTCTGTAACTAAAAGAATGATAAGCTTCACACTGTTTACATAGTGGTATTGAAAAACAAAATAACTTTATTCAATTTAGATCCTGGAAAGGCGCTTATGAACGTGAAAACTACCACCGGTTCCGAAAATTACCCAGTCATCTAGAAGAACCAGCAAGAAACTCGATCTGGTTATACTTTTTACGTAGATACATACTTAAAAAAAGATAGAAATTTAAATAATAGATTTTAGCGGATGCACATTTTGGGTATAGATTTCTAGCAGACCGCTCCGATCTCCAAAATTTCCTTCATCAAAAACGGTGACTAAATCAACTAAAGCCGTGACCGAAAACAATAGTCCAACACTTTTTTATTTTGTTTATTTGAAACACCAACAACATTTCATTACATACATAGGGAAATGATTCTATACAAAATATACTAATAAAATAAATAATAATTCTAATCTAAAAGCAATCATAATCATAGATTTGTGTGCTGCAAACAAGTAACACAGTTAAAATATTACAAGCTAATAGTAAAATGACTGTATTAGCCACATGTGCGGAGCTATTTTCCTTTTTTGTAGTTTTCTTATTATATATTTTTTACTATTTATTAAGACTGTTAGTGAGGTGTCTAGATCTGAGGGTTTGAATTTAATTTTGTAAAGTGATAGCATTCTATTCAATGGAGCATAAAGCCACAAATTTTTTCGGTAATAATTCGTAACGAAAATATTAAAACTTGAAGCCTTAGGCAGCTTATTTGTTATAACCAACCTTACAATGTTCTGATGTTGCTGAACGCACTCGATAAACAGTTTATTGTATTTATTTTGTTTAATTTCTATTTCTTCAACTTTTAGTGTTAAGGGCACATTTTCAACCTAAAAATAAAATAATTTAGTATCCGAAACTAATTTCATTAAGAGTAATAAATGTGCAATACCGTAAACAGCTTTAATTTATTAATGCCAGTTAATAATATGTAGACATCATTTACGCAAAAACCTTTTATCCACTAAAGCTCGATTTTAATAATCACGCCAGATATCTTTCGTTCGTATACATCGCTATAAACACCAAATACTAGTTCATACTTCTATTGTTTCCCACCTCTGAGTGCAACTTCTATTTGTATATACCTACAAATACCACTTTAGAGCTTCTTATTATCTATTTATGGAAATAGACCATTAACTAATATAATAATATAAATAAACACCATTAACTAATTAGTGTCACTAATTCAAAAGAAATTGGCTGTGAGTAACCAGCGGCTATGTGATCGATATTAAATTGGTTTTATGCATTGTATAGTATCTTATAATATATAGAATAGTCTGCGTATTCGTGCATCAGATCTACAATGCAGAAGTATAAACATAAGCTATTTATATAGAATTATTCTTAATTTATTTACCATATTCACTTTCTCCATAATAATTTGAAGTTGTGCACATCCGAACATAATCATACACAATGCGACACTGTCGACGCCTATGAACAGCAATGCACTTATGTATATACTCAGCATTTGATAGAAGTAACCCAGTTCGTAACCAGGCGATTGTTCCGGACTTATAGGCATCCTGTAATGTTAGCGTTTAATAGAATATACTACGGAGACATTATTATTAATTAATATATTCAATATTATGACGACGCGTCAAAGGGGGTGAGCTTTCGTCGAGAAAAAATGTCGTGAGAAAACTATAGTATTGTGGTAGGGCTTTTCTAATGGCCAACTGGCTAATAATAACCCTCAAGTTGAAAATCTGTCGCCAAATACATATAGGTTGATATGTTCCGGCAGTTGCACTTGAGAGTCCCTCCACTAGACTGGCGTGTCCACCGTCTTGGGAGCACATCATCATTTATCGTTAGATGAGATTGTAGCCGTAATGCTAAATTTATACAGTATAAATAAGGACTTTTAAAGCTAATTATCTGCGAAGTAAGACTAATTTTCATCGTGTCACGTCAGTATCTACTTCAGCTCGATCCATAGGTACTTATATGTATATTCATAAATTTAAAAAATTGTTTACCAAATCTTAAATGGGAAGGATCTGTGAGCGTAATCGTCAAATAATGGTATCATAGCCCATAGTGTGCACGTTGTTATGGCGCTTCCCAAAAAGAACATACATAGACGCTTTATTATTCCAGATTGCTTTCGTAAAATCCTTGAACAAAATAAACATAACGAAACCTTTACATATAATAAAGTTGTAAGTGAACCAGACTATACACATACAGTGGTTAAAGTATTTAATTTTGAATTTTTATCTTTTAGTATGTATATTCACTAGTTTATCATTAATAAAGTACTGGAAAGACTTTGATGCAATTTGGGACGGTTCATACTATAAACAGTACATATTATAAACGTATAAAGTGTTTTTGGTCTCATAATACAAAAGTCTTCTTAGGCGATAAAAGTTAATAAAATGTAATAAATGAACTCTTTTAATTATGGCAATGTAAACCAAGCTTCAATCGGTAATCTAAAAAAATATATGCTCAATAATAGATATCATGTACGCAAAGTTGCTAAAAAAAATCTTAAAATTATAGCAAATATACTTAAAATCGACGCAAACGCAGTTGCAAGCGTATCTACTTAGTTGTACATATTTGCGTTATCATTATATTTTTTCAGATAAATACATTATTGTTTAAATTGTCCTTTTTTGTTACGATACACCTGACATAGTTTTATTAAATCACTCGATTTTACGTGCGGCTGGGCTCGCGTTAATATAGATTTTGTTAAACAAATCGAATGACGCTATAAAAAGTTTCATACAAAGTTTACCCCTCTCTTTACCCACTTCCAATAAGTTTTTGTGAAAAAAGTAGCCTATCACCGTCTCAAGTTTTCCATCTATCTCTATACCAAAATTCATCATAATTGATTAAGCAGTTTAGACGTGAAAGCGTAATAAACAAACTCACATTCGTGTTTATAATATTAGTAAGGATAAACAACCTTTTTAACTACATTTAGTTGTATAACAATAGGTAGATAAGATCAATTCAAACACTTTTGCAGAATAAGCGCACGACATATTCCCATTACACATTTGACCTCAATTTCACTTCACAATTAGTGCATCATATTTACATAAACTTTACATGATTTATGTACCGACTAATGTCAAGTTAGGTTAAGTGTTCACTGGAGTCCCATTTAGCAGCCTACTGACTTATAAAAAAACCCAAATATACCGTCAAATATACTAGATCCAGATGCTCACCTTTCCTGAACTATGTTTTGTGCTGAAAATATATCATTATCCATAAACTCTAACAGCGAGGCCAGCTTCTGCTTATTTGTCAGGAATACCGTGGTTTTGTAACAGACCGAAGCTTGCGTGACTAAGAGATAAGATGCCTCAGACACTGCATCGATGTCGCCCCACACATCTGCGATGTAAATTATTTCAAACAGAAGAAAAGAGTACTGCGTGATCATCACAATTATCAAATATATTTCGAGTAATAGTGCATTATTTGACTTTGGGAACCACATGCCGAACAATTTGAATATTTTCTCTGACCGATCTAAAAACAATTTAGTATTTTGTAACATCTTTATGGAAATATGAAGTGAAGCTCAGACGAGAAATAAAGACAATACAATCAAAGGTAATCATATTCTAGCCCTATTCTGTTAGAAACATTAATACACAGTTTGCGAAATGACTCTTTAATTGTTTTGTAAGAAAGCAGTTTTCGTATTTCTGAAGGCATCAATCATAAAGTCCCTTTAACCTTTAACTTCTGGTCCTATTACATGCTATAAAATATGAGATTATTATGAAGTAGATATTAATGCAAAAGTTTGTTTGTTTGTTACGCTTTCATACCTAAACGGCTGAATCGTAGTAGTAGGTTTACTGCGTAGTAGTTTTGACTTACATAAGCGCCTTTTTAAGGCTTAAATTGAGTAAAGATTTTTGATTTCATTTGAAACGGTTTTGATCGGTTTTGGGTATAGAGAGTGATAGCAATCATCAAATTTGTTTGACAAATTCAATATTAACACAAGTGTAACCGCATGTAAAATTTAGTTATAGCATAAATCCTTGCTAATATTATAAATACGAGAGTGAGTTTGTTCGTTTGTTACGCTTTCACGTCTTAAGCCGCTGAATCGATTATGATTAATTTTGGTATAGAGATAGATGGGAGCTTATACACGGTGATAGGCTACGTTTTCTCGCGAAAAACTTATTGAATGTGGGGTAAAGGAGGGATAGATTTTGTATTAAACTTTTTATTGAATCATAATTTTTCTTGACAAGGTCAATATTAACGAAACCGCAGGTATAAGCTAGTTAAAAATAAATGTGATTATCTTTTATACTTGTTTAATAAAATACCGAGTATTCGTCTTAGTGTTGTGTCTTAAATCCGCCAGAGGTAACTAATAAAATAACGATCTATCAAGTGCAATGCCGATCTATAATTATCAAAGTTAAGTTAACAACATAGTGAAATTTTGAAACATGAACCATCAAAATGAACTGGATTCTTGTTCTATTGTCTTAAATAGTCGTTTTTTTTCTAAATAGATTTACTGTTCTCAGTTGATGTCATTACATGTCTTCCTATTACATTTAATATGAATAGTGGAGAAACTGACTCAGAAGTGTAGCTATAATCAACCAGTGTTGATCAATGCCTTTGCAGGCAGGTATGTATCAGCAACCGTAGACGCACTGTTTGCCTGTCAGTGATAGTCTTTATATTTGGATTATATTGTACATACAATCAGTCATAGCACCGTCACTGTATTGGCTTTTTGATAAATAAAAAATAATAACAAATTATTTGTAGAAATATGTTCTTAACTCAGTTTGTTAGCAAACATCCCATATAAAAACACATTTTTACAATCACTTAGAACAAGATTTGAATCCGATTCACGTCAAATTAATTAGAAAGAAAATTTGATTGTGTATGGTTTTGTTAAAATTATAATAAAATGAAAACCTAAAATAATGAAAACTTACTATATTAAATTAGTATCAAGAATTGTAATTAAGCGCTTAACGTTTATAGTATGACGTCGTCCTTTTTGCCTTCGAAAGTTCTAATGATGTTTTGTAAATGGTTTTGTAATAACTTACACATGGCAGTACTAAATACAGTGCTATCGATAACAACGTTTAGTTTACATCCCTATTAACTATTACAGTAAGTATTAAATCTATCTATATATAAATTAATCGCCGTTGGTTAGTCTCGTAAAAACTCACAAAGGATTAAACCGATTTCATTCGTCTACATTTTTAAACTTTCTAATATTTTCTGGAAGGTTTGTAAAGAAACAAATATTTAGTCAATTGCTAACATAATTATATAATTGCAGGAAATCAAAAAATAAAAATAATGAAATATAAATTAATTAGTTACAAAAAAGTTGATAATTGTATTACTGTACATTTTTCAAAATGCCGTTATATTTCGCAATTGCCACGGAGTGATACAATAGTTTTACTTTCATTCTATGTAATAATGAGAAAACTAATTACTTTTATTATTTCAAATGTGCGACGAGCCACCTCACGTGTTAACCGAGCTGATGACCAGCTTGCCACAGATATTGAGAATAGCCGTATTGGTATATCCGTATTGCGTTCGAGAGTTACTGACAATAAAATTAGTTCAAATTGTATTGTGCAGGTTCAAAAGTAATATTATCACAATCGGTCCATTACGAAACTTAAATACGTAGGTAGCAAAATAATACAACTTTCTACAAGTTTTAAAATGTATTAAGAAAGCGTCTCAGTCTCAATAATATAATGTATGTCCGCAAAAACTTGCATAGGCTAGATTGTTTGAAAGACGGGCGTGACTTAATTACTAGAAATCGTGACAAACTGGTAAACTCATATTTTAGCTTCAGTAAGGCCAGTAAAAGCTTTTTAGATAATAGTTTTAGGTTTTATAACAAAATACCAAAACAAATTATTGATTTGCCGGAGAGTAAGTTCAACACAATGTCAGTAGAAGTTTTAATGTCAAAATGCTATTATAGAGTGGATCAATAAGGATACGATGGTGATGTCTGGAATAGACACCCCTCTTTGTGCACGCGTTAAAACCTATAGTGAATATATTTCAATATGTATGTTAAAAAAAATACTTATAAAAATTTATTATATATTTATAAATAACCAGGTCGAGTTTCTTGACGGTTCTTCTCGATGACTGGATTATTTTCCGAACCGGTAGCAGTTTTGACGTTCATAAGCGCCTTCTCAGGACCTATTTTTTATATTTGAGGTTTAGCGCTGTGGCTATATTCTCACCTGATCGTAAGTAACGATACGGCCCAAGTTGGTAGACACGCTAAACCTGTGGAGGAACTGGCTCTCAAGTGCAGCTGCCGAAACACACCTATTGGTATTTGGCGGCAGATTTTCAACTTGTGGGTGGTAGCTAGCCAGTATTAGAAAAAGCCTTACCGCCATGCTATGGTCTCGTCACGATGGTTTCCTCCACCGACAGCTCAAGCTCATTTTAGGTGTAGTGGATTCGAACTCACGTCCCTTGTCGCGAAGGCTTACACACTACCACTGAGCTATGAAGGCTTCTGTGATACATACATTGAATAAAGTTTATTTGATATGATTTAAATGTAAACTTCAAGATCTTTCATTACCAAAATACAAGACAAAACGGACTTTAAGAATTCCGAAAGATTCCGTTTATTTGTATTAACTAAACAGTTTTGAAAATATTTAGATACATTTTTTAATATATCTAATAGATCTGTGTATGAAACAATTCAATCATATAATAATTGACGAAAGTAATTCTCAATGACACAACTAGAATTCGTTTTAAACTACATTTAATTTATTTAATATTTAATGATGATTATAATATTAATTAAATGTATAAATATGAAAAGCATTATGAAAATAGTTCCAGCATAATAATGATAAACTACTTGTACGTCTGTTAATAAGAACAATTGTATAATAGTTAACTATGTGTATAAATAAAAATGATCCATGCGTTTTCAAACTATTCATCTGATTGTGACGAAGCTTTGATAGTTAACATGCGTCGACGATTGTTCTTGACCAAAAAACCATCATTTTTCATTGCAGTACATTCCGGGTTCAGCCGACTATGATAAAAAATAGTTGACTCAGTTTATCTACTTTTAGAATAACGTTTAAATTTTCAGAAAAAACGATTATTTGTCCTTTGTTTGATTGAGTACAGCAAAGTACGAGTACGACATACGTAGTATCTGTAATCACAATAAAAATCACATTAATTATATTATATTATATTTCAAATTTGAAGATAGACTACTATGGACAGAATAGGTAAATGTATGCGTTCTAAAATTGATTCTCAAATAAGGACTATGGTATTTAATTATGTCTAAGTTTAATTGATTTTACGTTTGGACATGCGTAAAACATAAACACAATGGCATCTTTACGTTATCCTCCGGTGTATTTTAATAGTTAATAATATTTCTAACTACCTTTTACCCGCGGCATTACTCGCGCGAATATAGATCCTGTCAAAGAAATCGGATAACATAATATAAAGTTTCAAAGTTTATCCCCCTCTTTATCTCACTTTCAAGTAACCGATCATCGTCTTCAAGGTTCCATCTATTTCTAAATCAAAATTCATCGTAATCGATTCAGCGGTTTAGGCGTGAAAACGTAACAAAAAAACAAAAAAATAAATATTCATAAGGATACGGATACTAACAGATACAAATGTCTGCCTTGAGAGTGTAATGTAGTGGCCGGCGCGCAGCACCATGGCACGGCTCATACGCATCATGGCGAAACATAAATCCCTCTTGAACTTTACATCTTGCTCATACCAAAGGCATTTGTATATTACTGTGTGCAAGTCTTCGCTCTATCATAAAAATATGTATATATCAATATTATTATTATAAAGCAGAACAGTTTGTTTGAAATCACTTATCTTAGAAACTACCAGTCGAATTACAAACACTGTATTTGTATTTCATAGAGAAATCATTAGCGAGCTTTTTTGCATATTTAACATCACGCTACTAACAATAAGAACAAAGCTGTGTTGAAAAAAGTTACAAAAACGGACGTTTCAGTTCCACGCGAACAAAGTCGCGAACACAATTAGTACATATATAAGGTATATATAGTTGTTTTGTCGCTCAATCATGTCATAACTTATCACGATAGGAGGATAAGGCCAAGGGAAATTTCAAATATAAATTTCAAGCTTAAACTTACGGTTGCTGTAAGTTCGTGCCCACACCAACAGCAGACAAACAACTGGCTGATCATCACAGACAGATAACTTACTATTGAGAAAAATTGTACACTGCGCCAATCCACCTGGAAACATACTGAACGTTTATTGTTGCATCCTATGTCATATAAGGACCAAGAATGAGTATTGAACTAAATGTATTCATAATTTTAGTTTGCAACGAAGACACTGCTGTCATTCACTCAAGAGAAACGAAATGTCATCAGCGCGACGTTACGTGCGGAGTAGTCGTGCCCACTATCTTCTATACATTAATACGTGAAGCAAAAACTTTGTGCTCCGTTTTACGAAAATTGCGCGGACGGAGAAGTATGAACTCTCGCACACTCATAGTTTATATAGAGGAGTGCAGATTGCTAATATTTATCTTAATTATGCGTAAAAAAATAAATGAAATCAATAAAAAAACATTACACACACTACCATGGACACAATACACTTATATACTCTATTGTTTATTGTTAAAATCTGTCGTCAAATTGAGAATAGATTATAGATTAATATTGTTTCTCGTTACTAATTTATTTACCACTAACACTAGTTACAATAAATATTGAGCCTAAAAATATAGCAATGCTCATACTTCAGGTTATCAGGAATCTAAATCATACCTAATCTAGATCGAGTGAGCGGACGTGTTCGCAGAGATTGGTTTAAAATAAAACTTTAGTCGTTTCCCAGTGAAATAAAAGTAATTATTTTAATAAGATTTGAATAACACTCACTACCAGAATACGTAGAGCTGACATGCAGATAATACCAACGCTACCAACCAGTTGAAATAATAAAAACGTATGGTATGCATTCTCAACAAGACTAGTAAATCTGAAACATAAGTATCATGATTAATGGACGGTCCCTATCAAGCAGTGGCCAATTGCTCTAAAAAAACTGGACGATTATCATAATTGCCCCGACATAACAGTCTAAATGACAACTAAAACCAAAAGTACATTTTCTGCCCACTTTTAACGTCCATTCCAGATACTTAACTAAAAAGTTTATTTTCAATGAAATGATTAAGGTTCATGGATAAAGCCAGGTAAGAATGAGTAACGCAGTCACTCTCGCTCTAAGATTAATGAATGGTCTCTACCAAGCAATGACGAGTTAGTCTAAAAAACTTGGCAATTATTGTCTTTGACTCAACAGTTTTCAGAACGTCTAAAGTCTCTTCTGCTCACTTTTGGACGACAATGAGGTATGTTCAACTAAAAAGTATATTTTAAATAATATTGTCTTGATTCAAGGGTGGGGACAAGTATGAGTGAGAATACTCAGACCCTTCCGCTCTAAAGCCGAGAGCTTGCTGATTTGACTATTACAAATTGTAAATAGTACAACATTTATTGCAGCATGCTAGTTGCAAAAATATAAATGCTTTTGACAAACAACTTTAAGATAATGTTATTGATCAATGAACTACAACAACATACATAACATTAGATGACCCTACGTTTACCTGCCTCACATCTTTCTTTTCTAAACGAAATCTTGGCTACATTTTTATCTAGGTGTACGAATTCTTTGTACAAACCATTTCCAAGAACCTTGGAAAACCTAAAACAATCACTTACCTCACAATAGCTTGATGATGTTTGATGCATTCAACTAGTATACAGTAATTCTCTGATAAAGTTCTCATTGCTAGGTTACCACGTTTTTCAATCGGCTTTATCTGTGTTTGTTATAGAGTGTTGAGTAAATATACATTAAAGAGGAAATTATATTAATTTAATTTATTTTTTCAAGCGAAACAATAACTTATAAATAGCACTTTGAAAGAGCATAGTCAAAAGACGCCATTCTTTTTCTTGTACCTTCTTTTTTCACCATTTCTTTAGCACAGGTGCTATATTAATAATTCTTATAATTTATTCACTATTAATCTTCTATGAATATCACTCAATTTGCATCTCTGCCATGTGTAATCTTCTCTAATCGATCTCTTTTTGTCTCTTTCCTAATTTCAGTCAATAGACGCTATTTTTTTTAATAAAAGAAGACATCTGCGCTAGCATTTAACGGCTAAACCGATGGGACCGTTTTGACGGGACTTTCGCTAACAGATAGCTGATGTTACAAGAAGTAACTAACGCAACTTTTATTTTAGAAAAATACGGTTCCGTGAAAATATATTATTCTAGACATATTTTTATTTATTTGTTTATATATTCGCATTCATGTATGTAAATTTAAGTCTTATGGTATGATATCCTTATACATGAACTTTAAATAGGGTATAGCAAGATCTTTAGGAACTGTTATTATTTAGATTACATATATCTATATCATATTACTATTTTACTAACTTAGCCTATTTATAATTTAATACAGTCTTATAAACATGTTAGTACAATATCTTTATTTATTTTTAATCGGTATATTAAGATATGTCGTTCATAAATTCTGTTATCGAATAGTAGGATTTATTTACTAGAAAGTCTTTAAATATATTTGTTTACATTGACTTCTTTCTTAAGGATTTTTGGGATATTGTTGTATATAGTTATGTATCTACAGTAATGGCTGTATTTATATACTAGTAATTTAGATTCCGATGGTATGAGATTGTTATTCCGGCGAGCACTTGTGAAGTAATGATTAAATATTTATGGGTGTTGTTTAACAAACACTGCTTTTTCTAGTATATATATATACATGAAAAGGTTAACATTTTAAGTTTTTTGAAGTGTGGGTTGTAACGATTCGGCGTGTGAATATTAACTAAAATACGTAGGCATTGTTTTTTGCACGACACACAGTTAGTGCGCATCTGAGCTATTTCTCGATAATATGACACCGTATCGGAGCCACTCATAGGTGTATGCATAGCATACCGACCCAGCAGACGCTATATTTGCATTAGATTTTAAAATTCCTAACTCATACACAAATTGCGAGAGTTTACTTTTAATTTTTGCAAAAAGACTCTTCCAGTTAATATACGTATCTATATTTATCCCTAATAAATTAAATTGCTCAACTTCATCTATAATACAACGAATCTGGCATCTTTCTATGTTTATAGGTTTTATTTGGTGGGGCTGAAATAGTATTACTTGAATTTTTTGTGTTTATTTCAAGATTGTGATTTAATATTCATTTTTCAATATTTTTAAATGTGTGTTCTATATTTCAATTATTGTTTTGAATTTTAGAGCATTTATAATAATTGACACATCTTCAGCACGATCAATACACTTATGTTATCCGTGAGTTTAGGAAAATTGTTCATATATATACCAAAAACAATATACAACCTAGCAAGCTACCTTGTGGTATAGAGCAGTTTGTTGTAAGTGTTAGTGATTGGACAATATCGACTTCGCGGTTTGTGGCGTTAACATTTTCCATCTGTACAAATGGTTTTCTATTAAGTACCTAAATAAGATTGTAACCAATCATAAGCTATACCTACCTCATTTAATTTAGATAATAAATCGTATGTTGCACTTTATCATAGACTTTGGGGATATCTAGTAGTAGTCCGACCGCATATGTTTTGTCTCGTATCTAATTTAATATTTCCTGGATATAATTGTATACCGCTAATGTTGTTGATCATTTTTCTCTAAATCCGTACTGATTTGTATGGAGCAGTTTATATTTACCCTTAAGAAAATGAGCATACTAAATTTTTGTAAGAAAAAACTGCAAGATTACGTACACTTAAGATTTTATTTTTAACGATATCGATTTGAGCGCAGCCGAAGATGACTAAGGAAAGTGCAACGCTGTCCACCCCGAAGTACATGTACGCGCTCATACAAATAGTAACCAGCTGAAACGCAAACCCAATGTGATAATGCGGCAACCTCTCCGGGCTTACTGGCATCCTGGTACAAAGAAAATTTAACCTTGTTATAATTAGATTAATTTTCTTCCCGATTGAATGATTTTCTACGTGATAGAAGAAAAAAAAACTACATTTTATACAATTTTTATTTACGTTAAACATCTTTTTTTTTGTAGTTAAGGCTTAGCGTTGTGACCATAATCTTACCAGATCTTAAGTGACGATACGGCCCAAGTTAGTAGACACGCTAAACCTGTGGAGGAACTGGCTCTCAAATGCATCTACCGGGACACACCTATTGGTTTTTGACGACAGATTTTCAACTTGAGGGTGGTAGCTAGCCAGGCGGGCATCAGAAAAAGCCCCACCACCATGATAAATATCTATCTAGACACATCTATCTAAATCTGTAGTAAAATCAACATGTAGGTACAAGATTTTCATAATGTTATACGTAATAACTACCTTTATGTATGTATACAGCATTTTCTACTTCAGTGTTCTAGTATTTTTATTTTATTTTATTGAAAACTTAGTCGTCTACGCGAATATATCGCCTATGTAATATACGAATGCAGAATTAACAATGGTTTAAATTATCATGAAATTTTTAATTACCTTTATATAACATACTAGATTTTACGAGCGGTTTCGCTCGCGTAAATATTGACTTTCTCAAGCAAATCTGATGTTGTAATAAAAGTTTTATACAAAATATATTCCTCATTTTATACCACTCGTAATAAAGTTTTCGCGAGAAGCGAAACACCGTCTCCAGGTTCCCGTCTATCGGTATACCAAAATTCATCATAATCGATTCAGTTGTTTAGGCATGAAAGCGTAACAAACAAACAAATTATTAAATTCTTAATACTGATTTTGACTAATTACAGTAGTGCATACATAGTATGAATATATATCTCTTAGATACCTACCTTTTTTAATTTAAAATCTTTAACACCAAAGCAGATAAAGATATGCGATATAATTAATATCCACGATATAAATTTTATAATTGTGCTACCGTGAAAGGTTTGGTTAGAACCATAGCTCTAGGCGCCGTACCAATTGGACATCGTTAATAAGCTTATAGCAAAGATAAGCATCTAATTGGTCTAATCTACTACTTAATTTAACAAACGTAATATAGAATAAAACACTTGCCACATATCAAAGGGAAATTTCCTTCTACCCGCATCGTCAAATAGCGGCTTCAAAGCCCACATTCCGCATGTCATCTGTGAGCTTATCATGAAAGCTAAAAGTAACTTCTTAATCCGAGCTGCCTGTAACTTTAAAATACTATACACGAAATTATTTATTTCCTCAATATAATAATAAGCAATACAATTTATGACGCGTTAGGTTATGAATAATGATAGAGTTCGATTTTTTTATTTAATTAATTATTATCATTCCAGTGTAATAAATATATATATAATATGACATATTAAGTTTTATTTTTTATTCGAAATTTAGGTTAATATATTATACCTATTATAATCTGCGAGTATTTCACCAAAAAAAATCATTGTTTTTTTTATTTACTCCAAAACAAAACATAACTTCGCGCGTCAAGTTCTTATAAAATCTACTTACTTCTCGTGAACCTCTGTTTTTGGCGCGAATAAACTTCCATTCATCTCACCTAAAATTACCTTGAACTGATCCATATTTATCTGAAACACAGTCACTTTGAAACAAAGACACGCCTGTGTAAAGAGCAGGTATGAGGCTTGTGAAACTGCGTCCAGATCTCCCCAAACCATGCCGATGTAAATTATTTGAAATATCAGAAACAAATACTGCAATGATATCATGAAATATCTATAAAGTTTGTGTAGAGCCGTTTCACCATCATCTGGCATCCATACACCTAAATACTTCATTACATATTTTGCCCTGTTCAAATACAAATCCTCCAAGTTTAAAGGCATAGTGTCTCCACCGTTTATCAGTATAAAGGAAAATATTTATTGACCATATAGAAAATGTTTTGTTTGAGTTAACTATCTTAATAATTACGTAAAATAGCTAAATAGCATATAATAACCCGTTAAAATGCCATATCGGTAATGAAAATTGTAGTGCTCGACAAATTGTAAAGGACACAAACTGGTAATTTGTAAGGAAATTAGATCGTTATATCAAATGTCAGCTTATTTGAACTATTTATACTAATTGCTGAATCCTAATATTGTATTTATATGACTTCTTACATTTTGTTTGTGTATTGAAGCGATGACGGCTCAGTGGTAGCGTGTAGGAACGCCGCGTCATGGGATATGAGTTGGAATGGAACCACCTACAATGAGCTTGAGCTTTCGGTGAAGGAAAACATCGTGAGGAAACCATAGCATACTTTAATATTTTCTAGGGTATTTTCTAATACCCGACTGGCTGGCTTGACCCTCAAGTTGAAAATCTGCCGCCAAATATCAATAGGTGTGTTCAGGCAGTTGCACTTGAGAGCCAGTCCCTCCTATAAAGTCCGACAACGCTCCTGCGATTTCTCTGCTGTTGTGGGTGCCCATGGGTAGCGGTGATCACTTATCATCAGGTGACACACTTGTTCGTTTGGCCCTTATTCTATAAAAGGTTTTTATCAGAAGTTCGTTTTTTTTTTTGGCCAGACATACGCTGTTAGCCGTAATGGCTTTGTTTGAGCATTAGGCCTCAAGGCAGCGGGCGCAAGTATGCTAGAATGGCCGAACCTCGACTTAACCTACTGCCGAAAACGAACAAAGACTCGCGATCCTAACTTATTTATTTATTTATTCACCACAAAAATATGTACACAAATGACGAACACGACCAATAGTAGCTACGGTAGTTTAGAACTGTGTTGTAGCCACCATCACCCACCTCCGCAATACGTCTAAACTATTTTACTGTAGAGGTTATAATAAAAACAAAATAAGTAAGATATAATTGAAGGTTAAACTGTCTTAAACTTAAGCAAAACAAAGCAATCGAGGAGCCAATGTGCTGTATGTTTTTTACATTTACTTTTAAGTAGTGGCCAAATATTTGTTACAAAAATAGTTAACTAACCAGCAGGCCATAACTTACTAAGTTTAGTGGTTCTAACAATGACACCGGGCAAGTCGCGCAAGGGCCGCGGGGGTTTAGAAGTTCGTAATTGATACTTACACTATAAGATACTAGATGGTGCCTTCGTATTCGTTCATATTTTTCGAGACACCGCACACTCCTTTATAATGGTGTTTAAATTGTGATAGGAATTCGTATATCAATTCTTAAAGCTATGATAGGTCAAATAGTATTGGAGATACTACGAGAAGTCAGTCTATAAGTAAGTAAATATAGAAACTAATTAATAAGTTATACGTATATCGACATCTATTCACCATTATTAGTACACTTTTTTTAATAAAAGCAGAGCCAGTCGAAGGATGCGTAGTACAGATTTAAAAGAGGTTAAGTTTGTAAGTATTTTTGCAGCACATATAATTATTGATCTAATACAAAAAAAAATCGTGAGGAAACCATAGCATGGCGTTAGGGCTTTTTCTAATACCCATCTGGCTAGCTATCACCCTACAGTTGAAAATCTGCCGCCAAATACCAATAGGTGTGTTCCGGTAGTTGCAATTGAGAGCCAACAACAAGCTCAACAAGTTTAGCGTTTCCACCAACTTAGTTCGTATCGAAATTTAAGATCAGGTGAGACTATGGCCATAACACATAACCTTAACTATGAAAAAAATTAAATACTACCTCTAAAGTACTAAATTATGTGTTATTTCGTTTTAAATGCAGATTTTATTAATCGTTCTTTCTATTAATGAATACGTACGAAGAGTCATCAAGCGTTGAACAAATAATAATAAATGTGTTTAAAAAAATTCCGATGTAGCTGAAAATTCTTTTTTTTTTAAATAAAATAATTATAATTAAAAAGGAACTAGAGTTTAGAGATCAATGGTCCAAATTCACCTATAACATTATTAAAGATTCGAGGATATTCGTGTTTAATTAGAAACTTACTATTTTCAAATTTCCTCAATTCAAATTTCAAAGTTCCTAAATAACTATTATAACTACTAGTTACTAACTAATTTTTACCGGATTCTGGTTACTAAACATGAAAATCAGTTGACAAATAGAAGAGATAAAAATTCACTGAACATAAACGAAAAATAACCTTATATGTACATAAATAAAAAGTATGGACTAAAATTTTGAATTGGTTGTGTTTATGTCAATTTGGTTTTAACTAATTATTAACAATGGTCTGTATTGTAATGCACTTATATTCAGAGTGCTTTTAAATATGGCTACGATTTTGTAAATGCAATTAGATTCCTTTATTTTGTATACCGTAGTACACACAAATTTTTCTGTTTGTTGAGTATCATTAATAAATTTGATATTCTATTTAACGTATACAAAATTGCGATTAATTTATAGATTTTTTGAAATTTCACATAATGTTTCCGAACGAAAAACCTGACGTGTGATGTGTCAAGTGTACGTCATTAAATGTCAAAATCACAATGTTCACCGCGATAGAACGCAATCTTTTAGTAAATTAATGCAATTAAAATAATATTCCTTACGATGATGGTGCCTTTTCTAAAGTAGTTATAGTGACACGTTAACATGGAGAATGATAACACTGAGTTTACGCTGCCGCCAGCCCCGAGGGGCTTGTGCTTCGATCGGAATGATTTTGTCAAGGTATCTATGTCGTTAATAGACCATTTCTTAGTTATTATCCTCCAGTTTTATGGGCAGTGCATAGTTAGTTTTAATTAGTGTTTTTGGTATCACTGGATACATACAACATTTACTTTTTTGAAATAAATTATTATTACTATATATTTTCGTTGTGTTTGGGACACGTCAAACATTGGTGCCGGTTCTCTATTATTAAAAATATACCACATAAATAAGCATAATTTGATTATATTTTATTACAAATCTTTAGGAATGCCGACAATGTTAATTCTTTTTATGGGATTATCTTAATGGCGAAACAATGTTTAAGTAGAGTAAATAATCGTTATCAACAATGGTATCATATTTCTATCAAAACAGCACCTTTGCAATTTGTCTTTACACATAGATATAAAAGAAAATATCATTTTGTATCTAATTACAAAAGAATTTGTTAAACTAATACAACTAATTTAATTTTTAATAAGACTAAAAATTTGAAATAATTAGAATATATATCATTGCATTTCTGAAAATGAAAACTTTTTAATAGTAAAATCTAACACCAGTAAAATTTGGTTCATATAACAATTTCTTCATTGTCTGTTACAATAATAAACTAATTGTTTACCTATGTAAGTTTCAGTTAATTGAAGTTGTCACACTAATTGTAGTACTTTATTCTGTAGATAAATATTTGTTAATCTATGGCAATAAGTTCTTTATTGTCAAGAATATAAAGTACTCATTTCTTTTTGAGTATTACTGTCCTTAAATTTCATATAGTTTGATTTGTAATTTTAAGTGGAGTTCTTTTTTACTATTTGTCCTAATTGTGATTTAAAAATTCAATACCTGTTTACCATTATGTAACAACAGTTCGACTTAGTAATAAATTAAAACTATTGGAAGTGACCAATTAAAAATGTTATGGTGTAAATTGTAATTAGTGATAAAATAAAGTATATGTTTTATAAAAATGTGTAAATATTATATACTGTATACTACATTTGCTATATTGTCATGGTCTTACAAACTTGTTATTAGGGTGGCGCAAAAAAACCGACTATTTTTTTTTTCAGTCTCAAGTGAAAAAATGTTAGTTTTTGATGTTTTAAGAGCCCTCTCCAAAGAACAACTAAAAAAAATTTTTAAGAGGTTGCTCCAAATTATTTAAATTTCAAAAATCGTTAAAATTGTTTTTTTTTTTTTTTTTTTATCTATTATTGTAATAAATAAAAGAAAAAAATGTATGAAATATAAATTGAAATATTAAAAGGTCACTCGAAAAATCTAAAGTAATGAACTAATAATTAAAAAAAAAATTTGAGCGACCTTTCAAAACTTAAATTTGAACTGAAACTTTCAGAAACTTATTGCTTTTTGGTCTATAAAATTTTACCGTAACGAGAAATAAAATTAAAAAAAAAAACGATTATTGACGACTTTGAAATTTAAAAAAATTTGGAGCGACCTCTTAAAATTTTTTTTTTTAGTTGTTGTTTGGAGAGGGCTCTTAAAACATCTAAAACTAACATTTTTTCACTCGAGACTGAAAAAAAATAGTCGGTTTTTTTGCGCCACCCTACTTGTTATATTAATAACTATATAACTATGGTAGTATGTAACCAAGGTATTTTTATGCTTTATTTCAGACAAATTTCTCAGTTGATAATTTCCTAGAGGAGCATCAAAATGTTGCATCACTTGAAACAATGCGAGATGACCTTGGCATGTATTTGAAAGTACTCAGACTGGCAATGATAGAACTCATCAATAAAGATTATGCAAACTTTGTAAATTTGTGTGCAACCCTTATTGGTTTTGACAAGGTGATTGCGAAAATTCATGTGCCATTGGGACAATTGCATGAAGAAGTTCATGTAAGCATTTCTTTAAAATCTTTAGTTTTGGAATTAATTCTGTTACTTGGCACATTTATAGCTACTTAAAATACGTAATTGATGATTATTAATAATAGAGATAGAATTCCGGGATTCCTGAGAGTTATTTATTAGAAGTTTCTTCCTCTTTAAGTAGCTTTTTTTTATTTCGTAAATATTAATAGTCTATAACTATTGGTGAAAAATGAAATGCCTATTTTCATCTTTAATTGTTTATAACCTTTGCAGTTTTTTATTTGCTAATACACTCTTATGGCACATTTTTCTATGCGTCATTCCAGATCCACTGATACATGATTTTAAGAACAGTATCTCTATTTTAGGCCATTTTCAACTAGTACACTATACCCAAAGGGAAATTTTGGTGCCTTTTTTAGGGACGCCCAGCTTTGGTACATATTTTAATAGTTTTTATGGGCAAGAATTGTAAATAGCCAACATTTTTATTGAATATATGTTACAAATATTTAATAATTGCCAAAACTTCATAGACAAGAGATTTACACAGTGTTGGCATATAATGCTGAACAATTACATTACAAATATACTCTTTGACAAATAGTAACATCAATAATATTTAAATGTTGTTGAATTCCAACCATTGGCCGCGACCACTAGTCTCGATAAATGCCTTTATTTTCCAGAGTGTAAAACAGTGTTTGGAAGAAGCCATGAAGGAACTATCAATATGGATGAGTCAACGTCATAGCTTGCAAAGGAAAAAGCAACTGCTAAAATACTATAGCCAAACTGTGAACTGTTTGAAAACTTTAGAGGGCATATTGCAATACATTTCTGAGAAGAAAAAGCAGGAGCAGATAACACTAGCTGACCGTGCTGCTATGCAGTATAACCAACTGAAGTTTTCAATGACTAAATGTGAAAATCTAGTGAAACAAGAACATAAAATGCAATTCAAAGTCATAGAAGAACAGTTAATAAGAACACTAAATGACCTGTTTTTTCAATTTTGGAATGATTGCGATGAAGAGAATCTGTTGAGGACCTTGATAACATTAGCAAGTTTAAACCGTGTAACAGAAACAGAAATGCTGATACGGAAACAAGGAATAGCACCATTATTACAGGATATTATCAACGAATCGGTGTTGCAAAGGAACAGAGATGGTCTTGAAGGAATATATAATAGTCTCTTAACATTACTAGATACAAAACTAAAGTTACTGCTGACTGTAATGCAACATTCCAAATTCGCATTTCTGGTTAAAAAATATAAGTTCCTTGTAAATTGTTTCTGGTGTGAGGTGGAAAGCAGGCTTGAGGTGAACTTATCTTCAATTTTTGCTCCCGGTAATCCTCAAACATTTTATAGAAGATACAATGAGAGTATGCATTTTATTAAAAAGCTAGAAGAATATTGTATAGCGGATGATTCTGTCAAGTTGTTGCATGATTCAATCGAGTACAAAAGTTTTCAAAAGAGATGGAACTTACCAGTTTATTTCCAGATAAGATTTCAGGAGATAGCAGGTATGATATGATAATTAATTTAAATAATTCAATTTCAATTTAAATCCCATTCAATTTACAATACTAACGTTTGAAAAAATATGAATACTATATAACTTGTTATATTATTTTATTTAGATCTATTTTTGGGGTTATTTTTCTTACTATTTTTGTCTATAATAGAAAAAAATGAGCCATATATTTTTCTGAATTATTTTCTTGGACTCAAATATTGAGTAGGTGAAGAGTAATTAGAACACAAATTGAACACAGATAAGGTAATTTTGTTTTTTATAAAAAAATGTTTGTATTATTACTACTAAGAGACAGACGGAAACCTGAAACCAAAGCCTTTAACCACAAAGAGTCACTAAAAGTATAATAAAAAAAAATTACAACCTCATTTATTTAATTAAGTCTAGCCAGAATCCATATTTTTCTAGACTTTAGATAATGTGTCACACTGTTATATTGTGTTATTACCAATATATTTTCATCAAAAATATCTTCAATACTGTTAGTTACAAATGTATTATTATGCAAATAACATGTCTTATATTTTTAGCAGTTATAATAAGTTATTCTTTTGTAATTAAATGATCTTTTGTATAACATAGAAGCAAAGGTATGTGGTGGCAGTGGCACTGAACTTGATGGTAAATATAATACAATCCAAAGCAATGTGCGGTTAGTTGTCCATAATAAGTTGTTAAGCTCGAAAGGACGGGGAAGGTACTTCCGACAAATTACGTGTTATTTAGTTGATCACGCGATTTATAAACTGAAAACCGACGCGTGACCTTGATTCGCGTTAAAAGTTAATAATATTCTAAAACATTGGTAAGATACAGTGTGGACCAAAAGTTCGTTTATATTTCAAATGATGATTTAAAAGAAACTAGTTATGTGAGATTAAACTATTTATTATAAAACTACTCAAATAAGGATTTTATTGTTTAAAGATTAAATCATCAATATATGATTCTTGACTATTTTGACACTGCTGCAACCTAGAGCAGAAATGTATAATGACGACCTCACAAGTGTTTCATGAAATGTTTTGCATTTCCTCTCGAATATTTTCCTTTAATTTCTCTAGCGACAATGGGTTGCTATTGAAAACTTTACTTTTAAAGTATCCCCAAAGAAAGAAGTCCATTGGGGGATAAGTCCGGGCTACGAGGGGGCCAGTTAATGGCACCTATTTTGAAGCCTGTGCTTTGAAGGCTTTAATTCCTGTACCATTTGAATTTTGTATGGATGCAAATTTGTGAAGAATACGCTACTCAAAACTATTCTAGGCACACCTAAGGCGTTAGACCGCTTCTGAGTAGAGTCCAGGATCTTCATGAATAGACGTTCTTACACGCTCGACGTTCTCGGGGTCTCATAATGTTCTAGGTTGGCCGGTTCGTGGTTGATTCATTGTTGAAACTGTCTCCTCGAACTTCTGTACCCATTTTCTAATCAATTGAATTGATGGAGCTTGATTTTTACGCCGAATGTTGTAATGAGCGTAAAATATTCGTTACGCTAGAGTAAAATAATCGTTGCGGTAGTACTCGTGTACGCAGAACGCACATTGTTTATAAGTGAACGACGCCATGGTACTAAATACCCATTGGCCGCTCTTGCGCTTTGTAACCCATCCGACCCACCCGTCGCCGCTGGTTGTCACAGCTACCGATTCAAATTTAAACTTTTGGTCCATCTGTTACTTTGACGAAAAAACTTACACGTGAATTTTTAGTCTAAAACCTCACTACGTATCAACAGTGGCTAGGTGGAAGTTATAACATTGCCTAAATGACTTGATTAAGGGCCGACTCTTTACTATATAGATATATACTGATATTCAAACAACAAACTAAAATACAGTTACTTTGCAGTGTTTATCCCAGACTGGTGCGGATGCTTACCACTCAGTGTAAATTATTCAGTCAAAATGTATTTATGTTATGTAAATATTCTATCCCATTACAGGAAGCTACGAAGCAGTATTACAACAGAATCCCACCTTGGAGAACATTGATGGCTTTATACTCAAAGAGACTCATATATGTTGGAGGTCACTGCAAGATTGTTGGTCTGAAGGGATATACATAGAAGCTTTAGCGCACAAATTCTGGAAACTTTCATTACAAATAATATCGAGATATGCCACTTGGGCCAGTGCATGCTGTAATCAGGTACTTTATGTCTCATAATTTTTTGAACATTGTTCACAAAAAAGTAGACATTAGTTGTTTAATTCTAAAGATTAATTCCATTTATCCTTATGCTAAATACTATACATTTTTGAAATAGTTTTTGTACTATTTGTTAATCATATGAATACTAAGAATATAACATATCTGTACCCCTCTCAATTATTTAGAAATCTAGTAAATGATACTAGTAATTAATTGACTAACCTAATTAAATACCTATAAAAATATTAGTCTACAAACAATTTATATCATCAGTATTTACTAAGTATACATTTTTTTATAGTGAAGGGACTGGCTTTCAAGTGCAACTGCAGGAAAACACCAATAGGTATTTGGTGGCAGATTTTTATTATGCGGGTGGTAGCTAGCCAGGTGGGTATTAGAAAGAGCCCTGCCACCATGCTATGGTTTCATCACAATGTTTTCCTTCACCAAATGCTGAAGCTCATTGTAGGTGGATTCGAACTCATGCCCCTTGACTCAGTGTCGGTACACACTACCTATTGAGCTATCATCGCTTTAAAACACTTACATATATTTTACAAAACTTTTTTTTAATTCTAAATAGTTTACATCATTAGGTTATTGATTTAATACCCTCAAGTCTAGATTAGTAAATATTACAAAATTGCTTTTTTTACAGAAAAATCAATCATATAAACAAGAAATATTAAAAATAAATAAGAGTCTAATTGAAAATAGTGTAAATATATTCATAGACACCCACACCCTTCTTCAGAGGTTACCGCAATTCCTGAACCACATAGAAACTAAAATCAGTATAGCAAACAAGGGATTACTTAAACAGAGTTTACAACCCACTGAACGGGTATTGCTAGATGTTAAAAATAAAATAAGGGAATGCATAATTAACGAACTTTTCGATTATTTCAACACACAGTTGAAACAAGTGAGCGATATACCGAGATTGTATAGGAAAACCAACAGGAATGTACCGTCGAAGCCTTGTACGTATATTGATGTGGTATCAAACACTATTAGAGAATTCAATGAAGATACCAACAAGAGACTCGATAATGATTTTCTAATGGAGTTGTATGCAGGATTGTTCAATGTCATGACTGTTTCGTAAGTATTCAATATTTATTAAAATTCTTATTAGTTAGCAGTTATAAAAGATTTGAATGAAAACGAAAACTAAATTACAATATAATGTTAAACAAGAAAAATTTATGTAATTATTTACCAACTTAATATTTATGTATCTTAAAAACTGTTACCACGCTTTTATAAAGTCGATTCATTAATGAATGAATAATTGACCACATCCAAACATAGAATATACTTCGACATTTTCTTCTTTTTAATCATAGATTACCTCTTTAAATATATAGACCGTACAGAAGTGAAGTCGGAAATCTCACTTTTTAGTACATTTGATATAAATAAGCTTACAAAAGGTTTGTTTAGGCCTAGTCCATATTAAGTTTAATTTTATCAGTGTGACTTAAAAAAAAAATTTATATTTTGTCATTGTCTGTATAAATTTGTTAAGGTTTGACAAATTTTTGAACAAAGCTTGGTTGAGTGTTGAGTTTTTCTGTAAATAAATGGTCACACTGTTTTCGAAAACTATACAATAAAAAAATCAGTTGGCTATTACAAATTCACATTATTATTTAATTTAACAAAAAAAACAATAAAGGAAATATGTAACGAAATAATAATATGCAGTTCACTCATAGAAGCTACGAAGTGTGTAGTATACGAGCGCACTCACACAAGGGAGTCGAGAGAGGTTGTTTAGGGGTCATCCACAAATCACGTGGCACAAATTTAAACACTATTCACCCCTCGTCGATGTCACATTTGTTAGACGACGCCTTCTCGAATGTGACGTCACAAATTTTACAATCATTATTATTACTTATTACAATTATTAGTTCACTAGTCCTGTTTTACTGCTTAATATGCACACCCCCTTAACGTGTGACGTAATTTATACATGGTCCCTTTGTAGCGTGCGTCATGCCGTTTGTCGTTAGGGCAAGACTGATTTTACTGCCTAGGCATACCAATAAATGTTTCACATTAAAGGTTTTCTGTTTGCAGATACTATAAGTATGTCGAAGATGTTTTAACGTCTGTACAAAGAACTGAAGAATCGTTGAGAAGACTGAAGCAAATCCGTGACATGACGTCACAGCAGCCCAGTGAGTCGGGCGTCACCGACGGTGATAAAATACGTTTGCAGTTGAACGTGGACGTCGTCTCTTACGGCAAGCTCGCACAATCACTGGGAATCGATGTAAATAGTATACATAATTATACTGAATTATCGACGATGGTTATGGACGCTGTAAAAAATATAGATATTAAATGATATGCCTCGTTGTATAGAAAGTGTTTTTCTTTGTCCCGTACTTTTATAACCTGCGATACTTAACGCGAGTAGTGTTAGATTTTGGCTGGGTATATTATGTAGAAAATCTATGTTCTTAAAAATACGTTTTTTTTGTTCGTAGTGTTTAATAGCTAAATAATAAAAAAAAACATGCGTGCGTACAAAGTACACATGTCAGAAGTGAAACTTCTTTGGCGAACTAATTTATAAATCTTGTTTATATTTATACAAATCTAAAACTTTAAATTAATAATTTAATTTTTAACTTTTATTTAAATTTCCCTGTCTTACTCTCTCTCAATCGGTCTCGATCACTCTCTCTCTCTTTTCCGACACTTCCGTTGCATACCGGCGTGACGTTTCATCTGTAAAAATTGTACCCTCATGCGCCTAAAGAAGTTTCACTTCAAAAACTGTTGATATAAAAATAATAATAATTCTATGGTTACATGAAACCAAGATATAAGTGAAACTTTTTTGAAGTGAAACTTCTTTAGGCGCATGAGGATAACATTTTTACAGATGAAACGTCACGCCGGTATGCAACGGAAGTGTCGGAAAAGAGAGAGAGAGTGATCGAGACCGATTGAGAGAGAGTAAGACAGGGAAATTTAAATTAAAGTTAAAAATTAAATTATTAATTTAAAGTTAATTTAAAGTTTTAGATTTGTATAAATATAAACAAGATTTATAAATTAGTTCGCCAAAGAAGTTTCACTTCTGACATGTGTACTTTGTACGCACGCATGTTTTTATCAATAGTAGACTAGATATTCACTACATAGTTGATAGGAGCCATAGGCGCCGCCATATTGGTCTGGGTTGCTTTTCTGAGCGCTTTTCACTTTAGCCCTCCACGCCCGGTTGTAATGCGACATTCGATAGATAGGCGCAAAAAAATAAGACGATAGAAAAAAGTGTCACTTTGACAATCGATATTTAAAATACTCTATTTTTTCACAATTTAGTATTTAAGCCCTCAAAGATAACAAAATTTTAAAACATCGTTTAACTTGAAAGTTGTTAACCGGTTTCTTTTTGGTGGCAGAGTTTACGACGACTGCCAAAAAAAGGGTTAAGAAGAAAATTAAAAATACGACTGTGAATTACTCGAAATACATAACGAATTCTTCAAAGTAGTAGCTTAGATTCCTTTCTCGTTCAGTATTAGTTGTAGAAATGTATAAAACTACATAGAATTATGTGTTTTCGTTAAAAATAACGCATCATATTTTCTGCTTTTTAAAACTAAAGGTGAATTGATTTTAAATCATCTTTAGCATAGATGAGGCACGATTTTAATTTTATTATAATTATGAAAATTTTATATTGATTAAATGTATAATTTTCAATCATCATATCATAAAAATTGTATAAAATATTTAGCTTCACTGTATTTTTTATATTTAGTACTTAGTGACCATTTATTTCAACGTTACTTTCTATAAAATTGAAAAAAAAAAATTGTGAATAGGTGGGAAAGGAGGATTACTTTTCATTTATCTATAAGAATAGACAAGAATTTTATAATAAGATTTAAGATAAGTTTTTAGAATGAATAATGTACTAGGGCAAAATAGTAATATTTAATTTTTGTAGTTAAATATTATAATATATGTTAAGGTGGCACGACACGGAGTGTTGTGATTAGAAATTGGCCGGTACTTATAGCGAAGTAGGAGACATTTGTATCACACTATTTCGAAATCTTATGGTTATAAACCTCTTTAGGTGTTATGTTTTGGGATAAGCCAGTGTTATAACCTGCTATAGAGATTAAAATGTTGGCGTGACAGTTACTACAATAAATTCATAGATGGTCACTCTACTAGATTATGTGTACCATCAAACACAGTGCCTTACACTTTTGCCGTACTTATATAAAAAAGGATCATAAATAAGATAAAAGTAAATTTAACATAAACATGTATTTTGATCAGGTGAATAAAAATTGTATGATTTGAAAAAATAGAAACCATTCATTTATCACTTAAATTAATTAACAAGATAAATTCTTACTAATACTATTTTTGTGGAACAAAATATTTCATTATTGTGTTCGGTTTAGCTTTGTTCTTTCTGGGGCTACTCCTTTGTTTTTCTGAGCTGGAGGGATTTTTCCACATGGCTCTTAGCTCCTGCTGCATATCATCAGGCAAGGCGTTGAAGACTTCCTTGTCAACATAATTGGGACAATTCTCATATTGTCCATCCTCAACATCCTTCATAGAATCTGATGCGTCTGATAGATTATCTTTCGCAGGGCTTGCTCTAGGAGTCAGAGATCTGTCCCTGGAGTTCAGTCTCAACTCTGACACTTTCTCCAGCTCCTTTGAGTTTAATCTAAGCTCACCAACCTTTAACTTACTTGGTGATGCAACTTCTTCCTTAGCTAAGCACCTTCTCTTTGCTATCCAATTCACTTTTTTGGGTTTTTTTGGAGAAGGTTCTACTTCCACATCAGAGAGGTCTGTAGTGGTACTACTGCTTGGTGAAACAGCAGAGTAATCCATCGAGGAAGCAGATGTATCACAATCATTTTGCAAATTAAGTACAGATTGAACAGAAATATCATTCATTAAGTAATTCACTATAGAACTCCTGCCAGTCATTCTTTCTTGAAACTTAGTGAATGCCAGACCCACTAAAGTTAAATGGAATGGTTTAGATAAGTTAATTAGTTTATTAAATAATCTCATAATGACACTCATAAGCTTCTGTTGGCCTGCATCAGTCACTGTCAACATTCCATTGCTGAGTGTAAATATTGATGGTGAGATTTGCGTCTGTCTGGACTCTCTATGGCTACTGAGCCGTTTAGCATCTTTCTTCCTTAAAGTAACTCTGAGAGACACTGGAATACGCCCATCCTCCCTCACAAGGACAAGCAATCTTTGTAATAATGCAGAGAATTTGTCCTCCACTTCACTTTTTACACTGACAGTCTTAAAACTGTCCTCAAGCCCTATACTCTGAGGCTTACCTGTTTGTTTCACAGGAGTATTATCTTCTCCAATACTCAATTCTTTCAATCTAACAGCCATATCACTACTGAAATATTTCTTTAGAGAGTCTAAAGGTGCCTGCTGTAAGTCACTAACTGTAATAATCTTCTGAGAGATGAGAGCTTCCATAGTTTTAGATCCTATGCTCGGAATGGCTCGGACTGTCGTCAGAGTTGACATAAACCGTGCTCCATGTTCAGGGTATATAGTGGTTTGATCATTAGGCTTATGAAAAGGGCATATTAGCTTAGCTAACAATTTGTTATGTGCAACACCGGCACAAGTTGTGTAACCTAATTCATCAAATATTTTCTTTCTCATTTCGCTAGCTATTTGTGATGCAATTTTCAGTCTAGTGTGGCATCCACATGGACACAACATTGGTGATTCGTTGTAAACATGTCCAGTTGAAGTGTAGTGACTAACATTTGTGCTCTTTATCTTTTCCTGCACTAAGTTTGTGACATCAATAAAATTCTCATCCATACCTAATTTCTCGACTGGACATTTCCAGTTTTGTAAAACCGCGAAGATCTTGTTCGATGCGTTCCTGTAGTGGTGTAAATCTTCGCCGTTAACTAATTTTAAATTTGGACAAACTTTTAATGCGTCCGAAACGAGCATACACTTTTTGACCCCGTAACTCCTTGCTTCGTAGTTGCTCGTCACAACTATGTTCTTCTGTTGAATACCGAGAGGAACATCACGTAGTTCAGAGTTTCGCACCATCTCCACTTGAGCGTAAAAACAGTCCACATCTAAGTGTATAATGGTCCTGGAATGTTCACCATCGACGTCGTTACAAGTGGAACAGGTCGATTCCATGTTTCTGGAAAGTTACAACACAGTTTGGACAAAAATTACTTTGTTCTAACATTGTTTTACCTGTTGCGGTACTATACAAGTATATGTCTCTAGACCGCTTACCCGTCATCCATGGTCGTACCATTGAGAGCTGTATTAAGGTGCTTGGCGTATAATTTTGATTATTTAATTAAAATCTAGTGATTTTCTCTCATAAAAATCCAAAATATTGATATTAGAATCAGACAATCGCGACACATCAACAGAGACGAGTTTGCAAGCGTAAAAAATATGACAATGGTACTTTCCCTAGTGTGACTAGGGATGCAGTAATCTATTAAACAAATCGAGTTGTAGTACATTTCCATTCGAATGGTACGTTTCGTTGCTATCAACCATAATGTTTTTTTGTTTGATGTAATGTAATTATTATACTGTTTAGTGTAGTTGATTTTCCCTGAGCTTTGGATAAAACTCTTAGTAAGTATAAATTAACATTGGTTCTCATAATAAGTATATGACCAGCATTGACAATATAATACAGTGGTAGCTCATAATGGTGTAGTGTTAGCCATAAGTTCTAATGTATGCCTTGTAAATACTACTAAATATTGGTGAACAAATGCTGGTTTATTTATTATATTGCAATACACGTTGCAAGGAAAAATATCTGTAAAAATATTTTTTAACATCCTTAAAGCACATTGACATAAATAACTTATAATTTTACTTCTATACCTGGACCCTAAATATTGTAATTTGGTGGAAAATTTAATTTGGTGAGTAAGAGAATAGTAAGCTACCGCAAATACAATCAAATTGATAATACGAAAAAATCCATTAATCGATTTATTGTGTATAAACATTCATTTGTAACTAGTTAATAAATTGAATCATATGTTTAGGTAATTAACAAATTTATGTTTGTATGATTTAAGGTAGTATTTTTTAAATATAATGAACATATCATACTTTATAATTCTATACTTTAGATCAGTGTTTTTGCTTCATGAAATTATAATAATACAATGAAATCGAAAATATAAATTGACAACTTTATTTATCAATAATGTCATTGTGACAGTGACATGTATTCTTATGACGAAAGTGTCGTTGACGTCAATGACATTGTTGCTGGGCCGTGTTGTGGGTGTTTTGAGTCAAAGCGATTTATAAAATCACAAAAAGAAATAAGAAAAATATATCTGATTCCGAAATGTTGCAGTTATGATCTGAGACAGACATGGAGGGTTTGCCTGCGGGTGATATACAAGCTAAATACCAGAAATTAGCTACGGAGTACTCAAAAGTGCGTGACAAACTTGATACCTTCCGGCGAATTAACTTCATTGTTTAATGAATTACATTTGTTTTCCAGTTAAGGGTGCATGTGAAAGTTTTAAAAAAGGGCGTATTAGATGAGCAGGCGAAGTCTAATGAATTGAAGGAAACACTGAAGGAGAAAGAGAAGGCTGTGCGTAAAGGTGAACTTGAAATTGATTCCTTGACATTCAGGAACCAGCAACTGACGAAGCGTGTATCCGTCCTTCAGGATGAACTCGATGTTTTACAGGTCTGTAATATTATATCAGTGTAGATAACAATGGATATGTAACCTTTTTTATGCTTTGTTGTATTGTGACTATCTCACCTATGAGTAATAGTTTTTAATTTTTAATGATTGCATATTTCTTTAGGGTAGTGGTTTCTTTTATAACTGAGAGATTACTTCGTTTTTTTTTGGTATTACAAAATACAACAAAATTAAAAAGAAAATTGTTTCTCTATGCAGAAAATAAACTTAATGTAAACTTCTTATCATTTAATCCATTGTCTGCCTCTAGTATCTTTGATGATAATTAAAAGAAATGTATACCATACTTTGGTTACTGTAATTATTGGTATGGTAAGCACTGATTTAAAGAAGAATTAAAAGTAGCTTGAATCTGAAATTAGATCTGAATGATTGAAATTTAGCTATGTTAAAACTCGGCTTACCTTTCTTAATATTTTTACAATGTTTATAATAGTAGAGTTTCCTTTTTTAGCTAAAATTATCTAAGAAGTCAAAAGGTAAGAATGAGGAGAAACAAGCAGCGACTAGCAGTGCAACTTTGGATTCAGGATTGTTGCAGGAAGAATTGCAGAAAAAGATAATAGAAAATGCTCAGTATGCTTCACAGGTACACATTATTTTTCTATGGTTATTTTGAATTCTAAATTTTCACTTTACATTAATGTTCATTAACTTATAAGAAGTTATATCTTCAATAAAATATATATGATTATGTCATAATCTTTCTTTATGAAAGAATAGTTGTAATGAGTCTGACCTAACATTGTATATTCAAATGGTGACAATGAACATGCCCAAAATCTTAAGAAATTTGTGACACTTTCACTGTTAATGTTTGCCCTACAGCTTTGCTTACTTCCATATATTTTAGAAAGCTTCTCTTTTCTAGAAATGCACTATATTGATCATGAACAAGTTAATACACTTACTTACACTTGGCTGACTTTTGGGTGGCTGTGACCATAACCTTTATTTAGAGTTGGATCTGTATCTGTAAGAATGGACTATAAAACTATACCCTGTTGATGAAATAACAGAACAAAGTGTAAAGCAGATATATGTATTTTTTATGTTTTATAGGTTTAGTGTTTATGCCCACAATCTCATATGATCTTAAGTGATGATGTGACCCAAGATGGTGGACATACTAAGCCCAGTGGAGGGTCTGGTTTCCAAAGTGCAACTGCAGAAACACATGTATAGGTATTTGGTGGCTGTTTTTCAACTTGAGAGTGGTATCTAGCCAAGTGGGCATAAGTAAAAGCCCTACCACCACACTAAGGTTCCATTAAAGTGTCTTTCTTCACCAAAAGCTAAACACATTGTAGGTGCATTTAAGACCCTTGAGGTCCCATGCATATACACTGCTAACTGAGCTGTTATCACTTTATTGTATATGCACTAATTATTTTGTGGCACATCTCTTAAAGACTATGTCAGTTCTAAAATACTCCAGTGATTGAGTTTTGTATTAACTTATTTGTTTGAGGTAATGATGGTTTATATTTGTACTTGGATTTAAAATTATAGGAAAATATTTTTTATCAACATATTTTATTATTTATCAGTGAAAAAGTGTAGAATTTCTGGTGTTAATGTGCTAGGAATAGTGATTCAAAATGATTACTGATTTTTTAATACCGTTTCTTAGCTTTCAGATAAAACCTTTGAGGTGTCCCAGCTGACAGCCAGCCTGGAAGACTACCAGAGGCATATAAATGAAATAGACAGTAAATATAAGTGTGAAATAGCAAAGTTGAAGAATAAGAATCAAGAACTGCAATTTGCTTTGGAAGAGGCTCAGAGGGAGAGGCTAGGTAGTACAATTAATAAGGCACATGCGCCCTCAGGAAGTCAAGCCACTAGTTGTAATGGTGACTTTTTATCAGAGGGAGGAAGTTTGGTAAATATGAATATACACTTTCATATATTATAAATTTGTACCCATATTTATCAGCTTGTCAATGCAATTACTTTTTATCACTTGAAATGAATACTTGATGACATACATATAATAGGGACAATGCTCTGTAATAATTGTTTGCAATTTAAAACTTATGGTAATAATCTCATCTTCTATAGAGTAAAATGTATAATTTTTTTGTTAACTAAATTGATATTTTTCATTACATTGATTTTATGAAGTAAAACTAACAGATGAATTATCTAAAAATATATTAACAATATCTGAGAAATCTGTGATCTGATTATGCCTGCTTGGTAGTCTCTGCAACTGGCTGATCCCTACACTCGACACTCCTAACTAGGGATGGCGAATGTTTCTCAAAAAGATCGATTATTTGATTGATTTGAATCAGAATCAAATATTGATACATCAAAAATCGTTTTTCGATTTGTTTATCGTAGTTACATTTTCAATATAAAACCATTCATTGAAAACAATAAGACAATAATCGATTTTATCATTCTATCTATTTTTGGGTAAAATATTCAAATAATTGTAATGTTTTTGAAAATAGATAAGAATCGAACCTCAAATATTTAAGGGGAAATATCGACTCACTGGATCGATTCGGAGCTGTGAATCGATTTAAAAAATTGATACTTCAATTAATCCATTAAAGATTGCCATCCCTACTCCTAACGGTGTCTCTGTGTTGATATTATATCTGGTATATTGTGTTATGATATAAGAACAAATTTATCATATGCCATATTAATTTTAATCTAATCTAGTCAATAGAATTTGCATGAAACAAAATTTTAACCAAAATAGAGCTAAAACTAAACTTATTTTTTATTTATACCATTATATCTCTTGAACGAGAGATGTGTTTACAGTACTGTCAGCAAATCATGGTAAATTATGAGACGGCTCGCATTGTACATATATGCCTTTCTCACTTGACTGTTCGATTTTTGTTTAGGTGACATTTAGATGTGAGTTTTATATAATCTAATCTAATGTGAACAATCAATCCTCTTGAAATAGTGTATTGCTAACAGCCATTTTCAATAACGCACGTACGGTTTGAGCCTTAGTATAATTTTAAAGTACTATTTGTGCCTCTGACTTTATTTGCGCCGTACTAAACAATATTTATCTATCAATAATTAAGCTTCCCTTTTTCAATAAAGGTACACTATTACACCGTTTTCTGTATCTCAGACAACATGTATATAAAAATTGACTAGCTAAGAGATGAAACCAATAAACTTATATTCACAGTTATAATGTAGGTAATTGCTCCTGTCCCTGAGTAATTGTCTTCCTATTAACATTGTGCTATATATCTTATTAACAATTATAGGTGGGTAGTGAAGATGCCCTTAGTTCAGTAGATGACTTGAATATCAATGAACAACTGAGCTTTAAGGTGCACACCTTAGAACAGGTAATTATATTATTTTTGTCTTTTACATAGTCAACACAAGTTTAAATATAAGAGTAACTTGTTCTTATCCGTGGCTTGAATAATTCTATGCATATATTTCCTAAAAATTTAAAGCGAATCAAATGACACAATAAATATTTTCATATCAATTTTATCCCTCTCTTTAGACCTTTAGAGTAATCTTCCCCAAATTACCTTCTCCAAGGTCCCATCTTTCTATATACCAAAATTCATCATGATTGATTCAGCAGTTTAGGCGTGAAATAGTAACAAACAAACAAATTCACTTTCACATTGATAATATTAGTAAAGATTGTATTTATTATGAAAAATATATTTTTTTAATAATACAGCAGGGATACTTTTGTACTTATAGTACAAACTTTAAATATACTTAATGAATCATTTTAAGAATGTTTTTTTTATCTGAAATTTGCTATTCGTTATAGAAGTAATGACCTAGATTCCTTTAAATATCATGTGTTTGCTTGCAGGAAAATCAAAAACTAAGAATGGAGTATGAAATGACCCAAATGGAGAATGAGAGCCTAAAGTTAGAAATAGGCAAATATGTGTCAGCATCACAGAAGAGGAGGGGAGACGGACATGATTCTGGTGATTTTAATGTATTCTCCGAGACTTCAGTAGACTCTGAAGGCAGAGTGACCGGCCTGTTAGGTTCTCTGGAAGTGCCTTTCCTCTTAAACCACGAGGTACAGACCAGGGAGGAGCGAATGAAGGTGTACTTTAGGAATAAAATTAGTGAGATACAATCCGAGAAAGCAGAGTTGAAGAGTAAGACTGAACATTATGTTAAAGAGGTATTTGCATCATTTGCCAGTAATAATATATATTTCTTGTATAAATATTGGGAATACTCAAATCAATGGTCTTTTCATTTTTATTCGTTAGTTTAGGATAACACTATCAACGGAAACTTATTCATTATATTCTTAATGCATGAATTCATACTTTATTGCACTGTAAATATGCAATATTGGCGAGCTTAATGCCAAGCCAAGTTGTCTATAGAAGTTCGCTAACATAGAAAAAGTAAGGGATGACACATATCCAAATCACTTTGTCACATATTATAATTTCTTTGTCACATACACTTAATATTATTTTTTTATGTTAGGCAATCGTTAGCGATCGCCTGAAGGACAATAACACTAAGGCAAAGGAATATTTTATGTATTCGAGACCCCAATAATATAGCTGTTTATTAATTTGCACCATAAAAGTTAAATTAAGATATAACAATAATTATATCATAATTAAAATATTTTGTTTTTGTAATATTTAATCACTTCGATATTTACCTACCGTATTTATTAAAAACACAAAACCTATAATATTGGAATATGAATTATTTCTTGATTGCAATAGTTTAGTAATTCATTGTCAAATTTTATTCCAAATTCAATTATAAAAACTATTATTCACTTATAACGGCTACAGTCAATATTTTACAGTGATAAATGATATTCGTGATTTTTTTCCAGTGTGAAATGCTAAGACAACGGTTTGAACAGATGGAACAGGAGAAACAAACAGACGAGAATACTTTACAAGAGAAACATAATACTATTAGCAGATTGGTGAGTTCTCGTGTCATATCGTACAATTTTTTTGTTTTTATTTTATAAGTAATCTTGGCCTTTATCGCGTTGTGTGGTTAGTAAAGATGAGTTCAATGATAGAGTGGCATATACAAGATGCTTATTCACTCTTTTCTGGAATATATCCGAATTATTGGTAGACGAGGAGACAGACGCTAGAAGTGAATTTGTAGAACGCAATATACGTGAAATCAGTTAGTGTTACTTACGCAATGGAGTTCATAGAGATCGTGAAAATATTCATAAATATCCTAGATACCTTTTGTATTTATATGGCAACCCGTTTGTCTACGAGTATGCCAAAGTCACGTAGAATGATCCGATATTTTCCAAAACTTCAGAGTTCATACGAGGCTCTAACAAAACCAATATTAAGTAACATAGGGCTAAATAACAGGCTTATGAATTAAGTTAAGAATCATAACAAGAGATTAAGATTCCGTTAAAATTCCATCTCGGACACTCAAATCCATATCAATTACAGTTTAAATTTGAGGGTCGTTCTATTTCTCGATGATTATATACAAATAATATTTTTTGAAATAAAAATTAATTAGTATTTTGTGCTACAATTGACAAATGCAACAGAGGCAGGGTTTGAACCGATGATAGCTCAGTTGATAGTTTGTACGGACCCTGCGTCAATGGACGTGAGATTGATCCCTACAATGAGCCTCAGTTTTCGATGACGGAATACATCGTGATGAAACCATAGTATGCTGATAGGGATTTTTCTAATGCCCATCTGGCTAGCTATCACCCTCAATTTGGCAATCTGCCGCCAAATACCTATAGGTGTGTTCCGGCAGTTGCACTTGAGAGTCAGTCTCTCCGTAAGGCTTAGCATGTACACCATTTTGGGTCACATCGCCATTAACCATCAGGTGAGATTATGGCCGTAACGATAAACTGATAAAGTGTATAAAATAAAAAAAACCCTTTCCCACAAAGAGGCAAGAAGGTATACAGTACTAGCTAAATAGAACAAAGACCAGTAATTTATTAGCGGTCATCATTGTCATAGCGCCCTATGATAAATATACATTGTAGATCCTTAAACGCTACAAATTAAAAACGTCACCATAATGATGGAAGGTAGGCTAGTAAGCAGCGGGAATTGACCTGCAACATTTCTGATTAACCAGGAAGAGGAACTACATTCGACATCTCATAATTACGAGGAACAGATGTCAGTACTGACGGAACACGTTGCCGGGTTAAACGAGCAGCTAACCAAGCAACACGATGAAATAGAACACCTGAAACATCAGTTATCCACTAAGAAAAAATAACCACAGCTCAAAGTGAAGTGACGTCACGAGTCGTGAGCAAAATATATAACATTTTGAATATTTGGCTAGCAGTGATTGAATACCCAAAGTATATTACATCTCATGCTATACCATGATTAGTCCAATGACATCATCCTCGTTGCTAATAGCTCAATAACATGTGTGTAAAGAAAATTTTATATAATTAGATAAAAATAACGTTAAATCGTTTTTATCATTAGTAAATCACGGGTGATATTTCACGACAGGTTGTTTAATACTAACCGCGAACCGTGGGTAAATACAGAGATGAGATTCTGCAAGTGATATAGTTTCACAGAGTTATTTTTAGGCTATAAAAGATAATAGAAAAATCTTCAAGGGTGTTAACTACTAACAGTGTTAAAGAATACTATTAGATTTAATTCAAACTAAGTAACATTTATGCTATTTCCACACCCTAACTTTGTGACCTTAAATTATCCGCTCCCTTGAATGTATTTCACGTTAGTGCGAAATTTCACGGCCGAGATCAGTGACACGTGATATATATTATTGTCAGTTTTGTAAGTATTGATAAAACTTGATGATAACTACCACTAAAACTGCTATGTGTTCAAGACTCGTGATGGAACAGAAATTACAAAAATGCAAAATATAAATGAAGCATATTATATACAGTTTTATCGATTTATCTGAGATTATTTACATTGAATAACTACGTTATATAACAGTTTTATATTTATAAGTATAAATTATTATTACTTTGTTCTTTATATAAATAACAACAAACATGATTGCTTATTGAAATATTTGTTTGAAATTAGTACCGCTTTCAGAGCAGATAAGTTGGTGTTACTGTATAATATGATCATAAGATTTTATTAAGGGTATTTTAGATCCATTCATGATTCCAAGTACACCTATTAAAAGGTACTCGTTATTAAATGCAATAATATTCAATTAGGCAGAAAAACGGTATTTAATTTGAAATTATAAAATTATAACTATATATATATATATATATATATATATATATATATATATATATATATATATATACATTGTCATGTCGAATGAAAGGAGAGCGAAAATATGTATGTATATTGTGGTACGTAAGTCGTTACAAAATATTTAATTATATATAAATCAACCAAGTAAAATGTTTATTATTGTTTTGTTTAATGTATTATTTAAGTATGAGACGGTTGTACAGAGTTGACAATTAGTATCAAAATGTTTTACCAACTGAATAATTTGAGCATCCTTAGATAGATGTTGACACTTCCGATGCTAACGGACCAATCAATTCCAAGCGGAAGTGCAAAGTAATACACACTACAACATTTATTGCTGACGTTTAAACTTCCCAATTCCTCGTGTCATCAAAAATAAGCTAAACAAATACTTCCCTCCCCTTTTGGTGCTTAAGTAATACTAGAATGGCCCCTATATTACCCGATTGGGTTGAGAGCATCATATACCTGAGTTCGTAATACTGACGGGGTCAATATGAAAGGCTGGTATAAAGGTAACAACTTGTGGTCCATTGCCAATCTCTAGTGATTTCATCGTTGTTGGATGGTACCCTGTTTTACTTTAGAAAAATGCAGTTATTTTGCAATGGTACGCTGACAAAAACTAATCGTGTATGTGTATTTATGTACGCAACGTAAGAACCTATACTTCATTGGTGCCGCAAATTAAATATAATTCTTTACTGTATATAATTTAAAAATACATATATTTATATATACAAATATTTTTTATTTGTAATACTATGAAAGACGTATTATAGATTTAGAAATATTTGAATAAATACCGTTAAATCATTATCAGTTATCACGGATAGATAATACCAGCCAACTTCGTGGTGTCAATTTAGATGTCAGTAATAAAACTACAGTCGTATGATATTTACCTATTGCGCCAAAAGAATTGTAACTTCTTGTTATAGTGAGAGTATTGAATGGAAGTATTTTCCAATGAAAACTACTCAGTGGTGTCATGATCGGTGCGTAAAAGTATACTAATAAGCTTAGTTCTAGTCTGATGCATTCCTAATGCAAAGGTATAAATAATCTTAGCGCAGTGATGATGTGTGGCCTATTTTCTATGAATTTCATTTTTCGATCGGCTAGTGATTTGTTTATAAATAAGTAAATTTAAGCGCTTATAATAACGTATACTTTATGCGGTTTATTTGTGCACGATAATGTTATATAGATTTCTATGCAGTGGCGTAATTAAGTTGTGGGTAGGGCCGCTTGTCTCCTACTGCAGACTTGTGGGGATGGTTGGAAAAAAATAGAAATTATACATGTTTCAGTTAAAAAGATGGTCAAGCACGTTAAAGGATATAAGATATTCAATGTTTCTGTATAGCCAACAATATGAGTTTTCACTACGGACGCCATCAGTTTTAATGACTCGGCTGTTTCTATCTATGCACAGTTTTCAATGTAAATTAAGAGTTTTTATCTATTTAAAAAAGGAAAAATCTTTGTAAACATGGCGTTTTATACTTTATTTTTCTTTCCACAAGCGAGATAGGTTATATAGGCACCAATTAAATAATAAATCTATTTTTTTCTTTATTCTTAAATTAAAGTAATACAGTTTCCTAATGTTGTTTTAATATTGATTCTCTTCGGTCGCAGGTCGGTTCATTCGAAAATAAGCGTCAATTTGTCTGTTTCGTCCGTGGTTCAGCATGCTTACATTTTTATGCAAAGTATGCAATTGAAGGGTGTTTTTGTGTGAATTAAACTTTTGATTATTTTGAACAGAATAAAACGTATTCTTTTCAATTATTTAATAAATTTTATTATCTTAGAAAAGGTGTAGCTAAGTCGACTCGATTCGCATCTAATATAAACACTGTAGGGTCCCTATCAAAAATAACATTTTCTATTATTGAAAGAGAAAATAATTAATGTATGGGGTGACTATAAAATTTATGTTATCTCTTACGGTAACATTTATAGAAAAGAATAATAAGAACTCAGCATTTTGTGCAACACTATGATTGAATGAATATCAGTTGTATTTCCAACGAAAAACTTGAAGATAATGAAGTTTGAACTATTTCTAGTAAAAACAAATTCTTCACCGAGGTTCGTTAGTAATATAAAATATAAATTTGGCATTATAAACTATTATTTAACCGTCGAGGCACCGCCTATGAATACTTGTTAAACGCGAAACTTTATGACCGGTTTAAATAAAGTGACGTAAGGCTGCATAAAAATACAAATAAAGGTCTCAGAGGGATAGTTCAAGTCTTGGGTGGTTATTTTAATAAATTATATCTAATGACAATTATAAAAAAATAAAGATTATTTTAAAGTGTGATGAAAAATGACATTCTAGGCATTATTTACTCGAATTATACCAGGAGCATTCGTACGAACTCGTTACTGTGTTCAAACCGGCCATAAGGCTTGGCACGACCTATACGCATTGTTTTATCTTTATTTTGTCTAGCTGTTGTATACCTTATTTTATAAACACAACATATCGTGTATAAAAACCATGAGGTTTGGAAAACTAACGCTTTATCTTTGGATACTTACGCCTAATTGTTTCCGTTGATTTTATTTCAAATTTCACTTTTATTATCTGTATGGATCCAATCTAGTTGTAAAAAAAAAAAAATCACAGTACTATCAAGTTTTAACAATATAAGAACCAAATATACTTTTTTTCTTTCATTTTCTCCCATAACGAAATATACATAAATTATGTTAATATTTAAATAAATCAAATAATTATAAGTACCTACTGTACACAGTTCATTTTTAATTGTAAATAAATAAATTATGAATAAATACGTTTCAATACTTGCCTATAGAAATAACCATTTTATTTTATATCACTTAGTTTTAAAAAGTTGGCCGCCACGGGACGTCGGCGGATGTGAAACATTAATGTTAATATTAAAAATAAATAAAGAAAATATGGAGTAAAATAATACACAGTTAATACAGAGATGCAATATGATGATGAGGAGCGTCATACCGTTTACCGTGATGGCATACGGGTTAACTTTACCGCTAAGGCACGCTAATAGATGTTTCACATCAGATGTATATCGTTCATATTCAAGTTTCAATTACTACAATTTTTTTTTTATTTTATCAAAAATGATTTTTTATTCGATTGGACATATATCCTGTTAACGTTAGAGACTTGCACAGCTTCACCGAGCTTTGGGGTCGAGTACTAGAGCACTCAGTCCGGGGGAAAATGACACCTTTTACAAGGTACTACTACTAAGGTTACTACACAATTTTACGTGTCCTGGAAATATTAAGAAAACGAAACCCTGCGAGGAAAAACGAATTTTTCTTCTCATTCTAATTCTACAACCACTTTTTTTGTGCCAGCCACAAGTAAGTTGGTATCGGGGTCTTTTAAAATAGAGACGGGAGGACCACATATATCATGCCTACAGGCTTCAATCAAGCCGTGAGCCTAACCTAATCCTAGCGCAGCTTCCTATCACCTGTAAGTACACTACATTTTCACGTTGAGGATGATAACTAGTTAGGCGGGCATTAGAAAAAGCCTACCACCATGGCATAGTTCATCTCCATGTTTCCTATACCGAAAGCTCAAGCTCATTACAGGTGGATTTGAACCCACATCCATTGACAAGGTGCCCGTAACTACCAACTGAGTTAATCTTCAAGTGATGTAACCTTGCCAAGTTCTTTCTTTAACATAACCATTTCACGATAGATGACAACGGATAGAAATAAAACTCGATCATTATGCACAACTTTGTATTATAACGATAATCATAAGCACCTTATAAATATGTCATCCGTTAGGTATATTATATATTCTTATCAACAGTTTTACATTACCGTTATAAATAGTTTTTATACAAAATTTATCAATTTGTTTGAACAGCGTATCGCAAATAATCCGACATCGTGAGTTTAGTACGTCACGTACCGTTTATTTAGAGATCTATCGACTAATTATAATACTGAAGCTGATAACGTACTTTCACATTATAAGAAGGCTATATTCCGTACTTTGTAATAGCACTATTTTGCTGTAAAGTTATTTTTTTATAACCTGATCATTTAGTGATAAAAAAAAATGTATTTTTTTTTTAATTTATTCGATTTACATACCTCTGTCATCAAACGACAGTCAAGGATAAAGGTATTTATAAACAAATGAGTAAAAAAAAAAAAAAAAATTTTATGTTGTTAAATTTCTATAGTCAGTCTATGAAATAAGTACTGTAATTTCTTGTACATATAGTACGAAATCAGCTTCAACGCAAGTGACTGTCCGAGAAATTTCGGATAAAAATATTGGACGCATTTCGCTTACCAGAAGCACATCGCAACAATTCATTTCGTATTATTACCGCAATACAACTAACTTATTTTAGTGAAATCGTATAAAGAGGGTCGCGACAGCCACTTGCTGCCTTACAAAGACATTCGTCCACGTTAAAATATAATATTAAATCTTTTTTTTTCCTCATTTTGTATTAATAGTAATGCAGAATCCTAAAACTACAGACGAAGTGTAATGTATAGGACAAAATCAGACACGATATATTATTATAACACGTATTTCACTTAACTATCAACATTAACCTCTATTTTAAAAGCGTTATAAACATTTGATTTACATTTGATAGTAGTAAATTCATCGAGAATCAGTATTTCATCTATCTAGCAGTCTGGTTTTTTTATCGTGTCTGATATAAAGGTAGAAGCATATAGCGGCGCACGGAAATTGACTTCTCTTTTTACGTTTACGTGAAAAATAATATTAATATGTAACTTGGTATATTATTTCAGGTTAGTAATTTTTTTAGTAGATTTTTAATAAGATATCTCTATACAGGTTCATTCATAAAATACGACATCCAAAATGTTATCTTTATTGATCCTTTCCTGCCCCCGTATCAATATTACGTCTCAAATGATAGACCCCCACCCGTACATAATATATGGCAACTAATAGCAGTACAGAAATTACAATATTTTTTAATATTTGTTACTTTCAATAACACAAATTTAATAAATATCTGTAATAACATGCAAAAAATACAAAATTGTTTTATGAGCTGCGAGAGTCGCGTTTTCTTAGAGTCCCCCCTCAAATCACATTTTATTACTACAAGCAACACCCCTTCCCCCTTGTACGTGCCTACAAATTTTACGAATGGACCCTATCATGTTTATTTTACTAACTTTACCTGCGACTTCGTTCGCTTAGAACTAAAAATTATTAAATATTTTTTGCCCGTATTTGAAACTTCTTTCAATACAGCTTTACTCCTAGTAGTGGTAACATGATGTTAAATAACCCAAACCCTTCCTCAATGATTGCAATATAGTTTTATACGGTTAATGACTGTGTGGTAATATATAAAAACATTCATCCACAAAATCCGTGCACCGCTATGTGAGTTAGCTTAAAACTATACCATTCTCCAACCAAGGCCCATATAGTCATACATAAAAGAGTTTAATAAATTATTTCGTATTACAATTTTTGTATATTCTTTAGTGATGCAATCTAATCCTTACATTAAGAATTGTTGTGAACAAGTTTCTCAATGTTTTCCCTAACAATGTAGTAATAAATAAAATAAATCTTTTTGGTTAATTTCATAGCGTAACTATTTGGATCTTACATAGTACGCTTATAAACCATTTTACTTTATTTTTAAATAAAAATGGATTATCGTGTTTAAGTCATTTCACTTAGTGGAAATATCTTTTAAGTATTCATTTGCATAACCACTAGAGAAATTAAAATTATTCCGACCAATGACGATAATTTACTATTTTGAAGATGACGTTAAAAATATGGTTTTCAATACGAATCTTAATTTCAGCGTGACTTGAGTGCGTTTTCTACATAAGTCTATGTTAATAGATCACATGACGACTTGTGAATAAACAATACTTCCCATAATACAACAGCCACGTAAGTACTTAATACAAAGAATGATCAGAAAATCACCTCAAATGTCCCCGAATAGATAAATAAGAATACTAATACTAAATATAGATACAATATATATAAAAAAAAGCGAGAACAGTCAATTTTTACAGAGATCTCACAGATTAAATGTATTTACGATTTAAAAATGTATGAAATGTTATATCAATGCTTTTTAATTACTATACTGTTTTTCTCATTATAAATATAAAGATAACTCGATAGGAATAAATGTATAGAAATTTCTAGTTTAGAAACTATTCAATGCCTCGGGAAACAAGAATAAAGAATAAAAATATAGTTGTTTCAAATTATAATTCGGAGATAATTTAGTTAAGATGAGGTCCCGTTAGTGACGCATTTCCTTGTCCCCTTTTCGTGATTTCCCTTATGGTGCGACGGCAAATGTATCAAATTTTTCTCACTTTTTTTCTTAGGAACTGAATCTGTTGGTCTTAGGGACCTCACAGTGATGTATTTTTTATCGATTTTTTCAAATAGCTTATTTATTTTAATATTATGATATCTTTCCAATTTGTTCCAATCTTTTAATGAACAAACAATATCACGCTGTTAATAGTTAAAATAGGCAAGTATGCAATAGACACAAAGTATCGTGGCTCGAATCAATTTCTTGTGAATGACATTTTGTACTGTCTGGCATTCGAATCCGCAGCGGTTGAGGAAAGGCGACCACTGAAACCCCTAGACGGATCGTATTTACGTATTGACAAATTATTTTTCTGTCATAATAAATTTAATTTGCCTCCAAACAGTAATTAAAACCAATTAACTTAAACGTACAAGAAAAAAAAAAAAAATCTTCATATAGTAATAAATTATGTAATCGATAACTGTTCCCGCACAGTAACAATGCCTTAAATCGTAAAACTGAGGTGATTTTACTATAGATATACGAGTCACATAGAAGCAAAAACACCGATCTCACTTTTCGACATTTTTGAGTTGAGTTGACGCAGAGAAAGACATTCATTTCATTAACACCCTCAAAGAGTGAGAAAGCTGTATTTCCAACTCAAAACGTCCACGAAAATCATAATACATGAAGAGAGAGAGAGTCAGATGTGAAAACAAACATCACCCTACTTACATTCGATTCATAAAAATAAATTAAAGAAGCTCCCAAAAACTATAATAACCCACAAAAACATAATGGCTGACACTATTGCATAAACGTATCTCGTAAAAACTAATTAAATATTAAGACGTAATAATGATTAAAACATAATGATTCCAGTAAAAACGATTTCATAACATTACTGAGGTGGTTCGTGCAGTGGAATGATTTTAATCCTAAACTCATTAAAATATATTTTTTAAGTATTCCGCTTTTTGATATACACTATAGATCTCATATGTGCTATTGACCTATTTTACCGTCGAAAAAATAATTAAATATGACATGTGTCAGGAACGGCAAGCGTATATATTTTTATATTTGAGGTTATATTTTTGACATTACTGGTATTGCCATAAATAGTTAACCTTCATGATTCTCTTGTAAATTGATACTCCTATAACTGTGGCTTGAAAGTCATAAAAGCCGAACAAATTGCTACAGACAAATAGCACATCAGGAAGTAAAAAAATACAGTGAAAAGAAATTTAAAGCAATATAATACATGGACGCACATATAATGTATATACGTAACTTGAAAATTAGTCTATTTTTTTAACTTCAACACTAAAATAAAAATAATTCGGAAGAAAGTGACAGAGGGCGCTACTAGTGTTGCAACACTTCAACGACGATAGACTATGTATCAAAAGTCTTTATTCAGTTCAGGCCCTAAACTATATAGATTCGTTTAAAAATTACTTTTGAGTTACCAAGTTCTAATAAATATGACGAAAAGAGGAATGGTGGGGTGAAAGAAATGGAAAATTATATTTAATAGCGTAAGCGGTAATAGTACATCGAAAACATAAATACAAACACAGTCCCAATCTTTGAATGAATACCAACATAATTATTGTGGTTTTGATCTTATATTCATAACTTTACCATCTTGCAGTATATAATTTACTGTGATAAAACAATTTCGTATAAAATAAAGCACAATAAACTTACAAAAATAAACCGTATTTATAACTTATTTTTCCAGACGGTAAAAAAATCATGCAGCATAAGTTTACTAATATTCCTAAGTGTAAATCATGCTAGCCGTCTCACGTATAAGTAGATAAATGTGTACTGAATACCACATTCGTTTCAACTTTATACAATTTATAATAGAGTTCAAGTCGAAATACGATGAGACGAAATCGAGTAGACATATTCAACATAAGCCACATAACGTAGTTTGTCCTTTATGATATATTAGACGCCATGGAAATTTTACGAATTTTAAATATACATAACAAAGAATTCTCTCATTTCCATAACGAATATTTGCGTAAGTTACAATCTTGTCGACAACTCACTCGATAGTTATTCTTAAAGAGTGACAACTTTTAACAATATCGAAACGCAATTAAGACTCTATTACCAATATTTTAGGGTTTAAATAATGTTAAAAGTATATAAAATATATAAAAACAAGTTAAATTAATCTCGACGGAGAAAATTTTAAATTCACATTCATCTCACACTTATCGAATTTCTAGCGGTAGTTACAGATACGTCAGCGTGCGACACTAATATACTAGAAAACACAGTTGTCGGCTTTGAATTAAATCAATACTTAACGGTGCGACCGCAAACAAAAAAAAAACTAGTTTACATTTGCACATGATTTATCGACACATATGACTTACAGTCTCAGCTCTAACTGTAAGATCTACCGTGCGTCACGGATTATAATAATTTTAGCTGACATTCTCTCCATTTTACACGCATTTCATTAAAGATATCGAGCACGCTTCCTTTTCAAAATCGCTTATACTAGTTCGATAATATATTTTTTTATATCTCTAGGTGTATTTTTACAGATAACGCACTATTCAGTATGCTTGCGCAGATTTGAAACTTTACGTACTTCCACAGCCGAGATGTAATAACCTTTTTATTATATAATTTCGCTACTGATTAGTTAAGGATAACAGGCACATCTGTTGTCCATATTAAAAAGAAAATTGTGTTTTTATATTAAATCACGATGCCAGTGAAAGTTTTTTTCGGTTCGTAAGTATTTAACTGAAAATGTTCAATAAGTTATTCGATTTAGAAGATTCAAGTCAATTTCACTTTACTTCTACGGATGCGGGATTGTAATGCAACACGTGATAGATGTACGAATAAATTTGAGGATATGGAATAAGAGTTTCAATTTAAAAATTAAGGAAACACTATTACAAAAGAGGAACCGATATCCATGTTAATGCGAATATTTTCAAGGTTATCCGTATGGTATAAACTGTAACAAGAGGTCGATAAAAATGTCGATTATAATAGAAAAGTATACATTACATCTCGATTGTCGGTACATAAAGTTGATAATAAGTATACCCGAGTGCAACATGGAACACAAAACACCAACGAAATTGACACTACAACAAATGCACTAACTAAAGTAATTATTATAAGTGATCAACGTAACACCGACACAGCGTCCAATTTTAACTGCAAACGTCTCACATAATGTTCATCGATAGTTAGCAAATATACCATCGATAACTTTTATTTCATTTACCACATATGACATAAGTGATTTTGATTGCGCATCAGCCAGGGCAATTTTTAGTGAGTAAATACAATAGAAACCGTAGGTCTGATTTTTCTATAATCCAATAATTTTACTTTATGAACTCAGTAACAGTCTGAAACATAGTACATGCCAATCTAAATCAAAATTATTATAGTCGTTCAGTTTAGATGATTTTAATTCGTAGTTTTTCTAAAGATATCTCTTCTGGCGGCATGAAAACAGTAAGCCGAATAAAATAATGACAATGTTCATTTTCGAGAAAAAGTGGGTTCTGGTTTGTCATTAATTATACAACCCTATCGCACATTTATGCATGTATTATTTCTAATAAAAAACTAATAAAGGTTAGTTAAGGAAAATAAAAGTCAAAAGTATTGAGACATGATCGTTACTGACATTACATATCGATGTGGTCGTTAGAAGCAAGTATAAATATGTGCGGAGAGGAGACATGCTATTTGCTGATTTGTTTAAATGAGTTGCATTTTAACACAGCACAAAGTTATCGATAGATTCTTTGTAATGTTGTTAATCGAAGAGTCACACTTTCGGTATTAATTAGTAGGAATTCGTGTGGACAAGAGGTCGTGGGGGAAGGGAGAGAGTGCGGAGAGAAGATAGTGGGGAGGGAAGACAGGGCGGAGAAGACAACATGGGAAAGGGACAGTTCGGAGAGGATGTCGTGGGTAGGAGAGACAGGACGAAGAGGACAGCGCGGACGGGAGACAGGGCGAAGAGGAGACAATCGGGAGGAGAGACGGATCGAAGTGGAGACAGGGCGGAGTAGAGACCGTGTCCGATGATAGTGTCTATCTCAGCATGAAGGGCGGAGGGGCGGAGGGGCGGAGGGGCGGAGGGGCGGAGAGCGCTAGCAGTGCTCGAGGTCTGCGGTCGCGCAGAGGAAGGGCTCGGCACGCTTGTGCTCGATGAGCGCCTTCACAGTGGTGGTGTCCGCCGGTATGTCCGATTTCTTACGCAGCAACGGTTTGCTCGCGTTGTTATAGTTCTGTTTGCGCGCCTGTTTACAATACAACACAATAAATTTATCAAATTCTTTATAATGACAATCTGCAACTTTCGAGTCGATATGCCTTAACTCGACCGAGACTTATAAAAATTCCCTTAAAAATGAATGGAATCTACGAAAATGAATCTCTAATTTGAAATAACCGATATAGAGGAATAAGTAAGTGTTCACACAATGAATTCAGTCTCTCTAGTAGTCTCGAGTGCGATTGATTTCGGTTAAAAAAAGGGATCAGAAAAAGCCCTATCCCCCTGCTTTTCTCACGATGTTTTCCTTCACCGAAAGCTCAAGGTCATTGTAGGTGGATTTGAATGTCCCTTGACGCAGAGTCCGTACACACTACCACTGAGCTATTTTTCATTTCCCATAAATTCCCCACTCGATACATTAATTCGATTCATACATTCGATACTAGATTTTTTTTTTGGTATCGTTACCTCGTGCGTGTCGCGGTCGAGACGCGTCGTGATGTCAGGCAGGTCGGCGCCGTCCCGCGCGCCCGGCGCCTCGCCCTCGCCCTCGCCCTCGCCGGCCCGGTACGCGGGGTTGCAGGCCGCTCGGGCCTCTATCTGCTGCCAGATCTCCTCCCTCTGTTGTAACCTCTCGCGATCTCTGCAATAATAACCAATAAATTTCAGTATATCTATTTTATAAAGCGGAAAAGTTTTGTTTGTTTAAACGCGCTAATCTTAGAAACTATCGATCGGATTTCAAAAACTTGCTGAATTTAGTGATCCTGAGAACGAGCTAATCAGGCGAGAGTAATAAATATTGGACGAATACAGTGGAAAAGTAGAAAATTAAAGATTGGAAAAGAGAAACAACGAAAAATCATACAATAAATAACCATAAACATGCGATTTACATTTTATATGAACATTTTAGCCTGTTACATGTGTACATGATGTATGTATGATTATGTTCTTCTGTGAATTAGATTTGGTCTATATTCAAGTATATAGTTGATCGAGTAAGTTATAAATCGTTTATAATTTTTTTAATCGAAAAAACAAACAAATTATTTTTTTACACTTTGATACACCGTCATCCACTTCTGAGCTATGATCCAAATTTCACGTATCTAGCTCATCGAGAAGTTAGTTTAACATTCATTACAAAATTCCACCCGGACAGGCATACAAGACAGTGAGTTAATAAAAACATGGTAAATGAAAATGCTGCACACCAAAAAGGACAAAAAAAGGCTGCAGAATTAACACTATTAGAGGGGGGAAAAAACTAACTTCAGTTTCTCCTGTTTGTACTGGTGAGCGCACTCGTCGAACAGCTTTTGGTTCATCTCCATGAAGAGCTTGAGGGCGTTGTAGACGAGCCCGTGGATCGTCTTGTTCCAGTGCGTCTTCGTGTTGCGGTACAACGATGGAAACATTATCGGTAAGATGTGAGTCGCGTTGTCCGATATTAATGACATTATGTACTCATTGTTCCAATAGTATAGAGCTCTTTCCGCCACCTAATGGGAAAAAAATATACTACTTATAAATAAATCTCTACTAGAGACGGAAAATTGATAACATAAATTGACTTATCCATTTTGTGCTCAAACTGAAATATTTACCTGAAATCAAAACAAATCAAAAATCTTTATGAAATTTAGGCCTTAAGAAGGTGTTTATGAACGTCAAAACTACCACCGGTTCGGAAAATACTGCAGTCATCGAGAAGAACCGGCAAAAAACTCGAATTTGCATATTTACATCTTTTGTAGGTAGAGGGAGGTTAATTTCATCGTTCAAATATTGATCTATTGACATCAGCACCCGTTTAACATGTCGCTTGAGCTTTTTTTTTTACGTATCGGATTATTATAACAGAAAATATTCAACAATCATTTATTCTACGGGTAAGTCATCCTCAATTCTTGAGAAAATGTATTTGCACCGTTCGATACTAAACTTAGTTAACGAAATAATCTAATTGATCTATGTAACGTGCTATAATTAGTTTCATGGTTGTGACTTCCTGTTACAAATCACGTAAACATTTCAAATTACAGCAACATGTTTACTAGCTTTAAAATCTTAACGAAATCGAAATTTACTTTTAATAGTATATTGCTTTTATTCATTTTAACTTACGACACTAAAATAGATTCCGAGTCTGGGAAATTATTCCACTTATAGTGTCTTTGTCGTTCGTTATCATGCTCTGCCATAGTTCAGTGTCATTGTTAGGTTCTATATGTGATGATATATAACCGGTGGCATGCTAGTTACAAAATAATTTCACGAAGTTTTAGTTACACTAAATTACTTCAGATATTCCAATATGAAATTAAATAACGTTCACTGTCACATGAGTTTTATTTTGGACGCCTTTAACTGGTGTGATAAGTGATTTATTCCGCCATTTGTTTTTTTTTTATTTGTAGGTGTAGTATTCGCTCTTAATTTAGCAATTTAACTGTCAATGCGCAAATTTGATTATAATGTAAAATGTGTTCGAGGTGAATTATCCTATTAAAAATAACAGGAAGATATTAATGAAGCTATACCTGAAAATGTGGGCTGGAGACACATTTAGCTAGCTGCTTGAACAGCGGGTCCATTATTCGCTGGAACTCTGCCGGTTCTATCACATCGAGGATCTCTTCCATTTCATTGAGGAACATCACCTCCTTCGGCGAGTGAGTTTTGGGCCAATATTTTAACAGTGCCCTGGAAATTTATTTAATCTATGTAATGCAAGTTTACTACTTTACTAGCTGAGGCCGGTGAATTTGTGCCCATTTTTCTTTTCAAACGCTCATTTTAAAATGGATATGGTATAATTTTGGATAATTTGGATGTTAGTAAATAAAGTCTTTTATATATAAATAATAGAAATATAGTTCTTGTCGTCAGAGCAAGTATTTCGAACACAAACAAGCCAGTAAAAATGTATAAAAAAAAATCAGTATATTAGTAGTTAAGAATGGACTGGAAAGAAAATGGTGTTAAATATTTTGCCTTTTGTGAAGGTCATATGTTTCCCTAATCTGTTGTGATTTAAGAAATATATATTTCTACATTACTAAAAGGTAAGCATATATATAGTTACAGTCAGTGATGATCTAGTGGCTTAAGATTAGTGAATTTTCGATTGTATGTGTTTCTTGTATAATTGGAATACCCATATCGGTATCATACTCATATATTTTAGACGCAAAAATGGCTCAGGTGGCAGTGTATACGGACCCCACATTAATGTTGGTGGAACGAATCCATCTGCAATTTACTTACTTTCGGTGAAGGAAAGGATTAAGTTTAACACGTCAAATGTACTAAAACAATTGTAATCATATTTGCTTCAATTTGTAACATTACAAGTCTGAGAGTGAAGAAAAATATTTGAGGCAAATTTAAGTAATGGATTGTATTAGCTTTCGTATGTACTATAAATATACAATTGTGGGCTTGTAGGTGTCTGAAATAATCAATACTTTGTAGACACAGATTTAGCCAATTAGTGTCTTACCTCAATAAGAAGCATTTACCCAGCAGTGGAACACTTAAAGAGTATAATTGTGAAATAATGCTAGAACACTTAAGTAGTGTCTTGTATTATTATTATTATATGTAGTACAAATATACAATTTCGGACTTCTAGGTAGCCGAAATTATCAATACTTTCAGACTTGTCGAATTAGTGTCCTCCCTCAAGAAGAAACGTTTACCCAACAGTGTATGACTTAAAAATTTGTATTATTATTATATCGAGTGATATCATCCATAAAAAAAAACAGCGGTTATCATGTTTTGAACCTCTTTAGGATATTTAATTTCAAATAATCCTTGCCAAATATTTTAATGTTGAACCCACCAGTCTGAATCCCGTATCATATCAGTGTTTAAATATACAATACATCAATAATGAAATAGTTGTGTCTACAATAGGTATACAGACCTGACAACAGGTTGCGTTAGTGAGGGGTCCTTCTCAAGGAACTGCACTACGCAATACGCTAGTTGCGGGTGGTACACCGACAGCGATTTCGCTTTGTGCAACGGCAACAATACCTGTGCGTTAAGAATATGTAATTAATAGATAACTGATGGAACATAATAAATATAGTAGAAACTAGGGATGGTGATTTTTTCTGAATAGATCGATTCTCGGATCCGTTCGAATCTAAACTTAAATTAAAAAATCAATACCCACTAGATCGATTCTTCTTTCTATATGTTTAGCTTAAACATCGATTCTTAGATTAATCGATCTCAGATCGCCAACGCTAGTAGAACCATAAAAATAATACATAAAAATAATGCTAATGCTTTTAATAGTATAGTTTCATATATCTGTGTACTTTTACATGGCCTTATTTATGTTTTACTAGAATTTTATTCTTCTATTAGCTGTAATATTACCATCTACCTTGAAATAAAAGTACCTGGGCAACTTGCGCCTAACTCGGTATTTTTTTAACTCTATGTCAAAAAATATGTTTAGATACGGAATCCACATTGTACGATTTTTATAACTATTTACGATAAAATAATACAACATCACAATTATAACTAACCATTTTACTAGAAACAAATTTCTTGAAAAATGCGTTTTTGCGAAAAATACAATTGTATAGGTGAATTTAAAAAGAAAAAAATCTGTCTGAACACAAAATTTCATCCAAATCGTTAGAGTCGTTTCCGTGATATTCAAAATTGATATACATATATATGTACAAGAATCACTTAATATTATTAGATAGACAAATAAAATAGATACCGCAAGTGTAAGTTTAATATTAAAACCTGTATTCATATATTAATGTTTTCTAGGTAAATAAACTACAACATAACATGGCTTAATGTATGCGTTAGAAATAATTTACTTACCCTTAATAAAAACATTTTATGTTCATCTTTGAGGGGTAACGCGAACCCGTTGATGATTGAACCGAGGATCTCGAGCAGCTCAGCAATGCCATTATGGTGTTCCGTTTCGTAGATAAACCTGGGGATCGAGTAATCAATCCATAGTAATATTATAAAGCTGAAAAGTTTGTTTGTTTGATCGCGGTAATCTTAAAAACTACCAGTCAGAATTCAAAAAATCTTTTGTATTTGATAAAGCAACCATTGAGGAAGGCTTCGGGCTACTTGACATGACTAACCATCACTAGGAGCGAAGCTGTATTGAAAAAAGTTACAAAACGAGCACAAAATAAACAATATTTTTTAGCTTTGCAATTGATAGAACACACCTATAGCTATTTTAGTGGTAGATTTTCAACTTGAGTGTGGTAGCTAGCGAGGCGGGCATTAGATAAACCCCTGCCACCAGTCTTCATCTATTTTTTTCAACGAAAACTGAAGCTCACTGCAAGCCTGTAGACGCAACAACTGGCCTATCACTGCTTCAAAACTGCTTTAGATATTTTGCAATCCTAAATGGAACAATTGCATCAAATTTTTAATTATTCAAATATAGTTTCGTTATTGTATTGAAACGAAAAGAAAAGTTACTAGACTTGTTTTTATAAACATTTGAATAAATAACAGCTGGTAATTATTCTACTTCACAAAATATTCGTTGTACCTAAGCTCGATCAACCAGCTTAGATGCTACATACAACTTAGCAAAGATTACGCAACTAATGAGCGCTTAATCTAGCGCTAAGTGGCTTCACGGACATATATTATTATCAGTTAGTAAATAATACATAAGCTTTATTTTACTAATTCTCGTATTGTCACCGAGTACTTATCATGTTACCTTCAATTTTCTCAACAATACTGATGGTTTACTTAAAGAAGACATCTTATGGCATTAATATCGCCAGTATAGAAAGTGCAATAAATAATATTTCAAATCATTCGTAACCTGATATGATTATAATTTAACATGAGAAACATGTGTCTATAGTATTCCTAATATTTTATTTGTTAGTCTCTTCTTACATTATTTAACATTTCTGTCAATCAAAAAATAATATACTATCGCGAGACATACATACAAACATACATAGTACAGCTAATGATATATCAAAAACATCAATAGGAATGAAAATAAATAGCATCTCAAAGTAATTCATAATTATACCTCCAGATTAGTTCTATAACATTTAATATAAAAAAAATAAACAAACATGTTACTTAAATATACTATTCTGCTTTTAAAGAATTTCCCACATTTTATATTTTAACAAATTATTTTCTATAAAACAGACCTGTATTAATAATCAATATAAGGGACCTAAATCTATACCTGGATAAATAAAATTTACCTCTTCTATATAAACTTATTATTATCTTAATTTATTTAACTAGTTTCTAGTAATATAATTAACGAAAAGAACACGTTAATTAGAACACAAACGGGTTTATAATAACATAGTTTTAACATCACACGCGATAGCGCAATATTGAATTTCAATTACCCTACATATATCTATACTAATGTTATAAAGAGGAAATATTAGTTTTCTTGTTTGTAACAAAAAAAGTCAAAAACTATTAAACCAATTTCAAAAATTCTTTCATAATTAGAATGCTACATGGGCCCTGAGTAACATAGGTTATATATATATTTTTTTTGTAATGAAGATGATTAAATAAAATTTTAGTTCCATGTTACGACTTATATGTTTTTGTTATCACTTAATACATATTTTGGAACAAAGTTCCTTATGGGGTGTCGCGGAGGGGTATCCTAGCCGACATAAAACGTCCGTAACGTTAGCGTAAGATTTTCATGTAGTCTATGTATGATGGCTATACAGTGTCTAATGTATACACTAAGTGATGACTGTTATTAGTATATCTTTTTATAAATCATCGTAAACAAAACAAAGGTGTTAAGATAATTTTGTAAAGTAGTTTATTTTTATTTTTATCGATAAAAAAATCATAATAAAAAATGTATACCCGAATAAATATTTTCTTTATACCGCGAATAGAACTTGAAATTAATATTTTTATAATAAGAAACTTCATTCCTATTTGATGTGCCACGACACCATTCGTTTTTTTTGGTATTAATAGTAATGCTTTTTTCCTCCTGTTTTTGTGATAAGTTATTACCATATTTTTATTCACTCGTTTTCTTGTACGTCTGTCCGAGTAGAATTTTGTAATTGATTTAAACTAACTTCCTGATGAGCTGGATATTTGAAATTTGGACCATAGCTCAGAAGTGGATGAACATGCATGAAAATGTGAAAAAAGAAGAAAACCGAAAGAGCAGTCCTAAAGTTATGATAAACGAATGTATTTTAATACTGTCAGAAGAACAGAATATATCAAAATTTAATTGACACAACCCTAAAAACCAGAAAATAATTATAAAATTAAACAATAAACATAGGACACTAAGGATGATATGGCTAACAATGATGGCTAAACGATAGCGCGTACGGATTCCGTGTCAGTGGACGTGAGGTCCAATCCCAGTAATAAGTTTGAGGTTTAAATGAAATGATTATACCATAAAACCATAACACTTTTGACTCAATATCAACCTCAAGTTGAAAATTTGACGCTAAATCCCTATATGTATGTTTTGGCAGCAGCACTTGAGAGCCGGAACCAAATAATTTTGTCTAAGCAAAATGATTTTTGAGACATATTTTATTACGTTATATTTTATGGGCTGATTTTTGGATGATTGAGTGAGCTATAAACTATTAAATATCACGCTGCCACCAATAGTAGCAAAGCTGAATTGAAAAAAGTTACACAAACGAGCAAAAATGATAATAAAAAAAAAATTTTTCTTCCACGCGAAGTCGCGAACAAAGCTAGTTTAAAATAAACATGTATACTTTCATGATTCTCATATTGTTGCTGAAATAAGACGGAACGAAATATATTAATCGGACGAATGAACATACTATATACCATTTCGTTGTTTAGAGTCAGGAAGTTAGACCGCGTGCGGAAGGCGTGTATGACAGTTGTTCCGGGCTTATAATTCAATCGTTGGTCTAGTTTACTTTGTTATTTCATTTACAAAATTTTTAATGATTTTCTTGAATAAATCAAATTATCTTCATCAATGGCTGCTCAATTATTTGATACATATTAGTACATACAAAAAGATTTTTTGAAATCCGCCTGGTTTTTCTTATACACACAAATATTATGCTGATTTATGATAGAATAAAAAGAAATACAACGGTATCAATTATGTAACTTGATGTTGTATACTTAGACAATTTGAATTACCTATATATAATTAAATATACGAACGCCGCGTCAATAGACATGAGTTCGAATCCCTGCAATCAGACCGAGTTTTCGATAAAGGAAAACATCGTGATGAAACCATAGCATGATGGGTAGGGCTTTATCTAATACCCGCCTGGATAGCTATCAACCTCGAACTGAAAATCTGCCACATACCTATAGGTGTGCCAGGAGTTGTACTTCTGAGCCTGTCCCTCCACTAAGATTAGCTAGTCCACTATCTTAGGCCATATCGTCCACTTAACATCAGGTGAGATCGTGCCCATAATTCTAAACCTATAAAGTATAAAAAAATAAATAATCCATTAAAATAAAACAAATTTACACGGATTTTTTCGCGGTTATTTATTGCTTTTGATCCCGACGTTTCGAAAGCTTTTCAGCCTTCGTGGTCACGGGGCGGAGTAAAAAATCCGTTTAAATTAGTTTTATTTCAATGAATAATATTCGCGTAAACATAAGAAATCATTATAAATAATCCATATCAACATTGGGAAGTTTCCTATACTTTACCTATGAAGAATGAATATTTATTGCACTTTAAATACACTGCCATAAGGCATTTTCTTCCAGCTAACCAGCAGTAATGTAGTAAGAAAAAATTACGACCATTGTAGGTAGTGCAAAAACAATACCTTTGTTTCAAAGTATTTTGCGTATGCGTTAGCACCTACAAGTTGTAGTGTCCAGTGATACGTGACTTACCTATAGAACACGTTATTGATCTGTTTCCTTATATAAGCTCTTAGAACTAAGAACTTTCCGTATATCCTATGTAGTGTTGTTTTTAGAAAGTCTCGTTCCCTCGGATCTTCGGAATCGAATAGTTCTAGAAGCTGAAACAAAACAGAAACGCATAACTAATGAGAAAATAATAATTTTTGAATATACATTGGGCGGACTAAAAAAAAGAATTTTTTTTCGAATCCTTTACGAAAGTGTGTAAGTTTAATTCTTTTTTTGTTGTGTTAATTATTTTCAGGATTTTCTTATGAAATAAAAATTTAAGAAAGTTAAGCGGAACATTAAAAAAATTAAAATATCTTAACGACAATATTAATTTTACATAACCATCAGCGGTCATAAAACAATAATAAATACTATATTTTTGAATAATATATTTTTTTTTATGAATTATACCAATTGGAATTCAATATTCATAGTTAGGACAGGACAACGTCTGTCGGGTCAGCTAGCATATTAACATAATAATAAATAAAGTTAATTTGCAGAATTGTATGCATGAAAACACCTCAAACTGATGTCAGGCCAAGTGGCCTAAAGTTCGCACGCATTACGCTTGTTGCCATTTCAGCTGAGGACTGCATTCAGCGCTCAGCATAATCTAGCCACATTAAGCTGAACCCGCTAAACAATTATCACTACAGATATAACGTAAGTATATTCATACAAGCTGTGCCTGCGACTTCGTTCGAGTGGAACTAAAATTATTTAATCTCACGCCGTCAATCAAATTACAATAACTTTTGATAGAGTTAACCGATTTCAATGAAACAAAGACTAAATGTAACTCGAGGATACGCTTTGTGATTTTCTTAATGACTTTTTATTAATATATAATACGATCAGTTATACAAAAACTGTTCACAAGCTCCATCAGAATTAATAATTTCATATTAATTATGTCTTAATCTACCGAAAACTTGTTAATACGATCTATATAATTGATATAATCCACGATTTAAGTGCATTATAGTTATAAAACATTGTAATAAACATGAAATATTGTGTGTAATAAATGTCGTAGTCGGCATGCGATATCGAAGGGCTCGCCCTTGACCGAGAGAACCCTTGAATAAATGAAAGGAGAGAGTTCGAGGGGTTTACGAGCATTCTGTTAGTTTGTTTCTTTCAAATAAAATCAATACATTGAATCCAATCAAAATAAATTTTACAATTATTTTTATTTTATTTTCAAAAAGCGATCGAATATAAATAAAGAATAATATATTATTAATTAATTTAATGTGTGAATCACGTTTATTATTATATTTCTATCTTTGGCATTTAAATTTAAATATATATGTTGAATTTAATATAAATAAGCTAGTAATTTGCATTTTAATAGAAACATCTGGAAGGAAGAGCTTTGCTTCGGAACAGAAACAGAAACAATTGAATCAAAGTAAAGTCATCTTAATTAAACCATCTAAAAATATAAACGTTCACTGAAATCCTTTTTTTATATTTTAATTTTCATACTTTTTATTTATGGTATCTTTCCTATGTAAACAATTTCGCCAACGCCAAATGAAAAGGATTTTTATATAACACCTTGACTCCTTTTTGCTTGATCAGGTTTTTATCAAATTTCAGATAAGCTTAAATTCTGTCATTATAACAACTCTCGACCGATTGGCGATATTTCGATAGTAACTGTCGATTGCGACTGATGTTTGGTGATTCTTGTTCCTTTCTTTTTAGTTTTCCATTTCTATTATGTATTGTTTGTTGTATGTATAACAAAAACAAAGTTAGGTAGTGAAAGATATTTACTCATGCGGTCTTTGCCCGTATAAAGTTGCTGCAGTTACCATGACTTATATATTGTTTGTATAAATGTATTAGCAATGCCGGCAACTGCGTTTGCGTGGAACTAAAAATTTAATTAACAATCGTCGCCCGTTTTCGTACCATTTTTCAATACAGCTTTGCTCCTATTGACCGTAGCTTGATGTTAAATAACCTAAAGCTTTCCTCAATGAATGCTCTATCAAAGATAAAAATGTTTATTTAATTGAAATAAAACTAATTTAAACGGATTTTATCGCGGTTATTTATTAAATTTTGATCCCGACGTTTCGAAAGCTTTTCAGCCTTCGTGGTCACGGGGCGGACTGAGGTGTAGGTTGTCCAGAAAAGTTTATGTTACTGTGTCTACCTTCAATTTAATTTTTATTATTGATAGTGTTCCGATCTACGCAGAAAGAGCTCACAGTGTCTTGACGTCTGGCAATTGGTCTTTTGGGTTCCGATTTAATTAAATGTATTATTGGATCCCAGGCTTGTGCTAGCTTCCAACCATCTTCTCTATTGAAATTTGGATGTTTTTTAATTTCAATAGCCTCACGAATCATCCTAGGTAGGAATCGGTGTTCTTTTGCAAGGATTTGTGGCTTGTCAAATCGAAGATAATGTTTGGAGCCTTCTTCTGAATGTTCAGCAACTGCAGACTTCGTAGAGCGTCGGTGTTTAACATCAGCTATATGTTCTTTTACGCGGGTCCCTATGTTTCTTTTAGTTTGTCCGATATAGGAGAGGCCACAGTCACATTCTATTTTGTATACGCCCTGTTCTTGTAGAGGTATATGACACTTGACAGGTGGTAAAAATTGACTAATCTTCTTGGGCGGCTTGAAGTAAGTTTTAATTGAAGCACGCTTCAGTACATAGCCAATCTTGTCTGTGACCCCTCTTACAAAAGGTAACACAACAGGTACACGTTCTACTGTGGCTGGTTTCACTCGGTTTCCGTGACGGCGGCGTGGAATTTGGAGCTTGTTATCACGCAGTACTTGCTTGACATGTCGCAGCTCAGCAGCCAGATGTTCCTCGTCACAGATTCCTTGTGCTCTCTGAAACAAAGATTTACCCACGGTAGCTAACTGTTTCGGATGGTGGTGAGATTCACCATTCAGGTATTTATCTGTATGGGTCATTTTTCTGTACACAGTATGGCCTAAAGACTGATCAGGATTACGGATAACTAAAACATCTAAGAAAGGAAGAGATTTCTTTTGCTCTAACTCCACAGGGAATTGTATGTTATTGTTAATGGAGTTAAGATGATCTAAAAATGCAGCTACTACTAATAACATACAATTCACTGTGGAGTTAGAGCAAAAGAAATCTCTTCCTTTCTTAGATGTTTTAGTTATCCGTAATCCTGATCAGTCTTTAGGCCATACTGTGTACAGAAAAATGACCCATACAGATAAATACCTGAATGGTGAATCTCACCACCATCCGAAACAGTTAGCTACCGTGGGTAAATCTTTGTTTCAGAGAGCACAAGGAATCTGTGACGAGGAACATCTGGCTGCTGAGCTGCGACATGTCAAGCAAGTACTGCGTGATAACAAGCTCCAAATTCCACGCCGCCGTCACGGAAACCGAGTGAAACCAGCCACAGTAGAACGTGTACCTGTTGTGTTACCTTTTGTAAGAGGGGTCACAGACAAGATTGGCTATGTATTGAAGCGTGCTTCAATTAAAACTTACTTCAAGCCGCCCAAGAAGATTAGTCAATTTTTACCACCTGTCAAGTGTCATATACCTCTACAAGAACAGGGCGTATACAAAATAGAATGTGACTGTGGCCTCTCCTATATCGGACAAACTAAAAGAAACATAGGGACCCGCGTAAAAGAACATATAGCTGATGTTAAACACCGACGCTCTACGAAGTCTGCAGTTGCTGAACATTCAGAAGAAGGCTCCAAACATTATCTTCGATTTGACAAGCCACAAATCCTTGCAAAAGAACACCGATTCCTACCTAGGATGATTCGTGAGGCTATTGAAATTAAAAAACATCCAAATTTCAATAGAGAAGATGGTTGGAACCTAGCACAAACCTGGGATCCAATAATACATTTAATTAAATCGGAACCCAAAAGACCAATTGCCAGACGTCAAGACACTGTGAGCTCTTTCTGCGTAGATCGGAACACTATCAATAATAAAAATTAAATTGAAGGTAGACACAGTAACATAAACTTTTCTGGACAACCTACACCTCAGTCCGCCCCGTGACCACGAAGGCTGAAAAGCTTTCGAAACGTCGGGATCAAAATTTAATAAATAACCGCGATAAAATCCGTTTAAATTAGTTTTATTTCAATGAATAATATTCGCGTAAACCTAAGAAATCATTATGTTTATTTAAAATCCGATTGGCAGTTTGCGCGTTCAAAGAAACATTCAAAATTTTTCGTTTCATAATATTTTAATACAGCTTAGTATAAATGCTATAAATGTGTAGTAGAACATTATTAATAAATAAATAGCCACCCAGACGCAGAGCTGTCATTTTTCCTTATTACTATAAAAAAAGATATGAGATATATAAGATTTTATATTCATTGTAAATAGATATACCTGTAAAACAAATTTCTGATCAATATGTTTCTTGGCAATGTTAGGCTGGAAGTCCGGCGACTCGAGTAGCCGGAGGAACAGCTCGTAGACGAGCTGCAGGTGCGGCCAGGCCGCCTCCAGCGTCGGCTCGTCCTCTTCTGGGTCGAATTCCGCACCATTCGGATTCGATGATGGCGGTAACGTCCGGAATAGATTTATCGCGAACTGTCGAAGAGTTTTCTATTACAATAATTGCATCACTTAACCGCTTATGTAAAAAATACGATATGTACTTAAGACCAAACGAAAAAGTGAAAACTTATAGTGAAGTTTAACATGAAATGGTATGACAATATGAACTTTTTATCAAACACAACTTAAGCTTAAATTACGCTCAGCGAAACGAGAGGATAACATAGTTTTGGTACCTGTATATGTAATATATAATTGCTAATATATAATTCACATTGTTTTTTTTTTTAACTAATTAACCGTTTTACTATAATAAGCTTTTATTATTGTCTAATATCACATATATTGCATTATACTTATATTATAGGATTTTGCGTTTAACCATAGTCTTCCTCGTTTGCCTTTGACCTGTGGCATGTTAAGGCCAGTGCCGAAACTGTCTCATAAATGCAACTGCCGGAAACCACCTTTAGAAGTTCGGTGACAGAATTTCAATATAAAGATGGTAGTTATACTGGCGATTATGAGAAAATAGTTTACCATCATGATACACATTTTTCAGTACTAAATTCTCGTGTACCCTGAGATGACAGCTCCACTTTTCATGTTTATACATTTTCTTTTATACCTGTGCCTGCGAACTCGTTCGCGTGGAATTGAATATTTATTTAATAATTTTCGCCCGTTTTTTGCAACTTTTTTTAATACTTTCGGTAATGTTAAATAACCTAAAGCCTTCCGCAATGAATTCACTATCAAATACAAATAATGTTTGAAATCCGACTGGTAGTTTCTAAGGTTAGTGCGTCCAAACAAAAAAACAAAGCTTTTCCGCTTTATAGTATTAAATATAGATATAGATATCTCTGAAAACTTATAATCTGCATTATATTTTTAGTTTAACTCCTACAGCTTTTGTTCGCGGTCTACCGATGATTGTAAAATAAAATCAAAATATGTTTTACTGTATGCGTTTTCTTCAGACGTTATCAGTGAGCTACCATTGCCTACCTCTGAATTCCAAGTACAAAAACCTGCTATTACAAAAAAATGAATATACGATTTTTGCGTGATAATAAAATGGGAAAGTTCTCCTTTAACAAATATCTTACCATATTAACAGCCTCAGGATATATGGCCTCGGTGATGACGCCGCGCTGCGAGGTGACGTACTCGACCATCTCAAGCAGCGCGGCTCTCTTCACCTCCTTCCATTTGAGATCCGAGAGGGGTTCGTCCGCGAAATCGAACAGCAGACAACACTGTCTGAGTTTCTGTACAAACAGTTGTTCTCGCTCTGCAGCAGGCGCATCTGTTAACAATTGCATACACCGAATTTGAAAGTTTTTGGTTCCGATTAAACTTCTATTCTTGTTTAATGCATTCGAGAAATAGTTTTGACCATTCTCACTCAATTAACCGTCTGGTAATCAAGGTCACAAAGTTCGTCAAGTCGTACGTCAACTAATTTAATTTTGACATATTACCTTTATCTGAACGAAGGAGCTTTTCCCCGATGTCTTTAAAAAGTTGGTTTATAAATAAAGGACAGAAAAAGGTCTAAGTTGCGAGTTAGTATCGGATAAGACTTATTTACTTGCTTATTCCTATCGTATAGTTTATAAAGGTTGTCAATTGGAAAGCAAGATCATTTAAATCAAGAAGCTCTTCATTCCATTCAGGCCCTAAAAAGGTAACTATCGACGAACGTCAGAACACTGTTACCGGTTTGGAAATTGAACTGGTAAGAAAATCATTTGGTTTACTTAATCCCATTTAGTCGTATTAATATATAGTTTTTTATAAGCTATTGTTATCTGCACCATTGCTCGCGTTAATGTAGATTTTATCAATTTAAAAGGTATTTTTCGAGAACTTATTTTTTTATAAATAGTATTCTTCGTCTTCTTCGGTATTTCGAACAACGTGTATGCAAAATTCCATGATGATCGGTTGAGTAATTAATGCATGAAAATGTAACAAATAGGCAAACTCACATTCGAAATTCATAATGTTACTAAGTTATATTTAATAGGCATATTTGATTTTTGTTTGTTTAGACCAATATGTTCACAAGCAAGAAATATCACACTCTATAATATTTTTACCGTGTCTCTTATTCTATACGGGGACTAATATCAACAACGCTAGCCTAATTCCTTAGTGTTCATAAATCTAGACTGCTAGACAGCTTCGACGTCTGCAACCCTAAAAATACGGAGCCCGGAAAAAACAAGCCAATTAAAGCTAAGTGTTATGGCAGGCTATGGCGAGAAATGGGAGACTACCATTTGTTAGAAATCGACAAACAACGAAATATGTAACTGTTTCTTCTTATTATTATAATGAAGTAAATATAATACTAGATTTTTTTTAGTTTAGTGATACAAATTACTTAAGGTAACAGTTTCACTTCCCAGAATTTCCAGAGTTTTGAGCTAATAATATGTGGCAAAATGCCCGGTTCAATTTTTTGTTTCTATATTATTTACAAAAACAACACTTGAAGCACTAGGTACATCGAAGGAGAAAGATTTAATTAACGGCTGCAGAGTACATCCAGCTCAAAACAATCGTTTTGGTACCTTCCAATCACAGATAGGGGTGTGATCAGTGTAAACCGCTTTAAAATAATACTTATACAGTAACCTATACACTAATGTAAGACTATAAACCCTTAAATGCATGCTATTTGAACTATTTCCATTAAAAACTAGAACGCGAAAAGTATTAATGTTACTAATCAGCGTATATCTAGCAATTAACAAAAAATGATAAAAGATACATATCTATGCATTTAAGGGTTTGTTTTCAGTATAAAATACAATCAAATTCATTAATGCAAAAAAGTAACAAAGTTAATTAACTATAGACAACTAACAAAACTAAATAAATTGAAGTTGATGATCCTTGGAACCCTCAATGTAAACCTACTTATCAGAGAGTTATTTAAGGAACGGTCAAAATTATCTCTCGTATAGTCGTAATAGATCAAACATAAAATTGAGTAAATTGCTATTATGATAATCTAAAAACAGAGCTTCATTATCAGGAAAGGAAGTAGGAAGAGAAATATATTATTACAATTTAGTCGCTAGACCACGACGCGACATAAACCAGTCGATACTCTGTACAATGCGGCAGTGACACTGTCTGTGAGATGCCACGCACACATAACTGCTCTATGTAGTGGCTACCTATGACCAGATACAAGTATGAAGATATGCTTTCTATATCAATACCTTTAACATATTCTATGATATCCTTGCAGAGATCAAAACATGAAGGGATGATATATCAGTTGGTATTGTGTACGTACACCGCGTCAAGGGATGTCAATTCGAATTTGAATGACCTTGAGCTTTCGATGACGGAAAACATCGTGATGATCTCATAACATGGTGGTAGGGCTTTTTCCAATGCCTGGGCAATGCCATGGCTAGGTGCCATCCTGAAACTGAAAATTTGTCACCAAAGTACCCTTGTACTTGAGAGCCAGCCCTTCTATTAGGCTAAGCTTGTTCACTAAGGTGGCCCAACAAAATAAAGATTTTTTATATCGAGTCTCGTTTCAACATATGTCAGTTTACAATGTTTTAAGAGTTCCCTCGAAACGGCAGGTGAAAAAGATATTTAAGGGTGGCATCAATTATTTAAAAATTTCTAAAATCGTCATAAATCATTTTAATTGTTTTTCTCTTTTTTTTCTACAAGAAAAATTATAAAGATTCTGAAAATCTCAAGTCGAAAATTTAACGTTCTTTCCTCATTTTTCAAAGTTTCCAAGACAAGTGCTTTATATTTTTTTGAGCTACTCCTGCCGTTTGGAGATGACTCTTAACACATTATACAACTTACATATTTTGATACTAGATTCGAAAAAGGCAAATCTTTTTTTTGGGCCACTCTAGTGTTCACTAGCTTTGATAACATCCTCTCTTAACATTAGGCGAGATTGTAACCATAACGCTAACACTTAACTATAAAAAAGAATACAATATGAAGGGTGTAAAAGTAAGTCCGCTAACAATTTAGTTCATTTTAAAATTACCAACTCTAAACTGAAGTGGATTTGCTTTTACACCACCCATATTATATCTAAAGTGACCACCTAATGTTACGACACGTTTTTTTTCTTTTAGGTTATTCTACAGTTTTTATATTATTAGTAGTGTTAAAACCAACGGTCAAAATACCATTATCGACTAACCATTACTGAAAGTTCAAAGAAGTTCTTGAAAACAACTATTCCGAATTTTTCATGATAATAATACTCGTTGCTACTATAAACCTATATTTAAAATAACGAAAGTCGATTGATAAAAAGATAAAAAGTTTACCGAACGTTTGTCTTTGTCTCTTTATATATAGGTAATTTTATTATAGTAAAACATTTTCTTTGAATCGATAATTCAACAAGAATCGAGAGTACAAGTAAGTACGCGTCACGGTCAAGGAAATTATTGTATCGTATTGTTTTGAAATGCTCTATATTTCTCACACTCAATCTTTTTTTTTTTTTAAGAAATTACATTTCTATTCCATGAACGGTACTACAAGCAAATTTTTCACGGAATTAATATTTTATGTTACAGTTGACAAATGGACAAGAATGAGCGCAGAAAGGCGGTAACGATTTGATACTGGGAATTCCCTTCTCGCTAATACGTTGTAGCATAATGCCAATATTAGAAATATGATTTTTATAATCCTAATATTATATCTGTGGATGTGAATTTCTAAGTTTGTAACACTTTCAAGCCTTAATTACTTAAGCGATTATCATCAAATTTTCTATACACGTTGTTACAAGTAGGTACAATTAAGGTAGCCAGCCTTTCATTTAGAAAATATTATCATTTTTGAGAGATATGATAATGCTTTTAGATGTTCGTCCAGCAAACCACGAAATCTACATAGATGCGAGGGAAGCCGCGGGCAATAGTTAGTGCTGAACTATGCTGTTGTTTCAGATTAGACACTATATATTTTGCAAAATTATCCAAAGACTTAATAGCCAACTTGTTCGACAAACTGAGACATCGAAGGAACTGTGTTAAAAGTTTTCCATACAGTATCAAGTGGTCTAGTCTAGCATAGAAACGTGGAACAGTCCTGAAGCAGAAATATACAGAAAATTTATCGTCCGACCAAAACAGGTTTTCGTCCGAAACTGAACCTTCGGCTTGAATTTTAGTTTCGGCCGAAGCCAGATAGCCATATTAACACACAGGTCGCGAACTCACCCGATCGATGTGCAATAGTACATGTACACTAAGTTTCGCCGGGGCCGAAGGTTTGGCTCATTTTTGTCGTAAACCGAAACTAGATTTTGTGGCTGAACTTTCGGTCAGACGTTAATACATTGTCACAGATACAAGGCCACTTATTATATACCATTAATATTATCGTTAAGGTTGTAGTTCATTGTCACAGTTGACGTTAGCAAAACTGCCTATATAGGCCTCTGCTACATTAAAAAAATACATTACTCACCAACCATACTAACTCATGTCATGTATGTGCCAATAATGTTTTTTGCCGAAGAAAACTAATGTTATTATTTGAAAATAAACTGAAATAGTAGATTGAAAAAATACATTTATTCATATGAGTAGATACCAAAAGTTCATCGTTGCAATTTGAAAAACCGTATGAATTTGTAATAACGTAAAATTAAAGTCAGTAAAGAGCTATTTCGAGACTGAAAGGCATAAACTTATCAACGAGCGACTGAGTAATGGACGGCTTTTGTTATGGATAATGTATACACAGTTTTATAAAAAAAAGTAAATATTGACACCAGAAATTGTAAAGAAACTCGTGTGCGGCTTTTCTTACAGTGTGCGGAAATATTGAGATATACATATTTTTCTCACACGCCATGATGCATCATATTACGTGCATGATTATAGTTATTATTGGCTTTTACTCATCTAGAATCGACGGCTTATGGCATGTATGAATACCGCATCGATAGAGCTTCATTTTTTTATACTTGCGGTTTCAGCGGTATGGCTACAATCTCACCTGATATTAAGTGACGATGTGGCCCTAGATGGTGAACACGCTAAGCCTGTGCGGGGCTCGTTCTCAAGTGCACCTATAGGTATATGACGGCAAATGTTCAACTTGAGGGTGGTAGCTAGCCAGGAGGGCATTAGAAAAAGACCTACCAGCATTCTGACATAATCATAGAATTTAAAGTACATTTTAGTTAGCTACCACGCAACTATTAAAAATTCTGGCGCCAACCATTTACAGGTATAATACGGTAGCTACACTTGAGAGCTAGAGCCCTAAATACTAGATTTAAGTTTGTTACTATTTTAGGCCACATTGTTACCCAAAAATTAATATTTTTTTTATTCGTTATAGTGATGATTACTTTATAGTAAATTGACGATGAAGCCCGCGATGGTGGACACGCTAAACCTAGTGCACTGACTGAGACAGAGACTGGTTCTCAAGTGTAACTGCCGGAAACCACTTATTGGTATTAGGCGGCAGATTTTCAACTAAATGGTGTTAGTTAGCCAGGAGGGCATTAGAAAAAGCCATACAACCATGATATGCTTTCCTATACGGAAAGCTCAGGCTCACCGTAGGTAAATTCGAACGCACGTCTGTTAATGCTGGCTCCGTACACACTACCAACTGAGCCATCATAGATTAATAATCGCGTTGATTTAGTAGTTAGTTAGCTACTACCCTTCTATTGCAAATCTGGCGCCGATTATTTACAAATTTAAACCAGCTAAACCTAAAAGCTAAACTCTCTTTCTTACCTAAGAAAAAAAAGTAATACATCATAATGATGTATCTGTGAAATCTGAGTACATAACGAGTGCTCCAAAAATTATCTTCTATACTTCTATACTAGAGAGTATAGACTTAGGACAAATATATATGTAGCTTTATCTTCACCTAGTCCGCAGTATCAACAAGAATTACTATATTCATCCTTGTGCTGTTAACTATAGATCTTTGGGCTTAATTTTAGATATTCTTGTTATCTGAAACTATAATTAAAGCGCTCACCTACGAACTCAAGTAATCTAAATTAATATTACAAAGAAGACATTTTTTGTTTATTTAACCGCATTAATCTTAGGAACTACTAGTAGGATTTCAAAAATTATTGTTGTATTTTATTGAGCAATCGTTGAGGAAGGCTTTAGGCTATTTAACATCACGCTACTATCAAGAGGAGGTAGATATATTGAAAAAAGTTGAAATGAAGAATGCATTGGAAAAAAAAGAGGAAAATTTATTAGATAATTTTCAGTTAAACGTGAACGATGTCATAGACACAGCTACTGATATTATAATGACAGACATATGCAAATATACGTGATAAATTTAAATGACAGCCTTTCTTAATCATTTACGTCAGATTCACTTTTAAAAGGATTTGTACATCTTGGTGTCAGACAGACATAATCACTATAGTTACATATAAAATTGATTATGGAGACTACGTAAAAATTAGTCTATTAAATTGATAATTATAGATGTCCGATTTGACCGCAAAACTTGTATTATTTAGTATGTTTACATTACAAAAATGTTTGTTAATCATTTACGATGACATTGTACCTACTTGTATCTTAACGTTATACAAACGAGCAAGTGACCTTGGAGTTGTACGTCTTGTATTAACACGGGCCCTTGGCAAAGTTAATGTGCACATTAAGCACAAAGTCGCGTTGTAATGAGTCGATATTCCATAAAAACTGCAAAACACTATCACGATGGCGATGAATAATATGCCGCATGGGGCGCAAGGGCGACGCATATATTTTCTCATGGCCCACATAATATAACTGGAGCCGACCGCTGCTCGACGATCGGTCGATATATTTCTACGGTAGTTTCGCTATATATCCTGTGGATAAACGTTTTTCGCTGAAGTATTTACTTTCGGATATTCAAAACATAAGTATTCGCTGCTATTATTTCAGCAGCGTTACTTGTAACGAAATTGATATGCGACTCCGATTGGTTTATATCATGCGATGTTAAGTACATTGTCTTATTATATAAATATTTGAAGAGACCATTTACGTGCAGATTTGCTTAAAACCACCTCAGTCTGATATAGATAGCGCAAAATCAACATGCATGCAAACAGTTGTGTCGGTTTGTAAACAGTAGCTTTATGGGTTTACCACGGCATAATGTCGTGGTAAAGCGGCATTCAGGTTGAGGTTTAAGGTACTAACGAACCTTTGAGCAGCGGTAACTGCACCATCAGACTTTCTTTATCGGCATTGGGTATCTGCGCCGGACGCACGGGCGAGACCGCGGGATGCGCGGGGGGCGGCGGCGGCGGCGGCGGCGGGCTGCGCGCGTCCGGCGGCGGGCCCTGCTGGCCCTCCATGCCGGAGCCGGCGAAGAGCGCGAACCGGAACGCTCGAGCAACGTCCGAGACGCTCTCGCTACGTTTGGTGGCCGCTTGGTTAGCGACGAGATCGAGGCCCGAGTGGAAAGAGGGCGACTTGGGTATACCTAGCGGCGAGACGGCGCGACGCGGTTTGCTCTCAGCGGCGGTGAACATCGCGCGAGAGGGCGCGCGCGCGACCGGCCCGGCGTGGACCATGGCAGGCGGCTGCCGGCAGCGGCATCCGAGCGGGAGCCCGGCGACGCGGCGCCGGGACCGGTGCTAGCTGCGGGGGCGCGGGCGACCGGACTGGCCCGACTCGCGCACGCTGTCGCTCGCCGCTCGTGCGCGCGCATACTCCCCACACCTCGCTCCTCTCGCCGATAGGGTTGACACGTCATTACACATTTACATAATGGACGCATACTGCCTGCGATTTTTATTGTACGTGTTTTGCTTGAACGACTTATAATATTGCTATCGAACTACGATGTATCATAACAATGGATATGAATACTTAATAAGATGTTACTTTTTTCAGTTGGTTTTGAGTACCAGATAGGTATAATCAGTGTAATGAATACATTTTACCCAGACGACCTGATTACTGTTATAACTCTCGCTAGATGTTTTTTAATTAAATTTTATTATATTATTGTTTTATGGTCAGTTTTTGCATATATTAACGTCAGCATCTCAGACAACAATAAAATATAACGAAAATGAATATTTTAGTAATTATAAAAAAACGCATAACTATATTAACAGAACATGGATATAACAGCTAAACTGTATTCATAATAGCTTTAGAATGTTGTGAAACTGTTAAGAAACCTAGGCAACAACCCTAGAAATGCCTTAATCAGAATGAGCACCGTTTTATAATTCGACTGAGGTTAAGATTTGGGAACGGTTGATTTTATAATAAAAATCTTTAAGACATTAAATGGTAATATATTCCGATTTGTGCATTAATGTAATGGAATACTGACTTGGGTATTGTGTAAAAAATATAAAATGTATAGGAAAAGAAAATATTTTTGGATATACACCCATCAATAAAATATACTTTAATAAATATAATATAATAAATAAAATAAGCCTTTATTGTTGTACTGACAGTTTACAAAAATCAAACAAAATAATAAACTCAATTTCTTAAATAGCCTATTGTACAACTTGTTCTGCGACAAAGGCCTCCTCTAATAACTTCAATTATTTCCTATTTTGCTGTATGCATCCACGCAGGACTAGCAACTTCTTTCATGCCATCCTTCCATCTTTTAATTTGCCTACCTTGACTTCTTTTATTCTCTCTAGGATTGCATTCTGTTGTAAGTTTCGTCCATTTCTCTCTTTTATTTCGTAATGTATCGGTGCAAATACCTATTGGTATGTTCCGGCAGTTGCACTTGAGAGCGAGTTCCTTCACTAGACTTAGCATGTCCGCCATCTTGGGTCTCATGGTCAATTATCAACAGGTGAGGTTGTAGTCTAAATCATAATTGTAAAAAAGAAACAAATGTTTTAGATGGTTTTCACGTTCCGATATAGAGTGGAATAGTACATGAGAGTTACTAATATTTGGAAATGAATACGCCTCTGTACATAGTCACACGGAAGTGTAACATAATTAATTAACTGTAAACATTATCTAAATATAAAATAATACAAAAGAAATAAAATTAATCGAGTTTTGCTGATTTATCTCGATGATTTTTCGAATAGGTGGTATTGTTTTGATGTTTACAAATACCTTTTCTTGAGGCCTAAATTGAATAAATATTTTTTTGATTTTTACTACCATGCGTAGAGAGACTTTTAAATGTAATGAATTTAAAAAACCTTGTACGTATTTGACAAACGCTTCAACATGTGACTGAAAAGCTTTCATCTGAGACAAATAAATTTACTAATAATAAGAAAGAAAACGAAGACAATTTTATTTCATACAATATCTCACAATAACATTTCGAAGCGGGATTTCCACGAATGGGGTGAAAAATTATTAAAGTAAAGAGAGGATATGTTTTCTTGGAAAGGCAAAAAAAAAAAACAAATACCAAGAGCGAGAAACAACACGACGCGAGGGTGAAGGTTTGTGAGTCAGGAACAACCCTCGGGAATCGAGCGGTGTATTTCTGTGCCAGACGGTTTACCCACACTTTGCACTCACCATCGATCTTTTAATTGGCATCGAACGATTCGCTATACATTGTTCCTTCGACATCCTGCCAAAAGGACAGTATGTGATAAGCTAACTAAATATGAACCTCAACGTTGCATGTACATATACTATAAACGTTACAACTTTCGTAATTAAATAATACAAACAGAATGGATATAACAGCACTTGTTTTTTTAATAGTACATTGGTTTAGCGTTTTGGCTATAATCTCATCTGATCTTAAATGACGATTCGGCCCAAGTTGGCGGACACGTTCAACCTGTGGAGGGACTGTATTTCAAGTACAACTGCCGGAACACACCTATATGTATTTGGGGACAGATTTTAAACTTAAGGGCGGTACGTAGCCAGACGCGCATCACAAAAAGCCCTACCACCATGCTATGGTTTCCTCACAATGTTTCCCTTCACCAAAAGCTCAAGCTCATTGTAAGTAGATTCGATCTCACATCCCTTGACGCGGAGTCCATACACACTACCACTGTGCTATCATCACTTTACTGAATTATTGTGTTTTTTCAAATTGATTAAGGTCAAAATTGCTCTAAACGCCAAATAAATAAAGACATAATTTCGAAACAGAATTTCGAAATATAGAGGTAAAATATTTTCACTTAATGGCCAAGTCAGCCACTAACATACTAAGCTGAAAATCGCTTTTCAGTTACCTACCAACGTGCTCTGTATCACCAGAGTTATCTCTTCCCACTTTTATAGGCAAATACGATATATAAAGGGAATTGATGGCTCTTCAGATTTGGTTCTACATGATAATGTGTTTTTTATATAGTTAAGGTTTAACGTTATGGACACAATCTCATCTGATGTTAATTAGGTGACGATGTGGCCCATCATGACGGAAAAGCTGAATCTAGTGGAGAGATTGGCTCTCAAGTGCAATTGCCGGAATACACCTTAAGGTATTTGGCGGTCGATTATTTGTATTTGTATTTTTGTTTATTCGTATTTATTCTATATGAATACACAATTTGTTTACTTTGTATGTTGGTTTTCATGACGCGCAAAAAATTTTGCTTTATTATTTTTTTACCAAAAATATAATACGTACAAAGATGTAGGTACTCATATGTGTTAAAGCAAGTACATTGTTAAATATTTTTGTTATTATTATTGCAACAGAAAATACTGGTTGATAATAAATCAATACGAAATCAATATGATATAGTATCGAAACGTACTTAAATCACAGACTTGAAGACCATTTCCATATCGAACCTAAAATCAAATATATTAGTTTTATCGTCAAATACTTATAGATATGTTCGGGCAGTTGCACTTGAGAGCCAGTTCTTCCACTAGGTTTAGCGTGATCATAACATGATTTAACATCAGTTAAGATTATAGGCTTAACGCTAAAACCAGATACTATAAAAAATAAATAAAAAATTGATGTTTTGTTATTGGAATTCTCGTCTCTATATACTCTGAGAATATAGTAATAATGCCTTTGCACTACAATCGAGCGTAAGTTACTTAAACCACGTTCGGGCGGGGCTGCCTTCCTGTCAGCTATTTTGTGTCCCTGTGCTTATCCAGAGTAGGGTTGGCACAACATGTTCTTTTTTTACGTGGGAAAATGCATATAGGCATGCCTCCCTGATGGGCTGGGAGGGCTATGTTGGACTTAATCGGCGAAAGACTCGCCGGTAAAACCCACTAAAACACCACGGTGCCAAGCTGTGAAAGCCTTTCCGGCTAACAGTGTATGTCCTTGCGAAAAAAAAAACATGTTCTTCTATCACCTATTGGGCTAGGGAGCAAGCATCTGTCTTCACATTGCGTCTGCTCCCAAAGCACAACATGTTCTCTATTTTTTCTATCAGTTGTGCCCACGACACTATTTTGGCGATAATGGCTGACACATAAAAAATAGACATATGCTGTCGCGGGCTTTTTTGTAGGACTATTTAAAGTAAACATTTTCATTGTATATTATATACATATAACTCTAGCGGTTCTTGCAGCGCACGCTAGAATAGCTCGCAGACGGTAGAATTTTTTCCTACTTATTTGACAATTATCGTTATATTTTGGACAATTTACACATTATCTTTATAAATTATAGTCATGTGTTATTCTGACATATATATTAGGGTGGCGCAAAAAACCGACTATTTTTTTTTTCAGTCTCGTGTGAAAAAATGTTAGTTTTTGATGTTTTAAGAGCCCTCTCCAAAGAACAACTAAAAAAAAAATTTAAGAGGTCACTCCAAATTTTTTAAATTTCAAAAATCGTCAAATATCATTTTTTTTTATCTATTTATGTAATAAATAAAGAAAAAATTTATGGAATTTAAATGTAAATATTAAAAGGTCGCTCGAAAAAATCTAAAGTAATGAACTAATAATTTAAAAAAAATTTTGAGCGACCTTTCAAAACTTACATTTTGAACTAAAACTTTCAGAAACTTATTGTTTTTTGGTCTATAAAAATTTACCGTAACGAGAAAAATAATAAAAAAAAAACGATTTTTGACGATTATTGAAATTAAAAAAAATTTGGAGCGACCTCTTAAAATTTTTTTTTAGTTGTTCTTTGGAGAAGGCTCTTAAAACATCAAAAACTAACATTTTTTCACACGAAACTGAAAAAAAAAAATAGTCGGTTTTTTTGCGCCACCCTAATATATATAGGTCATATTATTGTAGTTTTTGCGTGAAATAGTAACTTTCAGATTTATAATATTAATAAGGATGTGTCAAGAATTAGAAAATGATTTTACATATCATCCATTCTCTCGACAGATGGAATAGACGTGCCTAGAAAAGTCTACAACCAAAGTTGCGAAGTGTATGAAAAATCAATAATAAAGACGCGAACGCGGGCGGGAATTCTTGGCAATAAGCAAACTAAATAAATACATAGTACCATCATAACATTTTTAGTACCGCTTTAGAAGTATGTACCGTGGCGACATTAATAACGCGTCTTTGCTCTTATGGTACAGTAGTAAGATCGTGTGTGCCTAATATATGCAATTGTATGATGTATATGTATCTATGTATGTGATATATGTATATAAAAAAATGACCACTTTTTTTAACAATAAAATGAAGACAAAAATTGAGTAACAGAATTTTAGGGTGCTTTATTATCACTCCCATCTCGAAATATTGTGGGAATTAAAAAAAAAAACCTGAATATTTGAGCCCTTAATATTAATATTATATGCTCCACCAAGGCGAACAATGATTTCCCGTAAAAAATACACGTGAACATTGATTTTGTTCAATGTCATACACAGCTCAGAGGTATTATATGTTATAATCTTAGTCAATAATAGGATTTCTTCAGAATTGAATACTCTACCAAAGTGTCCATAGCAGTGTAATCGTAACTCGAACTGGCGGCGTAGTACGGATCACTAAAGCCAATTTTTTCATGTAGTTCTCGTTTTTTTTGCCCTATCTCGTAAATGACAAGAGCTACAGAAAAAATGTGAATTGCCAATTCGGTACTTATATTAAATACGTATTCGTCTAAATTATATACATATAATACGTATATAAGATATAATAAGGAAATAAACTGTGTCTGTACTTTTAGATTTACTTGATAAAAAAAAATATATGTGATCAAACATAGTAATAGAATAAATTATATTAATTTTCTGAAATGTCTGTCCGTACGTCTGTTTGTGCACGATTCACTGATAAAGTAAAACGTTTACGATAAAATGTCACCATGGAAATCATAATGCATATCCGCGAGTAACATTTAATTTCTGTTTCATTACGATCGGTTTACTTCATCAAAAGTTATTATAATTTGAATGACGACTCGAGTAATATATCTGAAAGAATTTAATACATCTTTCAAGTTCCAGCGAACGAAGCCACGGGCACAACTAGTCAAATATAAAATAAAACACAAGATTAAATAAATTTCCTTTCGTTTTTACTATAATACTATTTGAGGTTAACTGTTCGCGGACCGCAAACAATGTCACATATATAAAGGTACACCGTGGTCTGTAATACTTTTACATACTAACTTACTATTACCAATATATATTGCTTGTTTAAATATTTAGTACACGAACGACCGAACTTACCTCGGTATTTTTTTTTTCTAAAATTGCGTTATTTCAAACGTATATTTAGACAAAATTACTTACTGACAAAACATCAAAATTTTACAAATACACACGTATGAACGGATTATTAAAAAAACACAATTTAATTAATAATTTTATTAGAAAATTGCAGCTATATAGTGAATTAAGAAAGCAAGAATCTGTCTAAAGACAAAATTTACATCTAAATCGTTAGACCTTTTTCCGAGATACGGAAAATGTACAATGTACATCTATACACAAGAATTGCTCCCTTAATTGTATGAGGTAGATATAGTTAGCCGGAGTATATTTAGTCCCCTTAGAATCTCCACGATAGTAATAACAAAAGGCGACCGTATGACAAATGAATGGACAGACAGACGGCCTTTGTGATTTACGCAAGGCGATTAGAAAGGTTTCTGTCACGATAAGGGAAAATTAAATAGAAAATTCTATACCTTTATATATAGTCGCTAGTATAAGATACACCTTTTGACTTAAGAACAGTAGTAAGAATGTAGACCATTTTTGAAGTGAAAACCTCTTTAGATTCTGTAAGCATTATATTTACTGAATATTTAATGAAACTGAGCTGCAACGCTCATTCGGGTAAAGTTGACTAAAGGAGCGAGAGAAATATAATCATCCCGTCACTGTTATACTCTCTCGGTGAGCGTGACATGAGAGCATGACACATCAATCGTATTCAGTATCAACGTTAACACGATATGGTTGTGCCAATACGTTTTATTTTATACGTTATAGTTGTATTTCGTAATAATTTCGGATTAACGAAGTTTTCTCTTCTGTCGTGAAGTTATAAGAACACACCTGATAGCTGCCTTAGATAAGGTGCAGAAGCGAGCTGTCCGCATTATAAATGATGCAGATATCATCAACTAATCTGGCAAAGGGCAAAGCCAAGGCCGGCAAGACAGCTGGGACTGACTAAGGACATTTGCCCCTACGGCAGTCATTACTGTTACTGGACCGTACTGAAACTTACCATCAGGTGAGGTGCAGTAATTTTTCCAAGCTAAAAAAAATTGGACCTGACTAATCTAGGAACCTGCCAACGTAGCTTTAGAAGCACGTCCTAATATAGAAATTACTGCAGTCCTAGATCATTTAGTAGATTACAGAGAGATTTTGCTGGTATACCTCTCGATCCCACCTTAAACGTGTATAAATTGATTATATAGCCATTCCTGTTCAAGTCATTTAATAGCTAGTATTTTTTATTGTTCCGAGAACATAAACGATGAGATATTTTTTGACACGAGTTTAATATGTTAGATTATCTGTATTATCAGACCGTACACGTTTAAGGATACAAGGTCAACACAAAGTATTAAAATAAGAAGCGAGATTAGCGTGATGTTGATGATGCAATTAAAGGTATTAATATAGCCGTGCTAATGACCCATGACCTAATTTAAAGTGTTAATTTTGACCTTACAGAATGAGGAGAATTTTAATGTATTTAAATAAAATCGTAATAAGTGCAATACTGGGAAACTATTTCGAAAATATAATCGTGTACTAAAGATCTCTGGTTCTAATTACTTTAATAAATTTAGAAATCCTATGGAAAATTTCTTGAATTGAATTAATGTATTGATTGATGCTTATATTCTTCCAACCAGAATACTAAACATAAAGTCCCCTGCATTTCGAGTCCATTTAATCAGTGTTCAGCTAACTCAGACTTTGTTATGGAGGAGCAGGTTCTCCCCTTGCGTATACATGCTTACGACCGTGAATATGAGTGAGCACTGTGAAAGGATTTTCGCAAAGGTATCATATAAGGAGTCGTATAAAGGGTCACAAAGAAGATTCAAAGTATTATCCAATAGGTGAGTCTATACTATTATTATTATATTGTAAAGCGGAAAAGTTTGTTTGAACGCACTAATCTTAGGAATAACCAGTCGGATTTCAAACATTTTTTTTGTACTTGATAGAGCACTCATTGAGGAAGTCTTTAGTTTATTTAACATCATTATAAGCTGTATTGAAAAAAGTTACAAAAAATGGCTAAAAATATTAGATAATTTTAAGTTCTACGCGAACGAATTCGCAGACACTGCTAGGTCATGACGTTAACTTTTGTCAAACATTTATGGGTATGTTCCACTGGCTGTATTTGAGAGTAAGTTGCCCCACCAGTCTTCGGTCATATCGCTTAATATTGGTGCGATTATAGTCAAAACGTTAAATTATAAAAAATAAATAAAAATATAGATTAAGGTGAACTATTGAAAAGCAAAAAAGTGATAATATTTTTTACGTAGATCAAAAATTAATCAATTTCGTAGTTCCTCCTCGTCTACTAATTTACAACATTCTAGATTCTTGTCTGAGACGCATTACTCACTTTTTGTACACAAACCTTGAGCACGTAATAATCGAAAACTAAGCTTACTTCAGTCTCTACCTTAATATATACCCTGCTATGCCAGTGACTTCATTTGCGTGAAACTCAAAATTACTTATAGATTTTTTTCCTTTTTTGTTACTTTTTTTAGTACAGCTTTGCTCCTATTGGTGGTAGCGTGTGAGAGATATACTAAAACCTTCCTCAATGATTGCTCTATGAATTACATAATTATTTTTTGAAATCCGACTGTAGTTGTTAAGATTCGCGCCTTCAAACAAATAAACAAACAAACGTTTCCCCTTTATACTATTGATATAGATAAAAAAGTCACATACAAGTTTATAACATAAACTGCAAAGACATCACTAACTCTTAAATACGATATTAACCCAAATTAAAATCGTATTACAGAATCATTCGAATTTAACTACAGAAATATGAGGTAAATAGGTCAAAAATCACAATAAAACTTATCGTAAAACCGACACGTCTATCACCAGCCATCGTAAATTTGAGTTTATTGTAGAGAAATAATAAAATAAGTAAGATCTCAGGTTATGTTGAAAGGTCACTATAGCATACATGTTGTTACTATACACATCAGTGTCTTTTTTTCTATAGGTTTAGGTTAGGTTAGGTTGGCATTATGGCCAAAATCTCACCTGATATTAAGTCACGACGTGGCCCAAGATGATGAACAAGCTAGGCCTAGTGTTGGGACGGACTCTCAAATGCAACTGCTAGAATACACCTATAGGTAATTCGCGGCAGATTTTCAACGTACGCGTAGTAGTAAGCCAGGTGGGCGTAACTAAAAGCACTACCACTATGTTTTTTTTTTTTTTTATACTTAAGGTTTAGCGTTATAGCCATAATCTCACCTGATCTTAAGTAACGATACGGCCCAAGTTGGTAGATACGCTAAACCTGTGGCGAACTGGCTCTCAAGTGCTGCTGCCGGAACACACCTATTGGTATTTGGCGGCAGGTTCACAACTAGAGGGTGGTAGCTAGCCAGGCGGGCATCAGAAAAAGCCCTGCCACCATGCTATGGTTTCCTCACGATGTTTTCCTTCACCGAAAGCTCGAGCTCATTGTAGGTGCTTGGGTTCGAACCCACGTCCCTTGACGCGAAGTCGTGCACACTACCACTGAGCTATCATCGCTTTCAAATTATGGTTTCATGACGATGTTTTCCTTCGCCGAATACTAAGGTTCATTGCAAAGATTCGAACTGACGTCCATTGATGCGACGTAAATCGATCATCATGAAATTTTGCAAGTATCTTTTATCCAAAATAAACAAATACAATTTCCGAGAGGTAGAAAATAAATTTTTAATAGCGCGCGAACGAAATAACGAATTATGTTTTGTAACTATGGGAATTACATTTCAAACTAGTTTTGTGGAATTAATAACATATTTTTAAAAAGGCGAGTACTCTGAAAAGCCATTTCTATGAAGATAGTGTATTTAACAGCATTTCTAAAGTAAAGTGTGACGATAGTTTCATTACTTGAAGTATTTACACCCGAAGTTTTACATTCCCAGGGAAATTTGGTTCTACTGGTGATATTTTTATGACAGTATCCAAATTCGCTTATCGCATTACATTGTATCTATACAATGTACTATACAGAGACATCTAGACATATTCGTTACCTATGAGAACTAGTAAAAATGTAATGAAACCCAATAGTATTATATATGACTACATATATATCCTTCCTGATATTATAAATGCGAAAGTCAGTTTGTTTGTTACGCCATCACGGCTAAACCGCTGAATAGATTATAATGAATTCTGGTTTAGTTATAGATGGGAACCTGGAGACGGTGATGGTTTACTTCTTTTTTTTTCTAATATATCCTAGGAAGTGGAGTAAAGAGAGGTATAAACTTTGTTTGGAACTTTTTTAGGAAAAAAATATCCGCCGCACGTAAAATCTAGTAAAATCTCGTGTTACGGTGTTTTTGGTCGCACTTCTCCGAAGCGGTTTGACTTTATGTATATTTGGTAGGTATGAGAATAGATCGTAAAGTATTTTCATGCCGGTAAGTGATTAGTTCCTATGCACACAAAAAAATATTTTGATATTTATTTGCATAAAATCTTTTCATTATAATTTTTAATATGTAAATATTAATTTCAATTCATAAAGTTATTTTTTAATCAAACGTGTAAATATTTAAACCTTTATATAAAGAGACGATGGCGACCAAGCTAACAGTATATATAAAAAAAATTTAGTGATCATATAACTTCTAAACGAATGAACCAAATCAGGTCATATATTCTCATAATATAGTTATTTTATCGAGCCGATGTTTCTTAGCTATTATAGGATATATGACCAAGGCATTAACTACCAATAAGGGCAGAACTACGTGTGCCGGATATGTAAGTACTTAATAAGATTGATAGATCTTATTAATTGGTTATACAAACTGCAAAGCTTAAATCGTTGGTTCAGGAAATAACATTATTCACAGGAGTTCCCTATTGTAGTACAAATGAAAACCGAGTGAGGATTTTTGAAAATGTATACCGTAAAGGGATCAAATAGAGGGTAAAAAATAGTATAATTGCCGAGATTTTACCGATGGGAAAATGTTTGATTACATTGCTGGTTGAGACATGGGGATTTTTTTTGATCGCCTAACCAAACCAGGCTTATGACAGCAAGTTGTATAATGTATATTAAAAAAAATGATGTTCTGTATATAGTAAGTGCATTGTTATTTATAATTATAGCAAGGAAATTGTAAGTTGCCAGGAAATAAGTGGGAAAATTAAAATTACTTTTGTGTATAGGATTTTTTATTACTAAAGATTGATAGCTGACGATTTGAATGATCTGTATGCGCGGTATTCTCTTTTTGCTTTGTTTATTATGGTCGTAATGGTTTCAAAGAAAAAAGGGGGCGATTGATCTGTTTATTGAGTACCGAAACGGGTGAGACTTGGTTTTTCGAAGTTCTAATGAGAAACTGAAAATCGCGTTAATAATATTCGAGGAATTATCTCAAACACTGCCATATAATTGACTGACCACGATAGCTTAGTGCTGCGAACCTATAACGATAATCTTAAAATGTTCATACTAAAATATAATAGAAAAGGATGACCTGCATGTACTTCGTAGTAAGATGGCTCCAAACTTTCATGAATATCTAAGTAACTGGTGTGACGAAATCTGGGACGAGATCATAGAAATACGTATCGTGGCTCCGGTACCGAGCTTTTAAGCAGATATTTGACGGGTCACAGCGTAAAACGGTTATCCGAGTTCATTAAGGTGTTCACTCTAAGCTACCCTAATGCTGAAACAACGTGTCTTGATAAAATGCAAATTACTCTTATATAATACTTAGCAAGAGAAACACTAAGTGGACAATATCTATCTGCTCTAGGTGTGTCGGTATCTTTGTTCGCGCGAAACTACAGTTTATTTAATATTTTTTACCCATTTCTGTAACTATTTGCAATATAGCTTTGCTTCTATTGATGGTAGCGTATGTTAATGTTAAGCCTAAAGCCTTTGTCAATTATTTCTTTATTAAATCCAATAATATTCTTTGAAATACGACAAATAGTTTCGGAGATTAGCGCGTTCAAACTTTTCCGCTTTATCAAAATATTAATATAGATAATGCATAATGTATAATTATGTATATATAAATTCGGAAGTTCCAGTTAGCGTTCACTACGCTCGTACTCACGAGTGCGGTTTTCCCGTTTCATTTTCTTGGGAGTGTTACAATCACCAAGTCAAATGGAATGGAATATGGGCCTTTCATTGCAGACGGATCGATGTGACCACAAGGATTGTGCTCGTCTTGCGGAACTCTAAGTGGACCATAGCCTATTATATGTAATTGCTGAACTCCAGCACCGTATCATGTTTTTTTGAACACACTAATCTTAGGAACTAACAGACGGATTTCAAAAATTATTTTTGTATTTGATAAGACTTTTGATTTTTATTATGCTGAACTTATATGAAAATTTTGTCATGTTTCATCTTATATGATTTTCAACAATTTTTTTTAATAAATTAAGTTTTTAAGCGGTGATGGCTTAGTTGGTAGTGTATACGGACGCCTCGTCAATGAGCCTGAGCTTTCGGTGGAGGAAAATTTGAAACCATAGAATTGTGATAGTTTTTTCTAATGCTCAGTTTGCTAGCTATCACAATTAAGTTAAAAATCTGACGACAAATCCTTATACGTGCGATCCGGCAGGTGCATTTGAGAGCCAGGCTTAGCGTGTCTACCATATTTCGCTACATTTTCGTTTAACAGCAGGTAAGATTGTAACCATATACCTATAAACTATAAAAATAAATATCTTGAGAACACTTTTTAGCAATGTTTTTAAAATACCATATAAATGTTGTATGAACGACATATATCTGTATAAATAATACATCAATGATGTATTTAAACGAGTTAAGTCGTCTCGCTTTAGCACGTAACCAAGCGATGACGGTTTTAAAATAGAAAAGACACGAGGCTCTTGTTGTTTGTGATGTATGTATTATAACTCTGTATAACTTATTCAAGTGACTTTATTTATTTCCTACATTCAGTACACTTATTACCGCTCCACCGTAGAGAATTCGGAAATATTATATTTCTGTTTCACTCGAGACCATAACGAATCAACATTTCAAATACGAGTGACGACGGAACGTTGTAGTGAAATATTAACTATCGGGACACAAACAACCAATACAGTTTCACTTGATCGTTGACGAGTGACGACTTGAAATATATTTTTATTTATTTCTAAGACCACATTTAAACGGAATGACAGTTTAACATTAAACTTAAAAAAAAAAAATTGGTCGAGACACGATTAATAAGGAAAAAATCTGAAATGTAAATATAGTGTGGTATGTAGATATCGTAGCTTTACCCGGACTAGGAACTGACTTGTAATATTGGCTTTGTATTACGTAGAAAAAGAAAATTTGTGAACTATATCGTAATGACAGTTCATATAATCATGAGATCACGATGAATTATATACTCTGCATCACTTTCAAGTCTAGTTATTACTCTGTATCTATTATACTCTCTTGAAGGCGATATAAGAAATTGAACGATTGCTTTACCATCTCTAATCTTCATCACTTTTACGTTACTGCAATGATACCGGTTTAATGGGCATAATCAAAAGAATCAAGAACTTTTTAGAAAAGATTTAAATAGAATTCATTTAGAAACGGCTTCATACTTTCCAAAAGGTCAGTTGAGGTGACGAGATTGCAGAGTATAGAACCACCGAAATATGTGAAAAACGCGGTGAGCCGATCAATAAGGTTTTAAAGGTGCTGGGTGCTGGGTAGTGCTCTTGTGCCGATATTATTCGCACGGGCTTAAGCGAGAAGCTTCATATTGTGTGCTCGTAAGTGTATCGGCGTTAGAACAGCTGACGTTGTTGCAACGTCTCCGCTAGAGTCGTCTTACAATACAATACACTTATACTTACGAATATTATAAATGCCAAAGTGAGTTTGTTTATTTATTAAGCTTTCACGCCTAAACTACTGAATTGATTATGATAAATTTTAGTATACAGAGAGATGGAATCTTGGAGACACTGATACAGTTCTTTTTTTTCCCTAGAAAGATAGGGAGAAACTTTTTATTGCGTCACCTGATTTGTTTGACAAAATCAAGATTAACAAAAGCTAGTACAATAGAAGTGTGAATATGTAGGTATTATATTGTATTGCACAGAGAATTACATGATAAATCCATTGTAAGACGTGTGTGAAAAATATGGGAGTTTGATACTTGGTACTAGTCGCTGGAGTATAAGAGTCGATTCACAGAGTATAAAGTTTTTAACTAATATGTGTGGTTTGAATCCTACTTACGTATTTCATGCATGATTTGAACAAGTGTTAAGTAAAGATGCTATTGGTGATTATAACTCGCAAACATCTAGAATAAGGAATTAGTTCCCAAGTGAAACTGCTATCAAACACCAATATAGCTTAAGCGATTACCTTTCAAATGCATAGTGGCCAAAAGTCGAAATTATGCCATGGTGTTCTACTTTCACGAGAAAATCCTACAATGCGAGATTCGAACCCCAGCCTTTCCAAGCGACATCCGACACTGCCACTTAATTCTCTTTGTAATTCTTCCATTTAATCTTCTTTCTTTAATCTTAAATTCCACTGATCAAACCTTGTTTACTATAACAATGTTTGTTTTTTATTTAAAAAAAAAAAAACTAGCTAAAACGTTGTCTTCAATATAAGGTTAAGGTATGATTCAAGGTTATTACACATTCCACAAAGATGTATAATTATCAAAAGAAATATAATAGAAAAACTTCTCATATAATTAAGAATAATTAATCGCATAAAAACAAACCTATTATGATATTACATTGAATTAAGTTTTATTTTAATAATAGCGAACAAAAAAAAACTAAGTAACGAATGTAAAGTCTTATAAAACATTTGTGATAATTTTTACCATTGATTATATGCATTGTAGTTGATACAGATTGATTGCAAATTCGAGTGATTGTTTTTACTAATTGAGACAATAAGAAACCCATTTTACTACCAGCCGTTTTGAAAAATGAAAATCCGCGCTCGTAAAGATCTATAATTGCTGGTAATGGAATTTTTTATTAAAATAAATATAGAAGATTTACAAATAGACATTAAATTACTAAACTATTTGAACTATTTTCTTAGTACTTTATAGGTTTTAGGATTTGACCATAATCTCACTTGTTGAAAAGTGACGTTGAAGATTCCCCGACAAGGTCTTAGAAATTGAATTATGGCGGAGTTCACGATACGCAATTACAAATGAAATGTAAAAGACATGTACCAAGCGAGCGTATGACAGTTAGGGCTCTACTTTTGGCAGTGTATGTTCAGCTGTCGAAAAATTTTACAGGCTGGCCATAACAGTAATGATTACCAATCAGATTCTATTAGTGTTCGCTGTTGCTTTTGAATTGTACTGTGCCATCTATTTCTATAAAAAACAACAAAATATAAAAAAAAATGTTTGTTTATTGCTTTATTATACGTACTTTATGTGATTACATATAAATAAGATAACTTGCTGTGTCCGCATTCTTGTCCGCATGGAATAATTAATAATTCAATAACTTTTATCCGTTTTATAACTTTTTCAATACAGCTTTGCTACTATTGATGGTAGCGTGATATTATATAGCCGGAAACCTTCCTCAATTACTGCTGTTTGAAATACAAAAATAATATATATATATTTTTATCCGACTGGCAGATTCTAATGTTATCGGGGTACAACAAATGTTTCCGCTTCATAATATTAATATAGATCTAATGGTAAAAAAAGTACTGCGTCTTGCATAATTTGTTCTACAATTAAGTATATAATTTTTAATACAATAACCTACTATAGGAAATAAAAACCTCATCGTAAATCTTATAATCATGGTTTTAATAAAACAGTCATCGACGGCGCACCCTTCACTAGAACCCTCTGAATATTCGAGTAAACGACTCTTGTCACGTAAACGAAATGAGGATAGACAAAAGGGTTATGATCGTGAACGTAGGGACGAATCATAATGACAAAAGGCTCTTTTGAACGAAAAAAGCGCTTATTTTCTTCGCATTATACTATCTCTGTAAACAGATATTCATATAGATAATACAAAAAAAAAGCTTCTTTAATTCTTAAACCAGATATTAGACACGTATAGACGCACAAGACAAACTAGTAAAATGAATATCTCAAGTATGATTTTTAAAAACTGTGAGTACAGTTTAGAGAAATTTAAAATTTATTTAATCTAACAATTATGAAACAATTCATGTCTTGAAACACTAATTTCAAATTTCAAGAAATACACACAAATAGTAACAAAACATTCAATACAAAATAATTGTTAATATTGCTTCCTTTCTGATCATTTCGCGACTGTCAACAGGTAGGTAGTACAAAATTTATCTTTTAATTATAATACGTTTTTATAATTATATAAAGAAAATCATTGAGGAAGGCTTTAGACTATTTAACAACACGCTACCACCAATAAGAACAAAGCTGTGTTGAGATAAGTTACAAAAAATGTTAAATAATATTTAGTTACACGATAACATTATGTTTCACGAGTATTGACATAAATATTTATTTGTATTTATTATATTTATATATTAGTATTTATGTATAAAATTTAATAGTATATTATTAATTGTATTTCCTTATATATACATAGTATATATGTATCATAGTTAGTCTCAGTATCCTAATAGATACTTTTTTTTTCTCTCATTTGTTGTTTACTTTACACCTAACGCCTTTTATCTCTGCACAACCTTAAGGTTGACTGTTAGAGAATGCCTATGGCATTAAGTCCGCCATTGTAACAAACATAAAGTGTAAATAAATAAAGAAAAATAAATAAATAACGAAGTTGAGAACACAGCTCGTATAGGTCACAGCAAATAATAAGCAATATAAATATCGTAAAGGCAAGTAAAGCGCTCACATTAATAATTTCGTTTTTCTCACTTCGGAATGTAATCTAGATAACCTGACATCACTAGCGGCGTTGTGAGATACTATAACTGTAATATGTAAAGTCTTACCTTTAATAGGTGGCAATTTCACTAGCTCCTGATTATGGTGCTGCACGTTGAATCTACTGGAACTGTGCCTTCGCGGTTGTCCGTTCCATCCGGGAGGGCGGGGCCCGTCTGCAGCCCGGGGTACTATCGGAGCCGGGGGCGGAGGACCGGTAGCTAGTGATGATAACTGCTTCTCCGGACGACTCTGTTGACAACGGAATACGTATCTGTATTAATACTAGATTATACGTGCGGCTTCGCTCACGTTAATATTGATTTTGACAGACAAATCAGATGACGCAATACAAAGTTTACTCCTCTCTTTACCCCACTTCCAATAAGTTTTTTGCGAAAAAGAGTATCCTATCACCGTTTCCAGGTTCCCATCTATCTCTATATCAAAATCCTTCATAATCGATTGAGCGGTTTACTCACATTACGAGGTTCTACTGTATATAAAAATCTTGTGTACATCTGTTAGTGTTTATATAACTTCTAAACTTGTTCACTGAGAAATAAAATTAATATAATACATGTTTTTTTACCGAGCCCATGGTACAAAGCTATGGATATATATGTTTATATGAAGGCGTTGTAGTCGCCTTATTAGCCACCAAAACGTCTGCCATTTCAACTGGTGCATATCTATATATACAATTATACAATCTTTATTACAATTAAGTTTGTTTAAATTCTCATTAAACACTACCTAACTTTACTAACTTGGTTTATATATAGGACTGGATTATATCGTATCTCAGTTGAAAGGGGCTAAAGTAATTTTCATTACTCGTTCTAGAAATCATAAGGTAATATGTTTTAGTAACTGTAAACAGATATTATTAAAATTAAAATTTATAAATCTTAACTCAGCTTTCGTTTTCCTACTACCCGTAACACCCGTATTGTCCTCACTGACTTGTCTATATTGTGAAAGGAATATACATAACAAAATTCAAGCCAATAGCATTAATGCTTTATAATATCGTAAATATGTACAACAATACACAGATTAAACTCGTTAATAGTTTTACTATATGTATAGATGTGTGTCAATAAATTGGTTTTTCGGGAACAATGTGAACGGTTTGTATAATATTAAATTATAGCATATGTGTTATTCTGATGCATAATCTACATTATAGTAAAGTTTCCATAAAATTAATTCAGTAGTTTTTTTTATAAAAGATTAACAAACATCCATACAAATTTCCGCGTTTAAATAAGGATTAGGTATAAATATAGCATTTGCTATATCCAAGAATTTAGTCATGTAAATATTAAATATTTTATAATCTATAATAGTTTATGAATAAATATCAAGGACAAATGAATGTTACATAATGTTATTTATGTGAATATATTATTGGTTATTATTACATGTGTGCAAACAGTCTGATCGTTAAATACAACTGGTCCAACACATTAAATATCAATAAATTCTAAACCAGTTGTTATATATTTATATTATTTTATTGTTATATATATAGGTAAAATAACACATAATTGTGTGTATGTGTATATGTCCGTCTTGTTCACATCATTTAAAAACAATGATGTAACAGTGGTAGAGTGGACGGACAATTTCGAATCTTAGTAATGAACCTGAGCTTTAAAAGAAAATATCGTGATGAAATCATAATATGATGGTAAGACATTTTCTAATGTTCCTCTTTCTTATTATAATACCTATAATTGTGTGCCAGTAGTAGTTTCCAAGAACCGCCAAAGTCTCTCCACTAGGTTTAGTGTATCCACTATCATGGACCACATCGCCACTTAACATCAGGTGTTAAAGTGGCCTAATGTTAGATTATAAAGTATTTTAAAAATATAATTTCAAAAAGATGATGCACCTTAACCTCTTGGTAATTAAAACTGTTGTTGAAATACGACAAAGCGAAACCCAGTCACTATGACGGTACTATCACCATGTCCTCGGTAGCTGCAACGCACTCAAACACACATTCCTAAAACCTCGCAATGTTAATAATATTGATTTATTCTTATTATGACATCTGCCTATGTATGCTAATACCGCCAATTTTAAATGTGGAGGAGTTTAAAAAACACAAAGGAAACACAGTAAACATCAAACTCAGAACGATTATTTGTGGGTCACACAAATCATTGTCCTATGCGAGACTCCAACCCTCGGTACTTTGGCGCGGTGGCTGCAGCGAGGCACCGCTTCAACCGCTAGGCCAACCGTAGTCGATAATATTGTCAACTATACGAAAAACTATAATATGAAAAAAATCCCTTACATTTACAGTTAATCGAAAATAAAGTATAAGGCAGGCCGCAAGTAAACACGTCATACGTTTAGAGGAAAAACACATTTGTTTCAGCAATAACATTATCCCCCGCCCATACAACGGTAACAACTAGTAATGATGAATGAGAGGGGAGTGAATTGGCCTGAATTAGAACAACCACTTTAATTAGGAGAAATGTTGTTTACCGGCGCTGGCAGGCGCAAAATCCATAACAAAACCGTAACAGCGATCTCTCTCTTATAAATAAAAAGCTCGAGCAAGTGATATTCCAAATAATGACAACCATGATTTAGGTCACCTTAAACTTTATGGCCGATCTGAACATAACGTTAGGCTGCTCACAATACACTTTTAGGTATCAGAAAAGTAATACAGGTCTTAGGTAGTCACTTGAATAAATTGTACTTAATTTAGAACTTATAAAATAAAATTGTATGGCTTCCTTTATGATACAATTCATGTTCTAATCTTATACTTACATTTTTATGGATTAACTAAAAAATATGTATCGCTCATAAAGATTAATACACTCACACAAGAAAGAAAGTTTATGCCGAATTTTATATAGTTTTCGTCTACATACGAAATTTTAAACTTCAAATCAATATCTTATGTAAAAGCGCTTTCGTTGTTAAAATACAGGTAACGAAAAAACCGCCAAAAATAAAAATATATGAGATTTTGTAGTACACAACTCAAAACAAATATGATAATGTTTTTAATTTAAAAGAAGTACAACTTGAAGCTTACGCTCTACAGTTACACCTCTACGCCATCTTTAGACACCGTTGTCCATCTTGCCATGCCATCTTGACATTTATATAATTTTTATTTATATGGTCAAATAAGATTATGAATTAATATAAAAACATAAATACGAAGAGTCGTCAAGAGTTCTTGATGTTCATGTTACATAATGTTAATGTAACATTAGTCCTTAAGAGTTACTTTATCATCTGTCCCGAGTCATATTTCAAGTTTCAACAACACTCAGCGTGTAGTTAGTTCAAAATTGTTTGCAAAATTGCTACGGAAATCCGAGAGAAAGAAGTTGTTAAAATTTCGGTATAACGTAAATAGCAATTTTATTAGAGTAAACAAATAAAACAGTTATTTGACGGAGTCTGGAGGAAAATCTGTTCATAGAAAATGTCACAATTGCAATTCTCTAAAATCCCTTAGAGGAATCAATATTGCCGTGTGTTTATACGAATTTTTCATAGGTAACGACGATTCATGTTTTTAAACCATTACTAATGTATATTATACCTTTCGGGTATTCTCCTGATCTTTAATATAAATAAAGAACAATGGTTTCTTTATATGTTTACTCTTTATGTTTGTGTTCTCATTAAGAAATTTTGTCAGGAAATGCTACCAAATAAATTAATAACGATAATATTTAATAAGACATCTAAAATATTTTGAGAAAGTTGTAGGCGTAGACGCCTATTTATTGCTATTTTAAGATAACTTATATACCTGAGTGATCTACAGAAAATCGTAGCTCTACAGGTATTTCATAAAGAAGTGGGGAAGGGGCTAAGAGGATCTGAGCCTGCCTTACTACCTGTTATTTTCGGATTTCAGTTTATTTCGTTTCATTACATTTTCTGAGAACATTTACCATAATAATGTATATTTTTATACCATCCGAAGGTAGAGATTTAACGAACAAAAAGACTACCCACTTTTTAAATAAGGTAATATTTTGATGTGAGAAATTTCGATTGGAAATTAGGGTGCCTTTTCGATATGAGTCAAAATAACTGTAATTTGGAAAAAAGGTAAAGTGGAATTGGTTGTCTAAACAGTGTATTTGGGACATAAAAAGGTAAGTTTTTACTAAATTTCGTTTTTTTTTGTAAATGATAAAAATTAAAAAACCAAAAACTTGGTTATTTAAATTTTTCCCATAAATTTTGAGGTTATGTGAAAAAAGTGTAAATACAAAAGTTTTTATTACCTGCAGCTTACAAATATAACATTTTTCCATAGGACTTGTAGTTTTGCCGGAAATCGAGATAAACCATTTTTTACCCATAAAAACTCACCCCCTTCCCTTCCCGACTTCAGATCGTCTGTAATTTACTTTTCCTTTCATTTTTGTTATATTCTGTTTCTTTTCCAGTGGGTTTCAACCTACTATTTTTTTTTTTGGTTTCAAATATTATCTACTCTGGTCTATAAATCAATTATTGCGGCCCAAAAATGCATCGATCAAAGTAAGTTCCGATTTCCGGTCAAGGAAAATATCGTAATAACATAGTAGCATGTTGTTAGGGCTATTTCTAGTATCCACCTGACTATATCGTTATCCGTTGAAGATAATGGCGAAGTATTTATAGGTGTGTTCATGTTCATTCATTCATTCATGTATATTCATAGGGTACTTTTCATCTAGAAAAAAAATACTTTTAGTTTCGCGTGAACGTAGTCGCGAGTACTGCCGAAATACATTAAAACCTTGGTGGTGGTTCTTGCTATAGACAGAAGAATACTCCGTTTTTTTTTTTTCAAACAACCGTGTGACTCTGTGACAGTATACACAATTAACTTCATTTAAACCGTGCGTTTATTGTCGTATCAAATACTATAAAGTTAGTTGATTATTCTATAACGTTGTCTAGATCTAGTAAATTATTCTCAGACACGGCTTAGATTACAAGCGTTTTGATCAAGTAACGCTCGTATCAAAACGGCAGCATGGCTCCTCGGAGAAATGAGATTGGGTCGTGTAGCGGCGCGAGCTATCAACCCAACAAGAACGAATCACGGTTAATGTACCAACGCAGTGCCATTCATATTTAATGGGAGCCTTTTAAAGATATCTATTATATATATTCAGATGCATACCTGTATTTTACTCCAAAGCCAGATTACTTGATTTTTGACTTGCTTATTCCTATCACATCGTAGACATCTATTATGTAGAGATTTTATAATCATGAGTAGTTGAATGGAAAAACGAGGCCGAAGCCACGAACATCAGTTTCATTGTATATTGTAGTGTTTCTCTAGATAATCGAAATACCATAATGACCAGTAATAAAAATTTGAAAAAACTTGTGTGGAGAGGGTGTTTAGGAAAATAATATTATTATTTTAAATTGTAAACACGAAAGCTCATCAACAATTACTATATAATAAAAAGGAAATCGTTTGACAAGTACAGGAAAGAAGATACTGAACGGTTTTGTAACATCTATATATATATATATATATAGATAAGCCGTTCAACACGGACTCGCTCATCACAATCGCAATGAAAACAAATCTATTGACCTGGAATTCGCATGCATATTTCTTTCACAACATAGACACCGGCTAAGAACGGATTTTAGGATCATGCGTGATTGATGGGAAAAACGTGAACGAAATCGAGGGCGCCATCCTAGTCTACTACAAAATATCTAAAGGTCATACTGCCATCAATTATTAACGAGCTTAGCATGAAAAGGACCATTAGTATATTTCGAATACTAATTGAGCTTAGTTGTATAATTTAAATGGAAGAATGTAATAATAATAAAGCCTTTATTTCTCGAATATTTTACATTTACGACTAAAAAAACAATTTTTTTATGTTTTAAATAAAATAAATAACTGTAAAATCTACACTCGTATTACAAAATGTCTTTTGTTTCGTTGTGCGTTACGACAAAAATAAAATTATAAAAAAACGAATTCAAATGATTTGTAAAATAGTAAATGATTAAAGAAACGTACAGAACTATGAAGTGGAATTGTATCTGACTTGATACCGACGACCACACATCAGGTATAATAAGCATATCGTGTTAAGGAAATAACCGGAGTATATCCAGTAAGTAGAAAATAAGCGTGAGGGTTGTCCGTGTCTCTGCTTGTATGGGTGTTTAAATGTCGACGTGGTGTCTTGTAGTAGGTTTTTGACGGTTCTAGTCATCTGAGATTAGTCTTGCCACACGCCCGTTTAGTGGCCTACCCTGACGTTGCACTTACATATTACGAGAGGAAGTTCATAAATGGATTTTTTCACGATGACAACAAAAAAGAAAGTGTATACAATAATCAAACAGGGATGTGGGAATAACGGTAAAAACACAACACATGAACCTGTCTTTATTTTTATCACGTCTTGGTATCAGACAGTCTATATTCAACTTCTAAGAAGCTTTCATGCACAGCAAAACATCAGGGACGATCAATTTTGATTGCATTTAGACATGAAAAGGACATGCGCCGTATCGCAATTAATACGCTATAACAATTACTGTAGATAACACTTTTATATATATGAGCAAAACAATCGATGTAAAGTTAATTACTGCGAAATAAAGTCGTACAGAACCGTGTGCATAATTAGCTATTAATAAACTAAAGCAAACTATATAGCGAATATTTATGTTGCATCGTACGTTCTAGAACCGCTTACATTCTACAACCATAATTAATTCATTTTTTGAAAACAGGGTAATAATTTCAAATTAAATGCCAAGGTTCATTGACATCGACTTGTGTGAAGCGATCTCATATGTAACATAGAATATTAATGTAACTTTTCATAGTCAAAATACTTATGAAAGAGTTTTGGGGAGGGTTTACGTCCTCATTTTTCATTTACAACGTTACCTTTGATATAATTTTGTAAGTGTACGACTACTGATATATAAGTATTATAATAATTTACTTAAAATTATACCCCACACACTTCTCCGAATTTTTTTTTTCTGCCGATAGGTTTAAAATAACGATACTAATATCATCAGTAATTTCCCAATGTCAAGGTGAAGAAGACACTTGTTAAGCCGTGTGTTTGAGTGTAATCGATACTACACAGTTCGAATGTGCGCAGTTATTTTCGTCTTACATGGAAGTAAGGATAATAAATTATGAAGCGATCGGACATCTAATATATGATTAGTACCTATGTATATCTTTATTAGTCTACACGACAAGATGAAAATGGTCTAATATAGAGATACTGCTCTTGTGTATGAAAGATACATCATTGGATCCGGAATGACACCTAGAAAAATGCGCCAAAATCGTGTATTAGCAAATAAAAAATTGAAAAATTTATAAACAATTATAGATGACAAAAAGGCATTTGGTTTTTCGCCTATAATTCATAGGATGAAGTGACTCAGCCATTACAGTGACTTTCTTTTGATCCTCAACATTTTAGTTAACAACACCCGTATATATCTTAGTCGGATCTTAGTATTATCTAGGCCGAAATAATGGTGTTGATTGAGTATAGATTGTAAACCTCCGAGACATCGCCGTTACTTTTCGATCAGTGTTTTAGTCGCCTCGACTATTATTATATTTACTACAAATACCATGTAGTTTCAACGGAGACGTATAAATTGAATCGTATTACGTAAAGATTCCTTACAACAAAGCCAATAAACAAATTAACGCAAACAACAGTAACCTTCAACCATACAATTTTGTTACCGATTTACACAAGAGCATTTATTACGTACATCTTATATTTATATTTTTAACTATACCAGCAACTTGCCGATTTTTACTATATTAAAAAATGTGACGTTTCCAACGCAGGGTTGAAAAAGACTGAAGAATAAGTTCAGTATTCTTTCGTTTAAAAAAAAAGGTTCATATTTTCATATGCAGAAAAACAGACACACACACAATGGACACAAAATGGTATTTGTTACCATTCAATGACAGTAATTGGCAATATATTGTTCATTTAGTGCTGCACAAATAAAAATTGTAGCGAAATTTATAAATCTACCAATATCGGAAACTGCTACTTAGGAATACTAAGTTGTGCGTTATGGTTTTCTAATTTTTTGGCTTAACTTTTTAAACTTTCGATTTTCACTTCAGGTTACACAGGGTCACATTAGCATTTTTTTTAATATTAGCGGATTTGCCCATTTGACTATCCTACAAAAAAATGTGTCGCCTATACTTTTTCTTAGTAACCTTCTTTGGTATGTCAATTTCAGAAAATATAATCAATTATGTTTATGACGGCTGGTATGTTTTCCTAATCGATTTCATAAGTGCTTTCCTTAACCCCTCCATAAAAATGAAGGATTTTTAATTTTAAATACTTGACATTACTTCTTACGAAATTTTTTTAGCCAAAATCCCTCACCCAGAAATTAATTGATGAATCAATGTGATTATAGGTACCTAAATACTAATAAGTTTTAGTAGATTGATAACTCACAATATGTTTTTCTTTATAAATGAGAATGGTGTGTTACCCTTGATTTACATATGTGAAGTAAGTGGCGGTATTTTATATGCTTACATAGAAAAATAAATTTAACTTTATTCAAGCGATAAAGTCGTTTTATTTTTTATATTGTACTACTCTCATCATCATACTACTATTTTAATACAATTCGTAATAATATGTAAAAATATTGCTGCTACTTCGTCGGTACGGTGTAGTAGTGAAATCGTAAACCTTATCTTGAGAAAGGCCCTATGCCAGCAATGGGTTATTTACAAAGCATGTACGATTTGCTTAATGGCATTAATTTGTTAACCGATACCTACTTAGGTTCAGGTTTAAGCAATATTTAATTCTGTTCAAAATTCTATTTGAGAAAGCGGATTTGTAGTGGGTCGAGCAAGTTTCAATGGTATTATTCATGGATGTTGACCTTAAAAAGGCCATAGAGATTTCATCAGAGTTCATTAATAAATGTACTCATAATTTTCGTGAATACAAAATTTACACTACAATGTACTCGGTTCATTGTTGACCTAATTTTGTATCTCTTTTGGCTGACCTTACGCATAATACGACGTAGGGTCGATACAGACATTCGGCTGCGTCAGCAATGTTGTGGATATACAACTTATGTTTGTCTGTTATTTAATTAGAGCACTGTTTCTTGAACATTTATGCTCTCAAAGATTTATTATTTTATGTTAATCATTATAGTTACAGCACTGCATCTGGGGTTAAGTAAAGTAAAATGCAAATCAGTGACGACTGACAATGAATTCAAATTCACTGCCAGTCAACGCTCTCGTTCTGATTTTGAGTTTTATTCAACTAAGAAATGAATCTTATTTGCTTGTTAAGTAATGCTAAGTAAATATACACAAAAATTGTGATCGAATGAATCCGAACTACAATATACTAAGTAACAGCCGTCATAGTAACACGCTTCGGTGTATCTCGTACCGGGATTATCCGAGATATTTTTTATACTATATAGGTTAATGTTTATAATAACGTTATAATCACAATCTCACCTGATATTAAGTAAAGATGTTGTCCAAGATGGTAGACACGCTAATCCTAGTGGAAGGATTGGCTCTCAAGTGCAACTGCTGGAACATCCCTATAGGTATCTGGTGGCAGATTCATACTCGCAGATTTTTAACTTGAGGGTGATAATTACCCAGGTGGGCATTATAAAAAGCCCTACCGCCCATTCAACGTTTTCATCATGACGTTTTGCTTCACTGAAAATTCAGGCTCATTGCAAAGATTCGAACATACGTCCATTAACGCGGCGTATGTACATACTACAAACTGAGCCATCATCGTTTTGGTGTCTGTACTCTTTTGGGTCTCGACCTACTTACACATCTTGATAAACAAGTATATGTGAATTTCTGTCGGATAATCAGATTTTGAAATCAGCCCTTGAATTTTCAGAGAATTCATTCGGGTATACAGGCCAGCACGACAGCTACAACCTTTAATGGATTGCTTGTCTCTCCAAAGTCATCATTGTTTTACATTTATAGCACTGCTTACTGTTGAAAACAGTACAGAAACTTTACCATGATATAATTATATGAATATTATTTATTCATTTACACACGTGTCAACCCTGATTTTTTTGTATATTGCGGTACATTGCTTTTTTAGTAACTAAATAATTAATTCCTGCGGCTCTAAATTCACGAAATGTAAGTCTTTAAGAATTTTTGATGGATAATTTGCATTCATGGTATTTTTTGCTTCCTAAATTACTTCTTTAGTACAACCCATACAAGTATGCTATTGTTATGGAGTTGTTTCTTTACCACCAATTTTGTTTGCACTTTTATCTGATAGTGTATATGAGTTTTTTTTGTCTCCTTAATGAAAACTAAACTGTCAAAGGGTATTAAGCTCTGTTATTTTAGTATTGCTCTTACTGTATGTCACTCAGTAATACTCATGTAATTATTAAAAATAGTGTTCTATTTCTTCGTCGTAAATAGTTCAATCAAATCGTTCGAATTGCCATCGTAATACATTTCTTTATATATATATATATATACAATAACACGAGAATGGTAAAGAGAATTGCTCCACGGCGCTCTACTTCGCTCTCTACGGCGCACCCGGGAACTGGGGTGCACACTTTGGGAACCCCTGTCCTACACTGTGTTACCATCAAGCCATTCAAGCATCAAACCTCACTATGTCATGCTACTGTAAAAAGTAATCGGAAACAGTTTAACTTTTGAAACGAATGCTAACCTTACAGAATAACATATATAATTAACATAGAGGCCCTTCAAAATTATGTACAGTGACATTCCTGAGCTGAAACTCATAAAATATATAAAAACATTGCGATTTCAAAGACAAGCGGTAGAATGAGCCAAAACATATTCCGTTTGATATAAAACGGTAAACAACCAAGTTATTTACGATAGTGTTTTCTATTGAAACACTTACTGAGGCCATATGCTGAAGGGTATCTATTCATAGTATAATTTAGTATCACTTTTAAGTTCCGTCCATAAGCAAGGAAAACCCATTATTGTCATCCCTACACATGCAGTATCGAGGTACTATTTTATATTAGTCTGGTCAACAAGTTGAAAATGGTCTAAAATAGAGATACTACTCATAACATTATGTGTAATATCTCATTGGATCTGGAATAACCCCTAGAAAGATGTGGCTAAAGCGTGTATCAGCACATAAAAATTGCAAAAGTTATAAACAATTAAAGATTAAAAGAAAAGGCATTTTTTTTTCGCCAATATTTCACAGACTACTAATATTTGAGAAATTTCAGAAAAGCATTATAAACCGGGAAAAAGCGGAAACAAATATATTTTTGTTATAATAATTTATATATATAATAATAACTTAACATGATGTAAATTTTAAAGTTAATCCAACTATCCACAACAAAATCCGTTAGTTAAACAAGTACATGTTAAGCTCAATATCGATGATTTCCTAGTGTATAATATATTTTTATAAAGCGGTTGCATATTAAAAATGTATTACGTTGTGAAAAGAAAATTGGATTCCCTAATTATACGTTTCCTAGAACCAAGCGACAGCAGAAATAGCTGAATATCAACTTCAAAATGGTATATGAAATTGTCTTAAGAGTACATATTTAATATTATATTTGCTGTAACTTTGCTCACATAAAATACGTTAAAGGAGTGTGCAATACTTTTTTTTATAGAGCCACAAATCTATCACACTACTATTGTTCAGTCACTCATAATAAAAAATATATTTTTTTATTGTTGAGAAATCTATACTAATATTATAAATCGGAATAGTTCGGTTGTTTGCTTGTTTGAACGCGGTAATCTTAGAGCAACAATCATGCAAGCTAGTCAGATTTAAAAACATATTGTTTAAAAGGAAAACTTTAGGCTATATAACATCATGCTAGCACTAACAAGAACAAAGCAGTATTGAAAAAGGTTACAAGAAGGGGCAAAAATTATTAAATAATCTTTAGTTGCACGCAAAGTCCCCACAGCTAGTCCATTAAAATATTTTTATATATTATGGAGGTAAGAAACAATATTATTGTATATTATAACATACAATTTCGTAATAGTATATTATAAAACCAGTACGAATCGTATGTTATATCGTTGATTCTTAGTTTGGTAACTAACGTATGTCATAAATTTAAACGGCTTATTCGTAATGCGAGTTGTGTAGATGTCATAACGTAACACTGTTTTAGATGGTTCTACTTGTATTTATGAAATTATTAAAGAGTATGAATATACACATAAGAGTGTACGAAATTTCATACTTCTCTGTCCCCGCAATTTTCGTAAAAAGGGGTACAAAAGTTTTTGCTTCACATATTAACATATATATATACTTATTTCACGAATATTTTATTTGCACTACCTACAATGGTTTTTCTTACTACATTACTGCTGCTTGAAGAAATGCCTTATAGTGTTAAGGTCGCCAGTGTACATATTTAAAGTGCAATAAAGTATTAATTCATTCATTGAAATAGGCACACGATTATATTCACCTACACTATCAGATGGAATAAACAAAGTTTAAACTACCTCTATCTAAAGTAACAGAACGATAATAATTTTATAGCTGCTATATATAGAAAACAAAGTAAACAATATTAACGAAGAGCCCTAACCCTGTAAAGAAAATCTAGCAAATATCAGTTTTTATCAAATATCATAGAATTTGTTACAAACGAAGTATCGAAGTGAAATAAATATTATCTAATCATTATAAAACAAATTTTATTCGATATTTCAGAAAGATTGCATTACCACTTTAATAAATTGTCTTCCTAGAAATTCATGTAAACAGACTCCTATACATACCGCTATCTACGTTTATAATTCTACAAAGAAATCCGATATAAATCAGTGTCGAATTGGAACATGAACATCTGAACTTTTTACAAGTAAATTACATGAAGTTTTTCGAAGAACACTCTCTCCGTTTGTTACCTTACGTCTAGTACGGATTATTAAATCGTTTAAAGATATAAAAAAAACACTAGCGTATTACCACCAAGGCAGTAGATTAAAGGCGGTTACACTAACGAACCATTATAACTGACACGAAGCCGAAACGGTCGGCAATCAAATCCGTATTAAAATCGTAATAACACACAGCTAGAGAACGTTCCGTTGACTATTTTAATGGTAACAACCTGGCGGTGAAATAACATCTAGTTCCGTTACGTAGAATCTTTACACCTTCAATCAACTGGTTCAATAACTGTAATTACAAAGACGCATAGGATGTAGATAAAAGTTACCCCTTCAGATTTTAATGGCGGATCCGATTGCGCTGTGGTAGTAGTTGAGCCGCGAGAACATTGTCTTTTTTATAGTTAGTAAGTTTAGTGTTCGGGCCACAATTTCACCTGATGTTAAGTCAACCCAAGATGGCGGACACGCTAAGTCTACTGTTAGGTTAGTTAGGACTAGTCTTAAATATTTATGTAAAATTGTCAACTGTAAAAATGTACCTCATTATTAATATGTATGTATTTGTATGGTAAAACGGAAAACGGAATTGTATTTATTTAGGCGCGTTTACCTTAGGAACTACTCCAGACGGGTTTCAACATTTTCTATTTAATAGAACGGTCATTGGGGAAGGCTTAAGGTTACTTAACATCACGCAACAGATAAGTGTATACTATACTATATAGGTTTAGCGTTATGACCATAATCTCACCAGATGTTAATTGATGATGTGACCAAAGATGGTGAACACGGTAAGCCTAGTGGAAGATTGGCTCTCAACTTTCAGAATACACCTATTTTTATCCAATTAAAATACTTATAGTTAAGCATTATATTATAATAGTAATATCGTTTAAGTAACATTAAATAATAAAGAAGAAAGTAAGGTAAATATAAGAAAGAAAACATAAATATACATGGGATCAATCACGTCTAGAGTGACTTACCAGACATACAATTAACGGACACGAAGTATTATACAGGTGAAAAACAATTGTGAACTTACTTCGTATCGAATTCGAACTCGCAACAGTCAGCACGACGACAGGGATACGCAAAACCCCTACTCAAACAGTACTGCAACTAATCACTAATCGCATAACTTCTGATAATCACAACACAGAAGAGCAAAAAGATGCTTACAAAATATATGTAGAAAAAAAAAACGCCACAGTACTGTGAATATGTACTTCCACTATTACATATATTAAGATCTAGATGCAGATGTAATAGAAAACATATTACGCATATATTTTGTCTATAACATAAATATATTGTCATCATCAACGTAATATTTGACAACAAATATATAATCGTTTTTATTATGTCCGTCAAAGTACCATTCTGTTGAGAGGAAACATCCAAAAATTGCCAAAATATACAAAACTTTAAATGTTTTCTTAAAGTTTACTCAATAAACTTAAGTAGAGAAATAATACAAATAAAACTTAAGGTGCAATACTGTAGCTTGTCACAACGCACGATAGATTCTAAACGGGATTACAATTTTATAATTTAGTCATAGACAAATTTCTCCTATCAAGATCGAATTGTATTGTCTAGTATGCCATTGTTCTATTGACCGTAATGCTTTAGACTGCTCTCTACCCTTCAGTTCTATACGCAGCAGCATGAGAAACATTGCTATTGAGTACAAAAAGCTTCTGTATTTTTTTCTTCAAGCTGGCTCTATACTTATTGATGTGAGGGGATTTAGAGTTCCACCGGACTTTGTACAGAGCGTAGAAGGTACTAAGTGGAGATAGCAAACAGCTATCTAGATAAAGATAGCGAACCATGACAAAAAAGATTAAGTTCTTATACTAAAACGGTGAATTTATTGCCTTTAAGTTCATTTAGTCGAGCTTACCGGCACAGGTGATGGAGGCGGTGGCGGAGAGCGGTTCCTACGTCTCCGGAACATTGAAGCCAACGAATGGCCGTTGACATTCGTCGTCGAAGCAGCTGACACCAACATTATTCACACGAACACCGAACAAATCACGCGATTAATTAACATTCCTCTTCACACTTCACCGACTCTATAGTTGCACAACGGTAATAACTATTCAAGTTATTCCATAACACCAAATACTCTAATTATGCATTACACAATAGTATAAGATAATTTATCACTGCACGTAAATACGTAATAATAAATTCTAGTTGAATATCTAAAAATAAAATGCGATGTTAGCAATTTTAAACGTGGTTTTCAAAGTCCGACAATGAACCCAACGATGTCGTTTCAGTGATGATGGAACTTTTACTATGATAACGTAAAAAAGTTTCACTGCACCGGCGCTAAAGTTGTTCGTATTTCGCGACAACTGGTTGGCAATGCTATCGCTCGATTTGTACAAAACATATGAACTTTCTCCGCAAGACTCAACTTTCTGAATCACTTACAAACATACGCTCATCATGTTTTAATACAGCCAACGAGAAAGGATTCTTTCATTCACTTGAAATTAAATATGTATATATATATATTAAATCACAATTTAAAATTACGTAAATTTCGATAAAATTTCGTTTAAACAGCGTCCATTCGAGTTTCAATAAGATCGAGTTGTACAGCGTCTGTCACTGCAAATTACTAAAAGACGACTTCTCATGAATTCAAAGGCATAAAACAATTCACTTTACAAATCACCTCAAAAACCGACTACAATTCAAAATAACTCAACACACAATTACACTAACTGCTTTGTAAAAGCATTGCTAAATTTTATGCGATGACATCAGTACCGGCAGAAAAATAAACTAAAAGTAGGTAGGTACGACACGCTAACAGAGGACAAATAATTATACATGAATACAATGTACATAAGAGAACAGACTGGAATTACCGTGTGTTTACTATTTTTTAATGACAAAAACCAACTTCATTTACATCAATACGGTACAAATTTATGACACGTTTGTATAATGCGAACATCGTAGAACAACTGGCCGAGGGAATCTGATTTCTAAACAGTGTTGTCGAATTACAAACGTTTTCCTACGATTAAAAGAAAATTGGCGCAACGAGAACGCAATAATGCAATATTTATATTACATTATCGTTCAGAAATCACAGAGATGACCTTGCTGTAGCGTTCGGTTCACGGATCCGCGTTTGATAATTAATTCGTTCTCGTCATAAACTTGACCACGCTAGTTCGGTAACAAAAAGGTAAATACCTATAATACGGTGGTTATTGTATTAATTTTTAATACTTACAGAAGCAAACCGAAACCCAGGTTTCATATCTCCATTATAATATTTATATGATTTAACCTCATTTCCCACCTAAATACCATAGGACTTTAGGTATTGATTTTTTTTTTCAACCAAAGTATCCTTGCGATACATTTGACGCGCAACCTTAACAGCTTACTTTTTATATTTTTCTAAGAAATTCTAATTTCTAAATTAGTGACACTCCTAATATCAAACAATTTGGATTTTCCTAATACACTAAACAATTTAAATCTTTGAACTCTTTACATTATAAGATAATTTAGATAGGGCTCGAAAATTTTTTTAATTGTTGCCTTCAAAACGTATAGAAAACTAATTCATTATTTATTTTTACTTTATTGATTTTCAAAACAAACACCAATCTTCTTAAAAAAAGACGAGTATCACCTCGTGTTGGCTGTCAAGCCAGTCTGGTTTAGTTAAAAAAAAAAACTACTGTTTGTCGATTTACAACAAAAAAAGTAATTAATGTTCACGGGATTTACATATTACCAGTTTTTAAAAATTACCCTTACCGATTTTGTTAATGAAGTCAAAACTTTAGATCCGGTCCATCGTATATCATATACTAATATTATAAATACGAAAGTGAGTTTATTTGTTTGTTACGCTTGCACGCCTAAACCGCTTAATTGAGTATGATGAATTTAGGTATAGAGATAGATGCAAACCTGGAGACGGTGATAGGTTACTTTCGAAAAACTTATTGGAAGTGGGTTAAAGAGAGGGATGTATGAAACTTTTTTATTGCGTCATTCGATTTGTTTGTCAAAAATCTAATACTACTACTATCTAGTTTATTATAAAGAAACAAAACATTTGCAATAATCGTATATTATATGTCAGTTCGAATATCTATGTAATGGCCCTGAGCTTTCAACAAAGGAAAACATTGTGTTCAAAACATAACAATGATGGTAAAGCATCACTAGGATAAGTAACAACACCCTTATATAAAATATCACTTGCTGTATACCCCAGATAGCTCTATTTGAGAGCCAATTACTCCTCTAGACTTAACATGTTATTAGCCTATTGATTAGAGTAGTTGCGTCACAGCAACCGCCGCACTGAAGTACCGTGGAATCCAATCTTGTACCTCCTGAGTTTATTTGTCACTTTGTGTCCGTTAGTTGTGGTTACAAATTCTTTCGAAATTCTATCTACATAGGCATATACCTAAATAATAATAAACATATTACTATCTAGGTTCACATTGTCACTTAATATCAGGTAAGATTATGCCCGCAGACTAAACCAATCAAGATTAAAAAACGTTATATTGCTGTTATTGACCTCATTATTCATTAAAATTTTCATGAATGAATTAAGCAAATAGAGAAATACACTTTTCCAGTAAACAATACTATTTAACACTTACTGACAAAGAACATAATTTCGATAATGCATAGTGTATTTAAAAAAATGTTAATATTTGTACACTCATTCCGCGTAGATACAAGTTGTATACATAATCTATTTATTTATTTACATTACCAATGTAGTAGTAAAATTAAGTGTAAATTAGAATAAATTATATGCTAACGAATATTCAATGCGGTCATTTATCATACATTGTGGGTATCGCGATACATAACTATATTACACAATTCTAACGTACTGTATACATTATTGTTAAACGAATATATTGAATGTGTTGACCGCACGCGTCACTATCTTTTTTTTAATTCTATTTAGGTTTCGTTGAAGCTTAACCACAATCTTAGCCGATATTAAGGGACAAGTTGTAACCGTAAGAAACTGATATAAAAACAAACAACACAACTGTTTATTTGAAATGGAGATTGAGCTCCAAACATAACTTGATTTTTTATTCAATTATGGATTTCTTTACATTAGGGTATATATTCTTTCATTCAAATAGAATTTACAAAAATGCGAAGTTACTTTTTTCATATATTCTACTTTGTATTTACGTTTGAACTATGATATAAATTTAACTAGGTATATAAATATACTGAAAATATTTTAGGTAAACTATATTTCATAGTATTATATTTCTTGTATAAAGCCATTATTGAATTCTCATAAATAAATAATCACACGGATTATTGTCTGGTATGTCTACATTATACTACAATTTATGGAGTATGATACCAAATATTGTAATCTTAATCAATTAAAAAAAAAGTGAATGATGAATATTTTATGTAATAACACTGTATGGCGGTAGGTGGCAAATCGGTAACCCGTCAGCTGTCATCACCGTTATTTAAACCTCAAGCCTTTGGAAAGCCGAGTCCACAGAGTGGGTAATTCAGAAACGCAATAAACCAAAACTAAGATACACTGTCACAGATATATTACCATGCCCATCCGTGATCAAATAAAGTACATATGTCTACTACCCTCTTCGAATGCTGGATGTGTCCAGTAAACGCCTCATACTATTGTAGCGACTAGCGAGTGTATAATAATTTGCTGACATAGACAAATTGCGATGCATGCGCTCGAAACTTACTGCCCCAATATGTAATATGACTGTCTGTTTATTCATTGACTAATATTGACCAGAAAAGCCTAACTCTGATCTAAGAAAACGACGCGTTTAAAGTACAACTATGTTGAATGTTGCATCCAGTAAATAATATTTGCGATACGGTCCAGTGAGGATGCCAGGTCCATCGTGTGCTATAGAGGATAACCTCGAGTAGACCCCTGGCCTTGTACCACGGGTGTAGTTTTAAAATGATCGTGTCTATGTAGTAAAACATGATGAATATATTATAATGTTGACGACTAGACCAACATTTCTGGTTGAAGCTGCCCGAATAATTACCTCTTAACATCCGTATGCAATATAAAATGTAAAAATAATCTTAAAATAAACCAGATGAGCCGTGCAGCGTTATAAACGCCAGCCGCGTCCAGCTCGTCCAGCCGCCCACGTGAACCAGAGAAAGCAAACAATGACGCTATATACAACAAAACTATTATTAGTTGTCTAGAAATGTTTTTACCATTTTCTAAACTGACTGACACTAAGTGCAGTTTGTAAAGAAATTTCGCGAACGTCTGATCGAGTACATGACATGTTTATTAAACAAAAAAAAAGAAATCTCAATCTTTACAATCTGAGTTATTGGCTCGTCTAAGGTCGTGCCTTTTCCGTTGTCAATCATTCGATCAAATCGAGTCAAATCAAGAATCTTTATTCAATATGGCCTATATATAAGGAGGCACTTATGAACGTCAAAACTACCACAAACACATTGAGAAAAACCTGCAAAAAACTCGATTTGCATGTTTATATCCTTTTTAGGTTAGGTTTTATAGGTTATTAGATCATAGATCCACCTAACGCATTCAAGGACAACATAGAAATCTACAGATTTTTTCTTAATATATATATGAACAACTATTTATTAAGGTTATACATAGCAGATTATAAACTATAACAGAATCTAAAGTTACGATTAGTACATTGTTTACTGGCTAATTTATTATCCAATTTGAGTATTGAGTACAGCCTAAAGCCGGACGAAATCCTCTTCTCAAAGGAAGACACCACCTTAATCACTATATCAACCCTAACACCCATGACGTATTGGTAATATAAAATGCGAAGAAATACATTTCATCGTCTTCAAATTTACGTGTCTTCGGAATATTCGTTGGTACATGCATGAGTTCGAACCGGCGGATATTGGATCGATATTCCGCTAGTATAAACCACTCGATCAAAACGACTTGTTTGCTATGGGTATAATATAATTAATTACAGACGCGATGATTTACATATCTCACGAAATAAACGAGAGTCTATTTATGTTGTAAAACATGATAAAACGCCAATATCTGTGACCTCATTCTCGCTTTCGTATTATGGTATTGTAATCGAGGTCAAATGTGAGCCGGGAATACAAATAAAAAAATAATTATGCGACAATTAGTACATTCCAAATTATGTTAAAAGGAGGATGAATATGTAGGAAACATTAATAAAACAATAGTAATAAATTTCAAATGGTATTCTGTTAGCAAATTTTTTATGTCAGTAATGTCCATGTTTTCAAACTATCTCTTAGTTTTAAATATTCGAGTTGTAAAATCAATCTACTATATCCGAAATACAGGGGTCCAATTTATTTGTTTGATTTATGAAGGCAAAATATTTGTCGACTTACCGATTGTTTCGAGACCTATGGAGGTTTGAAAATTCGAATAATAAATGTTTTAGAGCTTGAAAAGCAGGAAACAAAACATTGTTTCGAAATTTGGAGATATTTGTTTTATAGCGTTTCAACTTAAAGAAGTTCTACCATATAAGATATCACTATCGCTAATTCATCTAATTCCGAATAAGATTTAGTCTTAGGAGCACAATCCTTCGTGGTATTATATGACAATATGGTCCAAACGGGTTAGCCTAGTGGAGGTCTGCCACGCAAAAGCAACTGTCGTAATATATAGGGATACTTAGTGACTTATTTAAAACTCGAGAGCGTTAGCTATTAGTAAGCCTAATAAGAAAAAGTCCTTACCGCAATGTAAGCAAATATTAATAAACTATTTATTATTAACATATTGAAGGACTTACTACAATCTTTATTAATTAAAATTAAACTGATATAATATGGTACAATTTTTCGCAGGAAGTGTAAATGATTTATAGTTAAATATAAGCTAAATACGTTTCAAATGGTTGTTTGATCTATTTATTATACTGGGAACGTAAAACTGCTGTGCTTGTTAATTAAATAAATTAGGATATTTTCATAAGGATAAGACGTAATTGTACGATGTATACGATGGATACGAGATGTATTCAAGTGGATGAATCTTGACTTGGTCAATTTTCTAGGTTGATAACCTTTTTTTTAACCTTTACATTTCTGCAACAGTGGGAGGGTATATATTTTACATTTTCATTTATATCGTTTAGCGACAAAAGCTTTTGTTGGTATTGCAATAGGAAGTACAACTTCAGGAATGTTGTTTTATAAAGATATTTATATATTTGCCATTAGAATTTATACAATTAGCCACTACAAACTTTGACGACCCCATATTGCGTAGACACCGTAAAGATTGAATATCGGTCGAGTTTCTTACTAGACCGACGGCATACTTGTTATTTGATTCTCGCAAATGATTAGTGCAATAATATATTATGACCTTTCTTGTAAATTCAACATCTATTATTTAAAAAGTAATCGTTTCCGTTATGGTTATTAAGACAGTTTTAGCCTAAGTTTAATTTTCCTAGAGTGTAAGTTTCATTTGAGGTGTTATTCCTAGAAACTGTTTGCATTTGAGATTGCATATACGGCACTTTTATTTCAATGAATTTCAATTTACTATTAGTTGATTGTGGAACATATTCTTGGCCTTGTGTAGAAAATGCTTATTTCGCGTTTTTATAATTTTGTTTAGATTCCTTGAGACCGAATAATGATTGCTTGACGCTGGACGACACTTCATTATATTATCGGTTATCATTGTCGGACGTGCAAATTTCTATACATTAAACTTGCTCCTAAAAATGATAAAAAGTGTTGGCTCTTTTGTGGACGCGGAATACTCATTAAAGTTTGCGTGTCTGATTTTTTAGAACAATAATGTACAAGAAGTAATTCCCAGAATGTTACATTAACGCCCAATACTCTTAATAGCATTTAGGCTGTCTATTGGAGAATGGTGGTTTTTAAAATGGTATAAGGAGATCTGCTGAGTTTCAGGAATGTTCAATAAAAAATCAGTATGGAAATAAAATATAAGTGTTTTTGTTATAGTAACGATTGTTTAAAATATCCCAACCAGTAGAATATTTATCTTATGTTATTTATAAACATTGAATTAATCTTTCTGTTTCTCTTGTATGTTTTGATTATAGATTTTAGAAATTCTATCCTTTGTGCTCCTACTTCTGTCGGATTATTGTGGATTGCTTCAGTGAGTAGACCATTGAATGAGGAACATTGGCGATTATCACCACTAGATATCTGTAAAGTAATGAGTTGAATGGATTGTTCTTCATGTCAAACGGTGTATATTTTTATTTAATTCTGCGAACATTTCGATACAGGTCTGTTAATAATTAAAATAGATTTGCTGATATTCTTTATAGCTATCACCCAGCTCACTGTCTAATAACCAGTGAATGGTATCTATATTAGACCATCGAGATTGAACGACACGTAGAACGTGCTCTAGGTTCCATTTTTGAGATTTTATTTCTAAGTGTATATTTGATATTGTATCTTCAAATGCTTTAAAGTTACTGCTATATTTATTCCCTGTATTATTTTCTGGTTGTGCTTGGACTGAAATTTTATAAAGTTTGTTTTTTAAGAGTATAAGGCATTCGTACCGAATTAGGTGGTAGTAGAATTGGCCTTTATTCATTTTGTGCATAAATGGCAGCTCTAATATTTTACATTTTTCTTTTGCAATTATTGATCTTTGAGAGATTTGAATAAGTAATTTGAAGCTCTTTTCAATATGTAAAACTTTATCAGAACATAGTCTGTAGTTTTTCAATGAGATGAATCTTTTTTAAAATTTGTACGTAAATAGTCAATAGGTTCAAGTAGTTGATGCTGGTTAGCGAGGATGTCTTCCAAGTGAAGCATTTTGACTTAATTGATATTAGGTGGTTCTGATAATATAATGAAACGATATTACTTGATTAGATCAAAATTTGTTTATGATGGTAGATTAGGATTGCAGTTGCCCTTGCTTATTAATACAACCTAAACTTGAAAACGATTGTTAACACAATGCGGTTTCAACGCACAGTTAGTTAACTATGTCACATGCAAGATCCAAAATAAGATTCATTACATCATTAATTACTCGAAGAATACAGTCCAAATACCACATATAATTACTCTCATCATGTAAAAATGTGTTTTTAAGTACAATAATGAGATTTTTATGTGACATATACAATAAATAAATGTCGTATAGTAACAGAAACAGAATATTTGGAAATAAATACTTCCTCTATGAGAAATGTTAAAATATTAAATGTTATTTATTTATAAAATAACATAGATTAATAGTTACAGCATATAATTATAGATTCACAAAGCCAGAATCAAGTGCCAATGTTAAACATATTTATTATAATATGTTAAATTAATTTAAAAGCGATACACCACTTCATCACGATATCTCGAAAACTACCAGACCTATAGATTTGAAATGTCACGACATAGATAACAACTAAGAACATATTAACATCATCGGCTAGTAATGTACATTTAATTATTATTACTTTTTAATCTTTAGGTCACCTAATGTTAAGTAATACATACATTTTCTTTTATTTCTTAAAAATGGACGACAACGACGCCCTATTAGATTTTACAAATACATTATTTTGTATCAATTTTTATTATGTATAATATTTTCTTACTTTTAAGACAGAGGATTGTACAGTTCGAACCTAACAAATTTATTCAATTTTGTCTCTAGAAATATGCTAATTACCGTCAAAACTACCACAGCTCAGAAAATAACACAATCATCGAGAAGGACCTCCAAGAAACTCGATCTGGTTATATATATTTTTTTTTTTTGATAGATACATAATTGAACGAGGAAAAATTAGATTTAATTTGATATGTATATACGTCATGAACGTATAACTGTTACAAAGTATTATCTGTTTACACCTTGCTACAGAAAGGCTGGGGTCAAGTGCGCTATAGCAACCACATTTTTTCAAGTTCTTCATATATATTGCTGTGAAGTGGTGTATAATTTATCTTATATATATCTTATATATCAATTAAGATAATTTTGATTAAAAATACTAACGGCAACATTTTAATAGGCGGCATGTTAGCAAAAATGTATTTCCCGCTTATAACTATACATAATAACTAGACTTTGATTAAGATTAACATGCCCGCAGCAATCTTGCAGCCAAATGTTAGACAAACTGAATCAGAAATGTTATAAAATCAATAAAGTTTTGTAATAGCAGTAATTTTACTCGTATTCCGTCAATACTTCTGATATGGGAAACTATGCCGGTAAAAATAAGGAAGATAGATGAGGATGTGTACTAGCATTGTTTATTTATTAATTGGCCATTAATTATATAATGAAAACGATGAGAATTCATTAGTTCCTAATTGGATATATGTGTGACAGCAGAACATTTATTTATAGTAATGATAATGTAAGTGTATCTATTTTGTTACTGTGGCTTCTACCTATGTAGACATTTTTTTCTATTGAAATCAAACGTGAGTAAAGTGTGATCTTGCCAACTGGTTTTGAGAAAATAACTTATCATATTGTTTCTGATGAGGGAAAATAAGCTATTTCGACTAATTCAAAATTTTATTTAACCATTAATTTCTTTTCATGAAATGTGTGCTTTGACACACTAACAGTTTTATATTATCATTGACATTTAGTTCAATAATTAACATATACTTTTTTAATTTTAATTTAATGTATACAATAAGATAGAATCTTTGTTTTATTTTTACTTGTTCTGTATACATATTCAGTATATTTATGTAAATTTGTTTGTCAATGTATGGTTTTCAATGAAAAATGTAAGACAATTTAATAAAATCTGTCAATTTTTCGATCTATTTATCTAACAATTCGAAAAATAACATCAAAATGAAATACTTAATGCTATTATTGAAATTAAATAGATAAATTCTAATGAAATATGACTTATGGTTTTTATTTTGGATGAACTGTTCAATAACTATGAGAGATCAAAGGAAAAAGTAGCCAGATGTTGAATATTTAAATAATCTTTGATCCGGAGACCGGGAAAAATTAAGACGGTATGTATAACATTTCTAGCTACATGCAAAAAAGCGAGAACAAACAAACAAACCATCAGACAGTTTATATTTGTGATATTAAAAAAGTGAGTAAAAGACATAAAGGCCAATCCGCACATAGCGATGAAGCCATCTCTCATTCGGTACGGTCGCTGCATTAAGGTACGTTAGTTCGGAACTCTGCAATGCACTGCAAACTCAAGTGTTTTATTTAATGTTTTAAAGCAAAACACTGAGGTGTTTTTTTAAACTAAATGTTTTGTTTTAAAACGTTTTAAGTGATTAATAAAATTAAGTTAAACATTTTAGCATTTTGTTTTAAAACTCTTTATCTGTTTTACTAATAAATATACTTTAAACTGTTTTAGAATAAAACATTTTTAATTTGTGAAACGTTTAGTATACAGTCACACGTTTTAAAACTAATCAGGTATTAGCAAATAAAACGTTTCTAGAAAAAAAAACGGTTATTTGTAAAACATTTTTATTTTAAAACACTTATTAAACAGAGTACTTCATATAAAGGTAAAATATATCATTGAAAACCCAAGTGGTGTATATATACTGTAAGTATACTCTACACATAAGTTCAATATGAATATATAGGTGTGTAGATGTGTAATTGTTTTGCAAGATAATTAAAAAAAAAAGGTTATTAGTTAATACATAGATATTTACCCAGTTTCAACCTATAAATTCACACCGTTCATGATTAAGTAAAGGAATGTATTGTCGATTATTGAGTTTAAAAGATGTGATAGGATGTGGAAAAATTAAATCTTCAATATTAACTATTTTTTGTTGTTGATTTTGAGTTTTTTGGCATAAATAACCATTAACTCGACAGTCATAAAAAACTGTTTCAAGGACAGTTACTACAGGCAAAATTTTACCATTTAATATGCAAATGTCATCAATTTCTGCAAACAAAGGCATTAATTCTTCATCACACTTAAATAAAATTATGCTTTTAAAGCAATAACTTGTGCCGTGAATAATTATTTTTGTAGATCTCATGATATTACATGTATTCCTTTCTGTATTATTAATTAATTCATCAAATAAATGAGTACACTGCAAACTCAAGTGTTTTATTTAATGTTTTAAAGCAAAACACTGAGGTGTTTTTTTAAACTAAATGTTTTGTTTTAAAACGTTTTAAGTGATTAATAAAATTATGTTAAACATTTTAGCATTTTGTTTTAAAACTCTTTATCTGTTTTACCCATAAATATACTTTAAACTGTTTTATAATAAAACATTTTTAATTTGTGAAACGTTTAGTATACGTTCTAACGTTTTAAAACTAATCAGGTATTAGCAAATAAAACGTTTCTAGAAAAAAAACGGTTTATGTGTACATCTCTACACATACACATTGACGCTAAGCTGCTTCTCAGTCTGGCGCTTGTTACACACACACGCACGTACGTCGTTCTTATTTTGTTTTCCCGCTTTTAAGCTGCATTCCATAATAAGTTTAACCCTTATCGTGTTAATAACAAATGAAAATTTATTGTTACTAATAATTAATTTAAAAAATAGAATACGTTAGAGTATATATTCGTAAAGTAATTTCTTTATTAATAAAAATTACAAAAATGGCCAAAAAAGTCTTTTGTTCTTTGCAAGGGCGTTCAAAATGTGTGAAGTTTTAATGTGATCCAAGTGTCTCTGACGTTGCCATGATACGAGAAACAATTCGTGACATTTGTAAACGCGATACGTGTTTAAAAAAGTTTATTGAAAATAAAGTTATTGTTGTACAAAAAAAAGATAATGATGAAGATGTGTGGATCGACGTGGAAGATGATGACATTATTGAAGATAGAGACAAGTTGAATATTCTTTTACTGCCAACACCTGAATCTGCACCTGATGTTTTAGAAGGAAATGATGGAAGTTTTCCCTATAAAATTCTATATACAAAACCGCTGAATAATTTAGGATCAGAAAAATTAATTGAAAATCCAAATGATGATGCATCAGATGAAGAAGTTTCTAAGGTTAGTAAATTGAGTTAATTATTAAGTTAATCAAACTTAATGATTGTCATCATCAATTAAAATTAATATGTAATTTATTGATTACTTCTAACTGTTATTTATTTATTTAACTTTATTTTTTTTAATCTCAAATCCCGCTAGATAGTGAAGTTAATGTTGACGAAAAAAAAAATGATCAGTCAAAAAAAAATATAAGTATAGTTAAAACTGGACCAGGTTCTATCAAGATGCCAGTAATTTTACCTTCTTTAACTTATGATTTGAAACAAAAATTGAAGATTTGGGAGTTCTAGCATCACAAAAAGATTTGATTTATTATTGGGGATCGTTTTTATGGGAAATAACTGATGGACAGCCGATGAAAATTGACTACCAGTACCTTGCTAGCACCATTGTATCAGCTTATCCATTGCTAAAAGGTGGTCCGAAAGGTTATGTAAATATTTTTTATTATTAGTAAATAATTCAATTACAATAATCTAATAAAAATAATAGTACATTTACTAGACTTACAGTTAAAATAAAAACTTTTTTTTATTAAAGGATATAGTGAGGAGTCAATTAAGTACCTGAATAAGAAATCACAGAACCACACTAAAAAAACAAGGAAAAAAAGAAATGCAGATACAAATATCAATCATGTCCTGAAAATGTCTAAAGTGGAAATATCAAATGAAACGTATGTTTTAAATAATTCTACAGATAATAAATATTTATTAGATTAAGAAAGAACATGCTTTTTTATAGATATTATATCTTTTTCACTTGAGAAATTTTCCTATTGAAATTTTTTATTTTGAAATGTATTTTGATTTTGAAAACAGCTGACGAATTTCTGTTGATAAGAATTTATTAAGCATAAATCTCTTTAGCCAAATATATTTTCTTCATAAAAATATTTTTTCTCTCAGTACTTATGATTATTTATTAAAATTATTTGTAATAAATGAATTAAATTTTCTAGATCTGAGGTTTTGAAATTGACCTTTTAATCAAACTAAATGATGCTGTGACCAGAAAATTAAAGAAAGAAGTCAAGCCTTTGTTTACTTTCAAACAAGTAAGGTTTATTATATTTTCTATTATTATAAAGTGCATTTATTAATTAATACTCAAGTTGTATAGAAACTAAAACTTTAAAAAGCTAGATCATTTTTTATTGTGCCTTTAATATGTATTTAAACAAATAAATATTATGAATGTAAATATTAAAGGACCCAGTTATTGACACTGGCCTAGTTGTTTGACACTTGCAATTTTATTCTAATTAAAAAAATAAAATGTTCTTAAAAAATCAAACATTTTTAAATTTATGATTTAAAAAATATATTTATTAATTTAATAGAGTTGTTTTTTTTTTTATTAAAATAAAATTTTAAGTTTCAATAACTAGGCTAATATCAACAACTGGGTCTTTTACCTTACTAAAAACTTATTTTATTACAGACACGTTCATCTACTGATTGTCTTGTGACTGAAGAGAACGAGTCTCCTCGAGCTATTATATACTCTGATAATAAATAAATCAGCGCTGCTTTTATTGGGGCTGATACCAATGTCAGAGTTCAAATTTCGAGTCCTACAGTACCAAAGGTGGTAGCTACTTTATTAGCAGCTTATTATGTTTGGGACACGGTATTTCCTAAACAATACTTAAATATGTTAGAGTACATCGACAGCCAAGTATTGGGAACACTGATTCAAAAAAATCAAGTTTTGTTGAAGTTCATTCGAAAACGAGAAGAAAAAGAAAAATAAAATAAATAAGTAATGTATTGGACTTAATTTTTACTTTGATAGTTACCAAGCATTTTATTTAATTTTAATATATTGAAAAAAAATTTTTTTTTTTGTTATTAATGTAAGACTCAGATCGTTAATAGATACACGAATACTATAAAATAGTTACTATAAGAAAAACAAATAAGTTTTAATAGAAAAAAAAAAGATTTGGATTTGTAATGTGAGAATCTGAAATGTTTTTTGTTTAAATGTTTTCTCTTTCTGTTATCATTTAATTTAATTAAAGATTATTTTTTATTAAAAGTATAAAACAACAGATACTTTAAAAAAAATCCTTCAATAGTTTATAAACAACAAAAAAGTAATTTGCATATACAAGAGAAATTTCCCTAAGAATATTCATTATAATTTTATGTAATTTCTATTCATTTATAAATTAAAACTTAAAATAAATAAATAAATAATTCTAAAAAAAAAAATTTAATGATTTTTATTTTTTTATGTATTAATCAAAAATTTATAAAACGCTTAAAATGTTTTAGATCAGAACACACTTCAAGTGCTTTAATAAAAACACTTTTGTGCATTAAAATTAAACGCTTCAAACGTTTCCATTACATAAAACACCATAAAATGTTTAAAAAGTGACTACTAGATTTAAAACATTTTATGTGTTTAAAAGTAAAACACTTGAGTTTGCAGTGTGAGTCTCGTGCTTTCAGTGAAATAAAGCTTTCTCTAACACCCGCCTGGCTAACCATCACCTTCAAGTTGAAAATCTGCCGCCACACTGCAAACTCAAGTGTTTTACTTTTAAACACATTAAATGTTTTAAATCTTGTAGTCACTTTTTAAACATTTTATGGTGTTTTATACAATGGAAACGTTTTAAGAGTTTAATTTTAATGCACAAAAGTGTTTTTATTAAAGCACTTGAAGTGTGTTCTGATCTAAAACATTTTAAGCGTTTTATAAATTTTTGATTAATACATAAAAAAATAAAAATCATTAAATTATTTTTTTAGAATTATTTATTTTAAGTTTTAATTTATAAATGAATAGAAATTACATAAAATTATAATGAATATTCTTAGGGAAATTTCTCTTGTACATGCAAGTTACATTTTTGTTGTTTATAAACTATTGAAGAATTTTTTTTAAAGTATCTGTTGTTCTATACTTTTAATAAAAAATAATCTTTAATTAAATTAAATGATAACAGAAAGAGAGTGTATCTATTAACGATCTGAGTCTTACATTAATAACAAAAAAAAAAAATTTTTTTTGCAATAAATTAAAATTAAATAAAATGCTTGGTAACTATCAAAGTAAAAATTAAGTCCAATACATTACTTATTTATTTTATTTTTCTTTTTCTTCTCGTTTTCGAATGAACTTCACCAAACTTGATTTTTTTGAATCAGTGTTCCCAATACTTGGCTGTCGATGTACTCTAACATATTTAAGTATTGTTTAGGAAATACCGTGTCCCAAACATAATAAGCTGCTAATAAAGTAGCTACCACCTTTGGTACAGTAGGACTCGAAATTTGAACTCTGACATTGGTATCAGCCACAATAAAAGCAGCGCAGATTTATTTATTATCAGAGTTTATAATAGCTCGAGGAGACTCGTTCTCTTCAGTCACAAGACAATCAGTAGATGAACGTGTCTGTAATAAAATAAGTTTTTAGTAAGGTAAAAGACCCAGTTATTGATATTAGCCTAGTTATTCAAACTTAAAATTTTATTTTTAAAAAAAAAATTGATAAATATATTTTTTAAATCATAAATTTTAAAATATTTGATTTTTTAAGAACATTTTATTTTTTAATTAGAATAAAATTGCAAGTGTCAAACAACTAGGCCAGTGTCAATAACTGGGTCCTTTAATATTTACATTCATAATATTTATTTGTTTAAATACATACTAAAGGCACAATAAAAAATGATCTAGCTTTTTAACGTTTTAGTTTCTATACAACTTGAGTATTAATTAATAAATGCACTTTATAATAATAGAAAATATAATAAACCTTACTTGTTTGAAAGTAAACAAAGGCTTGACTTCTTTCTTTAATTTTCTGGTCACAGCATCATTTAGTTTCATTAAAAGGTCAATTTCAAAACCTCATATCTAGAAAATTTAATTCATTTATTACAAATAATTTTAATAAATAATCATAAGTACTGAGAGAAAAAAATATTTTTATAAAGAAAATATTTTTGGCTAAAGAGATTTATGCTTAATAAATTCTTATCAACAGAAATTCGTCAGCTGTTTTCAAAATGAAAATACATTTCAAATTAAAATATTTCAATAGGAAAATTTCTCAAGTGAAAAAAATATAATATCTATTAAAAAGCATGTTCTTTCTTAATCTAATAAATATTTATTATCTGTAGAATTATTTAAAACATACCTTTCATTTGATATTTCCACTTTAGACATTTTCTAGACATGATTGATATTTGTATCTGCATTTCTTTTTTTTCCTTGTTTTTTTAATGTGGTTCTGTGATTTCTTATCCAGGTACTTAATTGACTCCTCACTATATCCTTTAATAAGAAAAAGTTTTTATTTTAACTGTAAGTCTAGTAAATGTACTATTATTTTTATTAGATTATTGTAATTGAATTATTGACTAAAAAAAAATACTTACATAACCTTTCAGACCACCTTTTAGCAATGGATAAGCTGATACAATGGTGTTAGCAAGATTCTGGTAGTCAATTTTCATCGGCTGTCCATCAGTTATTTCCCATAAAAACGATCCCCAATGATAAATCAAATCTTTTTGTGATGCTAGAACTCCCAAATCTTAAATTTTTTGTTTCAAATCATAAGTTAAAGAAGGTAAAATTGCTGGCATCTTGATAGAACCTGGTCCAGTTTTAACTATACTTATATTTTTTTGACTGATCTTTTTCGTCAACGTTAACTTCACTATCTAGCGGGATTTGAGACTAAAAAAAATAAAGTTAAATAAATAAATAACAGTTAGAAGCAATCAATAAATTACATATTAATTTTAATTGATGATGACAATCATTAAGTTTGATTAACTTAATAATTAATTCAATTTACTAACCTTAGAAATTTCTTCATTTGATGCATCATCATTTGGATTTTCAATTAATTTTTCTGATCCTAAATCATTCAGCGGTTTTGTATATAGAATTTTATAGGGAAAACTTCCATCATTTCCTTCTAAAACATCAGATGCAGATTCAGGTGCTGGCAGTAAAAGAATATTCAACTTGTCTCTATCTTCAATAATGTCATCATCTTCCACGTCGATCCACACATCTTCATCATTATCTTTTTTTTGTACAACAATAACTTTATTTTCAATAAACTTTTTTAAACACGTATTGCGTTTACAAATGTCACGAATTGTTTCTCGTATCATGGCAACGTCGGAGACACTTGGATCACATTGAAACTTCACACAATTTGAACGCCCTTGCAAAGAACAAAATACTTTTTTGTCCATTTTTGTATATTTTTTTAATAAAGAAATTACTTTACATATATATACTCTAACGTATTCTATTTTTTAAATTAATTATTAGTAACAATAAATTTTCATTTGTTATTAACACGATAAGGGTTAAACTTATTAAGGAATGCAGCTTAAAAGCGGGAAAACAAAATAAGAACGAACCTACTTGTACTGCTGGACTTTAATGTTTTGGAAAATTTTAATGTGACATTTAAATCTATTGCGATGAAATATATCTATTTTTTAACAGAAAATAATAACAAATAAATAATGAATTTCGAAGACAATGAACGTGTATACCCTTGCACAATGTGCTTTTTTCAATGTAATTCGAATAAAACGTTAATTAACCATGTTGTACGATGTCATCGGTATTTCTGGCAACTATTTTATGGAGTCAATTCAAGAAGTCCTCTGGCAGATATTCCAAGCTTTGACATCACGATGTGCCTACCACAAGACTGTATGCACGTTTTAAATGAAGGAGTAGTTGAATTAACGTGTCGGTTATTTTTATATCATTGTATTGTAATAAAAGGATTATTTACTGTAAAACAGTTTAATGAAAAAATAAGTTCATTTGACTTTGGCCACTTTAATAAAGATAAACCTGCAATAATACAAAATAATGATCTTAATGAGGATAAAAGCTTGCGCCAAAGTGCAGCTCAGATATTTGTGTTAGCTCACACATTACCATTTTTAATTGGTGAATGGATTTATGATACGGATGATCAAGATATCATCGATCGAATCGACTGTTTTACTTTATTGCTGCAGATCATGAATTTGTGTCTTGCTTATGAAATAACAGATAGTTCTGTTGATTCTTTATCACGGATGATTGAAACTTTTAAAATAGGTTTCAACTTATTATATCCTGATAGATGTATTCCTAAACTTCACTTTTTAGAGCATATTGCGTATTATATAAGATTATTTGGTCCTGCTCGACAGCAATGGTGCTTTCGATTTGAAGCAGCACATGCTTATTTTAAAGGACTTGTGGCAATTATACGTAATTTTAAAAATATGCCAGCTACTATGAGCTATCGCTATCAAGCTCGCATTTGTACTCGACTTTTTTCCGGACCCGGAGAATCATCGTAAAAATTTTTATATGAAGGCGATTATATTACTCCTGGTCCAACTGTACCTGTAGTAAACTTACCATATACTCATTTATTTGATGAATTAATTAATAATACAGAAAGGAATACATGTAATATCATGAGATCTACAAAAATAATTATTCACGGCACAAGTTATTGCTTTAAAAGCATAATTTTATTTAAGTGTGATGAAGAATTAATGCCTGTGTTTGCAGAAATTGATGACATTTGCATATTAAATGGTAAAATTTTGCTTGTAGTAACTCTCCTTGAAACAATTTTTTATGACTGTCGAGTTAATGGTTATTTATGCCAAAAAACTCAAAATCAACAACAAAAAGTAGTTAATATTGAAGATTTAATTTTTCCACATCCTATCACATCTTTTAAACTCAATAATCGACAATACATTCCTTTAATTAATCATGAACGGTGTGAATTTATAGGTTGAAACTGGGTAAATATCTATGTATTAACTGATAACCTTTTTTTTTTTATTATCTTGCAAAACAATTACACATCTACACACGTATGTATTCATATTGAACTTATGTGTAGAGTATACTTACAGTATACTTACTTATTTATACACCACTTGGGTTTTCAATGATATATTTTACCTTTATATGAAGTACTCTGTTTAATAAGTGTTTTAAAATAAAAATGTTTTACAAATAACCGTTTTTTTTTTCTAGAAACGTTTTATTTGCTAATACCTGATTAGTTTTAAAACGTGTGACCGTATACTAAACGTTTCACAAATTAAAAATGTTTTATTATAAAACAGTTTAAAGTATATTTATTAGTAAAACAGAGAAAGAGTTTTAAAACAAAATGCTAAAATGTTTAACATAATTTTATTAATCACTTAAAACGTTTTAAAACAAAACATTTAGTTTAAAAAAACACCTCAGTGTTTTGCTTTAAAACATTAAATAAAACACTTGAGTTTGCAGTGCAAATACCTACAGTTCCGGTAGTTGCACTTGAGAGCCAGTCCCTCCACTAGGCTTAGCATGTCTACCATCTTGGGCTCCAAACGTTACTTAACATACCGTAAGATTGTAGCCATAACGTTAAGCCTGTAAAGTGTAAAAAAATAATTCCAAACAGTCATGAAGACTGCCGACAGAAGTGAAAACATAAAACTGTAAACAGAAGAGCGATATACTCTTTATATATAATGTATATTAATAACCCACGGAAGTATATCTATAAACATATACTACACAGTATACATATATATGATTTTTGTTCATCCAAAAAATTGCTCAACGCGCATAGAAATTTTCACTTCAATAAATAAACTTGAGATGGTCAATGAGCTTCGTGGCGAAAATGTACCAAAATCTATATTTGATTCTTACACACGCGTCTCGTCGCGTTTACGGCGATACACTTAGTGTATGGTAATAGCAGTCCGTCACGACAATTGTTTATTTAACAAAATTATTCATAATATATACGCCTGTCTCACCAGTAATAGCTTCTCTAATTATTATAAACCCTTTTATACGTCACAACAATAAAATACAGTAAAATTTAATGTTATTGTAAAAGGTGAAATGTGTTTTTAATAGGAAAAATCACACTGCATTAATTGCATATAACAAACCGGGAGAATGAACACGGTATTGAGTTCGGTTCAACGATTTAATAATTATAAACTCATAGTGACAGGCTGCAAATAGCTGCTCTTGACTCTCATTGTTATTGGGTCACCGGTTTCCAAGCTGTACGCATGAGTGGGCTGTCTCATCCATAATCTCGAAATAAACGTAATTTTACATGAAACGACGTCACGTTAGAAATTACAGGAAACGACAAGAATGTTTCACGTTTCTTGCATTTAAAATTTATAAATTAGCATAAACAGTGAACTGTTTCTTTGTGGCCGAATATTGTGATACCTCTCCTTTTTTCTTCGAATGGATATATTCTGTAAGCTTGAAGAGCTTTCACAGCTTCACCGAGCTTGGGGGCCGGTGTGGAAGCCTCTCAGCCCAGGAGACAATGAGCGCGAGGGTGCCATGAATTGACGTAACCTCGGCTTGGCCACAAGTAGGTACCGCGAACCTGACTAATCCAAATTGGATCCTATAATAAGCATTTGGCCTACTTAATTACAACGTAGGTTATGAAACGCGAATCAAAAGCATCAAAACAATAAGATTGAATGACTAGACTATATTTGTCCTATGCCTATTCGTTTAGGAACTAGCTCTTAAATACAGTTACCAAAACGTAACACATCTAGATAATCTAGGTAATAATAGGTACAATATACAGTATTTGTTCCAAAAGCTCCGAAATATTAAAGTGTTTACAAACGCAAGAAACATCACTGTTTTATTTAATGCTTCTTTGTGGTATTCCATCCACAGTGCTGCAGGTCAAGACGTTCGAAATTAAAATACTCATCTGGCTTCTGTCAGCCAAAAACCACTTTGAACGACCGTCCTGAATTCTAATCTGAAAACGAAATCAACCAGAAAGCCCAGTTATATCTGTTTAATTCATAGAATCAACAAAAATGTAAAAAATTCATGAGTGCTGTGGAACGCTCGGTTGGAACGGATTTCCTTACGTAGAATATTATTATTGATAAACGTATTATATTATTGATTAATAGATACAAACAAATGAATTACTAGCGTCTGAACGCAATTAAACGAAACGCAGTAATTAACTAATTCATATTAAAGGAATGGTAGGAAATTTCATATTTATTTACTGTTTCTAGTTGTGAAAATAAATATTTATTGTACATTATTCAATTCACCTAATTCATTATAATAAATATAATTCGCTACGAAACAGCTGACGCGAATGACGTGTACAAATTGTATATGCACAGCCGTTGAGAACTTACTAGCTGTCTTGAACCAATAGGCGCGGACCTACGACTAAGCACAGCTAAATGCATACGCGCTATAGATAACCGTCTACACTAAAGTACTATAGTGCAATATAGAACATACTAAAGAAAAGGTAATGATGAAAAAAATCTTAAATTTTGATCTGTCTAGCCTCCATCCGTACCGTGTGATAAGGAACTTTGTGATAAAAAAAATATAAGAGACTGTTATTACATACTTCAACTGGTAAAATTTAATAAGAAATTGATCAAACACATTCACATAACTAACAAATAAGAACGGCACTCGATATATTTTCAAAAGTAGAAAGAATCGAGTGATTCTGTAGCATACTTTTTGAGGTCACGTGTTTATTTTTATTTGTTATTATATTAAAAGGTTAATTAAGAATTCACTCTGGTATTTCGGTATTTTATTTTCGATATTAAAATAAGTTTTAGCATGTAATTAAATCATACTTCTTTACATGTTAAAAATGAGTATAGACGGTTAATTATAGCGCAATAATTAGTTTCAACTGAGAAAAGATTATTAATTTATAGTATAAAAAGTATATAAAAGGAATTAAATGCGTTCAAAATAAATTATTTTATTTTATCCTAAATACAGCCAACCAAAGTTTTTGAAAAATTGTTGATATCGTTATAACTCTGGTTTCTTAAAATAAAACAAAGCATTTTGACGGTAGTTTAATTTCAGTATAATAATAATACTCTTTATAATCTATATTAATATTATAAAGCGGAAGAGTTTCTTTGATGCCGTATAGCTTTGGATCTACTATTCGGATTTTAAAAATTCCTTTTTTTATTAGAGCGGTCATTAAGAAAGACTTTAGGCTACCTAACATCTCTCTAGCAGCAATAGGAGCAAAGCTGTGTTGAAGAAAGTTTCAAAAACGGGTATAGATAATGCATTAATTTTTAGTTCCAAGCGAACGATTTCGTGGATACAACTAATCCAATATATAACGGGAATTGAAATTGCAATGGCAGGCACTTCTCACAGTACCTATATTAAAACAGTACAGTAATATTAGAAAAATAAAGGAATGTCGAAATGAATGATAAAGCAATCATCCATTACCTATACAGTAATATCTGCGTAAAATATACAAGGCCTAATTCACTGAAGGACAAAAGCCAATGATCATATATGTATAATGACAACGTAGTTAAAGATTAAATATATTTACCACTAATACGATAGTGAAAATGGCGTCAAAACCAGATAACGCAATGTTCACGCTCGGTTTGTGAAAATTATGTGAATATATCAAGCAGACATCGGTATCAACATAGCTTCATGCATAAACGATTCGGTAAGGGGAACGTTTACCAAAAATTATGTGTGGAATATCTTGTGTTTACCACAAAATATTGGCTACATCTCGAATATTCGTGAAAAGTCATGAAGTTATTATGCCTATTTAACCCTCATTTTATAAAAAGGACCGCTTAGATTTTATTTAATGTACTACTGTTGCAAAGTGATGATATTTGAATGCTTTATAGGTTTTTCGTATGACTACAATATCACCAGATGTGAAATGGCGATGTAGCCCAAAATGGTGGAAACACTAAGCCAAATAAAGCGACTAACTCTCAAGTGTTCTACCGTAAACACCTATAGTTATTTGGCGAAGGATTTTCAAGTTAAAGGTCGCTAGTGAAATCTACCACCATAACATGGTTTCATCACGATGTTTTCTTTCACCGAAAGCTTAAGCTCATTGTAGGTGAATTCGGACTCGCGTCCCTTGACGCGGTATCCGTAAATAGTACCAACTGAGCTATAATCGCTTACAAATAGCTTACATTATAAGATCCTTCCATATGAATATATTTTGTATCGCTAAAAGCAGTGTTCTTATTTCACGTCTTAAATAGACGTTTGAAAAGAATTGTCGAACATGTAGCTACTGATATATACAATCTCTTGTCCAATTCAACAAACCTAAACACGACGATGATATCTTGTTTTATTGAGGCGTTCTTATGGCCCGCCGTACATCATCAGTTAATCTCAATAATGCCATATTATTGCACCGTTATCGAAATTACTTAAGTATTCGAAAATAACCTCAAACATTTAAGGGAAAGTTATTAAAAAAAATAGTTATAAGTTTTACTCCAGCAACACTAAAGAGTTTGTTAAATAAATGTTTTGATGTCTACATTATGAAGATGAAAAGTTTGTTTGTTGGTTTGATCGCGCGATTGTATGTGATAGAGCGATAATTGAGAAAGAAATTAGGCTATTTAACATCACGCTACCACCAATAGGTGCAAAGTTGTATTGAAAATAATTGCAAAAAGGAGCAAAAAATATTACATATTTTAAGTTCCACGCGAACGAACTCGTAGGTGCAACTAGTACTACATATTTCTATAGCAGTACAAAATTTGACTGTGATATTAAGAAATTAAAGTACATAGCAAAATTTTAGTATTATTGATAGTAAATTAGATACTTAGTATAGTAATTAAGAGTGAAAGCTAAAAAACAGTTCCGACATCTTAACCCTATTAGATATGATCAAAACACTGGTATTTTTCCGCTTATTGACGAGTTTTGAGCATGTCGATTTGTCTCGACGACCTTCACTTTCCGATGAAACGACATCTTGGAAGCCATAAATAAATTAATGAAAGCTCAAGTCACTCTACAAAATATGTAGGTGCAAAAACATGAAAATAAAAACATCTTATTTTAATATATACCTAAATCGAACTCTTTATAGTGTATAGGTTAAACCCTATGGCGATAATCTCACATAATGATTCGTGACGATGAGGCCTAAGATGGTGGTCGCGCTAAACCTGTGGAAGAACTGGCTGTCACGTGCAACTGCCGGAACACATCTATAGGTATTTGGTGGCAAATTTTCTACTTAAGGGTGGTACCTAGCTAGGCGGGCAATAGGAAAAGCCCTACCACCACGCTATTGTGTCATCACGATGTTTTCCTTCACCGAAAGCTCAAGCACATTGCAGGGTTTTAAACTCCAGTCCTTTGACGCGACGTCCGTAACCATATTTTTAATATAGTAAACTAGCTATTACCCTTGACATCGTCCGTATTGATATTACAATTTGGTCAAAATAAGGAACTAAAAATATGTCTGGAATAACACATACCCTATGCGTCAATCCAGGTAATAAAACATCTGTGTGTCATATTTCACCCAAATCTGTTGATCCGTTTTTGCATGATTGCGTAACAAACATCGAAACATACAAACTTGTATATTTATAATATTAATATGTAAAGTATAAATTCGAATGAGTTTATTTGCTATACTTTCAAGTTTTGACTACTCAATTCAACGTCATAAAATTTTACATAACGTAAGCAGTACAGAAAAGGAAATTGGGTACCTTGTAACCAGAAAAATATAAAAAAATAATTCGTTTCCCGATGGATTGTACGTTTTTTAATATAACGCGAAATAAACCATGGATACAGCTAGTTAATCACGCCAGATGTGAAGTTAGTGCGATTTGACAGTTGACACATAAACTATGATACGTTGTGAAAATTTAAAGAATAAATATAATAAACCGGCGCCGGTTCAATGTTTGTCTGGAAAGTGTAGTGAAAAGTGAAGTGTACAAAGACAAAAAAATAATTCAGCAAGAAGATCAATCAGCACCGCTAAGTACCGATCAGCAAATTGCAAGGTAATTGTCCTCTTTTTTATTTATCAAATGTTTATCTTACTAAAAATTCATGGCTTATTATGCACTGCCTGCATATGATAATACCTTTGCCTGTATATCTGCAGGCACACTGACCAATAGATCCAAAGACATTCAAGCCTTTCATAATGAGAAAACGCGATGCGTCTCTTTTCTACCGAAGTTATATAATTATACCAGAATCTAAAGAATAAACAGCCAGCTTTCGGACATTTTTCCAAATCCAGCTGGCTACACTATATACCCAGGATTCGAATGGAGTGGTAGGTATGTATGTATACCCGACTGGTTCACGACCCCAACACTTACAGCGACTTCATTTTATTTTATAGTGTTTTAAAATCAGTAATGTTGGCTCAGTAGTAATGTGTTCGGATGTCGAGTCAATGGACGTGTATTCGAATCACTGCAATAAACGCGAGATTTCGGCGAAGGAAAACTATCAATACTATCAGTGTCATTTTTTATTTTAATATTTTCATGGTTATTTCAAATCTCCAACAGACAATATCTCCATTATTTAAACAAAAACGTCTTCCTAAAAACTTTACACATTTACAAAAAAAAGATTATTTTGTACCAGAGGTTGCTTACACACCAGTTTCTACCAAATTATTTGGTTTAAATATCTCATACTACTTTTTTGAACAAAAGTTAACCGCAACATATTAACAGCCTTAAAATGGTTTAGAATCATTAGATTTTCTATTAACTTACTTCGTAGAAGCAAAGCAAATGAATACACATAGTTATCTCTGTAAACTTTCAAATTTGCGATTTGTATAAAGAAATATCTACATAACAAGAAGATAAGGAAACAGGCGTCCAGATAATATTGTTTATTTTGACACCGACGAACTGACAGAAAATAAATTACTAAATACTAAGATAATAACCAAAGAAGGCGTGTTAATGTCTATCGAATTGGTTACGCTATTAAAAATTAACATTTACCTTTAAGATAAGAATATCAAAAAGTAGTTTTATTTATAAACAATGAATTCTCTTATGTGTCCTTTGTATGGTATTTTGTTATTTGCCCTTCTTTTGACTGCTCTTGAGCAAAGTCATTTGTTTCCAAAATAGATCAATCGAACGTAAAACAAACCGCGAACACGACACATGCCAATTTCAACATCTTAACTGTATCAGTCGAAATAATTTTAATAACTAAACTGGGACAAAGTGTTTAAAAATATTCTTTCATATGCCCGTAGAAATAATTGAAGTAAAACTATAAAATCAACGACACGAACATGTAACCGTGTTCACAAACTGTTAAAATAAAATATCATTTATGCTAACGTTACGTGTGATGTTGTTAGGTTATTGCGAATAAGTAAATTCTGAATAATGATTAAGGATATAATGTGTACATTAGTTGCCACAAAAGCTGCCTGGACAGTTTTTACAAGTGAAACACCATCTTGCCGATGCCCTCACCACTTAAATATAAAGTTTGACTAGGCTGCACGGACTCAATACCTTTGCCTTTTCATTAAAAAGGAACGATCACGGTTAACTAATATAGAAGTATAGACATATAGAACGAACGTATTAACCACGTTTCAATCGTGTACAGAAAAAAAAGAACAGAACATTTATACAGACTATATAAAATCAATGAAACGAAAAACTGCACGCGCACTTGTACGTAGCCGTACGGCGTCGGTACACGTACTGAAAAATGTCGAGATGTGCCAAATCTTAATGTTTACTGTAAACAATTGTATTTACATATCACAGATAAACCGTTTATATATACGCGCTATCACAGAGTCGCAAGATCTTCAAAACGAAAAACGACATGCGAAGGACAGATAGATATAGATTTGGAAATTATAATATAGCTTCCCCGGTTCCGCACGCGTTTTTAACTCTGTAATTATTTACTTTTCTCATGAGCTGATTTTAATTTAGATTTTATTGAGTTAAATCGTGTCGTACAAACAGACAAACAAAAATATTTATAATATCACTAGCTTTTACCCGCGGCTCTGCTGGCGTTAATATTGTTTTGGCATCCAATACTGATTGTCGATCGATACCAATCTGTTATAAATTAATAGCATTTGGTAGACCAAATGCTATTAATTTATTTATTTGAACATGTTCATCGCTATATATATAAACGTAATCTATATACACAGGACTAGCTGTATCCGTAACTTCGTTCGCGTGCAACTAAAAATTATAGAACAAGTTTTACTCGTTGCTATAACGTTTTTAAATGCAGCTTCAATCATATTGGTGGCAGCGTGATGTTAAATAGCCTGAAGCCTTTCTCGGTGATTGTACTATGAAATACCAAAAATAATTTTTGAAATACGAATGGTAGCTCTTAAGATTAGCGCGTTCAAATAAACAAACTTTTCCGCTTTATAATGTTAATATAGATATATACTATTCAGACTTTATTAAAATGTCTACCATACATCTGAAAATAAAGTTTATGAGTAAATTAATAACTACAGATTTGTTAGTTAACAGGCCTGCTGTAAATAAATTAATTAATTAAAACTTAAGACAGTAAAAAGGTTTTATAATCTTAAAAAACGAAAACATTTAAAATTATGTATGCTAGATAAATGTTAAGGACAGGCACCTTAAAATACATTAATATAATTAAATTACCTTAAAGATTTTTTTTGTGTTAGATACTAATGCTTATAAATAATTATTTATGTAATGTCTATTCATAATTGAAGTGTCTAATTCATGTATATGATATATAGGTCAGAATTTGAAATTAGACCCTTTAATTAGGGGTTTATATTACCATATTGTAAAACAAACAGAAGTTATCACTGCATATCAGATCACTGTAAACACTTATCTGTACCAATAGCAATAGAATATCATATTAAAAAGGAAAGGTTTTTTTTTTAAACATAAACTCAAGAACTACAAGATCAATTTCAAAAATTATTTCACTATTAAAATAGTACATTGTCCCTGAGTAACATAGGTTATATTTATTTACTAGAATAAATTAGGGAACCCTACTCAGAAAAGTGTGTTTATTAAAAAGCACTAATCTTAGAAACTACCAGTCAGAAATAAAAAAATCTTATTGTGTATCATAAAGCATCTTTGTGGAAGGCTTTAGACTATTTAGCATGACGCTACCACCAATAGGAACAAAACTGTACTAAAAAAGTTCCAAATCGGGCAAAAATATTAATTACTTTAACTTCCAAGCAAGCGAGGTGCAGGCAGTTCTAACATTGTAGTATACACTAAATACTAAATTTGAATAATAATAAATTCTAACTAAAACAAGCCTTTGTTTTAGTATTAGCATAGTTATTTTGCCTCAATATTATATTTTTGTCAAATTAAAAGTATTTAATTCGGTTCTTATATTTCAACTCTAATTTTCAAAATACAGTGTGCATGCATTTTCAGTATTAAGTGTAATTAAGCTGTATGCAAGGTCCATTTAGAGCCACGTCTAGGCACAACAATAGCCATTTTAATTTATTTATCATTGTTCTCTTGAAAAAAATGTAATTCAAATATAATTGAAGTGTCAGTAATTACTATCAGTTATTAAGTCAAATCTATACCTATAATAAAACAGTTGCAGTACAAAATATGTATTTTTTTTTTTCGAAAATTATCATCTAATTATTTTTTATTATCAATATACCTACTAGTAAAAGCAAAAAATAGTTTAAGGTGCCATTCATAAAATACATTTGGATTCATGAGGGGAGGGAGTGTCGCTAACTGTGACAAAGTGTGATAAGGGCCACTAGGAGGGTCTAAGAAAATGTGATATTCGCAGCACATAAAACATTTTTGGAAATCGTACATGTCATTACAGAAAAATTAATTGTTGCAAGGAATAAATATTGTAGCGATGATAGCTCAGTGGTAGTACGTATGACTTCACGTCATGGAACATGAGTTCGAATCCACTCCACCTACAATGAGCTTGAGCTTTCGGTAAAAAAAAAAATTCGTGAGAAACCATAGCATGATGGTAGGGCTTTTAATAAGGCCCGCCTAGCTAGCTACTACCCTCAGTTGACGATCTGCTGCCAGACACCAATAGGTGTGTTCCGGCAGTTGGATAACAGAGCCCTTTAAAAAAATGTGAGTTTTATGTACTTATTAATTCCCAAATATCATGTACTATGGGGGTCTCAGAAAATATGACATAGTGTGACAATGGGAATCTAAAAATATAAAATTGTTAGTGACATATTTTATGAATGGGCTCTTATTTTACACTTAGTTTAATTTTCTATTGGCTACTAGTCCTAGTCTATAGTCCCACATACTGCATTCCATATTAATGCATTTCCCCAGGATAAAAGAAAAGGAAAGGCAGCACCTACCCATATCTGTTCTTAGCTATGCCCATATCCATAGAAGATTAAACATAGATTTCAACTTGAGGATGAGGGTCCTTAAGTCAGCTACCTTTGTACTGTTCTTGCATCACCCTACAGTCTTTCAAAAGCTCAGGCTCATTATTGTATGATTCAAATCCATTTTGTTGGACAAAATGTGTCTGAACTCTGATACCATTGCTTTATATGAAAAAAAGAAAATATGTCAGAGAAAAAATGCCAAATGACAGAACATATTTAAAGTATTTTCTTGCACTTGGCAGAAATTCAAATGTGTTGATGTATTTTTATATCTATACTTTACTGCATAGATAATTTTAAAACAGTTGAATAGGTAAACTTTGGCAAAGTTCAAGCATGTCACACATTGTTAATAAATAAAAAACAAAGCATTTTAAACTTATTTTAATATAGCAGTGAATTGAGAGATATTAAAAGAGTTAGGGCACAGAGAAGTATGTTTGAAAAATTCTCTTTATTTGGGGCAGACTGATCGGCATAATACTTGCAGCCTACAAAAGATTCCATCCTACAAATATTGATGAATTTAAGGTGACCACATATCATCAGACAGCCCAAACAATTGTTTGCCATACTTGTGACAAAAGAGTAATTGCCATTAATTTAGGATGCCAATACTATTAATTTAGGATGGACATATTAAGTCAGTTTTTAGAAAATAGTTTTTATTTTGGTGTATGTTATATTTAAGCTATTATGTATGATCACAGTTCAGTAGTAAATGAAAGAATAAACACTCAACTGTTTAAAAAATTAACACATTTTTATTATTTTAGAACTTCTATTGGTTTGTAAAGAACTTGACGTGTAATTATCATATTCTATTTTAAGTACAAAGATGCTAATATTACTAATTGTAGTATACCTACCCTTTTGTATAGAGTTTAACACTGAACATAGATAATAAATATATAAATCTTTGCTTTCAAGTTTAAATTATTTGAAAAAGTTTTGCAGTAGGTACTAGTATTAGTTTTGAAGAATGTCAAATGCAAGAAAATATTATATCTTGTTATTTTATTGTTATTTTAATTTTGTTTTATAAATTTTCACTTAACATTGGCAAAGTTGTCTACATAGGCAGATACCATAATATTAAAAGTAAATAAACCCTACCTTGCCACCTCTCACATTAAGCTGAAGTCATGTAAAACCATCAATAACAAAAATAAAAACAAAACAATAAGTAGAAAGTAGTAGTAGTAGATTAATATTTGTACATATAAAGTAAACTTTTTTAACTATAATATTTTACCAACATATTTCACCACCAGAGGAGGTAACCACAAATATTAGAAAGGGTGCTTGTATAAAAAAAAAAATTATTGAAGCATATGATAATAACCCTGTTTCAAGTTATTATCTCATATTAATAGACAAAAAATAATAGGAAAAATTTATTATTTTTTTATTTTCATATTATTAAATTTATTAGTGATTTCCTCAACGTCAAGTGATACTGAGTTTGTGAAAATAATCAACAACACTAAGTTACACCCAAACTTAGAATAATGTTCCAGTGAGTGAGTCCAACCCACATATAATTAAAGAAAATGTATTTATAACTACATTATTTTATTAAAGTCTACCAACACCAATAGAGGTAACTGTATAGGTTGACAAAAGGTTGAAATACATGATTTACTAATATTGACTTTATGTTCCCAACTGTTTTTAGTCACAGCTACTGCCTCAACTCTGACATTCTGATCTTGCAACAATTAAATGTATAAATGAAAGGGTTAGATAAAAAATCTGTATATAGATGGTTTGTGCTTTTAAAACATTTCTTTGGACAAACTACGGTAGATTGTTCATGCTTTTTTTTATATTCTTTTGAATGGTCTAAGGTAATATGACATTCAGCCAAATGTACAACTTTAAGCATAGTCCACATTTAATTGGGAGTTAAAGACTGTGTTTCATTTTTGGAACACTATGCATGTAAGGTTGAAGTGTAGTTACCTTTACCCTATTTCCAATTATCATCTCATATATACACAAACACTCTGTACATTAAAATAAAATAAAAATATAATTTATGTAGAAAACTTTCAATTGTGGTAATTAGTCATAAATGTAAAACAAATTTTAATCTTTCTTTGAATACAATACGAGGATGTGATAGTCAGGTAATTGACAATTGAAAGGATAAACTAGTGTTAGTGTAGGCAGATAATATTAAAATTAACTGATAAAATTCTATGAAATCTACAGGCACCTACATAACATTAATGAATTTAATATATTAACAATGCAAATACATAATCTTCAATATTTTAAGTGCATTAAGCTTACTGTTGCAGTGATTACAACATTATGATGTAAGCTAAGAATATTATCATAATAAAAATAATAACAATAAACACTGTGAAATTATATATGTATACACAATATTTTAAAGGTAAATTATCTAAGATTTAAAGTACATAGTAAGGTTCAAATCAATTTAGAGAGGTAGCTTTAATTCTATTACATATGTAACTTAAAAAAAAAAACTAATGTATTGAATATACAGAATTTTGGAAGGCTTATCGAGATATTTAGGAACAAACAATCAAACAGTAATGTACCAACCAATACATAATCTTACATGGACACCAAGAAAATCAAAATCAGTTTTAATATGTAATAAGATAAATTTATTTTCCGTTGTGTGAAACAAAGTGGTTAATATAATATTATCGAGCCCAAAGTCAAACCAGATCAATAAAGTACTTAAATTTTATGCGTTTCTAATACGTTTATACACATAAATAGAACTATAAACAAAACTTACCTCCACTTCCGACTCTCCATTCTTGTTCTTCTCAATTTTTGTCTTCATCGCCTCCTGTGAACAACGGTGTCCACTAAAAGTTCCACAACACCGATATTGCTATCCGAATCACCAGCAGAACGAAGATTTTAACACAAATAAATTATGCAAAACCGCATACCACACACCGACATAATTCAACTGACATGGCACAAGTATCGTTACAAAAGGCCTAGTGTTAAACGCCGATAAAATTATTTTACCGATTATTTTCACATTCAGTTTTGTCAAAATGTTTGTTCTCCTTCACACGAGATTTTTTACAGTTAAAGTGGAACTCAACTTTTCTTTTTTTAGGATAATAAATTAAATAAGGTATATTTTTAAATCTATGGAAAATAAGTTTTTGATAACATCCGCGTATGGAGTTTACATTTTACTTGTCAAACAAAGTGCTGCTATTGGTTAAATCTGTCACGTGACTACATTGACGTTGAAAGTAGTGAAGTGACTTTATGTTCGAAGATAATATCGAATCATATACGATAAAAAAAACTAAGCCATGTTTTTCCGTAATCTTTTATATAATGTTGTGGTTTTTTTAAAGAATTTTGGTGTTATATTGCATAATTTCTGTGACATGTTCCATAATAAAATTTGCTCATTATCTATGTAATTGAAAAAAAGTTAGAGCATAATATTAAGCTGCCATAAAACCTGTAGGCAGTTTCAACAAGGTCAAAAATTAGATTATTTAACCCTATATTTATATAGGTGGCATTTTATATTATATAGCTTGGTTAATATACGTAAGAGATGTGAGTTGGAAATAACAGCATGAACCGGGCATTCTAAGATCTGATAAAACTCCCGAGGGAAGTTTTAATAACGTGGCCACCTCTTTATTAGCCGAATTAAATTATTTTTAAATCCAGTTAAAATATTTCTTATACGTAAGTTCCAGTCACGTCTGGAAAATTACCTGGTTGGTTTAATATAATATATCAAATCTCTTATTAACATTTAAACAAAAGGAAATTATAGAACTCCAGTATATCATGTTTCAATACATGTACTAAATAAAATTAATAATAGACATTACTAAATTGTATGCATTCATATAACAACCACAAAGATTAATAATAAAGTTCATTTCTTCTTCCTTCTGCCTTTCTTCTTGGCAACTTTGTATGGCCCCAGTTTTCGACGAACCAGTAATCCGCGCCACCATGCTTGAACTATGATAGCTGATTTAGTCATCTTTTCACGGTACAATCGAGCCTTTTCTCGTTCTTCTTTAAAGTTGATCCAATCTTTCATAAGTTTATCATGTTTTTCAATCTAGGAAAACAATAAAAGAAACCTTCATCGGAATTTCTTTAAACAATTACATTTCATAATTATATAGTATGTGTCTATAATTGAGAAATGATTTTACACGTTTTTCATTAATTTTTCGAATAAAAGTTTTATTGCTATTGACTATATCATTTTAATTTTAGCGTTACTATCTAAAAACATAATTAAATATGTAAAATCATTCAATCATTTACTTGTAAAATTAGGCGAAGCAGTATTTATTAAAAATATATTACAACTCCAATAATAAACTTACAGTCAGATAATAAATAAAATTACATTTTATTTTATTGGTGTAAATTAACCGTAACGGACTTTCATCTGTAACTTATTATTAAGTAGGTAATTTAAAAAATATATAACCGTATCCTCGAGATTGACTCTCTTGCTAAGCATGTCGTGATATTCATTCTTTTGAATTTGTATCCTCAGATCAATTTTTTCCATGTCCATATCATATTTATCCATCCATTTTTCAATTTTTTCCAAAGTTTCCTGAGTTTGTAATGTGTAAGCAAATAAATAGGGTCATTATTTCTAAGAAAACGTCAAAAAGCGACTGCTTATGCAATACCAAACAGAACAAATTTTTACAGTTTTATTATTTCAAAATATTACTACTAAATTTGTAATATTTTGGATTACGAATGATAATACCTATAACCAATTGAGTTCTTTATTGAACTGTAAAAGTAGTGTTGCGGCTCAATTGATGGGTGGTTGACAATACGCAGTGATATTGCAAAACTATACAACCAGTTTTCAAATTCAAACATTATCCACCATTTTTGGCGCAATCTTAAAGTAGTAATTTTTATTTTAATACATAAAACTTTTATAATTTTACCCAATGTTATGTACCTATTATTGATGGCTTTTTGTATGAAGTAGTTTGGTTAAATTACATATTTTTAAAGAGCAAAAATAAACATGCATTTTCAATAGCTGCAATAACATCGGAACGGAAAGTTTAATTTGGATGATTAGAAAAAAAATTAATGACACACTGGACATTAGATAACGGTTATTAAGAGATTAATTGTATATAAGCTGTAGTCAGTGGTGGATTTACTAATGTGCCGGCTATAGGCTGAATCAAATCCGCGCATATACTCAATTTCTTACAAAATTAAAAATTACTACTTTGCTCTCAGCGGCTCTGAAAATACACCTTCGAAAATTTGCCGCCTACCTAGCCTATTTGGAAATCCGCCACTGGCTGTAGTAAATGTATTCGTTCGCTACTATTAATAAAAAAAATATTTTTACTAATAAACATATAGAATAGTGTATGGAAAACGTATTGAATGATTGCCATACATTAATACTTATATTGACTAATAGTTCCACTTCAGAATGTACTCGCTGTTCGTGATCTGATCTTAGTTTGTAGTATTCAACTTGTTCGTTTGGAACACTCTCAATCTTAGATATAGTTTGGAGATGCTGCTCAGTCCGTGCTCTTTGCCATCCATCCAAATATCGAAACCGGCATTCCGACATAAGAACTGAATCCTAGCGTAACAAAAAAGGGTTCCGATGACATAAGACCACTGAATATATAGCTTATGATGGTTAAGTCGGTAGTGTATATGGACGTAGTATGAGTCCACCTACAATGCAATGGTGGTAGGGGTTTTTCTAATGCCTTCCTGGCTAGCTACCACCCTCAAGTTGAAAATCTGCGGCCAAATACCAATATGTGTGTTCCTGCAGTTGCACTTCAGAGCCAGTCCATCCGATAAAGGCCGGCAACGTACCTGCAATTCTGCTGGTGTTGTGCGTGTCCATGGGCAGCGGTGATTACTTATCATTAGATGATACGTTTGCTCGATTACCTCCTATACCATAAAAAAAGAGTAATGCTCGTATAGGAGGTCCGTTAGATAGACAAAAATATTTTTTTTTACCTCGACTTGAGTTTTCAGATCACTAATAGTTACATCCGCATCATATATAGCCGACTTGAAATAATTTCTTTGTTGCCTTAACTGTTTGTTAAGTTCACGACGTAGCCTAGAAGAAAAATTAGGAAAACATAATATGGTAAAGTTATTTTAAACGAGCTGTGTGTACGACTTTGCACCGTGTACCTGAATTATGTTTTGGTATATTTTTCATCTTTGTGAACTATAATTATTCTAAATATAAGTGTTGCCATCAGATACATTTTATGAGGGTACTTATTGAATCTCGATCTACACTATTTTGGTGAACAAAGATTAATAACTTCGTAATATAATTTTTAAATATCAAAATAAAAAGTACCTCAACCCATGACATTAGTATTATATCGAAATATATAAAATCATATAACATGAAAATGTATTCATTACTTTCAGAGTATCTAAAGTGTATGCAAGGGGATGATATGACAATATTTTTATTTACAGTGTGGACTACAAAAACTATTTAATAATAAAAGAAATATGCTAAAAGGAAGGAAAAGAAGGAAAGGAACTAAGTCTTATGTAGGGATTGAGTCTGAAGTTTAATTATCGAAACACAGTGATACGTTGTCGGCAACAGATTTTCACATGAAAACATTCATTCAGAAGTGCACTAAAAATGCTCAACCTTTTTTTAAATATAGTTAAGGTTGAGCGTTATGGCCATAATCTCACCTGATCTTAAGTGACAATACGGCTCAAGTTAGTAAACACGCTAAACCTGTGGAGGAACTGGCTCTCAAGTGCAGCTGCCGAAAAACACCTATTGGTATTTGGCGGCAGATTTTCAACTTGAGGGTGGTAGCTAGCCAGGCGGGCATTAGAAAGAGCCCTACCACCATGCAATGGCTTCCTCACGATGTATTTCTTCACCGAAAGATCAAGCTCATTCTAGGTGGTTGGATTCGAACTCACGTCCTTTGACGCGAAGTCGTACACACTACCACTGAGCTATTATCGCTTATGATAGTTTAGATTATGATAGATATGATTGCCCTCATACTATAGCTTAATTATGATCTTTTGTTATATCGAAAGCTCAGGCTCATTGTAGGTTAGGAAACTATGCCGATCTATCCGAAGTTCGAACGCTATACAATTATTCAACCCATCTTTATTTCAAACATAAACGTTATTGTTACATACTTATAAACCATTAAATTAATCCATGCTTATTAATAACAGTATGGTTAGTATGAATAATTTTATGAATATGAAATAGGATGAAATATTAACTGTTGTACCACTTTGATTTAATCACAAATATAAGAACGATCTCAATTCCAAAGTAATGTAAGATTTACGTATATTTGTTTTCTGCTAAATTTTATTACGAAGGTAAAGAAAAAATTCATAGAACTACTTACATCTTATTCTTAACTTCATCCTCTTGTATAGTAATACGATAAATATCTCTACCAAGTATGTTGTTGATGCAGTTCTTTAAAGGGTTGAAGCTTCGATTGAGTGATAAATCAACATACGTTTCTGTGATCACATTCATAACCAAATTCCTACAATATTATTAACAGTTTTTCTTCTACGAGTACGAAATGCTACATATTGTATTCATGGTTAACTTAATATTATAAAACGAAAAAGTTTGTTTGTTTGTTTGAACGCGCTAATGTTAGGAACTACCAGTCAGATTTCAAAAATTATCTTTAAGTTTGATAGAGAAATCATAGAGGAATACTTTAGACTATTTAACAACACGCTACCCTCAATAGAAGCAGAGTAGTATTGAAAAAAGTTACAAAAATGGGAAAAACTTATTAAATAAAATATAGGTCTACGAGAACGAAGTCGTAGAAAGAGTTAGTAATTCATAAAAACCTTGTATATATAACTGTAAGCTTTGATTTCATTGAAATATATAGCGTAAGTATGAGAGATTACTTAAATATTTTGTGTATTTTACAATTATTAAGCATTTGGAGAATTAGAGTTATGAAAGTATATTTTTCCTCGGAAGGGCTTAAAACTATTTTAGAAGACTTCTGATGTAGTAAGCAATATATGAATTAGACTTAAAATTTAGCTTCCAATAGCATTTAGAAACATTTCTTAAGCTCTTACAATATTAAATCATTAATGCAATTATATGTGAAACCTGTCCGAATCCAGTTTATAAATCTTGTACTCATTACAGCCTAAGTTTTTCATATCAATACCCTCTAATTCATCGACAAGCTTTGGTTGTGACACACCGTACTTTAGAGCGAGAAGGAGTCCCATGTCAGATATAGTTTTGATAATCTTAAGTTCGCTGTTGCACTCAACTTGAAATAAGAAGGTCACCGGGTTAATGTGAGATCCAAAGTCTTTCAAGCATTAAATGCAAATATTATAGTGTAACGAATAAAAATAAGTTTTGCAGCGATGATAACTCAGTTATAGCGTGTAGGAACGCCGCGTCGTGGGACGTGAGCTTGAGCTTTCGGTGAAGGAAAACATCGTGAGGAAGCCATAGCATGGTGGTAGGGCTTTTTCTAATGCCCGCCTGGCTAGCTACCACCCTCAAGTTGAAAATCTACAGCCAAATGCCAATAGGTGTGTTCCGGCGGTGGCACTTGAGTCTTATAAAGGCTGGCAACACACCAGCGATTCCTTTGGTGTTGTTGGTGTCCATAGACAGCGTTGGTCACTTACCATCAGGTGACACGCTTGCTCGTTTGCCCCATATTCCATAAACAAAAAACTGCAATAGCTTACCGAGAATTCGAAGTTCTGTAAGACCATCTTCCAATAAAGTGGCGAATATTGATGCTGACATGTAAGATAAACTAAAAATAAAAATGAAGTGGGTAAAAAGTTAATATAGGTGTAAAGTGACCAATGATGGTATTAGGGCTGTTAGGGTTGTCGAATATCATCTAAGTTACCCAAGCCAATCTCATCTACAACTGGTGCAGCTGTCGAGTAACCCACAAAGCTCAGGTGATTTTTGGTCCCGCATTTGGCTTTGGTCATGACGGTTGACCATATAATCCTTGATTCGTTACAGTTTGGTGGTATGGTTATTGCCCGACTGGTTAGCGACCGCCCTCGGGCTAAGACTGCCGCAAAAAAAAGTTAACTATGAGGTTTCGTTATCATTTTTGCAGTGTACTGTACTTATTATCAGGCAACAAGAAGATTATTGGAAGAAGTTCATTATTAAGTATGTACCTAACATTATTTATTCAGTAAATCATGAAATAATTGACATAAGAACGAGATCAACTTATCATTAACTTGTTGCTAGCTAGTTTTTAGGTTGTAATTACTGATAACACATTTGAAGCCAAATTTTGATTTTCAAAAAAGTATTTGTTCAATATTTAAATTAGTTACGGTAGAGACTTTCTCAAATAAAAGATTTTGACGTCCCTAGATTTCTTTTTAAAATTTGTTGTAAAATGAATCATGCATATTTAAACAGCCCTAGCGGAGGATGGCTGTGTGCAGGAGCAGATAGCAGGAAGCTGAGTGTCTTAGTTCTTGATCCCGAAGCTTGGTAAAGCCTTTGTACTAACTTCATATGTCCAATCGAAAAAAAAAACCAAGCGTAGTACTGGTAGATTAAACATTTAGTCTTTATATGGATACCCGTGATCTCCATTATCTTTATTTAATTCGTGGTCCAATTTCTCAGGTAAATCTTCAATGAAAGTCGTCTTTATTACGGTTTCTGATATAGTATCCATTAGTTCTATTCGATTGCTCTCCTATAAAAATATAACGCAAAAATCAACAATGCTAAAATCTGTAGAACTTAGACATACGTATATGACATCTATCTTTTGATTATCATTCCTAAACAATTACGTGTAGTAAATTACTCCATCAATATTAAAAAAAAATAACAGTGATTTAGTATATGTATATATTTATATATGTAGTTTTTTTTTTTTACTGAGAACAGGTGGCTAAAGACAGTAACACTGGCGAGTGAGCCTCACGGACATAGATATGTAGGTATGCCAAAGGCTCTGTGAAAATATGAAATACAATCTACAGCAGACAAGAGCTAAGTAGTCATCCTAAAAAATCGCGACGTCATTCGCTGAAAGAGGCCTTTATACGAAAGGGGATTCACAAAAACTAATTTAACAAAAATTTATGGTAATAGGTATAATAACACACAATTAGTAGAAAAAAGACGCTTTTTATTTGGAGGATAAAATATTTACGTTTTTCCTTCGTTATATAGCGGCGTACGAGGCGTAGTGCGAATAATTAAAAATAGCCTCTGAAACGAAGCGTCCTTTTAAGCGCTAGATGACTTTTAGTCAGTGTTTTTTATAGTAATGCCGTTATTGTATAATACAACGTAAATATACGTCAGTTTCTATAAGGCCATATCACTAAATTACCTTATTCAATAGTTGGTAGACTTTGATCACTTTATTTGGGTAGGTTGCTAACGAATATCATTACATTCAATATGCGTTACATTAATATGAGTTGCAATATTATCTACACTTAATAGTTTTCGTAACACGTTTAATAATGATTATAATCCAAAAAAAAATTGTTTAACACTTGTATAAAACTACTCATTGTCCGATTCCATTTTTTATGAAATTATAAACAATATGGCCAGACTTTTTCTTGTTGACATGATCTTAAAGAGGCGGAGTTTTTATATATTTCCAGCTTAACTGAGATTTTTTTTTATTTAAATGAGGTAAATAAGTGTACGCATCAAGAGTTCATCTCGATAAAATTATTTTGGCATATGAATAGAATTATATTGGTCATATAAATATGTGGGAGTATAACATTCTATTCAAAATTATAATAAAATATTATTCGGAAGTAAAATATAACATTTCGTTTTTTTTTTTTTTTTACAATAAGAGAAGCTTCATTCTATATACTTTTCTGTAATGGCTATAAAAAAAGGTTGACTACCACAAATAGATCATAATGCAATAATAAAGTGAAACATAAACGAAAAATAAAATGTAAAAATGTTTATTCACAAATTTGTATTTTAGTAAACACAGCTCTAATTTAAAAGAATAAGAAGAGTTGTAGGTGTGTTATTTATGAAAATATAATAAAAAAATTATATTTATACAGAACACAATATTAAAATTTTAAATTGTAGTATTTCCAAATTTAATTTCGTACTGTAGTAACGCAATAAAAATTAACCCGTTTTTAAACAAATAATAACAACAAGATACATTTACTATACAATAATAAGACATATAAACCATAAAATACTTGAGTAATTAATGAGTAAAAACAAAAAACATAGGGCACATGCAATACATAATTATAAATATGCGTCCCAAGTTTTTCCTTTGATTTTCTACTTTTTAGTCCGTTACAAAAACATGGGACGTTGATTTTTTTTAATTTATTACTGTTGACATTTAAATGAGAATAAACTTTTTCCTAAGTCTCAAAAATTGACTCAAATAAGCCTCGGTGAAATAATATGACCAAAGGACATGTATAAATTATTTCTTTTTACCACCCGATTTTTTAGGTTTCTTGACGACTTTATACGGACCCATTTGGAATCTGACAAGAAGGCCGCGCCACCAGGCTTGGACGGTGATAGCACTTCTGTTCATCTTCTCGCGGTAAAGTCGAGCTTTCTCGCGTTCCTCTTTGAAGTCGATCCAGACTTTTAGCTCCTTCTCGTGTTTCTCCAGCTGTCAACAGTTTATTTTACTTTACCCTATCGATACATTTTATACGACGCAACTTTGCTCTAGCTAACAGTTCGTCGATTAGATTGTAACCGTTAACGTGTTCATAACTGGAGAACTCCGTCGAAACCAATTAATAGGATACTTTTTTTCAGATTGTGATTGTGGGTGTATTCTGTGGTCTGGTTTCAATATATGTTTTCTTATATTAAGAAACACATATATAACAAAAAAATGTTGTAAAAACAATGATAAATTAATTAAGTAAACGAAAAACATGACTGATATCGTGATACTTAACTGTATATATCCCAAATTTGGTATATCATATACCTACTATATATATATCGAAAAAGTTTGTTTACTTGAAAGCGCTAATCTTAGGAACTACAATTCAGATTTCTAATATTATTTTATATAGCAATAATTGAGGTTATTTAACATCACGCTACGCCCAATATAAGAAAGGCTGTATTGATAAATGATACAAAACAGAGCAAAAATTATTTTAAGTTCTAAGCAATCGGATATAAAACCATTGCTCACAAGGTGATTGTTGATTCGGCCTAGGTTCGACCCTCCGTATAGGAGCCCTCAAGGGACTACGTTCGCGCGATACAATAAAACTATACACCACTGAGAGTACATCATTACACCGCATACCATTCGTGCACACCTACGCGTTAAGTACACGGTTCTGTAAGGGACTATCCCCACAGCCCTTGCGTGGCTTGCCCGATGTTATTGTTAGGACCACTAAACTTAGTAAGGCAGGACCTGTTGGTTAGTTAGGATCGAGAATCTTTGTCCGTTTTCCGGAAGTAGCCCCAGCCGAGGTTCGGCTATTCTGGCATCGTTGCGACTGCTGTCTCGGGGCTGAGTGCCCTCGGCATTCGCCCCAAAAAGTTCGGTGAAGCTGTCAAAGCCCTTACGGCTAACAGCGTATGTCAGGTCGAAAAAAAAGTTGATGCGTTTATAACGACTAATGGCAAGTGCCTGAACGAATCAATCTGATATTAATGAAAAAAAAATGAATATTACTTTTAACGTCTGTCAGATATAGCGTCCTAAGAAATACAGTCTCTTCACTATCTGGTTACAATCGTATATATATATTTGTCTGTAGGCAAGAAGGAACAACGTGTTGTTTGTATTAAAACACCCTACATAAGTTTCACTTCATTAAGTCCGAAGACCATATTATAAGAATAGAAAAATCATAAATATTACCGTCGCCTCCAACTCTTCTCGTTTTTCAAGTGTTAGCTCGTATTCGTTCTTCTTGACTTGTATTTTTAAGTCGATCGCTTCAATGTCCTTTTCATATTTGCTCATCCAAGACTCAACTTTGTGTAGGGTTTCCTAGTAATCAGTGATTAAATTACGATTTTATAGCCGTTATCGTCACTTTGCCGGGCGAATAATGTATTAAAAGAAAATGCCTGTCTATCTTTTTATTGGCGGGGGAAATGTTCATAAAAGTAATATAGTAATAAAAATGACATAGGATTCTTGGAATCCAAATAATGAATAGCGCAAATAATTCCTCATCGAATGGTCATGGTCCCATGTCGATACGATCAGTAGTTTTGAGGTGATTTGATTATTAACACTTTTATATAACTAATTGATATATTTTCCGTTTGAAAATAATATTTATTATCCCACGAAACATATACATTAGTATTAAACATAATAGTTAGATGTTTCTCTTTTAAAACGAAACATGTAACCCAAAGCATATATGTGATTATATTTAAAATATATGACACTCGTTAAATTATTTACATAAATAGAAATCAAATGCGGTACAGAGAGAGGTGTTGTTACAAGGGTGCGGTGATGGGGTGAGATAGTGCCGTGCACCAGAACCCTCTAACTCAGGAGGCTTATCAGTTCCTGACCATTAAGCAAGCCTAACATGTGATAATTTCACTCACCTATGAGAATCAAATTATATGTCGGAGGTACAAATTGCAAATAAGTTTTAAAATGCGGTACACTGCAATCCTTTTTTATTGGACTCATGAGAAGTTGGTCCTGTTAAAGTTTTAAAACAGATTCTAACATCTACACTAGTCAGTACAATCTATTAGTTTAGGTGGTTATTTCTAATCGTGCAATTTCTTCGTTTTAGGAGATAAGTTCGCGCTCTTACTTCGTATTATAGTAGAGTAGGTCTTTCTGCTTTGTTTAGGATCCTATTTAGGATTAGTCAGAACAGCGGTTTCTTTTCTCGTCCCGGCAACAGCCCAAACCGAGGTTCATGGCACTTCATGGCACCCTTGTGTTACTTGCCTAGGGCTGAATGCCTTAGTACTCACCCACAAAAATCGGTGAAGCTGTGAAAACCTTAAGGCAAACAGCATATGCCCAATAAAAAAATATTTACACTTATTAAAAATATTATGTTAATAATATATTACATTGATGCATATGTTAATAAGCATTTCGATTTCGACGTGGACCCGTTGCTCTTGATCCATATGCCGCTTATAGACACTGATAGCATCGCCTGGGGTCGCTTCCACGTCTGTGATCGTTTGGAGGTGTTGCTCGAAGCGCGCTCTCTCCCAATTTTCAGTATAACGGGTTTGAACTTGGGCAAAGACGGCGCTGTCCTAATTAAAGAAAAAATTAACAGGCCTCGTAGCGTAGTGGTGGTAAGCCTCATACATTGAACTGACAGATTAGACTTCGATATCCCATCACAATAGACTTTTGCATCACGTGCATAACTATCAGTTATGTCTGGTTGTGCATCTATATATGTAAATAAAATATTTAGTTACCATAATAAATGTTTTTAATACTTTAAAAATGTATTGAAAAAAAAACGAACTTCCCGTTGGATTGTTAGTCTAGCGGTTTTAGCTGTTAGCGTTACACTGAGTGCATTGGATTCTAGTCTCACACATGATAATTTTTTGTGCGATCCACAAAATGTTGTTTCGATATGTTCATTAATATTCATTGATATTAGACAAGATTTCACGCGATACAGAGCATGGTTCATACTAAACGAGTTGTTTTCTCAGTTACACGTTGCGATGAGGAAGTTCGTAAACAGATTTTCAACACGATGTTAATAAAAAAGGGGGGTAGAGTATTTAATCGCATCGTATTGTAACCGCAAACACATGGTGGTAAAGACACCACGGGAAATCTATTAGCTTGTAATGTTTTAAAATCAGCCATTGTACTGTAGGGGTCTTTCGATGGTCGATTTTGTTTTTAAATTGTATCGTTAATACTTACTATCAGGCATAAAGTTGTCACTTTGCCGTGTTATTGTAAAGAAACGCGGATAATATAGCAATAATAGCTCAGTGGTCGTGTGTAGGAAGGCCGTGTCTTGGGACGAGAGTTCGAATCCAACCACCTACAATGAGCTTAAATTTTCGGTGTCGGAAAACATCGTGAGGAAACCATAACATAATGGTAGGTCTTTCTGTCGTTCAAGTTGAAAATCTGCCACCGAATACCTATAGGTGTGTTCCGGCAGTTGCACTTGAAAGCCAGTCCCTTCAATAAAGGCCGGCAACGCAGCTGCAATTCCGCTGGTGTTATGGGTGTCCGTGGGCGGCGGTGATCACTTACCATCAAGTGACACGCTTGCTCGTTTGCCCCCTATTACATAAAAACAAAATAATAATAATAAAAATGATTGCTTCTATGGCTACTGACTTGACTATTACTATTGGTGTTGTTTTAACAATAAAAAAAAACAACAACTCACTTCAACTTTAGTAATGAGACTTTCAATTTTCAAATCAGTGTCGTAATTGACCGATTTTATATGATTACGCAGCTGCCTCAGTTGACGAGCGAGGTCACGGCGACTTCTGTTATTTTAAATATCAAGATATACAAGACGGTAGTTATGTAATAAGTTATCTATTAACATCGCAAGGAAAATAATGAAAGTTCTAGATCTCCACGAAATAGCGTATTATTTGCTTCGTCAAACATAAACACATAACTGCCTTTTTGCCTTGTTTTGTATGTATGTTGACAATTATTAAAATAAAATTTGGCTATGGTCTAAGTATCACACATACATATACTATACAAAAGAAGAGATGAAGGGCATAGAGGAAACACTTTAAAAACTTGATGTTGAGTACTTGCGCTAGTTAGTGTAACGGGTTTATGTTACAAAGAGATGTTTAGTTACTGTTTGGCTACATATTGATCTACCAGGTAATGATTTCAATTCTAATTCATAAATTTCCGTTATTTGCAGTATATTATGTAATATTGATGGCGTTTTGCGTGATGTGTTTTTTGTCCACGAGTGGAGTTTATTGAATTAAAACTAGGAATATGCACTGTAAGTTGCTACAAAAACTCCCTAGACAGTTTTCACAAAGTAGCCTTCATCGTAAACTGTGTTAGCATCGTATAATCTAGTATATAGTTTTAAGCTAGTATACATACAAGGGTGATAATAATACCCTTAACTTTATTATATTTAAATTTAAGTAAGCAACAAAGGATTTAGTATATTTTGAAGGAAATTAATTATTGTTATGATAAAACACTGTAATTCATTCTCGATAAGAAATAAACATTAACCTACGCTCTATTCGTAGTTTCTTCTTCAGCGATATTATTTCTGTAATTATAAACATCAGTTTGCAATTTGATTTTCTCTGCCAACACCTTCCAAGTACTGGTTTTTGATAATTCTATGTACGTAGCTATGATTACACCGGATAACTGTTCCCTGTAATATATCGACAAATAAAAGTAACAAAAACAAACATGACAATGTTAAAATAATATTCTTGTGTACACAATCTTGGCCACATTAATTTAGTCCTTTGAGGAGATGAAATTCGCGATATTCTTTCTTAAAATGCGCGAGTAAGGTAAACTGTTTTATTTCTCTAGCGTCATAGAAAATATTACTGCACTAAATCTTATAGCAGTACGTAATGATATTCAATTACTAAATGGAATGTGAAAATTATTCTTTCGGTTATACCATTTCTAATGAATACGAAACCAGCCACTGCAACGGCGCAACTAAAACAATTTTTTTTTATTGTTTTTTTTTATACTTAAGGTTTTGCGTTATGGCCATAATCTCACCTGATCTTAAGTGACGATACGGCCCAAGTTGGTAGACACGCTAAAGCTGTGGAGGAACTGGCTCTCAAGTGTAGCTGCCGGAACACACCTATTGGTATTTGGCGACAGGTTTACAACTTGAGGGTGGTAGCTATGGCGGCGGGCATTTGAAAAAGCCCTACCACCATGCTATGGTTTTCTCACGATGTTTTCCTTCACCGAAAGCTTAAGCTCATTGCAGGGATTCGAACTGACATCCAGTGATGTAGCATCAGTACACTTAATTATTGGCAATTAATTTATAACGAAGTGAGGAAACATGAAGAATCCAACCTGTCATTATCCAGTTTCTTAAGTTTGTAAGTATCAGATGAAATTTCAGAGGGAATTATACCGTCCAATTCATCTTTCTCCAACGTTTGCTCGATACCGTATTTAAGAGAGCGCAGCAAGTTTATGGTGTTAAGCGTTTGACAAAGACGTAGCTCGTTATTAGACGCCGCTAGTATGGATTACAAACGATTTAGGTAGAAGTGTAATAAATCAATAAGTTTAAGTTAACGGTAACTGTGTTTCAGTTTGGTAAGTCAACATAAGAAATTATTCTACATAACTAACATAACATAACTACATAACATAACTAATTTACATAGAATACTGTTTAGCAAACTCCATTCTACGTTACTTGAAAATTGTAAAAATCTAAATTGAGTATTGAAAACAAAAATCTTGTTAAATCTAATTATGGATTACGGATTACGAGAGGGAGTTAAACCAGTAGACGGCAACCTTGTCATACAAAAGAGTCAAATACCAAATAAAATGTATTCAGACCCATTTTTTAACTTATGCTTTGCTTTAGTAGGAGACATTAATACGGAAATAATTAGGACTAAAAGTACACTCTCTAGATTGCCTTTGTCAAACAAGTCTTGGTTTTCCTAACACCAAATTAAAAACAATTTAATACCATTCTTAAAAAAAAAAAAAAATATTAAAAAATATAACTAGTTAATTATATATTCTTGATAGTAACTACAAATACTCCACTAATTTGAATATTGGCCTTGCATTTCCTCGGAAAGTTAGTAAGTAAAATTTTTGCTCGGCTCTTACAAGGTTAGATAATAATATTCCGTGCCTGCACTAAACCATTTCGTGGAAGAGCCACAGTCGAAGAGTCAAAGAGCCGCATGCGGCTCGCGAGCTGCCGGTTGCCGACCACTGTGTTAAACAGTTCCATAAATCTCTTTATGATAACTACCTATACCTGGATGATTGTTGTAAAGTGAATAAAAGGTTGTTTTTTTTTTTTGGTTTATAGGTCTTTAACCATGCCATAGAAACATCGATGATGGCGGTGAACAGCTCATATTCTGTTACGAAAGAACTTTTTTTTTGCCCCGGTTTACCTTTTTCAGATTTCTACCTTTTGCCACTGATATATATGATATATGTGTGTGTGTGTGTGTCTACACATACAAATTGGAGTGATTTTCTGTAACGATTACTTAACGATTTAAGTAAATGTAAAATGACTTTACCTAAAATTCGCACCTCTGTAATGACGTCTTCAAGGATGGTTGCAAACATCAAAGATTGTATATACGATAACCTAAAAATATGAAATAATCAAATTTATCAATTATATTCAAATGTAATCTCTATTCATATACATTCCTTTAGGTATTTGTCATAATTACATTAACGGTTTTATATTTGTACCTAAAAGAAATTTTTGTTTTTCGATAAATAAAACTTACTTTGATTTGGTCTATAATTTTATTTTCTTTAGTGCATTATGTAACTTTAGTATTTGTTTGTTAACTCAATTATAAACAACCTAAAAATCATATTACAAACCTGTAGATGACCTCAACTGTTCCTGTTTCTTCCTGATTCTTTATCATCTGCAAAGTATATAATTACAAGACGCAAAATTGTACGTTGAATTGAATTATAAAAGCAAAATGACATCAAGTCTAGGCTGTTCAGTGAAGCGATCGTCTTAAATACTTCGTTAAGTTTCTTAAAGACATCTATCAAAGGTCTAACTGTTAGACCTTTAACACTACTTAATTATAGTTTTAGTTTATTATAGGTTTTAGCGTTAGGGCTACAATTTTACCTGATGTTAAATGATGATATAGCCCATGATGGTCGACACGCTAAGCCTAGTAAAAGGACTGGCTTTCAAGTGCAACTGCCGAAACACAGCTATAGGTATTTGGTGGCACATTTTCAACTTGAATGTGGTAGCTAGCCAGGCGGGTATTAGGAAAAGCCCTACCACCATGCAGTGGTTTCATCACGATGTTTTCCTTCACTGAAAGCTCTAGTTCATTGCAGAGATTTGAACTCACGTCCTTTGGCGCGGCGTTCACAGACTGTACCAATGAACTACTCGTACCATCGCTTCAAAATATATATAACGTATCTTTACCTACTACTACAAAGTATAATATTTTATATTAACTTCACTACTTGTCTGGCTCATGTAGTCTTGAAGTGAATTACTTGAACATCGTTTCAACTTTTCCTCAATACAATCAATAGGAAATCGATTGCGGGAAGACGTACACTGAATCGACATTTTTTTTTTTAATAAAAATGTAAACCGTTACAAAAATAAAACTTAAATATCAAATACTTATAATACGTGCTTCTAAAAATTAAAATAGTTGTATACGTAATAACATAGCAAAATAGGGTCCCAAAAAATAAATGTCATATTGACATAATTCCCGATTAGTTTTTTTCTTTACTCACTGATGCGGTTATAGATTATATCTGCAGATTATTTCGTTATTATTTATTAACAGTTATAACAGTTTATTTCAAATATACAGTTAATTTTATTGTAAAAGAAATAAAAACGTATATAGAAATGATAATTGCCTCCAATTAATAGGAAATAACAAGCGTTTTCTTCGTATTTTATTAAAATACTTGTGTGATTTGATGTTGTAACAACATACTTAGTACGTACGCCATAAGTTGAGCATGTGCACTCAACGTTCTGTATAAGTTTCTGTTCTTACATTTTACTCTCTTAATAACATGGTTCTAAGCCACAAATATATATTTACTAGAGGATTATTAATACGCTTATGGAAATATGTAGCTACATTAAAATATAGGATTTTAATATCAATGGTATAAAAAAAAACATGCATTTCTATACACATCTTAAACCACGCTTTGCTCAGATTTTTACGTCATCATTCGAGTTTCCCCACATAAAATGCTTTGAAAGATACTCTTTATGTATAATAAGAATAAAAAAGAGAAACTGTCACATAAGCTCATTACATAAAAAGCAATAAAATATCTATACTTTAACTAGTCTAGTAGTATCAACAGACTTCGTCACATGTTCGATAAAACTTGTTTTGTAGTGCGTGTCATTATAAATAGAAATTCATGAAGCGGCTCTAATTATAAATCACATCAGATTGAGCGAATTAATTTTGTTAGGAAAATACGAAATAACAACTTCACAATGTAAAAAATACCTTGAGTAGTTTTATGAAACTACGATGCACGTGAAACTCTTTGCCTGATCTTAGGCATTTAAATGAAAATTTTGGTAAAATTATTCGATTCAGGGTATTTAAATTGCGTTTTAAATCTTAATTTAATAGTTGGACAATGGGAATGATAATGCGATATCAATGATACACTGTCAGCTGATGCAAAATATGGGCGTCGTCATATTGGCCTTGGCTGTCCTGCCGAGCGCCTTTCACTTCACCCCTACTCCGCGGTAGCTGTAATGCGACATGCGATAGATAGACGAAAAAGTTTTAGGTGATGTAAAAAAAGTTTACTTCAAAAGGTTTGTACATGTTTGATTAATTATAGCAAATTAATGGAATTGTATAGTAATCTTATTTAAAGCAGACATTGTCGTACTATTGAAACCTCTTTGATGAAGCCCGTACATTCAAGCCCACATCAGACGGAGCTATAATATATATTAATATAGTAAGCTATAAATTACGGTATAGCAAGCTGTCACAGACGACGGCTATATATATTTTTCCGCTCATTAGCTCCGCGGTCGTCGATGCATGATCATGATTTGCGCTACATTCTTAATGAAGGCTTTTCTAAACCTTATAATGGATTTAACTAGTTATGTTCACCGCACACACAACTGACAGACGAAAAATAACACCCTGTTGTTCTTGAAAAATATCAAAATATACGTTAATATGTCTTACTATAACAAAATATTTCGTGCTATGTCTGTACTCATATTTTGGTGACGTAATAGAAATATACGTTATTGCTGCATCTGTGGCCACTCGCCGATTACTATAGAAAATATACCGTAATATACCTTGCTTTAATTTATATTAAAATATATTATAGCTCCATTTGTTGTGGGCTTAAGACAACTATTGACATTGCGTTAGCTATTTTGTCATAACTACTATTCGAGTAAATCGAAATAGGCGAATGTTAATACGAAATTTTTTAGCCTTAAGAATTTAGGAATATAAATGAAAAACAGTTTTGGGTTATTTTTCTCAATCACTTTATTTAAAACCTAATTTCTGTATAAAATTTAATACTATAACTTTTTACACGCATTCTTATAAGTAAATAATATTGTATTCGTATAATTGTATTTTTTTCTTTTTTCCTAATATTTACACGAATTCGTTTATTTATTTTATGAGGTAATAAGATCATAAATATATCGGTTTTTAATGATTTTCTCAACTCTGTTATTTATGGTTCTCCTTTGAATATTTGTGACATTAATTGTATTTGTCTATGGCTGAACTATCGATACACAAGCGCTAGATATTATTATGTCAAAATCCATACACATTTTTTATACTTTTTTCTTAATTTATTATCATTTTATGACGTATTTACAAAACTGTGCGAACGAAACGACTTTTTATATTATATTTTTTTTATACAAATAAATTAAATATTATAACAATTATTATAATAGACTACATATTGAAATAAATCTCATATACATGTTTTGAAGTATCATTCAGTCTTAAGGCCATCCTCACTGTCCGTTGAAGAAATAGAAGTAATCAATGCATTTTTTCTTGCTACCATGCAGTTTAAGAAGTTTTCAGTGTAATCTCAGAACCTAAAAAAAAAGAAATATGGCCGCTTTATGAGCATGCGTTAATGAACTTCCATTATTATCCACAAAGGTAAGAATCTCAATTTTGAGTTAGTTAGGCTCATTCAAGTATTACGTATACACCAAAAGAGGGGCATTGCTTTTTTTCTTTTTGGATAACACTGACTTTCTAAACCATTGCTTTTAAAACTTTTTGGAGCGTCACTTTAGGAAAATATTAAAACCCAAGGCCCCCTAAATATTCTTCATCTAAACTTTTTACACAAATATGAGAGTATTTAAAAAATATTAAAATTATATATGTATATTAATGCTTAGCTAAGCACAGAAAGGGGGCAGGGGGCGGTAATAACTTTGCCAAAAGGGGGGGGGGGTGGGTCAGATATACTAGGGGGTTAAGTTTACCTAATACTTGAATGGCCCTTACCTCGAAAGTGACCCAAGTGTGAGATTGCCGTTTTTACTTCAGTGTGACTCAATTGTCTATAAAATCCGATTTTTAAGGATAGCTACTAGTACATAAATATTAACGTTAATAATAATAAGTAGGTTAGAACCTTCTAAAATTATGTAACATGAAGATGTGTATACATGTATATAGTATATAGATAAATCGTTGCAATAAACATACTTCAAACAAAATTAAGTATTCCCTTTGTATACAGTATGGAAGGTAAAGCTAAGCAGTTTCGACTTTATATATTAAAATTGTCCAATTAAGCTGAAAACAGTACAGCTATAGTAGCACTATGGTCATATACTGTTAACTTAAGACTATAGTTTTAAGTCATTAATGCCATTTTAGTCATATACTGACGATATTTGGCTATAGTTTTTTATACGTGCTATAGTTTTTCGGTACATTATTGCTATTTCGTTCAAATTTAGAACTTTTTTTTAATGTATTTTAGTGCTTATTTTCGGCTTAAATTCTAAGTCAATACTCTGTTACTACCCTCCATAGTGTAGACAGATGGTATATAACAAACAATACTGTATCGTACAGTCCCGTCAATATTTCGATTTATCGAAATAGGTCAACAAGAAAGACATTGTTTCGATTCAATTCATTTGAAAGGTATATATAGTTTATCGTACAATGACTTCCCGAGACGACGTTTTAAACCCCGTCAATTTTCGACATTTCATTTTCTAGAACATTACTAAAATAGGTGATAATTGAAAAATAAAATCTTAAATGAACACTGAATATTTGTATAATTATGCATTATATAATATGTTGCGTAAATAAAATTAAATATTGCAATTATTTCTCATCGTTTTCATCATAATCTTTATACGTTATTGGTACATTATATTGAATTATCGAGTAATTTCATTAAATAATCTGGTAACACTGGTAAAACATTAACGCGTTTCTATTGATCGTGTCGCAAAACTTGACATTTGCCCCCACATCCGCTGTATATTCATACGTCGCTTTTTGTGATCGTGCCTCTCACTCTCTCTCTAAGAAACAGCGCATGAGCGTGAAAGAGATACATATATACGCTTAATTGGGCGACGAAAATTAAACTGACTTTTGTCACCAGAATTACTTGAACGGATTGATCTAACACTATTTGATGAGTAAAGTAATTGTGTGGAAAATATTCTTGGGCGAGCAAATAAACCACTCGTCATACTGCCTTAATGATAAAGATATGTCAAAAATTATATTATCTGCTAGATATTCCTCATGTCGCGAAAGTAAAATAACTTATGTTTTTCTTAGGTTTTTAATTAAAACTTGAATGGCAAATGGAAGTTTGAAAATATAAATAAAAATGTCAGAATAGTTTGTTGATGTAAAAATACAACAAATCACGTTTAAGGTAAATGCGTTGTGTATATTATTTATTTTGTTATAGATGAAGCTATAGTTAAGTGCTAAAATCATAGTTATACTGAACTTAATATTGATATTTTTGAGTTGATCGTTTATTTCCCATAATACTTAAGTTTAATTTTGATGTGAGCCATTTTTAGTAACGATAAAGAACCGTGACATGTTTTACCAAATATATCTAATAGACGGTAATCTCGATTTTCGACATTATTCAGTAAATAATTTTCTGAAACAGATGTTTATTTAAATATATTTATTTTTATGCTGATTCAATTCAGAATGATCAAAAATTTAAATAATTCCCCTTACTTTTATATGCTTCAAATAATGACCGTGAAATAATAGAACGGATGTGAGAGGCTTGAATGTTACAACTATCAAAGACAAGAAGAATATCTTAACTTGAGCGTCAACGTTTCTAGAAATAATTTAATTAGCGTTGTCACTCATACTTTTTGAATAAAATATATTTCGTTATTTAGTATTTTAACGAAAAAGTACGCGAAAAAAATATTTTATTTGCTATAGTAGTTTGAAATTATTATTATCAATTTTAAGTAAATCTGTTAAGTTTTTAATATCTCACAGCATAATTTTCTTTGATAGAATGTTTTTTCTCCTTTGCCAAACTACCAATATACTTTATTCGAGTAAAAAGTGACAAACCTTAAGTCAATTTACATGCTTACTAGGAATCTTTAATACTTTACGGATATGAAGAACTGAATATTTCAACCCGGTTATGCAGTAATATATCAAGTAGGAAAAATTAAACAAATGAATTTCTTTTGTATCACTTCAATGGTTCTGAAGCAACTTCCAGTCAGCATTGTGATAATTTAGACTCACTTAATATTTGAACAAATCAATGTTTATTTTCTGAAATAACAATAACAATATCGTTTCGTATCTTGTGGACAGACGACAGTATGACAAGAGGCAAAAATATGACGTCATTTTAGGGGATATAGGGGACGTGATAGACCGCAATTTTAAAACGTTAAAATACACCGCTTCCTACACAAAATCGCTCCGCTATTCAATATCACTAACGTATTTACAGTTGAGAACTAAAATTCATTAATATCGATTTGTCATATTATTTCCGTTGCGCAATAAAAACTGTACTTCAACTGTCAAAATCTATTAACGTCAATTTGACATATTATTGCATAACATGATGCGTTTTAGTCTTCGTTCAGCATCGTTCTAGAGTGTAGAACGCAATGAATGCTAACAAGAGAGATGAAAACCAAAGGCATTTTTAGGGACGTAATTTCTGGTTAATTATTTCCTAAAGCATTTTTGGACTTTGTCAATGCGAATCCGTGGTTTGACCTAGAATAATACGCGAAAGGACTCTTTAATATGAGTGACTTTTTTCGTCATCTTAAGAGTCATGTGTGGGGCGAATACGGGCTCGTTGGCCAGCGGCGACTGCATGGTCCGTTTACGTCAAACAACGTCGAATATGTACCTTCGACTTACTATTATCCCAGCATCACTTGCTCGAAGATGGTTGACCGCGTTCTTCTGAAAAAAAAAAAAAAAAAAAACGCCATTGTAATATTATTTTTTTATCCTAGCTTGTCACAATGACTGTACTTCACCTGATGGTAAGTTCAGTACAGCCCACGAACAATAGTGATTGCCGTAAGGGTAAATTATCTCCATCAGTCGTAACTGTCATGCCGGGTTGCTGAAAAATTCATCACGACTTGTTTAACGGACCTAATGTCATAGGATTTTATTCTGAAGAGCTGTTCGATATAATCCCCTCCTCTCCGTTTCACAGCTTCACCGTGACTCCCATTGAATCACGAACTCAAAAATTCGCAGATTAATATTTTTGTCGTACCGTGAAACTGTGGGACAGTCTTCCCGTCAGCGTGGTCCCACTTTACTACGATTTTTTATCAGTACGTCAACAAAAACAAGAAACGGTATATAACAGGTATGACATAAACAAATGAATAAAAAACATTGAAAAAATATTCTAGCTATGTTATCATCGGTCTGAGGAGTCACTAAACACATTTACAATAGATTGCAGTATCATACACTTGAAAGGCATTGTGATTCATGGCGCGATGAGGTAATTTCCTCATAAAGTACCACTTTTTACTACACACATATGGACTGTAGAACAAGCTCATTTTAATGCCCGGTTTTCCTCCTATCAGTACAAGTGAATCGTTCACATACAGATGCATTTCGATGCACATAACACGCTGACTCACAGCTATATCTGATCTCAAGGTTTTAGTGTTTAATTAATACTCGAATAGCCTTTTACTGCTAGTTAACATAAATATACAATAACGTAACGTTTTACCAGCCTCTCTCCCCCTAAAAGTCCCTGAATCGATTATGATGAATTTTGGTATAGAGATAGAAGAGACCTTGCAGACGTTGATCGGCTACTTTTTCTCGCGAATAACTTATTAGAAGTGGTGTAAAGAGAAGGAATAAACTTTGTATAAAACTTTTTACTGTGTTATCAGATTTGTTTGATAAAATCAATATTAACACGAGCGAACCCACCAGTAAAAGTTAGTAAGTATGTAATACCGCTTAGGGTGCGAAATCCCACGCCAAATCCAGAAAGAGACCAAACGTCTTTTGGCGTATAAATATTCCCTATTCTCTATTTCAAGGTGAAATATACGAAAATATATTGGGTTTTAATTTTAACTAATAACTTAAATTTATTTTAACAAGCTGTGCCCACGACTTTGTTCGCGTCAACTAAAATAACAGAAATCGTTGTCTTGTGTTCCGCGTTGAGAATTTTTCTCTAACGCCAAACACTTTTTTATATGTTACCAAACTGAAAAATATATATATCTGTAAATTAATAGCATAAGAAATGATGACATCTCCATACAAACTTCAATACAATATTTCACCCTTCATGACTGCCTATATATATCCTATCCCAAGGTCCTATATAGGTTATAAAACGAACTTTTTTTAAGTCATTCCTTATAGTTAACTCATATAAGTAAAATGTGGAAGTGACTCAGTTTTATTCATAGCATACGATATAATAAATTGGTTTCGTGTCACTCTCAGAGACCGTTTTCTGTGCCTAATCAATTGCTAAAAACATAATAAAAGTAAACTTACTATATTTTCGAAGCGCTTCATCCCTTTCTTGAGCATCAAAATACCATAAGGTTATAGCGTATCTGAAAGTTTAATATTTTTGATTAATTATTTTCAATATATTATTATATTAAATTTGCCTTCGACTTTATTCGCGTGGAACTAAAAATTATTAATAATTTATGGCCCTTTTTGTAACTTTTTTTAATACAGCTTTGCTCCTATTGTCGGTAGCGTGATGTTAAATAGCCTAAAACTTTCGCCAGTGATTGGTTTATCGAATACGAAAATATTTTTTGATATCCGATTGGTAGTTTAATAAACTATCATTAGGCCTAATAAAAATCACTTGTTAGTGGTGGTGACCTGCTAAAAAATCGCGTCACTAAGAATATTGTAATTATTTTACTCGAAAATTTAAATGGAAATTAATTAACCGCGGCCACAGTTTACGTAATATTTACCTGTTAATATTAAATCAATTACCATTTAAGATTGAATAATAAAATCACCTTGTACTGTACGCAGGTTGGACCTCGTGCGGGTTCCGCCTATCTGACCAGAAGAACAGCATTCTGTCAAATATTGGCGCTATATCGGCCACTTGGTTCGTGCCTTCCGGGAAGACCCTGGAACGAAACCAACATGAAGATGAGTATGGAGATAAGCTTGGAATCCTACCGTTTCAGCTGAATAGAATGTAAGTTCTATACAATAACTTAAGATATCATTGTGTAGAAAGTGATGATAGCTCAGTCGGTAGTGTTATCCGGATGTCGTGTTAATGGAAAAAAGCTAAAGTTGGGTGAAGGAAAACATCGTCATGAACCATACCACGTTTGGTACAGTATTTTAAAATACCCACCTGGCTATCTACTATCCTTTTTTTATTAATGTGTTATTTAAATTCTGCCTTTACGGACTTTCTTATCGCTATGTGCAAACGCATTACCTGGGATCAGGTCAAAGCCGTAAGGGGCATGTGGTGAATTATCGATTGCTAATCACCCAACACTACCTACTAAGCCGCACTACTGCGACATTTTAACAACTCCCTCCAGGCTTAGCGTTTCCACCATCTTGAGTTACATCGTCACGAGCCATCAGGTGAGGTCGCGACCATAACGCTAAACCTACATATAAAAACAAGCATTACGTTCCACTTAGCGTTCATAACGGTCAAAGTATGTCCCGACGAAAACCTTAGCGAAGACGTCGTTATTTTCACTCACACCAAATTCAAACGAGGACCTGCAAAGGTGGAGCTATACTCCCCCATTATATTTGAGTAAATGATTGTAACGCCCGCAAGATAATAAAACAGGAAAAATCGCGGTCGAAATACAATGTAGGCAAGGTAAACGTACTAAAGCTAAATAGTATCGACGTTTTAGGCAGATTGTCATTAAATCGACAACGTTACATTGTATTTATTATACCGAAGTAGAAAAATTCTACGCTTATTTAATAGAAGTTAAAAAAAGTATTGCTGGATAATATAAGACGGTAGAACATAATATGACATTAAATTCTATTAACTATCCAACAACATCCCTATACTTAGCTATTTGCTAAAGTATAACTTTACCTTACCTAAGTTTCAATATGAGGCCAAGAGAGCCAATGAGTAGTTTTTATTTACCCATGATTTTACTAAGGAATGCTTTATCCATAAAATTGAACATTCACAGACACTGCTCGGAAGAGGTCATTAGCATGATGACTTCGAATAATGGTATCCGGTTAAGTCACCGAAAGGACAATTCACCGATAATACACCGTAAATTGATGCTAACCTAACCTTACACTTTTATTAGTGGGCTAGGTTAGGTTGAACTTGTGATAATAAACAAAGAAAATGTGTAAAGTAAACAAAAAAAAAAGTTAGGTCCGGTTAGTATCAATTTTCGGTGAATTTACATCGAACTCCGGATAACACATGGTACTTTCCGTTTATCATTGAAAGTATTGTAATATTTAGATGCTATTTGTTACCTTAGTAGACCGCCGCATCGCTTCACGTCCCAGTCCAAGTTGAGGTAATATATCGCGGTAATGCACCTGCCATCCTTGTTTGGGTTGTCAACGTGTTTCACGTAGTGACTGCCTGACCCTGGGTAACAAGCCACCATCGCCTGTGGAAACGACAATATGACTGTTTCAAAGATTGGCGTAACGTAAACTACCGCTTACACACCTTGGATTTACTTTTAAAATAGTAACATCATTAGACGAAGAACCATTGTGAGCCAAAATTCAAAATTTCATCGAAATTGGCTACATGTCCCTAGCAAAAATATTAGAATTTCTCGAAATTTTATGTTTACTTCCTGTCTTTTGAAATGTTATATAACAATCTGCGCTGGCGTAATCCGTTATTAAAGACCATCTATCGGTTATAGAAAGAATAATTAAAATAATCGTGGTGTGTCAATTGACATGTGTATTTGAAGTCTGCATTTAGTCTGACCTTCGTCTAAGGAAAACATCGTGATGAGTTCATAGTACGTTGGTAATGCTTTTTGGAATGTCCGCTTGACCAACCTACAAGTTTGCAAAACTATCAGGTAATATCTATAGGTTTTGAGTCTAGAGAACCATTCCGCCTACTGAAACTTAGCGGTAGCTTAACGCTGAATCGTTAAAGAATTAGAAAGCGCTCGCAAATCTAATGTTCGTATATAAATATTTTTACAGGTTTAAAACAATGCATATATTTAACACAAAATTATATTGATAATTATATATAAAACTATAATAAACATATCTGATGATATCTCTAAACAAACGCAACAACATAAATAGCGCATACCAATTAAACGAGTACCGCGTATCAATGTCTAAAAGATCCAGATAAGAAGTTATTTTGTAGTCTAATATGAGGTAGATTAATTAATTAATTAATTAATCAATTAATAATGCGTGTATATTAAAAGTGTAAAGTAATCGAACCATGTGTGTCGAGTATGTCAATTGGATAACGAATCATCGAGTGACTTATGCTATCAAATAAATTTTGACACAATCGCCTGTATAGTCTAGAATATTCCTTAGCTTAGCTTTACATTCAGTTAAAAATCACGCAATGTTTTCATAACTATTCAAGTATAAATCGTCAATAATAATGAACAGAGAAATAACGTAACAAGGAAGGGCATCCCAAGACCCATCTGTCTTACTTTAAAAGCAGTTAATGTCTCCCCGAATATAATAAAAATGTTACATTATTCTGTTGGAAATTCGCCAAGTATTGATGACGGACCGTAACAATACTGTTCAAAATCGTTAAATATTTTCATTTGCTGATAATTTCATATAACAACACTTTTGAAACGATGTATAATAAGGTAAATTTATTTAGTAGACAGTCCTGTCACGTTCTCGTTATTAGCATATACATAACTGCACGTAGGCGAATCAATGATATCTGCTTAATGCCCCGTCTACTTGGGTGGTCTATTCGGTATGGGTCACTCGTAGAAATATGTGTACTTCCTAACGTACCGAAGAACTACAGTTTCTTGACATCTTTTTTGGTCAACTTATAATGAGAAGTTAAGGCATCCGATGTAGACAAAATTAAATAACGTGATATACTTTGATTATTCTTTAATAATGTAAATTGCATAGGTTTGTACAGAGTGATACACTTAATTGCTAATTATAAAGATAATATTTGCCTATTTTCCTTTACACAATGTATCAAAACAGATGTTTTCGCATAATGCCTTTAAACAATTTTCTGTAATGTTTGCGATATATGCCACATTTTGTAAGTGTAGTAGAAAAAGTTGAAATTAATAATGTCCTTCTTTTTATAAGTTTTGAGAAATGATTTTTTTTAAGATATATTATTTAACAAAATTACTGTTTGGTTATGAACGGTATAAATTAACTGACGTCATAACGAAAATGTAAAAATTTACGTTTTAAAAAAAAGATAGAATTATTGAATCAAATTTAAAATGTTAAGAAATATAGTTAATTCAAGATTTGTCACAGTCCAATTTTACTTTAATAGACTACACTACACTATATTAACATATATTCAGTAAAATTAATAATTTTGATTTAACATTCGATATATAAAATTTCTGTTGCGATCTTCTATGATGACTGAAATCGTAAAGTTTAAATACTTCACATTTGTGTTCATAGACAAGCCTATAAATCCAAATCAACACAAATTATGTAACAAAGTCTCTCGCCGTGTCTTTCTGTCTGTCTGTTTGCACTAAACTTAAAAACTAATGAACGGATTGCCAGACGGCTTTCACGAATAGACGAATAGTGATTCTTGAAGAAGTTTTAAGTGTATAAGTTGTTAAGATTTTGTGTATTTCAGTTGAAATATATGATAATTGTTCAAAATAACGGAAAACGTTAAGCCGCCTGGGAGCATTGACGCCTACCGTAGCTGGTGGGTGAAAGTTAGTTAATGTCATAAAACGGAAGAGTTTGTTTGCTTGAACTCGCTATTCTAAGAAAGTACCAGTCAGAATTCGAAAATTATTTTTGTATTTGATAGAACAATCATAGAGGAAGGCTATTCAACATCACGCTACCACCAATAGAAGCAAAGCTGTATTGAATAAATTTACAAAGAAAAGCAAAAATTATCAAAAAAAAAAAAAGTTCCACAGGAAGTCGCAGATACAGCTGCTCTTGAATAAATTGCTAAATATTCTCTATAAAAGTCAAACAGTATTTGTTTAAATACATACACAAATGTCAACAGAATCAGCAAAAACCTTCAAATATAATGTCCCTTGTACCCGTCATAATATGAGTTCAAGTGGAAATGATAGATAAGGTTAAACATATGGCCAGACTAGGGGTTATTCCGCAAGCCATATGCTTAAGTCGCCACGTTAAGTTTCATCATAATTTGCACACAACGATACATTACGACACACCACTGCCAGAATATGACAATACGATGTAGTTACTCAGTATCGTTAAACCGTCTTATAAAGATGTTGTTAGAATACCAAAAGGTCTGACTATCTATATCAAAGCGTACTTTCCAAAATTCCAATATAATCCAAATTGTACTTTTACTAAAACTGCCTTTCTACAAGTTTATTATATTATTCAATTTTCATGTTATAGAATTTATCCTTTATATTTTCATGAATTATGTTTGCCTTTAGCCTCTTAATATGACATGCTCTAACAAAAGTATAATAGAAATTCAGATAAAACAATAGATAAGAAAACAGTTTGGTAAGCACCTAGAAATTCAAATTCAATTCTTATCGTATGAATGGCGTCATCTGTATCCATTTTCGTAATTACTTTGGCAGTCACTATCTTTCGATTCGTTTCGGATACTACGCGTTTGTCTCCCAGACCGCCCTTTCTAAGGTCATCGGATCGTCTACTTATGATGTCATACAAACGTTGTAATAATTGAAGAGTATTAGGATATAATTATTGAGAAAAAAAATTGAATTACTTATAATTTTTAATGGTTATATATAATTATTGAGAAAAAAAATGAATTACTTATAATTTTTAATGGTTATAGACACTAGACAAAAATCAAAACGTTGTTCATTAGTAAAGGTTCTTAAGGCAAATTTAGATTAATAAATAGTTTGATAAATAAGTATTTCTTCATATAAATGATAAGAAAATAATATTGAGATATATGCCTTAATCAAGTTTAGAAACGTTAAGTCGTGCAATGCATTTTTTACTTTCTTTTTCACCTCATATTATGAAGCTTAATCAAACATCAAGCAGACTATAATCAAGCAAAATTAAATTTTAAGCCGCAAGATTTGGGCAAACACTTTCAAACCCTGAACTTCATTATTCACATGGCATAGTACACATTTGCCTTTTTAGGGAAAATATACTCTCTTTAAATATATTATTTTGTGGATTGTTTTTTTTTGTTCAATTTAAAGAAACATGTTTAGGAACACATACGATATGGGAATGGAGTCCATAAAATGCTTAATTGTTACGTTGATCATTGCACGAGAAGGAAATTATTCTAGGTGTACTGTAGCGTTTGTAGCTTGTTCAATGCTTTCCCTATATCTCAAATTGAGTCGTTGATAGTGGTTCGTATACCCACTCTTTACCGAGTGCAATTGATTTTGCAGTTCACGCGATAGTGACGTGTTGCTTGTATCGCTGCTTGTTACGCATATTGCAATCATAAATACAACAATGAACGATAACTTACACGTAAATTACACACGATGAATTATTTATTTAACAATTCCCACTGCAGTTGCATCATTGCCCTTGAAGCAAATAAATATATGATTTCCGCAAAATTTATTAGATGTATCTTAATACATCGCATATTAGCTTCTAGATTATAATTTATTTGCAATTCAAAACAGATAACGAAGTAGTAATGGCTGAGTGCCATAAAAAACCAATCATCTAACATAGTTTGTGGGTTAATTTCAAGTAACAAAGAGTTTGCAAATGTTACTATGCAAACAAATGATGGGCTGAGGTATGAGATATTAACGATAAGGAAGGAAGGAAGGCTGTAGTACAACTGCGTAAGAGACAGACTCACTTTATAGGGAAAAAAGGAGTTCCTAACATGGATCCTACTTCTAAATTTAACGCAGCAAATACAAAAATTATATTTCTTTTATATAAAGCATCGAAAGAAACTTGTCGAGTAGTTATCGCCAATTACATAAAACAAAGTATAAATGTCAATGTGGAAATAAAATAACATTTAAATAAAAAAATGTTAAGGAATACGATTTATATAAAATCAATATTACGAAATAAAAATTCAAGTTGGTTGATAGGTCAAGGGAAAATAGCCTCCTAGTAAACGTATTTCGCGAAATCAAAAGTCACGGATAATCGGCAACAACTTGATAAATTAAGTATTTAAACTAAAGCTGACACATAATATATAATTGTTATTTTTACGCTTTGTAAGGAGATAGGTTTAATGTATGCTTACAAAGTTTTGCGCAGATGCGTATCGATTGCTAAGTCGTAGAATATTACAATTGCGTTCGACTTGATGGCGAACACCAGGTGTATGTGTTCTGGACTCAACTAGACGTATATTTAGTAATTGAGTAGGATGACAGGCATCTGCGCCTGATTGGATCGTAGCCATGGTCCATTTGCCAATAAAACCCTTTACAATGGCCTACTTTTGGTATAACACTATTCAGTATAAGCGAGGGTATATCTAATTGCCTAAAAGCTTGCGGGCTAGTATAGCAGGGACGACTTCCGGTGGAGTGTAGATCCAGCAATAGACCTTGTTTTAACTTTATTTATCATCAGCTACAATGTCGTGTATCTAAAAAAATGTAGTCCATTAATTCTTTGGCTACAAGAAACACAAAACGCATTGCGAATCGTTCAGCGCACCTTGATAAGTACATATGCGATCAATTCAAAGTGGTATTATCAGAAATGATTGCTCGGTACATTCCTATCAAGTGGGTCAGATAAGATTGTGGCATGTTTGAAATGCCTTAGATGTATTTAATATTAATTGTTTGTGTTTCATACAAATTCTATTGATATATGGTGGTCAATTAGAACATTCTTATATTTACTACGTTACAATTTGTATTGCGCGTTGTTTTACTAGTAAAACTTTTAGGACAATATTACCCCTTTTTTATTAACATAGTGTTCACAGTTCTGTTCTGTACGGACTTCCTCATTGCAACTACTATTAGCATTAATCGGGCTAAGCCATGGCGAGAGGGCATGTTGAAAGACTCATCGGGTGATAAGGACTAGACACTACCCAATAAAAAGCATCACAGAGACACTTTTATGTCCCGTGTTGCCACAGACCTACCACCCGCAAGTTGAAGATCTGTGGCCGAGTACCAATAGATGTATTCTAGCCAGGACACTTGAGAGCCAATCCCCGCACTAGGTTTAACGTGAGCATCATCTGGGGCTATCACTTCACATCATGTGAGTTTGTGGTCATGAAACTAAACCTAGAAACTTCTACTACAGACCAACAAGTGCATATCTAACTGCCATTAGGCTTGCAACGTCTCTTCGCAGCGACGGTCCTCAACAGATAACTAATGTTTTGATATTATCGTTTTTTTCCTTTGTACTCTGCTTAATGTTAGGCTCAGAGTTCTTAAGGGTCATTAATTAATTACGTAAGGATAAGTTTGGTCACTTTTGACACTCCTACCCCCATGTAAGTATACGTAAGATTTCTCGAACCACCCCTCCCCTTTCTTACGCAAGATTCTATCTTGATCTTCTAAATAATAAACTGTAATGTTAGGATAGGGAATGTTTTGTGTTTTTTAAATAATAAAAATACGATAATACACGGAAAAATGTACTATAATTTGTTCTATAGAACTAAACAAGGATAACATTAAAAACATATGAAATTTTAATACGTTTTTTTTTCAATAAGCAATAAAGATTATTTAAATTTAATTAAAATTCGACTGTGCACTTTCAAATTAAGAAAACTATTTGGAATCCAAAATGGAATTAGTTTTTTTTATATTGATTTACGAAATATTACGTAAGAATTAATTTCACCCCCCGCCCCCCCTTACATAAGGACATGTAGAGATTTTATAAACCCCTCCAACTTCAACAAACTGGCTATAAATAGACGCCAAATGCATACTGGTTTTCCCTTTTGACAACGAACAGTGCAATTTAATCTGCGGTATTCCCCGCGAGAGAAACGATTCGTCTATAACTACTTGCTAAACATGTTCCTAAATACTACCTCGTCTAGACTTAAGCTCAATTTCGTTTCTTTGAAATCTCAAATTATATTAGGTATAAATAAATGTAAGCAGGAGGTTCTAACCAACTTACGTTTATTTTATTTCTAGCGAACTTTCTTGTATTCCCTCTATTTCTATACTTTTACATTTAATTAACGAATTTCGTTCAATTGTCTGTCTTGTAAAAGATATAGCAATGAATAGTTTGATTACTTGTTTACATAAACTACTCTAATTTTCACCTTATCTGAGCTATCCGTAATAGTTACTACAACCAAACTGTTGTGAATTTTGGTTATTTGTTATCATTTGTGAATAAAACAAACCATTGTACAGTGATTAATACTTTGCTTCTGTTAACGCTTACTAATATTATTATAACTGCGAAAGTGAGTTTGTTTGTTTGTTAAGCGTTCACGTCTAAAACACTGAATCAATTATGGTGAATTTTAGTATGGTGATAGGATCTTGGAGACGGTGAAAGACTACTTTTTTCGCCAGAAATAAAAATATAATGAAGTGAGGTTTACAAAGTAACAAAGATAGGAATAAACTTTTTATGGAACTTTTCATTGCGTCATCCGATTTGTTTGACAAGATCCAATATTAACGCGAGCGAAACTGTGGGTAAAAGCTTATTGTAGTTATTAGGTTCTTCACACTTGACATGGGCGAAATTACCTACAGAGGCAACCACCATATAAAAAAAAATGCGCCATTGTCGTGGGTCAATCGCTTAAAACAAATTTCCTTACGTAGTATATTATTATAGATAAGCGTATTATGTTATTGATTAACAAATACAAATAAATGAATTACTAGCGTCCGAGAGCGATTAAATAAAACGCAGAGATAAATAAGGAATTGAAGGAACGGTTGGAAATATTATAATTAGTATATTTTTCTAGTTGTGAAAATAAAGATTTTATTGTACAACATTCAATTCATTATAATACAGCCGACGCGTATGACGTGTACAAGCTATATCTGCGTAGCCGTGGCTACTAAACTACTGGCTGTCTTGAGCCAGTAACATGCACCTATGACTGGGCACAGCCAATAACATACGCGCTATGGATAACAGTCTACAATATAGAAATACAGTGCAATATAGGACAAACAAAAACAGGGTCGTGATGGAAAACTCTTACATTTTAATTTCTCTAGCACCCATCCGTACAGTGTGATAAGGGAAATCGTTTCGAAAATATCATACGGGGCACATGACGGTCCATACGGCGTCATAGTAAGACCCGTTGTAACCCAAGCTAATGTAATAAATATCCGGAGTGCAGCGCGTGTTTGCCCTGCCCTGCGTACCGGTTATCTAGGTCACAACGTGCGTACGATGCCGGCCCCTACCTAATAACAGACCCAATTTATATTTTCATTGATAAAATCACTCGTAGTCGCGGCCCGTTTGTAATTCATACTAATGTTAATGCATCGAAAAGAAAAGTTTTCACATACCCTCTTTTATCCATTAAATGCATAATATTGCTTACATTCCAGTTGCACTTAAAGTTATAAACATACCAGAGTTTATGCGTTTTCGAAAACGCATTGCTAACTGATATATATTATAAAGCAAGTCAGTTTGTTTGTTTGTTTCAACGCGCTATAGAACTACCAGAAGGATTGCAAATCATATTTTTGTTTTCATTGAACAATCATTGAGGAAGGTTATAGGCCTATTTTAACTTCACGTTACTTATAATAGAATCAGAGCAGTATCGTAAAATAAAATTCAAACACGAGCAAAAATAATAAAATAAAATGTTACTTCTACAAGAAGTCGAGGACACAACTAGTGTACAATAATGAGTTTAAGAAAGCACTTGTCTTTACTTTTGGCGGAAATGTTTTTTTACATGTGCATGTGGCAACAAAAATTACAGTTACTTGAAAATGTATATTTTTTTCATTACATTTAAGCAGTAATACGCAAGGAGTCCGACATTTGGTATTGTTAAAATTAAACTATAATCATTATTTAAATATTGAGGAATTTCACAAAGTGTCAAAAAATATTAGAGACACAGTGGACGAACGGAGAGGAACGTCACTGAACTATTTTCCTTATCATAATTACTATTTATATACTATATTTTATTCATAATAAAATATACTATACTTTTAATGGCATTGGAAATATATACACATACATACACATACATTTTTAAATGTTTCTAAATCCTTAGCAATGTATAATTAATTAATATAATAATATACCTATTATTGCAGTTCGAAAACATAAACAAATAATTAGTCAAATGAGATTTATTATTGTTTAATACATATGTGCCAGTTTGTGAGTATCGATTTATATGAGTAATACTGAATGAGTCAATACTTAGTAACATGAAAATACACTTTTGTGAACTAATAATATCTATGAAGTAAAATTTATTTTTAATTATGACAAATCACGTGAAACAAACAGTTATATAATGAGATTTTTCACAACCCTTATTCTACCTGGGTAGGGTCGGCACAACATGTTTTCTTCTTTCACTATACTCAAACAGCTATCATCTCAGTATTCACACTTTTTATACACATATAACTCCTCACATAGTCTATCCATATCTTCTTCCGTCTCCCTCTTCTCCTACGTCCACCCATCTTCATACTTAACATTCTTAGCATTATATGGCTTTCATCTCTTCTTATAACATGCCTATACTACGCTAACCTACTAATTCTCAACTTCTCTGTCACTGGTTTCTTAGCGTAATGATCACCTGATATTAAATGACGATGTGACCCAAGATGGTGGACACGCTAAGCGTAGTGGAGGGACTGACTCACAAGTGCAATTGCCGGAACACACTTATAGGTAAATATTTGGTGGTAGATTTTCAACTTCTGGGTGGTAGTTAGCTAGTTGGGCATGAAAAAGCCCTAACACCATGTTATTGTATTCTCATGCTTTTTTGAATATGTTCACATATGAATAGTTACCGTCCATCCATTTTACCATTCGCATCTCTGCTACGTGTAACTTCCTTTCAACCGTCTCTTTCCTTGACCAACAATCTCGACAGGTCTTATAATAGTTTTATAAATGTTTCTCTTAACTTTATGAGAAATAAGACATTCGTGGATTACAAGAATCATAAAATACGATTGTTCGGTAAAATTATTTCTATAGATTTTATATAATTCACCAACGGTTGGATCACACAGAAGTCTGATAAAATTAGGCTACCTAGTTTTAAAATAGAATTACACTGGTTTGGTTTTCAATGTATTTATGCGAATCATTCAGCGTCAAATATATATTTTTTTAGTTCAGTATTTATCTTTATAATTCTTTTTGTTGTCTTTATAGATGTAGCGTATGGTCACAATCTTACTTGACGTATGAGTATGTGAAGTTGCGGTTCATGATGGTTAGTCTAAACTTGATGGGATTCTGCTATCGGAAAACAGAGTTACAAGTGCTTGACGTCTGATTGTGAACAAGATGGGTTTCATGGGGGCCATTCTGTGATTTCATCATGTGAACCGTCACTGAAAGCTCAGGGCCATAGTTAGATAACAGTTCACATTGATTGACGCGTTGTGGGAGACCGCCGCCATTGAGCTATATTTTCTTTGTTTATTTTATTACTAAACGTTATTTCAGAAAAGCAAATTGGTTGGAATGGAGTTAAATTTGTAATCTTGCTAGTATCTCACTGTTTGACGTCGGAAACAGCATAGTTAATGCCTCTTTCGTAGAGTTACTTTTATCTATGCCAATATAAATCAGCCACTTAGAAACGTCTATTTATATTAGTATAACGGGTATTAAGTAGAACCGCATACAAATTATCGCGATATTTCAGACCGTCGCAAATAAAAAAATATATATTTACACAGGACTTTACCACCATTTTTGATGGTACACAAATTCGTACGGCGCAATGAATCTCATACGAACGATGATCACGTACACACTTCGCAAATAATTTATCTCTCAAGATTCTTATTACCGAACAAAGTCAATAGATACTCCTAATGTCAATTTGACATTAGCAAACGTATAAACAGCCAGTCGCGGATGAGCTGCGTAATTTATAGAGATTATTGTATATTAGAGATCTGTGTAAATTGGTTTGGTAAACATACAATCGTTTGTAAACAAAGGGGAGTCGGTGTGGGATTCGCTCATGACTTACGAATGTTTACAGTGTCCGTCGCCCCCCCCCCCTCCCGCCGCCGCGCTGTTATGCTACAAGTCACGTACGCAGAGCCGACACTGCGCATGCGTGGCGGCCGTACGCGTTATTTTCGTTTTAATCGCAAACGACCGATTCTAATGTACGATATTACAGTTACCCATTGATAACGTCTATCGTTCTGCTCCGTACCCAATGATATTTGCAAATCTTGATATGTTATCCGGTTAAAAAATTCAAATACACTTCAGCGAGAGTTGAATTCTGTACGTTAATGAAAAAAGAAAATTTTCTTGGCTTGACCTATCTGAAACTACAATTTCGTCTCTTAAAAGGTTTCCAATAAATAGAAACACATTCTCTCCTTGAAATCCGATAATAATTTACAGTTACTCATCTCTATGTAAAACAAAACATACTTCGTTTTTGTACGGAACCATAAAAATAATATTTTGCTAAAATTGAACTATGTAATTTCTTAAATTCCAGGATGAAAATGTAGTGTATTTCAGGACTTTAAGCTCTAGTTTATCATTTACTGCCAATGATTAGCGACTTTCGCTATCGCTTTGCTTTTGCGAAAAACATAATTAAGGAGTTCGTCTCAAAATAAACGCGTTTGCGCTCCCAAATTAAGATTAATTAGTTTGAAGCACTTATCTATGTATACCGTAACCCGTCTTGAATAGTTAATAGAGCAAGTCAATATCGAATTGTTGAAGAGTGTGAGAAATGTAAACCTCAAGCGGATGTATCAATTAAAACCGACATGAAACTATAATATTTACCCCCAGCCACTTCCAGCGAGTTCGTTCACTTGTGACTTAGGGAGTCACGTTAAAATTTGTCGAGTATGACAAGATAATCATCAACGTCAATGCGACCACCATAAATCCAATGTAATCTTCCAGAGTTAGTTGGTGTATAATTCAATTATCAAACGAGATGGTAGGGACTTGCACTCGATTAGAATAAGTGTACGCGCTATCTTTGGTTTTTGGCAACATGGGTGTTGGAAGTGTCACCATAGTCACGTTATAGTGGGTAACGCTGTTTGCTTATTACTCGATAAGATACCACATGCCCCTCTAGTCTTGGCCTGAGCCCAGGTAATGTGCTTGCGCGTTGCGGATTCCGCAAAAACTGGATTTTACACAAAAAAAGGTGGTAGATAAAAAAGGACCTACGACCATGCTATGGTATCACAATGATATTTTCCTTCACCGAAAGCTCAGGCTTATTGCACGTATTCGAACTCACATCTATTGTCGTGACATCCGTACACAAAACCTGCCCTAATCGCTTCAAAATCAATTCTCTCCATTTAACCACAACTCTGAATAACACCATGAAAAGAGACTTAAATAAATAATATAACCAAATAAAGACAGTCAATATTAATGTCACAGTATTTTTGTTTTTACTTAATACTTTTGAGATAACATCGACGAAGTTCGATAGTAAATTTAGAATCGATAAAGTGCATTAGCTAAATATAATATAAGTACTACAATGCATTGTTGGTAACCCTATTGACGAGCCGACTGGAGTAGTCAATATCTCACCTTTCTGTAACATACGGAACGAATAACAGGCTAGTGTCAAATTATGTTACAGTTTCATCGGAAATGTTAATTCTAATTGGTTTATTTATGTAAATTGGGATTTGGTTAGTTTTAATCTTGTAAAATATGCTTTCAACCGAGTTACCTCTTTTTATATTTAAATATATAATAACGATTTAGTATTGATTCGATTATTACGGTATTTTCAAAACTATTTGACCTATTGATTTGAAGTTTAAGAACGGCTTTTAAGTTTGCGAGCGATTAAAGGGAAAAACGGGAACAAAATCGAGTTCATAAGCTACTTATGATATACTGGCTGTGCCCGTGACTTCGTTCGCGTGTAGGTAAAGATGATTGAACAATTTTTGCCAGTTCTTGTAACTTCTTCAATACAGCCTTGTTCCTATTCGCGGTAGCGTGATATTAAATAGCCTAAAGCCTTCTTCCAAACTGCAATATTAAGAATAATTATTTTTTTAATTCTGACTGACCGTTGTTCCTAAGATTAGCGTATTTAAATAACTTTTAACTTTAAAACTTTACCGCTTTATAATATTGACTATCTGTGTCCGCGACTTTGTTTACGTGGACCTAAAAATTTATTTACTCGTTTTTGCCCGTTCTTGTAACGCTTTTTTAATACAGCTTTGCGCGTACTGGTGGTAGCGAAGGTGGTGTCATGTTACAACAGTTTAAAGCTTACGTCAATGATCGCTGTATTCAATATAAAAAGAATTTCTGAAATGCGACTGGTAGTTCCTATGATTAGCGCGTTCAAACAAACTTTTCCGCTTTATGATATTAATATATATTATAAATTCGAATGCTGCGAGTATTAGTTAGTTAAGCTTTCAGGCGTAAATTACTTAGCTAATTTTCATGAAATTTGGTATACACGTTATCAGGTGTACATAAAAAAACATATAAACACCTTATATTCAGAAAATTTTCCGTACAATATGTCTTTCTGATTCAGAAAATCTATACTGCGACGAGCAAAAGCGCAAACAAAAGCAAGTTTGATACAATAATATCAATTACTTAATTGAGAAACAATTTTAAGTGCGTAATTTTTATCATTGTATTATTTTATCTGATAATGTAGCTGTATTGTGTATATTTAAGACATTTTATTTTAAATGCATAATGATTAGATAAAAGATAGTTACGTTTTACGTTCCACTATCAGTATTTAGTATCGAAGATATATATATGTGTTCACGCGTAAGATGTGATAATTTTTTTTAAGTTTAACTTAACCTTACTAATAATAATATTACAGTTATAAAAATGCGAAAGTGAGTTTATATGTTTGTTTCTTACGCTTTCACGCCTAAACTATTTAATCGATTATGATAAATTTTGGTAGGGACGGGTGGAACCTTAATCGTGGTAATAGGTTACTTTTTCTCGCGAATAACATATGGGAAGTGGGATAAAGAGCGGAGTAAAACTTCGTATGAAACTTTTTATTGTGTCATCTGATTGAATTCATACTTTAGAGAATAATTTGTCAAAATTTCGAGTTTTTAGTAAGTTTATATAAAATCAAATCAATAATTGAATAGCATTTAATAGAAAAAATATTTATGTATCGATCGACAACCAGCATTATTTGACAAAACCAATATTTACGCGACCGGAGCCGTGGGTAAGAGCTAGTATATCATATTTAATATTAATTACATTTTCCTTTAAGCTGGATTTCGTAAGACTAGTAACAATTTTAAGTTACTAGTTTTAGGTTTTACAACAAAGTCCCAAAGAACATTACCGTTTTGTCGAACAGTAAAATCAAGCATTATGTCTAGCGGTATGATGTCAAAATGTTATTATAGACTGGATCAATATGTGAACAATTGTGATGTATAGAAATAAAACTTCTCTCTATGAATACGTTAAAAAGTATTGTAAATGTATTTCAATTTTTATTTATTGAAATATCTACCTAACAAAGATAGGTATATAACCAGATCGAATTTCTTGCCGGTTCTTTTCGATGGTTAAGTTATTTTCCGAACCCGTGGTAGTTTGTACGTTCAAAGCGCCTTCTCAGGGTCTAAATTGAATAAAGTATTCTGTTTTGAAATAATTATTTAATAAGGTTTAGCGTATCTACCATCTTTTATACTTTATAGGTTTAGCGTTATGGCCGCAATCATGCCTGATGGTAAGTTATGATGTGGACACGCTAAGCCAAGTAGAGGAACTGGTTGTCAAGCGCAATTACCGAAACACCTAGGGGAATTGGCCAGCAGCTTTTTCAAATTTAGGATGGTAGCTAGCCAGGCGATCATTAAACAAGTTCTACCACCATGCTATGGTTTTAACAAAATGTTTTCCTTCAACGAAAACTCAGGCTTATTGCAGGGCTTCGTAGTCACGTCCAATGAGGCAGCATTGGTACACACTGCCCACTGAGCCATTATAAAAAAACCTAAAACATTACGGTAAAATTATTTCATTGCATATAATGAAGCCTCACATTGTATTGCCGCTGCTATCGTCACTGCTACGCACAATCATACGATATGTGCGGATGCATCAAGCCATTATCGCTTATCGTAGCGAAAGTTCGAGCTACGCACCAGTTATCGCTTTGATTGCGGTACATCAAAAGGTTATATTTTTTGTAATAACAAGCTAAACTGACAGTCTACTGCGCCGTTAGCCTGGTGATTAAAGCAGTTACCTCGCTGAAAACGCCCGCGCCAATAGACATAATAAACAAATATATCTAAATGAAGCGATGATGCCTCAGTTCGAATCCACCTGCAAAGAGCTTGAGTTTTGGTGAAGGAAAACATCGAAACTATAGCATGGTGGTAGGGTTTTTTATTAAGCCCGCTTAGCTAGCAACCATCCACAAGTTGAAAATGTACAGCCTACAGTTTAACAATAAAACAACACAACATAATAAAAACAAAGCGTGATGATTAATAGATAATTCATCGTCTTACTTGATCATCTTCATATCTAAAATTAACTTGCTCGTTAATATTAACCACTGTGCATGTATAGAATCCCCTTTTATACGTTGTACGCAGGAAAAAATCGAAGTAAGATGCGCATAAGACACGACAGAAGTGAAAACTTCAGCACCGCGAGGCTAATACTACGTAATATAACAATAACGTATTAAATAAAACGTATTGGCACGGCACATGCATTGCTTATGTCGACACTGAATATGATTGATACATCACGCTCTCTTATATAACGCTCGTTCTCTCTCTCTTTCGGTGTCTCAGTTGGCTCGAGTCAACTTTACGCGAACGAGCGTTACCTAACCGAGCGTTTCAGCTCAGGCGCATTCAGTAATTACAAAGTAAATTGCTCAGCACACCTACAGCAGTTTTAACTTCGACTATTTTCATCCGAGTTTGAGTAAGTGACATTCCATGTATAAGGTGCCATGTATATGCCTTATTGGTTCAACTTAAGATATCATTAATAATAGAAACATAAAAATCTTACCTTCGTTCTGCCGTTGATAATGTAGTCGCCCATTTTCCCATTGTTGGCCATTTTATTCGCTCTTAATATGATATTGTCGACCTGTAATACAAATTATATTTAATTATGTTTTAATGACATTTTCACAGAATAATCATTAAAATGACGATTAACGCTGGAAAAATACAACGTGAATATCAAATGCATAAATAAACTGTAGTCTGTCTGTCTTCGAACTCAATGATTCAACATTAAGTTCAACAAGCGATAAGATAGGTAATTCTGGCCGAAATGTTAAATAGCTGGCTGCCGAGCTCTAGTAGTTAAAAAAATAGAAAAAGAACATAAAATACGGGTAATAAAATTTGTAATTTTCAAATATTTTAATCAAATAAATAAGGTTTCTCAAAGTCATTTCTTAAATATAACCGCGGTAGTGTTAATTAATATAAAATATCGAATGGGACACAGCAGAGCCAATTGGGGCAAAGCTACACAATTAAAAAAATGAGCCATCGCAGGACGTCTGGTAGATGACAAATCTGTAACTTGTTACAAAATAAATATGTAACAGTCAAAATTTTTAAAATTACTGAGATTTTTAAAGATAATTATGATTATTTATTTAATATACTCTTATATTAAATTAATACATATTTCAAAAGGAAAATGCTTGATTCTTCTCGTTAGTCACTTCTTTACATATAATATTACAAGGCGTGGGAACGTATGGCATAGCGACGTTTCGCAACGCCAAAAGACGTTTGACCCGCTAACATTAGATGTTAAAAAACCTACTTTAGATAAATAAACGAGTATAGAAATATTAAATCATTGTAAAACAGTTATAATTAGGCAATCATAGAACTGAAATCAACTTTGTAATTTGTACCCAATCCCATCCCAGTTCAGTTTTAACCAAGGACGAAATCATCTACCGATTGCAGTTAATTTAAGTAACAATTGGTTCAATTTAGATTCGTTAAAAGGAATATTTTGGATTAATTTACATAGAAATTATATCTTACTCTTATGAAAATGTTGTCTATATGAATTCATTCGAAGCTGAAAAAGCGCTACAATAAACAAAATTACTTTATCAAGAAATATACCTTTTAAGATATATATAGAGCGGGGTGCATGAAAAGAGCCTCTACGAGTGACGATAGAGTACATCCGGTGCACCATGGACAGTCCGTTTCCGACTTTACTGACTGGCCAATCTTTTCATCACGGCACGAAGGTATTTTTTAATACAGTTTGTGGCGATACAATAAAAAATAAGTTATAGAGTTTGACCATAATCTTACTTTATATTAAGAGATAATGTGGACTAAAATGGCAACAAGCTACACCTAGGAAATGGCTCACAAGTGCAGCAATTATAACGCAACTAGTTTCTTGCAGATAGATTTTTAATTTATAAGAATATGCCTTTAAGATAAATTTAATTAAACCCTGCGATGAAATTTAGATATGCAATATGGCGCCACTCCGTATCAGCGCATAATGATGTCGGTAATCAGTTGATATCTTTGTAAACGGAAGCATTCGAAGCCATTATCTCAGTTTTAACATTTCATTTACCTACAATCGGAGACTCGTGTTACAACCAGACAAAGGAACAATTATTGCGGCATTAATAGCCATGTAGATAAACGAGAACAGGCACAAGAGAATGAAGGTTACCAGTTCGTTACCTAAAATATGTGACCTAATTACTACATTTGTAACTGCGCCCTAAATTTGTTTGTATATCTATACGTGCGGGGAAAACCGGAACGTGTGATGCGACATGTGGCCGTTCTCGAGGAGTGTGATTTATATATACCGGTTTTTATGTATTCTCTTTCTATTTCAATATTCTTAATTTATTTTTAATGCAGTTTTTTTGGCCGAATCTTAATTGATGTTGTGGTCTTTATTCATAAACTTGGTTATTCGTTTCTAAAATAAGCAATTGCGTAATATAGCTTCGGTGTTGTGATAAATGAAGTAGTTGGAAATGAGAACGGAAATCAAAAAACAATTTGCCAAAAAAAAACAGCGGAAGGCTCTAAAGAGTAGCCTATTTCATCAGTACACTGAATTCATGAGATATGACCAGCCTTTACCCACCTGATTATAAACGCTATCCTTACTAATATTATGAACCAGCTTTTGTCCGCGGCTCCACACGCGTTATTATCGGATGACACAATAAAACTTTCATACAAAGTATAATCTTTTCTTTACCCTACTCTCTATAAGTTTTCGCGAGAAAAAGTATCCTATGACCGTTTCCAGGGTCTCATATATCTCTAAACGAAAATTCATCGCAATCGATTCAGCGGTCTAGGCGATAAAGCGCAATAAACAAACAAATTCACTTTCGCATCTATAAGGATACGAAAGTGAATTTGTTCGTTTGTTACTCTTTGACGACAAACCGCAGAATCGATCATTATGATTTTTGGTATAGAAATTGATGGAAACCTGGAGGCGGTGATGATAGCTTACTTTTTCTCGCGAAAACCTTATTAGAAATGGGGATTGGAGATGGGGATATTAGAAAGGGATAAACTTTTATGAAACTTTTTATTGCGTCAAGTTCTTTTATTTTATTTATAGTGATGCAATGTCTACAACAATTTATATTAAGTTTATAACCCAAGAAAATGGATACAACAGCTGTTATTAAAATATATACTGCATTTATTTTAAATGTATGTTTGTTTTCTATTAATAATTAAATAAATATATGTAAAGAACTGGGTTATACAAAGTATAAAGGATAACGGATTTCCTTATAACAGATAATGCAATATACGGAAAATTGTAATGTAGTCACAAAGCAATTGTTATAAAAACAATAGAATCATTTATAACATTTATTACCAATACTAATAAAATTATCGTCAGGTTATATAGTATATGATTATATGAGGTAATCTCCGGTTTCCTAATGGGTAACTATTTTATATATAGTACTATATGCGGGCTGTTTTGTAAATTTTACTTTGTAACGAAAGTAAAGTCATGGGTACCTGTTAGTAAGTTGCTAAAAAGAAGAAGAAGTTAAGTTTAACAACATTATATAAAACTAATAATTTCGTTGAATGTATTATGAATGAAAAAGCTTGACTCAACATATGTCGTGTCGCAATATTAACAAAACCTTGACACAAAGGGGTCGTGGTTAGGATCAGCTGGCCTTAGTGTGACGTACATAATTTGTATTGCTGAGTGTTAAGTAAGTATATGCATAGTTTAAACACCATAACACGAAATGCTTACTTTGGAAGAAAAAGCCGAGTGGATTCGTTACTTTACAATTCAAATACTTTTTTTAAAAGGCCTATCACGCACTGTGGTTAAAAGCACGCGTTTAAATGTAGGTCTGAAACCGCAAAAAAATGTAAAATAGCTTTTAATACAATCACACGCAATAACGACTTTTTTATTGACTGATTTTAAAAAACGTAACTTGCTACATTTGATGCGGTGTTTATAAATGCGCTATTTATTTGTGTCTCATAGTAATAGTATGGTGGCGCACGCACTGCGATTAATCGCCCACAACTATGGGCAATATATGGACTCGCAACTTGTAAAAATCTATCAAAAGTACCAATTGACATTCTGTAGTAATTAAAAAACTTATCGGGATGCTGTCGTACGTCGTTGTGCATTTTAGAAAAGTATTCTTTCAAATGTCTTTGATCATGTAGTTGATGCATCTAGTACATATGGCAGCGGCGATGTTTACGTTCTCTATTTTTTCATTTTGAAACCAAAGTCACAACACACTTTGTTCCCCAGAAATTCATGGTGGTACTGGAATAAAATTAAGCACAACGTCAACCGCAGTGCGTGTTTGTGCGTGGTTTGGCGTATCCGGCTATTCCTAAACCGCGCGTTTAATCGCAGTGCGTGTTGGCCTTAGGCCCCAAAAAGGCGTTCATGAACGTCCGGAACTGCCACCAAACCACCGGTTCGGAAAGTAACGCAGTCATCGAGAAGAACCGGCAAGAAACTCGATCTGCATGTTTATATCTTTTTTTAAGTAAATAAAACAAAGAAAAGGACTTTGCAAATATTCATATTTTTACTATCGCAAAAGTATTAAGTAAAGAGGATAACATAATAAACGTGCTATGAAAGATCCCACAAAAATAATTATCGTATTGCAAATTAGTGTAGGTAGTAGAATGCGTCACGAAGTCACAAGATGATCGATATTGTGGTTAAAAGTTACCGCTGACCGATTATGCGGTTAAGATGCCTATCGCACGCGTCAATTTATTAGGAATGAACTGGCAACTAAAAACGAACAATAATTATAGATGCGGTTTTATACCACAGGTGGCTAAAGATGTTAATGGTGCCGTAATATGTCTATCGTAATGTCACTTACGATTCACATACTCATTAATTACTGTTTGAGAATAACACTATTTTATATGGTTTAAATCAAATCAAATCGTTTATTTCTCAAAAAAGTAGCATAATAATATCATTTTTGTAAAGTCAAAAAACTACTTCCGATTCGGAAACAACACGGCGTTCTGGAAGGGAAGAAACGGCGAAAGAAACTCACCCGAGATGTGAATACAATTGTCCGAACTTAAAATATTGTTAATTATTTTAATCCCATGCATTTTTATCTGCTAATCTGCAATATTCTATTTATTTATATCTACATTTATATTTCACAAGTGTAAAAATAATAAAAACAAATATATATTTGCATACCACAATTTATGATAAACCAATACCGGTTTGTATCATCTATAATACTAGCTGGTGGCTCGCAACTTCGTTCATGTTTTCCCGGCAACAACAAGTGGTCGTAAAATCCCTTGTTAGTAACTATCTAGGCCGTGAAAGGGATATATATCCGTGACACATTTCAAATCAGTCAGGTGTATAGTTTTAAAGATATCGTGATGAGTCAATTTAAGTCTCCTATACAGCGATATGATAAGTTAAAATATGTAGATGCGGCATATGCGCTCCGAAAGTCGCACACTGGTTTTGTGCTAGTTGGCACACATAGACCTCAGTGGGGCGTCGATGTTGAAGGAATTAAGTTGTGAACCGGCTGATATATCAAATATTTTAAAATAACAGAAAATGCCCTTGTGTGTATTTACGTGCCACTTATTTTGGCCAAATATTATAAAACATCTATACTTTTATAATTTCTTTGCTTTATGCCTATATACAGGTCACGAGAAACTTGAATGCATTATAATCGACTGGTAATCTAGTGTATGTACTGGGTTGTCGGAGGAATGCTTACCGTATCAACTCTTTTCTACAAAATTATTTCTGAACAACAATAAAACATAAATAGTTAACGAAAAGGAAAAATGATCGAATCACAGTAGATAATATATATCACACTTCCGCTCGAATAGTTTCAGAATTCACAAACTATTAATATCATTTTTATTTTACTACTAGATTTTACGTAACGCTTCGCTCGTGTTAACATTGGTTTTGTCAACCCTTTCAATAAATTTTTCATGAGAAAAAGTATTCTATCACCGTCTCCAAGTTTACAACTATCTCTGTACCAAAATTCATCATAATCTATTCAGCAGTTTAGGCGTGAAAGCGTAACAAAGAAACAAACAAACTCACTTTCGCATTTATTATATTAGTACGATGATGATAGTATAATTAGATTTTCAGGATATTAAATGTCATTTTGTAGCCTAAGGTAAGCTTTTAAGTTGCTGAAAACTGTTAAGTAAGATCCCGAAAAGTAAAAGATAAGTGTTAACATAATTTAAATTTAGTTAAAATTAATTTTAAACGTATTTTTCTTGATTATATTGTTTTTTGAGTAGTGACACTATTTGAGCGCAGGGGCGGTATCAACGAAGTTGAGAGGAAAAGGCAGACACAATATTAACATAATAATAGAATAATATGAGCTATAGTCATGGTTTTTATACGAAACATAGTTGGAATTTAGTTTTGAAAAAATATAAATGTTAATATATTCTATGAATAATATTTACATAATGTTAAAGGCAATGTCTCTCTGTTGATGTGATTTTAAATATATAACTTGAACTGAACAGATTTACTTGATTATTATTTAATTTATACTATACTTTATGGTCAGGTTTAATTCTGTATTTTTATAACACCACATCGTATGAAAAATGTGATGTAATGTCTAGCTGCGCCCGCGACTTCAATCGCGAAGACCTAATTTAATAATTTTCGCCCGCCTTTGTAACTGTTTTTCATACAGCTATACCCTTGATTACTTTATCAATTACAAAATAGTTTTTTTTTTAATCCAACAAGCTAACATTAGCGCAATTAAACAAATAAACGATTCGTTTTCGTTAAAACCAAAAAAAAAACCTTAAATTATAATAAACAAATAATTCGACCCGGATGACATCAACTTTTTATTTTATTTTCGTGGGTTAACACATTTTTCCATGACATAGTTCATTTATAGACTAAGCTGTAAATATTAAGTTACCTGAGCTAAAATTTACTGACAGCATACTTGCAATACTGTATTTAATCCAATAATACTTAGATTATAAAATAAAGTAATTATATAGTTTTTAAATGACAGTTATTAGAAAATGTTTGTTCCTACTATTCTGTGAAGTAAACCCAGCAATCAGGATTAATGTAATTCCTTTATATAAACACGTACAATCTATAGTAATATTATAAAGAGGAAAAGTTTGTTTGTTTGTTTAAACTTGCTAATGTTAAGAGCTATCATTCGGACACAAAAAAGCATTTCTGTATTTGATAGAGCAATCATTCAAGTTTTAGGCTATTTAACATCACGCTACCAGCAATAAGAGGAAATCTGTATTAAAAAAGGTTACAGGAAGGAACACAGGAAGGAAGGAAGGAAGAACACAGGAAGGATACAGGAAAAATTATTAAACATATTTTAGTTACACACGAACGAATTCGCGGGCACAACTAGTCTGCAAATAATATAAACTCAATTGGTCTTTTTATTAATTTTTTCACACTGTAGACTCTTGGTCCGCTCCATTTTCACTTAATTGTATTTAATTAATTTTTTGTATAGTACTTACAAAAATGTATAACATAAATGAGTTATTTATTGGTCCGCTTTTTTATATATACATATACTAGCTGACCTTGTTGTGCCCTTTCGAGTAGTCAATCACATCGACTATAGCGACATGTATCGCGTTATGATCATTTACCGACATAAAAATTATCCTCTCTCAAGTTAGATCAAACTGCATACAGTGTGTAAAATTTAATTAAAATCGGTTCGGTACTTTAGGAGTTCATCCCGAATGACACGAAATTGTTTTATACTAAGATAATTGTTATTAATATTGTTATTTTAATTATTATTTTAAAAGTGTTTACGATGTTAACTCACTTGGCTTATCAACTGCCTGATGTGGTAACAGTGGGGCTCCTTGCCGTCGATCCAGGTGATGCGGTCGCTTCGTATCGTCTGCGCTTCGGTGCTGCCAGGATTTGATACAAGCTGACCTGCCTGAACGAAAACACTTTGATTAAACATTCCTTCGTGAAATCTACACATTTTTATTCCATTTCCTCAGTGCACTGGTATTCGTCTTAAAGCTATGTCGAAATATACGTTATTTAATAAATAATTAATAAAGCGGAAAAGTTTGTTTGTTTGAACGAGCTAAACTTAGAAACTACCAGCCTGATTCCAAAAAATATCCAAAATATTTTGTATCTGATAGAGAAATCATTCAGGAAGTTTTTAGGCTATTTAACATCACGCTACCACCAATAGAAGCAAAGATGTATTGAAAAAAGTTATAAAAACAGGCACATAGTATTAAATAATTTTTGATCTACGCAAACGAAGTCGCCGACGCAGCTTGTTTATAATAACACTTGAGGTCTATACGTACCGCAATCGGACTACGGTACAGCCTAACCGTTAAAGTCTGTATCAAGTATCATATAAGATTTAAAATTAATTAGATATTTTTAAATTAAATACATTTTTATGTGTTGCAGTAACTATGTCTAATTTAGGTAAACGTATGTACCTAGTCTTCAGTGTATCAATAACATTCCGTTACTCGCTTGCGGTATAGTTAAGCGATATTTTAGTAATACCTAAATACAAATCTAATTATTAGGTGTAAAAGAAACAAATGTTTTTCTTTATTATATCTAGTGTAGGGGTAAGAATTATCTCTATGTATAGAATGTGTTCATATAATAAAATACACATAAGTTCTAAATGTTAAAGAATAACTAGTTGACCTGACAGAACTTGCTCTGCCTTTTCGAGTAGTCAATCACATCGACTACAGCGTCATCTATCGCGTTATGATCACTTAACGAGATAAAAAGTATCATATCTCTCAATTTGGATCAAGCTGCACAGAGTGTGCAAAATTTTATTAAAATCGGTTCAGAAGTTTTGGAGCTCATCGCAGACTAAAAATGTAACACGTAATTTTTGTATATAATTATTGAAATTGTTAATTACACTATTACACATTGTTAATTAAATACAGGATTCAACACAGCAAACGTTTTGTTCGGGTTGGGATTACCGTAAAGCCTGTGACTCCGAAGTCCAGCGCGTGTGGTTCTATTGTGAAAATCAGATGGGATATGATGTATCCAATCTATGATGGAAACAGTTATTCTCAGCATAATTACCGAGATCAGCTTGGAATTTTTAAATTGTGTTTAGTTATAAAAATATGTTTAAATGCGTATATTTAAATTAAAAAAGTCAAAAGTAATTAATATTTTTGCAAATGTTAGATAAAATAGTTTTTACGAAAAATAAAACTATATAGATGAAATCAAAAAGCACAATAAAAACAAATCCAAATATAAAATTCCTTCCAAATTGTTAGAGCCGTTTCCGAGATACACAAAATTTATATAAATACAAGAATTGTTCACTTAATAGTATTAGATTAGATATATATATACACATACGTATGTACACATGCGTATGTCCACAAAGAATGAAAAAGTAGGTTTCAAAATTATAAATTAAGTCCAAGTAAACATAGTCGCGCGAAAAGCTAGTGTTATTCTTCGCTAATACCTCCCTAGTATTTATATCAACACATTACTTTGTATGAAATCGGAGAGTATATTATTCATAATAATATCAAAACACGGCACTTAATTATATCATTAGCGTTAGGGTCAAACATATTGCTATAGTTATCACACTGATAAGTGATAAAAATTAATGTTTATATAAATCGTAAATGAGATGAGACATACTAATTTGGTGGTCGTGAATAATAAATGTCAGAGCTGTTAAGCGCCGTTTTATAATTATATAGTATAAGTTCCCTTTAACGACAAACTCACGAAAGCGTAAAATATAGTTGATTTTGTTTGATTCGCCTAGTTGTAGTCCATACAATTTTCGGTTATTATTTATTTGTAGTTTTATTAACGGTAGTATGTTTTGTTCTAATGCCCCCTGACTAGCTACCAAACTTCAAGTTAAACTTTATAGGTTTAGCGTTATGGCTACCACTTTATTTAATGTTAAGTGACGATGTGGCCCAATGCTATGGTTTCCTCGCGTTGTTTTCCATCACCGAAAAGCTCAGGCTCATCGACGCGGCTTCCGTGCATACTACCAACTGAGCCATCATCGCTTTAAAACACCGGTTTTTAACCATATATACGAAACTGGCAATCGATGGGATGCAGTGAGACGATCGATGAAGACTTTAGATGTTTTTAAATCATTGTGATGACGTTATTTACGAAATATAAAACTAAGTAAATACTAAAGACAGTGCGGTTATAATTTCTGTACTATTTTAGTATTTTTTGAACAAACGTCATCAAAACTTGGTTACTAGATACACAATTCAAAGCAATGATAGCGCAGTTGGTAGTGTGGACGGACCTCTCGTCCATGAACGGGTGTTCGATCCCTACAATGAGCTTGAGCTTTCTTCGGTGAAGGAAAACATCGTGATGAAACAGTAGCATGACTGTAGAGCTTTTTCTGTAAATCTGTAAATAGCTATAAATGTATTCCAAGAATCGATAGATAATTAATTTTTGACGAACGCTACGTAACATACAATGACAGATTTGTTACTATAAGCGTATTATACTTATGTATGGGTATATAATTGTACTTATGTAAGGGTACTTTGCAAATATACACTGAAATATTAATCATGTGTGGGATTCAAAGTTCGAACATACAAAGCGGAGATAGCAGCCTGCCGATCGCTTAAAGCGCTAAGTCAAATGTGCCGTAAGTTTCTTACGTAATTATGTAATACAGAGTACAACGCGGGCGAACCAGCGGTCGAAAGCTAATTGTAAATAAGAAGTGAAAGTTCGGAACTTCGATGTAAATTTAGAAAGTTTTCGCACATTAATATGTATTATTATATGTACATATATTTAAGTTCTTATGGAAACAGTATAACTTGCTATTCCATGTACAAACCCCTAATAAAAAAAAATACACAATATGCAAGCGACCGACCAAGTTTTGTGTCTCGTCTTATATATAAACCGCCTATTTGAATAATCTCGGAAATTGACAAATACAAAACGCATAATTTTAAATCTCTAAATATAAAATTTATCCCTAAAGTTCTTATAATGCTAAAAGACAGTAAACAGGCGAATGGCTCTTCTGAACATAGCATATTCTTTACATAGCAGATATATGAAGTGATGATAACTCAGTGGATAGTGTGGATGAACTACGCGTCACGTGAGTTCGAATCCACCTACAATGAGCTTGGTGAAGGAAAACATGGTGATGAAACCATACCATGGTGGCAGGAATTTGTCTAATGCCCGCCTGGCCAACTACTACCCTCAAGTTAAATAACTGCCGTGTAATACCTATAGGTGTGTTCAGGCAGTTGCACTTGCGAATTAGTTCCTTCACATGTTAAGCATGTTCACCTTCTTGGGCCGCATCGTCACTTAACGTCAGATGAGATTGTGGCCATAACGCTAAACCTATAAGTAGTACGGGGATTCAGAGTTACCGTCGTGTCTTTTTATTGTATATTTGAGGGTACTTGCCACCAGATGAGTCTCCAAAAGACCATTACCGAACTCTACTCGACACACTGCAAAACGAACTACGGAGTGTCCAGTTTAGGGCGTTCAAGCAAACTTTTCCACTTTATGATATTAACTAGATTTTACGTGCGACTTCGCTCGCGTTAATATTCATTATTTCAAACAAATCGTATGATGTAAAAAAAAGTTTCATACAACGTTTATCCCCATCTTTACCCCACATACAATAAGGTTTTCCGAGAAAAAGCACCCTATCACCGTCTCCATCTACCTCTATACCAAATTTAGTCATAATCTATTCAGTGGTATAGGCGTGAAAGCGTAACAAACGAACAAACTCACTTTGGCGTTAAAAATATTAGTATGATTAGTAAGGATACAGATGTACTTATTAAAATTGGGTGTATTGGTACACCAATTATTTTCAAATCTATAAATTCATATTGACATTTAAACAGCATCATATGCATTTCGAAAACACTTAAAATGTATATCATTATATATGTATTTATAAAATAATTTTATTATATAATATGTTAATAGTATGTTTTAGTATGTACACGTAAAATCCTGTTATGAGGAATATTTATTTATATAATTGTGGTTCAGACGTTTGATTAGCAACTGTAAATTTATTATTGTTTACATTGCAATCACAACACTAAATATTTGAGTTGAATTATAGTGATATATGTATTTCAAAATTTTGGTGGGAGTTGTTGTAGTGTAATTTTTATTTTCATAGATTTGTTTATTTTACCCTGTATATTGCAATTTAAATAATAAAAAAAAAAATTTCTTTACAGCCTGTTACTCAGTGCTAGTGCAGCTTTCTAATGGTAACAGAATTTACGAAATTGGTACAGCAGTTCTTGAGTTTATTGTTACAAACAAAAATACAAATCTTTCCTCTTTATAATATTAGTACAGATAAAGGACTATTTACATATTATAGCCTGACTATTTTGCATAAATTTTATGTATTAGAAATAATAGCATACACTGTTCACAAAAAACACCATGTAACTTTTTTATTTTTTTGGACCCCCTCCCCCTGGGCAAGCTATGCCACATTTTCTGCAACCCCCTTACCAATATTACGTCACTTAGGATAGTCCCCAAACATGATATATGACAGTTAATAACAGCACAATTACTTGCAATAATAAAACTTTAATAAATGAATAAATATGTGTAATCACATGTCATGTTTCTGTAGACCCCCAATCCGCCATGTCACATTTAGTCATAGTAACCTACACCCCGTCCCCCATAAGTGTGAATGTATTATAGGAATTGGCCCTTATGTAATGTCACTGAAACTACTCATAAAATTCTACACAAAGTGACAATTTTTTTTATTAGTATACTGATATCATCAAAAGACACTCTACCCACTTAATATTGGGAGTAATGAACTTTCATCAATGAGGATTGGTTATCAAGTTAAGAGAAAAAAAAAAAATACATTGTATGTTAAGTAGAAAACAGTAATTCTACATCTGTTCTAAGTTTTTAATTCTATTATGTTCATTTTAGATGATTTACAGTCTGCTAGTTGGATATAGTAACATTGTTAATGTTAAAAATAAAAATTATTGGAAAAAGAGAGTGCAAATATTTATATTAATTTTAAGTAAAAATAAGTTGTAATATATAAAAACTAAATTTTATAGGTATTGTGAAAAGGTTCATTAAAATCATATAGTTCAGTAAAATCCTCACATATTCCAAAAAGGTAATCTTATAAGAAATGTCACTATTAACCAATTTATTTATTTTTTATCAATTTTAAGTGCCTTTCTGGGTTAATTGTAGCAATAGATTATATATAGAATAAAGTATATTCATAACAGTAAGTAGGTAAAGACAAAAATGTTAATATCTTTTTCTGTATCAACAGATTTTTGCTCAGAAGTTAATAAGGAGCCCCAGAGTTATTAATTAAAAAAAATTAGCTATAGTTAGGAACTATCACTAATTTTTTTATCCAACAGAGCAATCATTGAGGAAGACTTTAGGCTTTATCATCAAGCTACCACCAACAGAAGTAAAGCTGTATTGAAAGAAGTTACAAAAACAGACAATAATATACAATAATTATTAGTTCTACATGTACAATGGCATGCTCAAAACTAGTATGTATATTTTTTCAATTTTCAACTTTGGACAAATGGCAAATTATAAGGGTGATATACTCAATTATATATGTATACAGAATATTGATAAAAATAAATTATTTTTACTTATTAATTCCAGCATAATTTTTTAAAACTAATGTTTACTCAATGTAATTTATTATTTTTATTACTAAATTGTGACTTTCAAAGTATGTACGAAATTTTGTCACTATCAAGTGTAATGTGTAATCCATGTGTTCAAAAATTAATTGCTTTACTTTAGTATACTGTAGTACAAGTATTTCTTATGGTCTGCAATCTCATCTATGTACCATTTAACAATAATAAATAAATGCAACCAATAGTTTCATAATCATATTAGCAATTGCTGCTGCAAAAAATGTAAAATAGATTCTCCAAGAAACCTAAGAAAATGTTCTGAAATATTTACTGATTTACTCATTGACATAATACTTTGTAAAGAAACACTCTCTACTCTTGTTTGTATTCAAAACAAATACAGATTTTGACATTAAAACTTATGTAATATAAACCCTAATTTAGTTGCAAAAAGCATCACAACCTTCACATTAAAAGATTTTTTCAATTATTGAGTATTTTATTTTTTTATTTTTGTGTCTGCAATACTAAAATAAATGGTCTAATTCTGACTAGTATTTTTTATTATTTTGAAGTGACATACACTGTTAGCCCCAGTGCTTTGACAGCTTCACCAAACTTTTTGGGGCGAGTGCTGAGGGCACTCCGCTCCAAGGCAGACTAGTATGAATCAGTGTATTGTATAGAATATATGCTTTACTATTAATTCTAGCTAATTTTTTAAAATAATCAATAGCTAAATCATTTAGAAAAAAAAGTAAACCTACTTTATAAACTGACACACACAAAATATTGTTTTTTTTTTTAGTTTATGAAATAAATAAATAAAAATTGATTACATACAGTGAATATTCCTGATCTGTACATCTCGAGCACTTCATTTAACACTGACAGCCCACGCTCCTTCCCGAGGAAATTGTTCAAAACACAAACACCATAATGAGTCATGTCTCTTATTACTCTCTGGCATATCTCATAGAACGGATCACTGGGATCCATATAATAACTGTTCGGCATGTGATTGAACGGTGCCACACTACCTTTCAGTGATGCTTCGGGGTACTCTTTAACTCTGTGTGTTTGTTCTGGTAACATAGGCATTTTGAGGTCCGTTTTATTTACAGTTCTTAATAGATTCGACGTACTAGGAGTAGTAAAGTCCACAGTACTGAGTTGTTGTACTGACTCACTTAAGATCTCCTTCTCTGAGGAACCTTCGTAAGTTATGGCACTATCATTAAACACATTCTCGTTACTATACACTACGCTAGATATAACACTATTATCGTTCTGTCTCGTGTTTCTCGTCCCATTGTCTTCATTTAATCTATTAATATCGCTTGGCACTACAGGTTTCTGTTTACTAACAACATCTACGCTACCTACCACTGAATTTTTTTTAACGTGTTTATTCTTTGATTTTTTGGAAAGTCTAACTTCACCAACACTGCCTTCCTTAGAAACTTTCTGTTGCGTTTCACTGACAAAGTCGGTATCCTTTTTCAAAATCCCCTCAGAAACATTGGAAATTTCAACAGAATTTTCACTTTTTGTACCCTGTTTAACTGACTTTGGTGCACACTCACTTTTATGCCTCTTCCAGTCTTGGCGTTGATGTTCAGTGTTACAGTAGTAAACGTTTAGACACCGTGCGCATCTTCGATGAGTTTTCTGATTACATACGGCGCAACACGCAAGTACGCCTTCCTGATTCATTCTGAAATAATTTCTATAAGGGCCGGCCCCTGCTGCTTGTCAACTGAAAGAAATGTCAACGACAGTATGTCATTAATTCATGTATCCAATTATGTATTTTTTTTAAATAATCGTTTTGAAAAAAAAATATTTTTTGTTTAATATGAAATAAAATTAATTAGTATCCTTTGTATTAGCTTACTATACTACTAATTATACATATTTCTTTTTTTTTATTAAAAAGGAATGAAAATTTTAATCTCAAGTAGTTGTGTCGTGTCTGTAAACATCTGCTACAAATAATTAACAATATTATGTTAATATTGTTTGATAAACGTATAATTTTAATATACAGAACAAATTGATGTAATACATTAATTACGAGTACATCTGTATCAGGTGTACATATTTATTAGATCTAAAGAATATCATCTCACGTACAGGCATTTATGATATGGATTTTTGTTTTTATTATGATATAAATACTTTAGGAATTGATTATTCAAATTAGTAAATTTGTCACTTGGTGAGTTATAAGTAGGGTAGGTCATTCATTATTATTATTATTGGGTAATTTATTCAGCGATCGATCATCCCCATCAGTCATCATTCGCCAATGTCAGTTTTGATTAAATAAAGTTGTGTGTAGCAGTATTATAATAAGATTTAGTTTCTATACGATTCTCAAAACATTTGTGTTGCTTATTTATTTATTTTATTTAGTTTAGTTAAATATTATTTGACACTTCTTAGACTAAATTATGATAAATATTATTGTAAAACGACATATATAATCAATATAGTTATTCTTTAAATTTTAACAATGGCAATGGATCTACAGAAATAAATAGTCAACAAAAAATTATCTATATCGTGAATTGTATGGAAGTGTTGAGACGAATAAATTAAACGTATAGTTTAACATAATATTTATTGGTCTGTGGTTTAATGTATAATAGTTACGTATAATCGGGCCAACTAAACAGTACGTGTAGTGTATGTGTGACTTTTGTTTATTGATATCCACGACATTATGTTAAATAAATAATTAATTTTAGAGATTAAAGCTTTCGCAATTTGGTTCTTGTAAGACAAATTATTTAAATTAAAGAATTTACAACTACATTATTATATCATATTAATATATACTATATGAAAAAACAGACAGGTAGCAATAATACTAACACTCAAAGAGTTCCGAATTATTATTATATGATACTCTAGTAAGTAAAAACATTTAAATTTGTCATTGAGTATATTCATTCAAGAATTTCTGTAAAATATTTAATAATATTTTTTCCACGCAATGCTACTAAATTCGTCTCTCTTATTTTGTCAAACCAATAATCCAGGGCTATCTAAGAAATAGCCACTGTGCTGCAGTGGTGTATCTACTGAGTACACGGGTATAACTTTCCAATAAATAATACTAGAACAAATTTTCATTATCTTGGCAACTTTGGATGTAACTGTCTTACGTAGTGTTAGTGTATAGTGTTGCCATCATGATGCCATGTGTCAATCACAAAACTAATAACAGATTTCACAGTAAGTTATAAATACACATCACGAAATATAACTCAAGACTAATATCTGCTTCACATGCTCCACTTGCTTTTTCCGTAATCTGTATCTGCCTTATACAGTATGCAAAAATGGTTTCTGATTTATGGTAATCAATTCTAGTATTATTAACAATAATCCTTTTAATTGTAAAAATAAGCAAGCTTTCAAGAATAATTTAGTAAATCTATAGTGTATCAGTTAACGTTTGTAGACTAGTGGGATATGAATTCACAATGTATGGTCTGTAGTCAACAATTTTTTCTCTTGCAATATTCAGGGCGCACTACTAGAGGGGTATGTGGGAGAGTCCACAGATTGAGACGTACCCAAAATATATACCAAGGAACGTATCCCCTTTTTTATGACAATGATTATTATGTTTACCGTTTATTATTTGAATTAATATATACTTATGTAGCAAATTTAAGAGAACGAAAAAAATTACCTTTTTATTAAAAAAATATTTATTCAAAGTAAATACATATTTACTGATCTTAATTCATTACGCATCTCTTATATTTAAACAGTAGGTATTATTAACATACAAATTTAAAGTATTGTTTTTCGAATTACGAGATAACGTTACGACATTCAAAATAAATCATTTTTGGTTTTTAAAACGAATATAAATATGATTTTTATCTAATTTATAAACATTATATCAATTATTTACAAAATGTAATGGAAGAATTGTTTCAATACGAAATGGTTATAGGGTTGCCGTAAGTGAGAATAGACTAGATTAGTTCTACGTCGAGCCACGTTCTTCGAAGGAATATTTTGGGCTCTGTATTTTTTGTATAAATATGTAAAAATTGAGAAAAAATGAGGAGTAAGAGCGAGACCCAACGAAAAGAACTAGAGCGCAGTGGCGTGCGTCGTATTAATTCTACGCGCGTCTCTGGGCTTACTTATCAGTACTTATATCTACAAGACTTAACAATTTAGTACAATTCAAATCGTGCAAAATTACTTCAATGAAATTAAAAAATAAACGAAGTTACACATTTTATTTCAATGTATTCACATTACGTTATGCAAAGTTTGTATTTAGTTATTTTAAACTTTACATTTGAAATAGTAAGAATACGATTGCGTACGAATAATATGTACGTTAGTTTATATATATATTAGCAGTTTTAGTTACATAGAACTGCATATGTTTCTATGGATATAATTAATGTATATACGTATAACTGAATCACGAAACTGGCTTTAAGAATCCTGCAATTTGAAAATTCTTATGTCAATATACTTCTTCACACGCGCCGATTATGGTAAGGTATTTCTACATTAGAAATATATATTATGTTACAAAGAAAATAAATATTGATAAGCCAAACCATTTTAAAATTTCATTAACTCAGGTGAATAATTTTCCAATCTTACCTCTATATCGACCCTTTAGTACACAACATAAACTTGAAATATAAGTATGAAATATCTAAAAAGAGGAGTGTCGACATAAAGATGAGGTTGTAAATAAATAAATCTACGTTACACAAATTAGCCAATATTGTTTGGACCCTATATTTACCTTAGTACCTGTACTACATTTTAAAAAGTAAAGTAAATAAAAAAAAAAATCCTTATAATTTATATTAAAAAAAAACCATTCTCAATGTAAATATGACACTATCATTATCTTGGAATGACATTTATAGCCTCAGTTTAGCTTACAACACAACTTCAATTTTTTACTGTGATCACACAATTTCTTTGACGGAAGATCGATTTGGCGGCATTCCCAAAAAAATAAACGTATTTGTGAAACGGTTGGTGAACACTTTAAAATGTGTCTACGAATATATTACATTGAAATAAGCTATATATAATACGTTAACCGATTTTTTTGATTATAAACTAAAGTTTAAGTGTCATACTTATATAAGTTGGCGGAGATATTTAGGAATTAGACTCTCGTATTGTTATCGTCATTCGATTGTGGCGGTACAGGTGCGGGGGGTGCGTGTAACACGCGCGCCAATTCCGCTTTTTCATCTGCAGAGAGTACGTATACAGGCGGAGCTGGCGGTAGAAAGCGTTCCGCTTTTTGAGGTTCACGTTGTAGTCTTGCTCTGTACAGCATTACTAAGACACAGAGTACGCTGATGATAAAAGCAGAAGTCGCAGCTAAGACGATCAACGCTGTATGGTACGAGGTGGATGCAGAGACCTGTAAAATACATCTTATAAATAAAATTTCTACTTTCGCATTTTAACTCGTACTGTCTCTGGCCAAATATGTGACATCACACATATTTGACACTTGAGTATATGTATTATGTAAAATTATGCCTTTCCTGGGAATGGACAGGTGAAGAGTTTTACCATCGATGTAGAAATGGATGTTTTTACAGACTAAATTGCAACTTGGCGAATATCGGCTCACGTACAATAGTTTAAAATGTTGTGTATTTAATAATTAATAATGCATATTGATAAATTATATTTTATTTTATATATATAATAAAGATTTAATTGAATCTTCTGTTAAAAAAAGTCAAAGCTAAAACGCCGAATTCACGTCAAAACTATTGATTATCGTTAAGGGACTATGATCATTCGATTTGGAATTTTTCTTTCGATTTACTGTTTCATACATTGGATGCCATTTGTTTTTTATTCGTTGTTTGTATTGGGATGCTAATAACAAAAGACGTCCAGTGTAGGTGGCGGGAGATAGTTAGAATTAAATAAAAATGGCTAACGTACAGTAGATTCGCTAAGGATTTCCCTTAGTTGTATTGCTGGCGGAACTCCTGCAGACAGTCTGTATGAACTGCGAATAACATCCGCTCCCAATACATCATTGTCGTTTGATTTATGGGTACCGGCTAGTTTTTCCTGTTTCACCTGTGAAACGAAATTGTTTTAAGATAAATTAAGCGAATTGTTCTTTTTACTATATTAGGTAATCTCTCGAAACAGAGTTTACATTAACTGCTAAATATTAGTTCGTCCTGTCCATTACTTTGGGTTCGTCGGAATTTTTATTGGAAAATACTAATAATCATATTAATAACTGTCTGTACTCAAAACTATCTGGAATACCTATCCCATGATTTTAATAACTCGATCACTATAAGTTTTAAAGTGTTAAAAATTAGTTAGCTTCAAAATAAAGTAAGCAATATTCCGAATATAATAAAACTTACCAAATTTTCAATATAATAGACTCGATCGACGGCCTTAGGTCCATATAAATTCACTCGTAGTCTTACAATTTCACCCTCTTTGCTGCGAGACACAGTTTCAGTTGCACCGAGTGCTGACAAACTGTCTCTGAGGGCAATAGATGCTCGCTGAGCTCTTCTCTCGTCCGCACCTATTAGCTCCAGCTCCAATGTAGCTGACTCTATTTGGGTCTTTTCTAAAACATCAAAGTTATTATTTGTTTCAACTTCTTTACTTTAGTTTAGTTAATTTATTTATAAAACTAAGGTGGCCTAAGTAATGGTTTACGTTTACCGTACCCTATGTATGCTTGTAGTAACAGAAGTATCAGTAGCAAATTGCCTGTTTTGAACTTTCTTTTCCCCAAGAATTCTGCAAACCCTACACAGTATAAGTACTTAGTGCATTATTATTTGCCTGCAATTTTTTGTAGGATTAAGTTATGTCGATAGTAGTGCGTGTGCAATGCCCTATATTTCTAATACCAATTTTTCTATTCCAAATATTTCCTGTTCAATGTCTTAAGCAGATTTTTGTTCATTTAAATTCATTTGCGAATGTTTTTCAAAATTACTGGTTTCATTGTAGCTATGAAACTTTTTATCGAGCCTTTTTTAAAATTAATGTTATCCTTTAGTGTTTGGAAATTAAAGGAATGAATAAGTGCATATGTTTTTCTCAGATAAACAGTTTTGAAATAAACTAGTAAGTTAGACAATATAATTGTTACGACTATATAATTATTACTAACCACAATGTTCAGTTGCTGATCTAGTGCGTTGTCCCGCTGCGTCAACACACCAGCATCTTCCCCGTGAACATTGTCGTGAGGAAAATGAACCGTCCCACTCACATGATGGTTTCCAACCTTCACTTCCTGGATTTTTAAACACTTTTAATTTCAAACCATTTATATACCAAATCAATTCGAGGTGTCATGCCTTATTTAAGAAACATTAACAATTCAAGAGTAAATGAAATCACCAGGATTTTTTTAATGTAAGCCTGTTAACTACAAAAGATCCGTTATAATTGTAAATTGTTTAAAAACTATGTCTCAAATAAAATTACCTTATAGTCTCATTAAAGAAATTTTATAATGTAGTAGTATTTTTATTAACGCGGTATTCAAAATGCCTTTACAGACTTTCTAATCGCAACGTGTAAACGCATTACCCAGGCTCAAGCCAAGGTTAAAAGGGTGCGTGACAATCATCAACAAGCAACTGATACTACCCAGTAAAAAACAACACGGTCACACTTCAAGCTCTCGTGTTGCAAGAGACCAAGGACAGCTTTCGCACTTCTTCAAATATATAGTAGGTTCTAGTAATTACACTATACCTAATGGATGTACCATTAGTACAACAAAGATAATTCATAGATTGACAATCAAAGTATTTCATCGGTCGGAAGGCAAACCTAAATGATTAGACAGAATTGTCATCATCAATATATATTTTCCGAGTTGTTTCCTTACCATTTCCTACTTCTTCTTGCATCATTTGACATTTGGTTTTGAAAACGACCTTTTCTTCGATTTCCAAAGGTTTATCCATTCTTCTTGTAGTAGCAGCCGGTTTCGGTTCAACTACTTCCGATAGGAGTAATGGTTCTTCTTTAACAGTTGTTTTTGTGAATATCTCCTTTTTCGCATTATCAGAGTTATCAGACATTTCAGTTGGCAAATCAATGCTATCTAATTCATCGTCTTCTTCGAATTCATCCACACGGTATACTGTCATTTGTCTAATGAGCTCTTCCAGTACTGAAAGCAGTTACGTTGTATAGATTATCTAATATTGTAAGTTGAGAAATTCGTGTATTATACATCGCACCCTTAAGAACCCTCTAAAGTGATGTCCGTCAATGGACGTGAATTCGAATCCCTGCAATAAAACTCAGCTTTCGCTGAAGGAAAACATCGTGATGAAACCATAGCATGGTGGTAAGGCCTTTTCTAACGTTTCCCTGTCTAACTACCACCTGAAGATAGAAATTTACTGCTAGAGACCAATAGACACCAAGCTAAGGAACTAGATTCGAGCCCCATACGAGGTATTTATATGTACCTACAATCCAAAAACAATTCCGAAACTTGATTGCATTGTAACCAATGTAGTGCCAGTTAAACTATATCTATTCTTTTCGCGTAGGTAATTAAATGAGCGAATTGTAAAATCTCGTTTTTTTTAGTTAGTTTATGCTTTGGCTAGATATTATATATATATATCTATAAAAAATATTTTTCGAACTCTTAACAATTTGGACGAAATTCGTATTTAGATGATGTTCATCAAATTAGCGTTTTTTTAAAGATTATAATTATACTTAATAGTCGCGATTTTGAGCCACATTAAAACAATATTACAAAATGAAACATATATTGTTATATTACATATACGGTAACTATGTATAAGATTATAAAAATATCTTACTTGAAGGTAGTAAGTGTATGTACTCGAGATAAAATAATTTGAAACTCATTTTTTCAATTATTAAATAATATTTTAATATTTTTTTTCCTACGATATAAGTTAAGTGCAACATATATACAGGTTTACTAATATAATAATGTAATAGGTATATACATAGAATTAAACCGTAATTGTTTGTTATTCAATATTCGTAACTCAAATCACTCTGTAATTTATAAGTTTGAGTGTAAAAATTATACCTTCATCAGCTCTGGCTCGTTCGTCGAGAGGATCCCGCGCCACCCATTTTCGAGCCTGACGGAAATTGCACGTTGGTTTGGCGCCGCGTAATAGTGAACCTTTGAGTGGTTCACCACGGGCGCTCACGCACCAACACACATCTATAAAATTATGTCATTAAAAAAAGTTAGTTTCAATTGATACTCAAGTCAAAAAATTAATATTATATTGGTTATCATGGAACGCTCGGCAATGTGAGACATTTAAATTAATATAATATATATAATTAATATAGAAAAAGTGAAGTGAAATAATAATAATAATATTATGCATCTTACACAAAAGATCAAAGAAGTATACAGTACGCACACACGCGCAAGTGACTCAAGAGAGGTCCCGTGCAGTCTCGGCGTTGGGCTTATTTCACTGCCAAGGCGTGCCAATAGATGTTACACATCAAACGTAAACTCACCTATATGGGACATGCATTGAACAGGTTCCCAAGCTCCACTGGCGTCACATACGGGTACAAATGTGCCTTTCCCATATTTCTCAGCTTCTGTTTCTTTCTTCTCTCTAAGTCTCTCACATGGGCTTAGAACTGGACAATAAATAAAAATGGCATATTTAATCTACATTTTGCTTTTGTCAATGAAATGTTTTTGTTATTTATACTTGATACGGCTTTAAAATAAATTGGCAGTTTCATAGATGCGCAAGAACTGTAGTGAGTATTCAAAATCCTTAATTCTTTCTTCAAACAACTCGACAAACTTTAACGTAACATGATTGTTCCGGTATGTGGCGCTTATGGTGACATGTCAATTTTTTTTAATTTTCTCACCAAATTTTTTGTTGTTTTGATTGGTACTATAAAGATACATATCTTTATATGGTTGGATGCGGGTGGCGCAAGACCGGTAGTCGTGGAGATCTTTGGGTGAGATTAATTTTTATTAAGTTTATTAATCTGTCGTATGATAAAATCTGCCAACGGGAACCGCTAGTAAAACGATAATTTCAGTGGTCATATTGTCTTTGTTATTACAAAAATAATTATGTTTACAGTTATTTAGTACAAAGTTCTGAATTTCATAACATATATTTATTACACTGAGAGACGTATCATATTTGAGAGTTGATTTGAGTTGAGTTTGTAAAAACATTGAAGTGCACGGAACATATAGGTAAATATGAGTGTAATAGTAATGAAAGATGCATAACTTATTGTTATAAATATGAAATATATTCCAAACATCTGTACCCGCGGGTTCGCACGCGTATATTAACGCTATAATCTCAGGGTCTGGTATTTTTTATTTTTTAAATATTGACAAATGTTATAGCATAAAAAATTGACAAATAATGTTTACTTTGCGCAAATCTATGATGATCAATGAAATAGAAATGTATAATAATACCTATAGATTTAATAATATAGAAATATTTTTGTATCACACATATTGATCTATACTTTAATTACATAAAAATTATTAGGATATCTTTATTAGATTTCGAATGAAAAGTTTATAAAATCTTTATTTTTATAAGTATTGCATCTACCATAAAAGCGTTTTAAAGTGTGAATACAGTGTAACCTAAATTTTGGTGTCGTTAAATACAAATTTACAATTTCAAAGACACATATTATATCTTAGATCACATGCCTTCAGCGTCTGTGGGCGGACTGTGTTGCTTCTTAGGCTTTCTTAATCTCGCTGTATCTCCCTTAACTGTTTTACAAAATAACTTATTATCTTATTTTAGGAATAATCTTTGGATTTCGAGTCTATCACCTTGAACTGAAATAGTACAATGCTCTTATGATTGCGATGAAGAAAAAACAGCGAGGAAACTATAAAATGTGGTAAGATATTGTTTAGAAACGACCTGATTATTTAACACCATCAAATTTAAAGTCTATTGCACAGCGATTATAGGCGCAATCCGGTGGCATACGCTTTTGATTTTGTAGAAATGATGGTTCAATGGTTATGTGTACGGACGTATCATAAATTGACGTGGGTTCGAATGTCTGAGTGTAAGCTTACCGTGATTAGAAAAATCGTGATGAAACCATAGCATGGTGGTAAGGTAATTGCAAACGGTCTCCTGGTTAGCTATCACCTTTTCCTAAACTTAGCGTATTCCTATTTCTGACGTCTTACTTTTAACATTAGCGATCGTAGACATCTTTATCTGATTATCCTAATAGTACAATACGTACGATTAAAAACCCATCACAATGATTGTCTTTTGCTTTGTCGTGTTCCGGGGTCAGTCACTCAATAACCAGAAATCGTGAGATGTACATGCTACCATCATAGCAAAAACCACTGAAGGACTATTATTTATTATACTATTCGTATCAAAAGATACAGCATAGTAATTTTCCCTACTACGATAAACAAGGGCATAGCATACTTATTCCATTATTCTTAACACCGTCTATGAGCGGCGCGTTTCACTTGAAAATATCGATAACTAAATAAAACAGTGTGTATCTATACTAATATAACATAGAGTAAAAATAACGAATAAAATCAAAAACTGCTGGGCCGAATTCAAAAATTCTTTCACCATTAGAATGCTACATTATAGGCTATAAATTACAGATCCTATTGGAAAAAGTAAGTTTGTTTTTTTGAACGCACTAATCTTAGTACGATATACAAATGTGGAAAATGAAAATAGAAGTCTTACCAGGACACACGGTGTTACATTCCTCTTTAGAACGGAAATTATTGTGGTTCCCGGAGCAGCCATAGTACCGGAACCGCTCGCATCGGTTGCGCTCATGATTGAAGAACCACCGCGTAGTATTGAGAATGGAGCCTGCTGTGCAAGTTCCCTCGTCTTTGCTCTCAAAACATACTGTACCTGAAAATATCAAAAAATAATATCAGAACACAATAAAGATGAAATTAATTCCAATTCAATCAATTATAAACTCATACACCACCATCCAGCCATAAGAAAGGGTACTCTCAAACACACACACAACATACACCACATGTAGACACACACACACACACACACGCGTATTTACTGACCACACATTAGGTATCTACTTTACAATTTTACTTGGTTTTTCAACGAACAGGCTCCACCTAATTTGTGAACCCCTGGAAATGTATCTGTATCACTTTTGTATCGTAATTAATCATATCAAGTTACACTAAGTCATACACATTTCGAAATGTAATTGAAATCGATTGAGTGGCTTCCGAGATTTATATGGACTAACGAGATTTCTGAAGCGATAATAGCTCAGTAGTGGTAGTGTGTACGACTTCGCGTCAAGGGAAGTGGGTTCGAATCCAAGCACCTACAATGAGTTTGAGGTTTCGGTGAAGGAAAACATCGTGACGAAACCATAGCATGGTGGTAGGGCTTTTTCTAATGCCCGCCTGGGTAGCTACCACCCTCAAGTTGTAAACCTGCCGCCAAATACCAATAGGTGTGTTCCGGCAGCTGCACTTGAGAGCCAGTTCCTCTACATGTTTAGCGTGTCTACAAACTTGGGCCGTATCGTCACTTAAGTTCAGGTGAGATTATGGCCATAACGCTAAACCTTAAGTATAAAAAAAAACTTTGTAGTCAGAGATATACTCTATGTATACTAACGCATCAAGTTAGAACAAGCCATACACATTTACTAAATGTAATTGAAATCGGTCGAGCAGCTTCCAAAGTTAACGTGGACGAACTTTGTGATACGAAGTTATGGTAATATAAAGATATACTTACGTGGTTTAGGACAACATACGGAAGGCCTCGAGTCGTGTGGGGCGAACCGGCAAGCGTGTGTTGACGGGCATGATGCTGCGTTAGGGCCACAGATCAAAGGACTTTCTCCTTCAGGTGCTTGTAATGGTTCCACTTCTCCGGGACACTGCGGTGACGGAGAACAACGAGCTAAGGGGGGACAGAGCTCACCCTGAAATTTATAATGTGTTATTGTCTTAGAAAAGCAACGTGGAAGTTAAGTTTAATCATTGTCAATTGGATAAAATAATCCAAGTTTTTCAAGACTTAGGAATACAAGAAATTATATTTATTCTATACTAGCGTTTACCCACGGCACCGCTCACGTTACTATCGGATGACGCAATAAAAAGTCTTATACAAAGTTAATTTTTCTGGTAAATGCATTTCCTATAAGTTTTTCGCGAGTAAAAGTAATTTATCACTATCTCTATAGCACAATTCATCGTAATCGATTCAGCGATCTAAGCGTAACAAACAAACAAATTTACTTTTGCGTTTCTTCTTCTTCTTTTTATTTAATGGCCACATATGTGCGTTCATAATTTTACCAACGTCACCATAAATGATGGAGATTGTATCAAACAATTTTTTTCTCTATAAACTATATCCAATACCAGGCTATCCATACTTTGGCATTTATAATATTCCGTCGTCCGATGCCAAATACTTATAGTCAAATGCAAAACATGGTGATGTTTTTTTACAAGTCGAATACTGTGTAGGTTACAAACTTCCCAAGATATCAAATTTTATGAAACTATTTCTATTTATTTTAATATTTTTGACTTACTAGTTTTATTATTCAGATAATTAATCAAGAGTATTTATTTCTGTTTTAAAATTAATCTGTCGATATAAGTCACAGAAGAACGATGAATTTCTTAATGTTACCTCACAATCTATAGGCACTAGCTCGCAAGTTTCATCAGGCCTGCATTTGGCTTCAGTGCAAGGGTCCCTGCATTCGCATGTGGGACAGCCTTTGGCGTCAAGTTCCTTCCCGTGCGCACATACGATCTCCTCGCCGCATCCAGGATCAGGACATTTCGTAGGGGCTTCACAATTTGGTGTAGAATTCGTCGCACGAGTTCCGGGAATCTGTAATTATATTCCACTATTTACTTATAACTGTATTTTATTAAGATACTGTTTGTTTGAAAATGATGAGATTATAAGTTTAGAGTACGGTTCAACTTTATTCTACGTCACTAGAACTTACGGGTGGTAAAACTGGATTGCTAAAACCCTCCACAGCTATAATACTGTGACACGCGTAAGTATACTCCAATACGGGATCAAGTAGTCTATATGCTTCATTTGGTTTATTATGTTTCAAGGTCAGCTATCACTTATTAAGGTGCAGAGAAGTGTATAAGTCAAAATAAGAGAGACTTTAGATTACTGACTCCTTGGCGGTCTTCGTTTTTCTTTGCATTATACTGTGTTTATGATTATGCTTAACTTATCACCAGTTGGCTCCACTTTGCTATACTACTGTTAAGAAGTTTTGTTAGAATTTAGTATCTTACTTCATTTCCATCAGTGTCGACACACCAGCAGGTTTTGTCTGATCTTTTGCATTGTACTTGTTCGTATGCACCGTCAGCCTTGCATTCTGGAACCCAAGACCATGCTGGTGGACTGCCGTGTTCCGCTGCCGTATGTAAAACAAGTGCTCTGAAAATTAAATCGTTGAATATTATTATTATAATATATAGATGCTGATTAAAAATAATCAGAACTTTTTGGTCAATATATAAAAAGTAAATTGAAAGTTAAATAAAATGTGAGAGTTATGTTATCTTTATATAAAAGTAGTGAAGTAAAACATAATGCGGGAAGTGAAAGGGTAGAATGGGTATAATAGTCTAACTATCTTATCGATAATATGACATTAACATTGATAACTAATATTAGGTTTCCACTACAAAAGGCCTTTGCTTAGTATTTATACGTAGTTAAGGCCATCGCACAAATTTTATTACGTCATATTAATTGAAATTTATTTATAAACACTACTTAATTTAGTTTAGTGAATGTCGTATACGATTATATGGCAATTTTTATTTATACATTTATTACGGCATATATAACATATTATAAACTATTACAGAATCTAAACTTACGATATGTACAATGTTTTTGGCTGGTTCATTATCCATTTTGAGTAAGCACTTAAAAATATATTATTCTAAAATACTTTTAGATTAGTTACTTGGTATGTAAGAAGAAAATAATTTAAGCATTAACGAACACCAAAATTCCAACAACTTCACCACCACCACCAACACCAAAATTCACGTTGGCACAGAATAAAATAAACAAACTTCTTACCGTCTTTGTTGGCAGGCAGAATGGTGGGTAGAAGGAGTGCAGGCTGTACCACAACCAGTGGCGCAGCACCGCTCCCCACGAGCGCACTCTGCATCACTTCTGCACCACCACTCACATGCTCCATTCGAAGGCACCAGATAAGGACACTGCCCACTTTTCTTTGGCAAGCCTATCAAAATGAATTCTTCATAAATGCCCAATTTATCCTGTTCTATAAGATATAATCCGGAATAAATAAATCTGACTAAACGAAAAGTCGACGTCATATAAAGTATCTAATATTTTTTTGTACATAACAATACACTTTCATTGAAATAAAACTAATTTAAACGGATTTTATCGCGGTTATTTATTAAATTTTGATCCCGACGTTTCGAAAGCTTTTCAGCCTTCGTGGTCACGGGGCGGACTGAGGTGTAGGTTGTCCAGAAAAGTTTATGTTACTGTGTCTACCTTCAATTTAATTTTTATTATTGATAGTGTTCCGATCTACGCAGAAAGAGCTCACAGTGTCCCAATCTGTACGTTGGTGTGTCGAACTGACGCACGATAAAATAATAAAAAATTAAATTGAAGGTAGACACAGTAACATAAACTTTTCTGGACAACCTACACCTCAGTCCGCCCCGTGACCACGAAGGCTGAAAAGCTTTCGAAACGTCGGGATCAAAATTTAATAAATAACCGCGATAAAAATCCGTTTAAATTAGTTTTATTTCAATGAATAATATTCGCGTAAACCTAAGAAATCAATACACTTTCGTCAATTATAGCGTCTTGTAACTATGAAATAGATGCTCGTATATACATTAACGTAGAATGGGCAAATAGCTGCATCTGATGATAAGTAGGTACAGTGAAATCCAAAAACAACGACGAATTCCGTGAGATAAGCTTTACATCAGATATCACCGGTGTCATGCCGGTCTAAGGCCGAGAGGGATTTTGATATGCACGGGTATAATGCCTAGCTACTGTTGTAAAGCAATTTTTAACATCAACTAAATCACCAACCTAAAAAACGTGCGGACTCAGAGTCCCCAGATGATGTATATTGTAATAATGATAAAAAGAGTGCTCTGGCTGATCCCGAAAAGAGGCAAACCAATAGTGAGTAACTGTAATGCGTTTATCATCACGTGTATTACAATCTAGTTTATAATCCACCACGCGCTCGATTATTGGAAAAACGTCGGTTGATTCCGGAACGCGATATGGTTCAGTGTGCTATTATAATGTGCTGCAATAATAGTGCAATTAGTATTTTAGTTATTAATAGAAAGTATATCACTTACACGCAGGTACGGGAGGACAGTAATCCGCCTCACATGCGACATCGACTGTAGCACAAGATCGACCCGCTGGGCAAGTTACACCAGCACAAGGATCGCGGCATCGGCACGTGGGACACCTGCCTGCGCCGAGTTCGAAACCGTAATCACAACCCATGCGGCAAGTCAGCTCTAGGCATGACAGTTCTTCGCGTACTCTGAAAAAAAAAATACATTTATCCTAAGCATTCAAATATATACATCGTATACTATGGACATAAATATACCATAACGCAACTTAGTTTCAATATTGAAGACATTTATAAAGTTGCATCCCCTTTTACATTTTAATTGAGTTTTTCATATATCTGTAGGTACTGAATATAGTTATGAACATTAGACAGGCGATTGTAAAGCAATTATTGTAATCAAAATTATTAAGACGCAAAAACTATTGATAATTGAATAAATTCCTGTAACAATAATAGCTTTATGACAATTATAAGACAGTATATTAACAATGAATCTAGAAAAAAACTCTTATTATTTGCGTAAAATTTATTGTTGTATCCTCCATCATTTAAGTAGTGTATATGTTATTTTAATTTCAAAGTAATTCCTTATACCCTCCAACAGAAATTTGATCTCCCAAAAATTCATTTTACTAGCAGAATTTAAAGACAATTGAATTAAACAATGAGAAATGCTTACTTATCACAATTGATGGAAGTAGCGTTCCGAGTGCTGGTCTCAGGTATTTCTGTACCGAAGGAATCGACGCACCAGCACCTTCCGTCTGCACACTGTTGAGGTGTAAACGAACCATCTGGTTTACACGAAGGCGGCGGTAGCGCAAGTTTCATGCCATCCACGGTGCCTTCCATTTTTTCATCAAAGTCTCTTAGATATTCGCACACTGAAATTTAAAAGAAATAGGCGTTATACAAAATTTTGTTGGAGTTTAGTGAATCTTTCCTGTAGTGCGTGTTATGTTGATAAGTAGATACTACCTGTATCCATTAAAATACACTTAAGCCTCTACGCATATTGAATGGCAGTAGAATCTAATTTACTTTTATTCTAACCTCAAAATGTAATACGCCATCTTTAATATATTTACATTTGTCGTTCCTGTAGACATCTTTCCTGTAGACACCAGTGTCTTCAGGAAATACTACTGTTTACAGGAAGTATTTAATATAACTTTTCCCGTGTTGAATAACTATCTATTAATATTAAAAAAAAACTTTGATTGTTACTAGAAGATGTTGATAAATTTCAATTCAAACAATTAAAAGCAGGTTTTTCGATGACTACCTCTCAGTTTCACCGACTCAGCCTGATAGCAAGGCGAGCCCCGTCCGGGAATCTTGGCGAGCTGCCCTGTCAAACGGATGGATTGGAGCATGTCTTGGCATATATATGCTTTTTTTAAATATTGACAAAATTGTCATCAACCAACTATTAAATATTATCTACTATTAACTATATTACAACGTTTCATGAGTCAGTTTTCGAGAAGAAGAATTACGAACACACACAAGATATAATACAAGTATAAAATACGAACTAGTAGGTGTTTCGTCGACTCTATCCGTTTGCAGACGCATTTTGGCGGGATCCACGCAAATCGGACCACAAGTGGAACTCGAGCAGCAGACAAGGTCGTTATCACAATCACCTTCTGGACAACTGATTGTTGAATTAAACCCGCAAAGAGATTCTGCTTCAGAACTACATGACTCAAAATTGATCTGAAAGAGATACGGTTATGAAAATATAAAAACCTCGGTAACAATTAAGGTGAAGTAAAAATATATAATCATGAACATCAAACTTCTAATGAATGGAATATAATATAATTTCGCGGTAATAATAAAAACTGACTAAGAATAAAAAGCGTTTTAATATTTTGTTCAAATGTATTTCATTTCATAACATAAATAAGTTTCTGTAGACTAAGTAATGATTTAAGACTTACCTCCAGAATTTCATTATATGTAGAGTTATCCAAATATCGCGGGTCTGGACAGCAAAGAGCATTACCATTTCGTCTGGTACGTGTACATAAATGACCAGTAGGACAGTCAGTTTCCGCACCACAAGTTAATACGGCACCGTCATCGTCTGCAGCGGGTACCCCAATTTCGCAAGGATTCTCGTAAGATACTTTCGGACGACCTAAGTTTTAAATAATTAAAAGTTATAAAACAGTAACATTCTTTAATTCTACAATAGAATTTACATATTCACACCTGTGCGGAAGGTTCTTCCTTGCATTTTCCATTGACAAAATAAAGAAACATTATCAAACAATAATTCAGTATCTTGGAGTTTATCAAAACACTGCGAGTATAATTACAAAAGATCAAAGTGAGTTTCGTAGGTTCATCTTAATTAAGAACTCTTAGCTAACTTAGCTAGCTGCTAACCATAAATTATTGTATTATTTCATTGAGTAAGAGATCGATGAAAACAACGTGGTTAGGGGCACATATGCATAGAAAGTGCTAAAAGCATCCAGTAAATCTAATAGCAGGCTAGTCTTGACCAACAATTAACGTCACACTTAACAAAATTGTGCTTCTCCAGATAGTAAGTTGCCTATTGAACCTAATTTATGGAATAGGAAATTTCAGTGCAACAAATAGATCGATTCATGGTAAGTGGTTAATAACCAAAATGACTTACAAACAGGATATCCAGTACAGAATTCTCCAGAACATTCGGCATCCTTGACTCTTACGCACTCTTCATTTTCAGAACATGGGAACCCAGCACATGGGTCATCGCATTCACAACTGGGGCATCCGTCAGGTCCTGTTTTATATCCATACTCGCACACGCTCGCACAAAGGGATCTTGCACAGGAGTTAATAAGACTTCTACCACCACTGCGGGCTGACAGTGGAGTAGGAGAGCATTGGACTTTAGCTGAAGGACCCATAGAACCGCGGAGCTTATTGCCGTCAGTATCAACGCACCTAATAAGACAAATTCTACATTAAATTACATTTTTTCAGAAATTATTGACCTAAATAATGTTATCACTTTTGTTATGTTGCACTATGAATTGTAACAAACGGAAAATTATTTAATGTCATAACAATTAAAATAATTAAAGGAGTTCTCAATTTTATATTTTCATCTGTATAACTTAAAAGAATATGTTTTTTTTTATATCCAATGCAACGTATGTATTCTTCTACATGTATGTATGAGTGTTTTGAAGAGTTATTTATAACTACCTACAATAGAACCACACGCGCTTAGCACCGTGATCAAAATTGTAAGGTAACCTTCATCTAGGTTCACACTAATATTCTCAATTTCAATATCTTATCCATACCCTGAAACTGTAAATATATTTCCTCGAGGTGTGTTCTTTCCTTTTTACTACATCGATACCTTCAGGCGTAGTGTGAATTTTTTATCATGCCGACATGATACGAGCTATTCTTTCATATAATGTGTCCATATTTTTACATTGTAATTCTGAATAATAATATTTTTTTCTTACCAGCAAACCAATCCGTTCCTTGAACACTGTCTCGAGACAAAGGATCCGTCAACTGCACATTGTGGTACGTAACCTTTCCCTTCTCTCTCACTGACCACCAACAGTTCAGCGAGCATTTTCTGTTGAGTGCACATTGTCACATTATTTGGTAGGGTACAGTGACGGCCACATTCACCACCGTCGCAGCATTTCTGCATTGAAGGGCATTCTAAGTCGTGGGCACATGGTGTACTACAGTCCAGTTCATTTGTCGACGGTGCAGGGCATGTACCAGCCTTCTGCAACTCCAAAGACGCTGGGCAACAGACACCGTAGTCATTTCCTGCAAATAGTATAGAGATTAGTGGAAAACAATACTCTTTAAAGGTCTGTAGAAGGTTATAATATGTCAATAAAAACATTATTAAACAATTTGATGGCTTCACTATGTTTGTCAATTTATCCACGTTTGATTCAAAGAGAAGTCTATAAAGCAAGTTAGTTAGGTACTTGTAGTTAAATGTGTTATCTTATTTATAATTACATAGTATGAAATCTTATTAAGTAATTGCCTTTTAGTGACTGATGTTTTTTTATTATTATTTATTGAATCAACTTATAATAAAATAGCTGCTAGAGTTATACTGAGCTTATATACAATTTTGTTTTTATTCACCTAAATTTTCAAAAATTAAAGGAGTACAGAAAAGCGTTAGATAGATTATTTAATTTTTGTAAGCTCTAGCTCTTAATTGCTAAACTAAGCTACATCATAAGTATTTGTCGATAGATTTTGAGGCTGATCTACCAGAACATATTTTGGAGATTCCGTATAATCAATTAAATAGTGACAGAACTTACCTGATTCAACAAGACACCTATACAATGGTGGACAATTAGGTTTTCCAGGGTCTGTACCGCAAAGGAATGGTCGACTTGTTTCTGATATTAGTAGTGGTTCTCCAACTGGACAAATATTCTGAAGACTTCTGCCTCTCTTACCTGTAAATGAAACAGTACCTATCGGTAAAATAATCTCGACCCAAAATTTCTTCAGTATTATTCGATGTCAATTTTTGAAGTGAATACTTCTATAGGAAGATTTTGTTAAGGAGTAAATCCATGTAAGTCATCATCGACATGGTCACGTGACGTACTAACGTATACAGTATATCTATTCCTATTAATATAACTTATTGCGCTGTAAACTATTTTGATTCAAAAATTTTAATGCAAGCTCAAAAAAATAATTTGGATATCTATAACAACTGTTTGTTTATAGATTTCAGTTTTCACTTCTATCAGCAGTCCTCATGATTGCTTTGAATTTCTTTACGGGTAATGGTGGATCGGAAGAGTCATTTATTAATATTAAAGTTACAGTCCTGAATGATATTGATATACGACTACAAAATGACCGTTTTTCAGTAATCACTTGTTGTCCCTCAAGTTAAAAATTTGTCACTGAACACATATATATCTGTATAAGTCAATAATCGAGAACAGGGCCTATTACATCAATATTTTCGAAAGTTTATAGTCATAATACATTGAATGCCGACAATATATTAAACTAATTACTGGAGATCTGCAAGCGCATATAATGAAATAAAAGTCATGATAAATCGTACATGAATTACAAAATCCAGTCTTGTATAGTAAAAGATATACTTACATGTTGGCACTGGTGGACACGGTGGTTTTAAACAGGGAGTCTCTTCCAATTGACACGATAACTGTCCCGGGCAGGTTACGGATTCACACGGATCCCTGCATTTGCAGAGAGGACAACCGCGACTGTCCAATTCAAAGCCAAGAGGACATAGCATTCGGCAGGTATGCGCCGCGCACGGTGCAGTTCTGGTGCAGTTCACTAATCCTGCTGCCGGAGCCCGAGTCCCAGGAACCTGGTAAATAACAATATATTCTAAACATATTTTTATTTAGCCTCGTAGTAGTTTAAACCATGATATGGAGCAAAAAAGGTAGATCTTTGCTTATGTAAAGTTATTAGAATTAAAGTTTTAGCAAGGATGCTACAACTTTGTTAAAGATACTGAAATCATGAAAAGATGGTGTGTGTATGTACTTGATAAAGATATTAATAATATTCAATATAGAAGATTAATGGCCAAATTGGGAAAAAAGAATAAGAAATTATTATCTACCATCCATCCAAATAAAATAACTGTCTACGTGTACCATTCAATTTGCGCAGGTGTTTTTAATAACATTATTTATGTTAAAATCAACTTACTTCGAAACCAGTAGAATCAACGCACCAACATGAGCTGACGATTTCGTTGTCGCATTGAACTTCTTCAAATTCACCGTCAGAAATCCTGCAACGTGGGGTTCGTAGCGATGGTAGCCGTCCTCTACCACTTCGGCTATTTTCAGCTGCCAAAGCTCTTGATATTCGCTCCGTTGATAACTTTATGTTTTCACAACCTAACACAACATAATATAAATTATAGCCAAAAAGAAAAATTTCTCAGGAGTATTTAATACCACCTAATCATTATCCAAACACATTGCAATGTCTAATAGCATATTTTGCATATATTACATACAAATGTAACATTGCTTTACTAGTGTTCTGTGAAAAAAGTAGCAAGATTTCGAAGGACAGCATCTTTAAAGGAATGCTAAAATAATTTATGGAAAGCATACTGTATAAATGTGTAAAATGTTTATAAAAAGTTTCCTGCTCACCAGTAAATAATGGATCTATACAGCTTTGCCCGCAAGCTGTGTTGCAGCATATCTTCTCCCCACATTCATCATCTGTGCTGCACGTCGTCGCTCTTGCAGGGCAAGGTGCATCATCTGCCGGACATCTGCCTCTAAGCTCGGCGCTTGCTGCAAATGTAATTATTATGCTTGCAATACTTTTATATGATCTACGAAATCGCATGGAATCTTAGTATTAAGTATTATTATAATATCTTTAAATATACTTCAAATAAATCGAATCCTCCTAGAAGCAAATATAATGGCATATTTTAAAAATCACTTAAAGTTTTTTCCTATGTATGTCCTCTATGTGTTTCTGAACTATCCTTCCAATTGTAATGGACCTATGCCGAGTTTTCTCCACCCATTCGCAAAGCTAAAAAAACATGAGAATTTCCGTCCATAGAATTACAACTAACACACAGTTAATGTGATGATATACTAAAATAATAATTAAATATAGTATATCTTACAATGTGTCTTTCGAGTAAAAAACCTGTCTGCAAACATTTTAGTATCTGTACTTGCGAGTTAGCCCTACTCTAAGTTCAGCGTATTACCATTTAAGGTTACACCGTGACACTATCACGTGAGACTGTTAAAACGTAAAATCTATAAAGTACCACTAATAAAGAAACCTTCATAAAGGTAGAGGGAATGAAGCTTTTGTTCCTTTTTTCCTGTATACACGGTATTTGGTTTTATTTGGTACTAGAATATCGTGTAGCATATATTTCACGTTTACAAAATTTTAACCAATTCTAAAGATTTATTTGTCGTTGATGCAATACAAATAAAATTATATAAAGGCAGTAAGAAACTGTTAAACCCACCGTGATGCAAAAGCAGTGCGCACGCGCAGAGCAGCGCCACCCTCACCGAAAGCGCTGACATAGCTGCATCACACAAGACGCCTCTGTAACAAGTACAAACAAAAACATAAATAGTGGGTACCAGATAGGGTATTCCAGAAACATCTGCAATCAAATATATTCGTTTTAAAACTTAACAATCAAAATAGGTTAATAGTCTCAGCACAAAATAGATATATTGCAGTATCCAAGTTAATAAAAAAATAACAGTGCGTGTTTAGGATCATACGACAAAAGAACATCATTATAATATACCTCTCGCTCTCTTAGTCATCTCGAGAAAACTTTACCCGAACGAGCGTCACACAAAATGGTTCCGGATCAGAAATTCAAAGCCGGGAGTTTCACTTCTACAATAATATTCTAAATTGAAACGTGTTTCCTCCTTTTAAGTTACTTTTTTACGTATAAATCGTGAAATAATTTGTTACAGATATAGACTGAATATCAGAGAAGGTCATAGGTCATAGGACGTATTGTCCCAAAAATAAAACTTATAGGGGTGAGAGAATTAATGAAAGCTGATGTACCCAATATTTTTCGAATTAGGAATACAATTGTGTGTAAGGAATACTGCGCCGTTTTTTTGAAAAATCATCCCACAAGTTATTTTATTTCGACCTGACATACGCTGTTAGCCGTTAGAGCTTTGACAGCTTCACCGAACTTTATACACAAGTTATATGATTTTAATTATTTACTTTGAACGAACTCACTAAAAAATAAATAGTCACTATTCAACTTATTAACAGATTCCGTGTCTCGAAATCTGTCTACGCTAATTTCGTAAACAGCTCAACTGATTTCATTAAAATTATATAAATGTGTATTCCTTGGTCCTACTTGAGAGATATGATAATTTTGGATATGTTATTGACTACTGGAAACGGTATATCAAAGTCTGTTAGGTCAGTTAATGCAATTGCTCTGAGGGGCTACGAATTCAGTCCTCACCCGCCATTCTTTTTTATGGCAAGTACAATTATTACATTTTTGTTTGAGTTTTTTCTTTTGTGGTTAAGGTTTATCGTTATGGCCGCAATCTTACTTTATTGTATTTTATTTTGTAGCACAAGATGATTGTTACGCTAAGCCTAGTGGAGGGACTGGCTCTCAAGTACAACTTGCCGGAACGCACCTATAGGTATTTGGCGGCAGATTTTCAACTTAAGGGTGGTAGGCGACAGCTGGCATAAAAAAATGTCTACCACCATGCTATGGTTTCATAAACGATGTTTTCCTTTACCAAAGCTCGAGTACGTCCTATGACGCGGCGTACACACTAGCAACTAATGAATCAATAAACCGAACTGATAAATCGAAATAAAGGTTTTAAGGAATGTTTTGCAGATTTTGTTGTCATCCTAATTTGAGACGTTCGATAGTTTTTATCCCAATCAGTTACTCTAACGCGACAGATGGCACTATGTTCAATTTACAGACTACTGAAATGGATAGAAAAATGTCTGTCAGACCTGCTAGAATTATGTATTAGACGTTTCATTACCATAATACTAACTTACTTAGCGTGAAATTTAAAAGTCCGTAAATGTTTTGTATAATAAATTGTGTCCTCATATAATAAAGTTAAAAAAAAAACCTAATATGATATGATGTATGAAGACTAATCCTAGCGCAACAAAACAATGTTCCATCACTTGGAATTGTTCAAACAAAGATTAGTCAAATATCAAAAGCTAAGTGAGACTTCTAATAGGTAGATTTGAAACCTTCAGCCATCCTATAATAGAAGACCTTAGCCTAATAGTAGCAGTTACAAAAAGAGGAAACATTATTAATATGTTCGTAGGTCGATCTATTAATATTCATAAGTGCAGATGGCTCTGTCTGAATCACCCATACAAATTCGAAGTGCCCCCAAACACGGATTACGGCCTTGAGATCAGAAGTAATAGAAACTGATGATAAATTTTAATTACTAATTCATTTCATAGGTAACTAAATTGACACTTGCGTATGGTGGATTATGAACATCATACATTAGTTGTAGCAAGAAATGTAGAATGTAGTATCTATTGTACAGCTTAAATCCGGATGACTGTCTTTTGTTTAATACAAATCCTGTTAAGACGAAATACCTGGGTGACCGAGCTTGGCTCGGTATTTTTTTTATAGTCAAGGCCATAATCTCATCTGATCTTAAGTGACGATACGGCCCAAATTGGTAGGCACGTTAAACCTTTGGAAGAACTGGCTCTCAAGTGCAACTGCCGGAACACACCTATCGGTATTTCGCGGCAGATTTTCAACTTGAGGGTGGTAGCTAGCCAGGCAGGCATCAGAAAAAGCCCTACCACCATGCTATGGTTTTCTCACGATGTTTTCCTTCACCAAAAGCTCAAGCTCATTGTAGGTCGTTGGATTCGAACTTACGTCCCTTAACGCAAAGTCGTACACACTACCACTGAACGATCATCGCTTCATCACCGTTTCTTTCAAAAAATATATTGAAGTAAAAATAGCATATTGATTAAACACTGACTGATTAGACTCAGCAATATGTTGTCAAAAACGTTATTACGCCATATACTAAATGAGCCTTCCAATCGACCACGTCTTATTGCAAACCGAAATATTAGAACTGACTAATGAAGATTCCGTGCGTGTGCTGAGACATGCATGATGTATGCGTCCTCGCGCTACTTTGTGATTACGAAGGCGCTGGGCTTTCCCGCATGTACCTTGTACTCTCGCCTTCCAAAGAAGATATATGTACATACTTCATAAATTTAACTCATCGATAAGCCAAACAAATGATTATGCGTAGGTATATTCGGTATGTATGTATGTAATTCGAAATAATTTATCGTTGTCAAAGCAATATCTGCTATATTTTTTGGAGATTTCCGCATTTTAACAAGTATACAACCCAAATTTTCGCTTAAATAGACTGATAATGATAGAATAATAATATGACTTTAAGTTTTATGCATCACACGAAATATTGTCTAATATAAATTGGTATTTTGTTCAATTTATTTATAGCCGGTATTGATTTGACAACAATGAATATACTTAGGTATTTTGATGTAAGTAGTTTTTATGTTAATGTTTTTATGTTATTGGTGGGTTTAGACCATAAAAAACCTACAGTTTTGTATATTTACATTGAATACATAAGTAAAAATATTTCTTACACTTAAAACTTTAATTTCGATTTTTTCCAATTTCGTTTATAATTATCATCTTGGATATTTAGTTAATTAGTTAATAAAAAGTTATTAAGAGCATATAATATTAATGTATACAACGAAATTAACGAATTATATCTTCTGCTCTAGGCAAATCTTTGAACAGCTGTAGGTAATTTAACATTGTTGTGAAAATAAGTAATATTTAATTACTTTTGAAATGTATATGTATCATATTAGTATAACGTCAGTAAAATGGTACACTTTGCACAATATGTTAATTAATACTATCTTAGCCGGTGAACTTCGTATCACATATAATCGTGTTTCTTTAGCCTCGCTAAAACTAAAAAATGAATTTTTTGGACATTTTTTTTTTATTTTCTTTTTTACAAGCCTTGTCCTAACAATAAAGAACACATTAAAAATAGAAGTAGCCAATTTGGTGCAGGCGTCCGAACGTTTGCGCGTACATACATTTAGACGATTCATTTTTTATACAGTAGAACCTCGATAAGTTGAAAACTTCCAAATCTCGAAAAAATGTTTTGTTTCCTTCGCTTCAAACACTAAAACCTCTATTCTCTATAAGTCGAAAATTCTATAAGTGGAATTTTTGCCGTCTGCCTTGATGTTCGACTTATAGAGGTTCTATAGTGTATATATATTTGTATAGATTAGGTAATGTTGTGACCTAAGATGGTACACACGTTAAGCTACGTTAAAGCACAGGTTCACAAGTGGAACCGCTGGAACACACCTGTATATATTAGGCGATAGATGTTCAACCTTAAGGTAGTAACTATTCAGGTACGCATTTTAAAATGCTCATTGAAAATTCAGGTACAAGGATTTGACGACAAGTTATTCGTAGAACCAACCACTGAGGCGTCATTTCTTTAAAAATCTATATGAGAACTAGCTGATCTGGCAAACCTTGTTCTGCCTTTTTAAGTAGTCAATCACATTGACTACAGTATCATCTCTCACGTTATATTCACTTATCGAGATAAAAAGTATCCTATCTCTCAAGTTGGATAAAACTGCACCCAGTGTGTAAAATATAATGAAAATTGGTTCAGTAGTTTAGAAATTCATCATGGACAAACAATGAAACATGAAATTTTTATATAAAGACTAAACATTTCGTATCGCACCTGAATACTATCAATAAATAGTTGTAGATTTTTGTTACCCGAAATAAAGCAGTGACATAACGCGGCTCATCGTCCGAATGCTAATTATCGATGACTTTCACCGACTTATTAACACCCTAGTATGTTCCGTGGGTCGTTGAACTCGTAAGTAAAGAAAGAAGTTAAACCGCATCGTTGGACATTGCGCAATCGACACCGACGCTGTGGTAACGCTGAGGATTTATTGTGTTTACTTAATATTGAAATTTATTTAAAAATAATAAGTAACATTTAACTAACTATTATAACAAATGTAATTTACTAAGCTTGCTTAACTCGAAGAGTCAGAAAAAGATCTTTATTTCAATACAACCATTTCTTCTATCAATTTTATTTGAAGCAATAATGGCTTAGTTGGTAGTGCGTACGGATGCCGCTTTAGTGGACGTGAACTCGAATCCATGCAATAAGCCTGAGTTTTCGGTGAAGGGAAACATTGTAATGAAACCATATCATGATAGTAGGGCTGCCTCATGCCTGGTTAGCAATCACCTTCAAGTTGAAAAACTACAGCCAAATACATATAGGTGTGTTTGAACTTAAGAGTCAAGGTTTAGTGTATCGACCATCTCTAGCCGCATCGTCATTTAACATCAGATGAGATTGTGGCCATAATCCTAAACCCATAAACTAATAATAAACCACCATCACACCGTAGTTTTGTGTACAGGAGCGCTTTATTTTATTCTAACACGGTAAAGTAACTGCACATTTCCTAAAATAAAGCACAGTGCAAACCGAAAATAATAACACCGGGAGATAATGAATCAACTTAAATCTACCTAATATTATTTTGAAGAAATTAACATATTATTAATCGATATAAATAATATGATATATGTGTGTATGTAGGCAAATTTGCCGACATGAGTAAGCCGTAATGGAAAGAAAAATTACCGAAAGGATATGTTTTAACATCCAACGGTAAATCATAGCATATTATGAAAGATCTATTCGTTTATATACATATTCAAGTCATGTTTTCAGGTGAACGTAGAAATTTTGGCAAAGTATCATAACATCGGTTATTCTGTTTCGTGACTAGAAGCTTCGACGAGGAATTTACCTTGATGTCGCGCTGTTATTTCTTTTTTTTTAAGCAGTATACAATGAAATACAAAGACAGGTATCTAATTCAATATATTAATTATTTTCGTCGTTAACTTTTCTTGGTTACAAAGGTCAAGTGTACATAACGATGGTAGGATCTTTTTCAATACCCGCCTAACTAGCATTCACCCTTTTTCATCAACGTGGTGTAATTAAATATAGGCATAAGTAAATAAAAAAACGATTTTCATTTATTTTACAATAATTCTGTTTTATTTTCGATATCCCCTTATTTTGTTTATCCCATCACTATTAAAAATACTTCCTAATGCGCTTTAGGTCCATATCGGACTGTCGCTTTCCCTGGTATATTTCTCATTTCCTGTTTGGTGGTACCCTAGTGCTGGTGGGTCGATAAGACCTCCCACGCATTGGCGTAAATATCGTTTGGGACGCATTTTGACCCGCCAGCGCGCTGGATGAAGGTTTATGATTTTATTTACCGCAACCAAGGTGTTAAAACAAACAAAATGACTTATCAATAAAAAAAAAATATTTAAAATTAGAATATGTACGGCGGAAGATATTCTAGCCGAGCGTGTTGCGTGGTCCGAGCCGCGCTGCACTCTGGAAGCGGCGGTAGGAATGGATCTCTCGCTGCTGTGCATGCTGAAAGCCATGCTCAGCAGCAAGGAATCGTTGAACGCAATGGTCTCCTTTTGTGAGACTGTTATCTCCCAGATGGAAACCGCGGAAAGGGCCGCGAAGTTGACCCCAGCGGGCACCCTCTCCGACACAGACGTCCAGGTGGCAGGAGAGGTCGATACGCTCAAGCCCTTCCACCGCCCTAAACTAGACTGTGAACTATCAGGCCGGGCCGGTCGCTGGGGCGATGCGGTGATTGCATGCACGACCCCGCATCGCCCCAGGAAGACGACAGACGTCTGTTGGGTTTAAGTGGATATTCCCGGTGGCTAGCGTCGAGTGAGTCCCACATAACCTTTCCCATATAACGTTAATACATTTCCCCAAAAAAATAAGATGCATGTACAAACGACTCTAACTTAAAGAAAATTACATCGAATGATTCCATTACAGAGATAGACACAAACGAAGTAAATTTTTAAAGCAAATCTATCGATTTAAATCTTTGTAATTTGTATAAAGCTACGCTACCAGTCAACGTGTACCGCTTGATGTGTCGCAAGTTTAGATGTGACTGAACTCGACGATGCATCGAGTGATGCAACATTACGTCGGTAGAGTTTGAAAAGTTATAATGGAAAATGACGAACTTATCCTGTATTAAAATTAAAACTATTTAATAACTTAATATTATGAATAGCATACATTTAAAGATATGAATTTCGAAGATTTTTTGATATTTTTGCCAATATCCAATACCGGATTGTAATAACAAAGAATAAGTTCCGCATTAATATGTATAAGTATTACTCTAAAGATTCATTTATTTGCAAAGCTTTTTTCATATCAAAAAGAAAAATTAACTGATGAATCATCTAAAGAGCTGAATGTAAAACGAAGAATTTGAAATGTAATGCGGTAGATCGCTTATCAAATTTCTCACAAAAGTAGGTTACTACAATTGTATGTGATTAATGACTGGTTTTCATATCTAACGATCATGATAACTTAAACATATTTCCTTCCATACCTTTTCTGCTAACTAAATTCATTTAATAATACTTCACCTAAAGAATTCATTGCAATTTGAAGAACAGCCAACACGTTGCGTTTATTGCCGGAGAACAATTATTAAATTTCTTACATAAGTAAGCCATCAGAAATTTTATGTTAATTAATGACCCTCTTTTCATATTTAACTTGCAGCAATTTCCTTAAGTTTTCCTTTCAACATGATTATCTGTTAAATATTAACAGTATACAGGAATTATTTTAAAAGCCATTATAAAGTCTAGATTCAAAAATATTATCTAAATTGTAGATGACATTCCGTTAAGAGAAAACTATGACTTTTAAAATGTTCGACAGCCACAAAAATGACGCACTTTGTAGAAGATTTACAGTAAAATAAAGACATATTTAAAAGTTAATTTAATTTAAAAGAACCTTGAAAGAAAACAATCCTCGTCTGTAATAACAAAAAAGTATGAAATAAGAGACAGATCTCATAATCATTTGATCCTTGTGTAAAAAAAGAAAAACTATTTAAAAAAAACTTGCAGATGGACACAAGAAAATATATACATATATGCATCTAGTTTAGAAGCTCGTAAAATAGCACTAAAGTTAGGTTACAACCCACTTCGGTGCGATTGGCAACGAATAGTAAAATTTGAGATTGTCGAATAAAAAGTTAAGGGTAAAATCTGCAACAATGTGTTCGTCCGTCTCAATGTTACCCGAATAAAACTGTATAAACCAGGAGCATAGATTTTAAGAAGAGTGTGTGGTCTTTTTCGAGCCCATAACGGACTAAAACTCGCGTATTTTCTCTGAATGTCCGCTTAATCCATTTTAATTTAGAGACACATGTCTGGTTTGTTTTTATTTCGTTCGTCAGCGTGGGCGTCACACTCCAACGATGTTGGGATAACGATTTTAAGCGGGTGCAGAGAGATTGAAGTTTTCATATCTGTTGTTTAATATTTTTCTTATTCATTCATACTCCTAAATTTTTCTTAGTCTCCTAACAGACGTCTATTGTAAAGGGCATTTATCATGTATATGCTAACACGAAGATTGTCCTTTTTGTTTGGTTGTAGATGTATAAATGTTGTAGATGAGGAGATTATATTGCTTCTCAATTTATATTTGTGTTATATTACTAGTTGTGCCTGCGACTTTGTTCACGTGGAGCTGAAATTATTTAATCTCGTGGCGTTATTCAAGTTAGAATAACCTTTGATAGTTAACCGATTTTAATGACACAAAGACTAATATCTTATCAAAACATTGTACTGTATCAGTTATGCGTACACAAACAACCAGTCAAACAGAGATATTCCTAAAAATTATGTAAATATATTTTATTACTCGTTCTTAGTTACTTGCATTTTTTTTCACAGGTTTAGCGTGTCTACCAACTTGGGCCGTATCGTCACTTAAGATCAGGTGAGATTATGGCCATAAGGCTAAATCTTAGCTATAAAAAAAAAACTAAAAAGTACAGACACGTTACATACCTATGGATGTCTCAATTGGAGTAAAGTTTTGTTTTTCAGATAATGTTTTATTTTCGGAACCTAAATAGGTCTTTTTAGTAGGGCTACGAGCAAAGTTCAGTCACCCAGATTTGTGTCTAACTAGATTTTACATCCGGCTTCACTCGTGTTAATATAGTGTTGTTAAACAAATTGGACAACGCAATAAAAAGTTTCATACAAAGTTTAGCTCTTTCTTTAACCATTTTCTATAAGGTTTTCTCTAGAAAAAGTAGCCTAGGGTAGGATAGGATAGGATAGGGCCCCATCTATCTCTGTACCTAAATTCATTACAATCGATTCAGCGGTTTAGGCGTGAAAGCGTAACAAACAAACAAACTCACTTTCGCATTTATAATATTAGTATAGATTGTTGAATTTGGTCTTAGGTAAAACTTTTGGTCGATGCATATTTTTGGAAACACAGATCGAAGAATATCAAGTCAGTATCAAGAACAAACCAAGTGAAAGTCAACTTCGATGCATCCGTTGGACATAAATATGAGTCAGACAACCCACATTTATAACAAGAAAATACACTTATAAACATGTAATATATATTATCAAAATCTTTCAGTTGTACAATCTATTCGTGAAATTCGTATGACTGAAATTAGTGTTGAAATGTCTTTAAATATAAATAAAAGGATTGTTTAAATAGTTTACAGGTTTAGCATTGGCCTTAATTTCACCAGATGTTAAGTGACGATTAGGCCAAAGAAGGGGGACGCGCTAAATCTAATGGAGGAATGGACATTCAAGTGTAATTGCCGGAACTTAACCATAGATATTTTGCGACCGATTTTCAACTAGAGCGTAGGAGCTAGCCATGCGGGAATTATAAAATAACTTTCCACCATGTTATGGTTTCATCTCGAGGTTTTCTTTCACCGAAAGGTTAGACTCACTGCAGGGATTCGAACTCATTTCCATCGGCAAGGTATTCGTACACACTACATATTGTTGTAAATGAGTAGGTAGGTAGTGTTAGGAAATTGTAGCTGTTACTGAAAGTATTGAAACGAAATATTAAATAAAAACATCCAAAATGTAACCCTAACTGTAACCCTTACAGATGTTTAGAATAATTTTGGACAAGGCCAGAGGTTACTCAAAAATACTAAAAACCGTGAGTAACGTCTTTACTGCTACGTGACTCCCAAATTTTTACCCTTATCTTTACTAATATTATAAATCCGAAAGTGAGTTTGTTTGTTTGTTACGCTTTCATGCCTAAACCGATCATAGATTATGATGAATTTTGGTATACAGATAGGAACCTGGAGACGGTTATAGGCTACTTTTTCTTGCAAAAACCTTATTACGGGTAAAGTTACGTTATCCGATTTGTTTGAGAAAATCAATATTAAAGCGAGCAAAACTGCACGTAAAATCTAGTCTTAAAATAATATGAAAGTATTGATTGTTTTGTATAACCTTTTATTAAAACGTGAATTCCTATAACAAATATTCAGGGCAGTATATTGTACAAAAGATTAAGATCCTTAACAACGAAAGTTCATATAATTTATGACATATTCAACTGACAGTCATACTTTCATTTGTATTGTATAATAGATTCGAATTAACTGATAATAGATGTCGCTGTACTCGATCGAAAATCATGGTTTGAATCTGTTACAATTATAGATAACATCGTCTGTAAATAAAATCAATTGTTAGAAATATATCTTGATTAATATTATAAAACACAAAAATATGTTTGTTTTTGCTTAAACTGGTTTACCTTATGGACAAGCACTCGGATTTTCGTATTTAATAGAACTTGATTAAGTCTTTAGGATATTCAAGATGGCGTTACCACCAATACAAGCAAAGCTATATTGAAAAAAGTAACAAAAACGGCCAAAATTATTTAATAATTTTTCCTCTACGCTCTATATAAGTAAGCAAATGCAACTTCATAACTTTCTATCCTATATTACACAGCAAATTTTTTTTTATGTTTAGCATTGTGTTGCCTCGTGATATCAATAAAATATTAATAAGTATTGTATATTTGGAAAAAATTGCATGGCTAATTTAAAGATTGTATGATTTTATCAACAAAATGGTCTAAAGGTTTTAAAGTTCATACAGAACTTACATCGAATTTCATATATATCGGTTATAAGCAATTAAATTCATTTACAGGAAGTAATAGTTTAATTTGGACATCTGTAGCTAAAGTTTAATAAAAACAGTTAAATTTGAAATTGTTTTTTGAAGACAATCAATAGGTAGCTCATTCATTACGATACCATAAAATTTTAAATATTTATATAAGACATGGTTAAGGTTTCGGGTATAATATTTTATTGCAAATATCCGATAGTTTTGGGTACAATTACGAATATAATAAAACTGTTGATTTATTACTCACATATAGATTGCTAAAATGGATTCTAATCTCTGTAAGAGTCAATAAAGTGAACAAATATTCGTGTTGGCTTAGAACTACCGAGTTATAAGAATAACGAACCACTGCAATTGCATCATCGCAAAGGTATTGATGCTCGAATCACATAATTTGTTAAAGCATGAACAACCGCCTCCAAGTGAAATTGTGAAAGCGCCGACATCAATGACCTCAGTCGGCATCTTTGAGTGTTTGTTACGAACTGCTTTCCCGATTCGATAGTATGGAAATAATGTATGTGTGCATTCTATTAATTAATACTTTGACAAAAGAGAAATCGAGAAATAGTTTGGAAAATTCAAAAATGCACGCCTCATAACCGAAATATAATTTAAGCATTCATGTTAAATAGTAAGAAATCCGATGAAATTCTAGAACTATTAAAAGAAATGGTCGCTATACATTAAATTTTTTGGGCGTGTTCGTTACACATCCATACACACAGACATCCGGACGTCCACAATATTTTTTCAATAATATTTTTTGTATATCATTACACAATAAAAATTCATTTAGTGTGATAGAGTATTTCTCTGGATAATAAAACATTTGCATTGCCGTAAGAACACAAAATATTTATAATAATGATCATTGATGTTTCGAAAATTTCTCAACTTTGGAATTTTGCGAGTAATGCGTAACCTCAAACGCTTCCCGTTATGAAGCGTGCAATATGTTCATATTTAAAAACCACTAATGGATGTCATCCCGTTTACTGGTTATGGAGAATAGTTTTTCGATTGGATATATGTTGTTTTAGCTGTAAACGCTTATACAGCTTGCTTGCAACGAGCACAAGGGAGACATGAAGTGTGCGATCATCGGTTCTGGCTGTTGTCGGGGATATCTGGATTATAGACACTACAGTATGTATATGTATGTAGGCACTCTATAAAGGAAAGGAACAAGGTCATGCCTGAATTTAAAATGGTCATTTAATTGTAACATTTTTTGCAACGATGATAACTCAGTGGTATTATGTACGACTTGCGTCAAGGGACGTGAGTTCTAATCCAGCTACAATGAGCTTGAGCTTCTGGTGAAGGTAAACATCGTGAGGAAACCATAGCATGGTGGTAGGGTTTTTTCTAATGCCCACCGGGCTAGCAACTACCCTTAAGTTGAAAATCTGCCGCCAAATATCAATAAGTGTGTTTCGGCAGCTGCACTTGAGAGCCAGTTAGTTAAGTATAAAAAAGAAATTATATTTGTTATAGCTACAAGTACATAATACTTGGATGTTACGTGATGACGTTAAGTAAAGAAAAAGAAGCTTGGTCTCAAAGGTGACTGACTGTTAAAGGGGACCTATCGATTAATATTCATAGATGTGACGTCATCTTCCATTTCAAGAGGGTACTAGCTAAGCGAACAAGGTATATAAAATAAAATATATTAAGAATTTAAAAAACCGCTTCAATATTAACACGAATAGCCTTATAATACCAATACCGAAGCAAATATGTAATTTTTGTAATTAAATTACTAACTCAAGTTTATATGGTAACGAAGCAAAATTATTTTTTCTTTATTTTCTTAAATTTATCGAAACAACGGATTAAGACTTATATAGATATTCAATAAATTATTGCTGCAGTAAAAAATCTAAAACTTTCTTTTTACATAGTAATTACTGTTGTTTTTTAATATTTTTTCCCTGTAGAAACTACTGCCATTGTCATTACTTTGTTCCAATAAAAGTTTGTAATAAACTTCTTATCTTTTTTTCCTTTTTATTTGTCAGCCTTAGGGGCTCTGACAGCTTCACCGAACTTTTTGGGGCTTCTTACCTACAAATATAGAACTATATAGAATGTTTTTGTGATAATTTAAATTTCATGTTCCTAGCTATAAGTTTATAAATTCGCCTCACTGTGCATAATTATCGAAATATACCACGCAATATGCTACCAATACTTCTCTATATAGTGTCATATATATCAGTAGCCCGATTTAGTAAGGAACAAGCCGGGCATTGGCTCTAGGCGCAAAAATTGCCTCATAGTTATAAATTTCAGAAAACAACATCGTTTCCTTGACATTAGAGATATGGAGCAACTTGATGTGCGTTGGTTTCCTCTATGATATTTTTTTTATTTATTTAATGTACATATTATACGTACTTTTGTCATTATGAATAAAGAATGTGTGATTTTTTATTGCTTTGCTAGGAGGAAATATTAGGAGCACAGGATTTTTTTTTTCAGCTTTTAATTTCGAGGGTAGTGTCACATAAGTATTGGTATCATAGTATTTGTAAAATAATTATAAGGTACTGATTTTTTTATAATTTCTAATTTACAAATAGAATACTAACTTATTTCACAATGAAACACTTTTCTATAATTCATGAGATTTCAAACATCTAATTTTATTACACCACTTATATGCCTTAGGCAGTAACCTCTTGAATGATTCCATCGTTTTTCCAGAAGTAGTTCTGTTATAGACAATCTATGTTCAGGCCGATGGTTATTTTCAATTCGAGTTTGTTGGTATGCGACATAGGCGTGTTTCTAACACCGGATACATTTCACGTGCTAATTAGTAATGACAAATGACGTATTACAGAGACAGCGAGGTACGACGTAAGTGCAGTAGGCGGACACTTTCACCGGTGGACTGAGCGACATACCGGCTCGCTGTGAAACCGTAACTTAGAGAGTGATTTTGACGTGTGTACATTACTCGCTTCGTGCGAGGTATTCATCACGTGTATATACCAGCTATGTCCGCGACTTCGTTCGAGTGGAACAATAATTTTATTTAATCATTTTTGTTCAATACAGCTTTCTGCTATTGGTGGTAGCGTGATGGTAAATAGTCTAAAGTCTTTCTCGATGATTTCTCTATCAAATATAAATAAAATATTGATACGCGTACAAGTAGAAAGATATATACAAAAAATTGTTTTTATTAGGTTTAGTGTCTGTTTTATTATATTCATAAATAAATAAAAGATATGTGAGAAATCTCTGTACTGTAAAAATTTGGAATCAATTAGGCGATTTCCTACTCTCGCTCTTCGTAAAGCCACCCACTACAAGAAATCAATTTCGGTAACTATGTAAATTTTATTCAGCTTAAATATGTATATAAAACCTCTATGATATTTACAATCTCAATAACCATAATAATACTATGTCCACAGAGATGAAAAATAAGTCCTTAAACTTTAAGAAACATGATTCAAGTTCAACCGAACGAAGTCGCGGGCACAGCTAGTAATATTAATATAGACATGGATTACTAGACGTCACACGACCGCTACGCTGGGTATACAAAAGTATATCATAAAAGTTATACAAAGGGATAATGGAATCTCAAAACTGAGTATTCTAACATCAACTACGAATGTTTTCGCTTAAATTGTCATAGTCCTATCCCGCTAAATTGAGTAGCTTGGACGTCATTGAACGTCATAAAACTGTATCTTTATAGATTTGTCTGAAGTGTTCTTGTGGCTACGTCTTATCTCCCTTGATTGTTGTCAAAATTTCCATCCCTTTTAGATCTTGTTTTATGTAGTACTAGCTTTTACCCGCAGCTTCGCTCACTTTAATATTGATTTCGTCAAATCGGATGACGCATTTAGAAGTTGAATATAAAGTTTATTCCTTTCTTTATCTCACTTCCAATAAAGTTTTCACGAGAAAAAGTAGCCTATCACTGTCTCCAACGTCCCATCTATCTCAATACCAAAGTACATCATAATTGATTTTTGCCATTTATTTATTGCCGAAAAATAAACAAATGGCATAATTTTTACGTTTTTTTTTTTATAAAAAAAGCTTCTACTCATTAGAAATCTAGTCAACATGTAAGATTTCGTATATCTTTATCAAAATTAATGAATTTCAATATAAAACTTATGGTTTCTGCTATTACCTCACAATATATAAATAGAATAATATTTATATTTTATTTGTTTTTTTTTTTTTTATATAAAAGGCGTTTTCATTGAGAATCCAATCAAAATTTAAAAGGTATCATCTACCAACAGTCTATTTCAGTAACACCACAGCTTTTAGATCAATCACTATTATATTTGCTTATGTCATCTGTTACGAAAATCAATCAAACATTTAGTTTTTAATGTTTGATTACGATAATGTGAGATACATTCGCAAGGACACACTTGTTTTAAGCTAAATCAATTTGTGCACAATACATGTTATGTATAAATAACTATACATTGAAGATTTCAGACTGCTAACGACCCGCAACGCATACTAAAAGCTATTCCATTAAACAATTTTAAATACGTTAGCACACTCGGGGTACGGTATATCGTCATATGAAGTGTAATATTTATTACTTCATAATTGCCCCTTGAAAAATATATTCAAATAATTACGGTCGAAGTAATGATAGCTCTGTAGGAGCGTATACCGTATACAGCGTCGATCATCATCACTGCGATTTTTGTAGCCTGAGTTTTTGATGAAGAAAGGAAAAGATAGCATTTTGTCGTAATGGTAGAGCTTTAATTCCTAAATTTTTATATGTATTTCTCAAAAACCAAGCGATAGCAGGTTGCAAATAATCGTCAATCAATTGGCAAATTTAGTACATCAAGGCTGATACATAATATGAATTTGTATGAAGCAATGCATGAAGTAAATATTTCTCGATTTTTGCTATCGCTTTGCCGTTGCGAATTATGTAATACGGGGGGCCGGCTATCTAGTAGCTAACATTCTGAAGTCCGAAATGATTCGCCAAGCACCTAAAGCGGTGTTCCAGCAACTGCTCTTGAGTACTAAATCCTGATCTAAGCTTAGCGTAAAATATAGTAAAAATGGTCTCAAATACTAAACTTATAAAAAAATATGTATGGAGGTGTCAAAAGTGGCTCCAAATGATTCGTGTAATATTACTCACGGTGCTGATCGCCAGTTCTGTTAGCTTGAACTTTGCTTGACATACTACCGCGTGTCTAGACTACGAGTATGAAGTTTTTAGAAAGGACATTATTATGGAATTATTATTATAACCTATGATGTGATAGCAATCATAGCGTAGAATTATAGACGCCAAGACTTTTTTTATGTTAGCTAGGCAAAGTGATTGCACTGTACCTGATGTTAAGTATAGGTCAGTCCGAAAACAGCAGCGACCATCGAGAAAACGACAATCCTTCTCCAGTCGCTACTGTCATGCTAGACTGCGTGAAAAAAATTATATTTAGAAAATATATGTGTATGTTTATTATCGAATTTATATAAAGTAGGCCGAAACATTGAATCACTTATGTGAGAAAAAGTAACCATAAAAGAAATTACACATACCTTGTGAATGTACATTTCACTTTTCTATATAAAGTTTAAATCTCTCCTTTAAAAAAATATATTCTTCTCATAAAATTTTAAATTAAATCACTTTTTTTTGGACCCGTTTACGCGTTGCCTCCGTAAAGAATAAGGAAAAACATATAAAGTCCAAAAGAATACCACGATAAAAGAGGGTGTTAATAAGGAATTAAAGTTTGTTTAATTATTTATTGAATGAAATAATTTCTCAAATTGGGGATATGAAAATTCATATTGATGTTTTCGTAAGACTATCTTCGGCGTTCGTGAAGATTCATCTCTCAGAGTGGTACAATAAATGATTTGAATTAGTCAAAAGTAAGCAAACCCAAACGCGGAAATTGTGCTTATATAATATGTAGTTTTTATGAAATAAACAAATTACATTCTAGAACCACCGAACAAGACGCCATTCAAGTATTACTTGTTGCTTAGCTTGCTTTTGATGACTTGTACGACTGGAGTCTAGAAGATGATTACATCAGCAATATTTATTTATTTATTTTTCCGATTTTTCACAACATTTAATATATTAGAATACGGTAACCCACCTTACTCGTCTATGCTTCATAGCGAGAATAATGTTCAGGGATTCGCTTAAATATTTCTAATGCTTACTCGCTCTAATGTGGAGTTTTATGGTAAATTTAAAACGATATATATCAATGTTTACGTAAGTATAGGAGAGGAGAGTGGGTTAACAGCATTGCTTACCTTTGCTGACAAACTAGAGGGGACATTGAAATTACTAAAATTCTGCTTATATAATACTTAAATGGCCCCGATTAAATGATTATTCGTAGTCCAGATACAAACATGTTTGATCTGACGTCGAAACCTACTGGGGTTATTATATGAACAATATTACACAACGACTTACCAGTATTAAATGAATTGAAAGTGTTTCATATATTTCACACCAAAAACCAAGTCGTGTTTAGTCACATTCAAAAGGCATCGTTAGTTGTTTCTCGATCAAGTAATAAGTGAGACATAAAGCTTGTATGTTGGTACGAATTAATAACCTGATCCAATTCATATGCGCTTTCCCATGGCTTAAATTGGATAAAGTTTTTTTGATTTGAATTGTAAAAAATATTTTACTATTAAAGGGAAAAGGATTATCCCGACAGGTTAATTTAAAAGGCAGGTTCTCTCGACTAAAAACCTGTGTAGCTGAGATTGTTAGGCTCAAACACTAAACTTATAGTTTAGTGAAGGTAATAAAACATTCCATCGAGAACTTCGCTTAATATTTTCCAACATTTCTACATAACGTATTTATTGTTGTTCTTGTTAAATATGTGTTGTTCTAAAAATATCATATATTATATGTATTTGTTACTGTTGTTTACCGTACATTTATCTAGATAAACAATACTTTTACAAGCTATGAAAGTATGGTTACTACCAGTATATAGTTATATAAAAGTATCTAACATAAATACTTGGAAATGTATTAAAAATACTTTCTTAAGATAGATTTTGAGTGTACACATTGTTTGAATGCATAACACTATGCTAATATCCAATTTTGCTGCAATCGAGAACCTCAGATGCACACCCCATGCCTAGCAAAAGATATGAGGTATATATACACCCATTAAACATTTGAAGAGTAGTCAACATAATAGGGTATAGTAAATTTCTAAATTCCTTTAACAACTAATCAATTATAAGTGGAATTTTTGTATATATTCGTTTCTTTTAGTACGTACGTACGCGTGGAAAATTGCCCATAGCGCAATATTTGCCATATTTAATTAATGTTACTGTCGATTACATAAAACCGGCATCTCACTTCAGAAGATATCATAGCAAAATTAAATTATTTTTAAAGAATTTTGCAGAGAGTATTTCTAAATTAATATCTACATAAATACAGTAGAACCTCGTTAAATAGAACCTAGATAAGATGCAAACCTCCAAATGTCGAACAAATATTTGTTCCTTTCCCTTCAAACACCAAAACCTCCTTTCTATATAAGTCGAAAACTCTATAACTCGAGTTTTTTGACGTCTCTCTTGATGTTCGACTTATAGAGGTTCTACTGTATATAGGAAACTTTTACTTCCAAGATTTGCAGGAACTAGCTTTTAGGCTATGCTAATAAAAAAGGAAATGACCGTATTGTTACATACGAATATAAAATAAAAGAAATTAAAACTAAATTATGTTCTATATACTGCTCTTTATGTTTTGATTTCCATCTGTGACTAGAAAATGTGCTCTGAGCCAGTTAATAAGCTAGAGGGGGGCGCCTTCGAGCACTGATTATTCCCTCGACGCTCGGACGGTTTATAAATGGATAGCATTTAAATGCAATATGTATGAAGTGATTTTTATATAGAAAGCTTATTACTAAGCAGTATTATGCAAGCATACACTTTATACATATCTACGAATATCATAGAAATAACTATATATAATGCTTTTGTAACGGAAATAATAAATGCAAGTAGGATAAGGTCCAAACTATTAGGCGGTCGTAGAAACCCATAAATCTTAAAATATCTATATTTTTTCAAACCTATCTTGACTCGGTCAAGCAAGAATAAATTCGCATTTTAGAACATAATTCCCTATTGTTTCTGAGAACTTCCAAAGCGGTGGCTGACGTGTATTTCATACTGACAACCTTTTTATAAATGTAGAAAAATTTACAAGTAAAAGAATTTTAGGAAATGAAACAAAAGGGAACGAAAATTTTTATAACGCTGTAAAAATTCTTTTGGGATTTTAACATGTCTAGAATGTTTGACTACGCGTCAATCATTTGTCTTACATGCTTTATTTCTAAAAATGTGACGGTTTACGATCTGGATAATTATCTAAATGATAATAATTCTGTTGCTAACAATTTACAGGGTACTAGTACTCGAAAATTGTGTCTGAGTATTACAACTAATCGCGAACCCAATCGTTAACGGATTCGTATTTTTGTCGTACCGTGGAGCTCTGGGATCTTCTTACGTTTTGGGATCGGCTTGGAAAGAGGCGTGAAAGGTATCTAAGCAGATAAAAATGACAGTGGTGACTGGTAGTGACTTATCGTTCATAGGCTGTCGCCGCTGATTTGGATTGTACTGTACTTAGCACAAGGTGCAGCGCAGTCGCAATGCTACACTACATAACAGATTACCATAAAATCAGGCAGTACACACACTATCGTACCACAGTTGAATGTATTACGTTCCGGAATCAGTCGGTGCATATTCAGTAGTTGAACGAGATCATACGGATCAAAGGCCAACAATATAGTGATGTACCCGTCACAGAGACGCTTTTTTATTTTGTTATGTGTTAAGATCCGCCAGTGTTTAGATGAACCTATTTAGCTACTAAAAAGCTTGTAAGCCAGCATGACATAGTGATTAGTTAGAGTAGAGCATGAATTAGTTTTGAATTGTTCTTTTTACCAGGTAAATTCCGATCACTTTATCAGGTTGCTTTAAAAGTTTATATTTGTTCAATGCATTTTTTGGCGAGTTATGACTTTCTCAGTATGTAAGAGTACATACATCATATTCAGAACTGGTAGTGTCTGTATTGAAGACAATAGCAGAAAGTTATTGGAGGACAGAAGTAATGGCAGTATGGATAATTTTTATCCGCACGTAAAATATGTAAATGAAATCATTGTCACAGAACAAAAAGTGATTATGTCGATGTCTTAGGAAGTCGATGCGTGCACAATTCATTCTATTATTCAATGGTTGTTTACAAATACTTAGATGTTTGTAGACATAATATCTCTACGATCTCACCGCTTGCGAGCGACGTGACTGGGTTTCCTGATAAACATTGCTCGGCTGTTTGCTCTGGACAGTCCCTTGCGTTTTATGTTATGAACTTCCTCATTAAATCATTTGATTTATGATGAATTGATAAGATCTAAGATATAATATACAATTCAATAGTTATTACAAATTGAACCTCTTCCAATTATAAGAGTCGTAAAATATTATAAGTCTGATTTTGCAGATTTCCATGGACAATAATTTCCACGGAATAGCAAAGATGAAAAAGAAACTGTATGATAATGATGGGAAATCCATAATTTGAATAAATAACTATTTCATTGGCCTGTAAATCATAGTTAGAGGCTAATCAAGATACAGTTGGCGTATTAAGTAGTTTCATTTATTTATACTTTTGACCAGATATCGATGTTTTTGTGCTCGTCCATGAATATGTATTTAAAAGCGTTTAATTTGGTAAATCCAAATTAGTTCAATAAATGTACTGCAATATTATAAACGCAGAAATTTTAATATTTTACTTATTTCCACGATAAGCTTACGTGTTACTTACGATAAACGCATTAGAAAATATGATACTGAAGAAGGTATTGTAAAGCATGAGAAAGGACAATGCAAAAGAGTTCCTATAGAGTTGGAGTAGGTCCAAAAACGTATTTAAGATAATTTTTATTCTCTAATACCAATCAATGTTTATCGAATAAGAAATTTTTTCCGCTCACACAATCTATCATGCTCAGAGTCTACAAAAAATATTTTTTAATCAGTATTAAATGGCTGTTTACTCGTCGACTGTTGCTTTGTCATTACGCCGTTGTTATGTTCCTTATTTACTTAAACGATAACGTCATAAAATTATATTTAGAACACGGATCTAAGCGGTAATTCTAAACGGTAATTAAGGTGTTAGTGAATCGTAGATAAAAGTAGACATTCATCAAATGCTCGAGTGATCGGTTAATTTAAAACATTAAAATAACAAATATTTGTATTGAATTTTCCCAATAATGGCAATAACAAATTGAAATTTAATTAAATGTTAATTAAAATCATTACTATTAGTCTCGTTTGAAATCTAAGAAAGAAAACATACATACAAACAAATCAGAAACATTATAAAACAACAAAGTTGAAGAGTGTTGCATGGGGTCAAAAATGTTCCTGTCTCAGCATGAGGCTGCAGACCTGTCGAGCATTACCGGTACATTAAGTAAAATTTATTTATCATTATTTACGATTTATTTATTAAACTAAATACAGGGCGTATTGCTTAAGCCCAGTACAAAATATTTACATCATTTATATATAACTAAATAATGGTTGGAGCGATTTTAATCATTACTAATTGATTAGACTTGTATCCACTCACAAAAGCCAAAAAAAGTTTTAGCGTACCCCTTTGTTAAGGTAATAAAATCTTATATTAAGTTTAACTCAATGTTAACACGTTATTCATTATCTTTTTGGCGGTACGTAGTTCGCCGGGTCAACAAGTATTGCATAAAGAATATATATTTTTTTTGCGATCGAAGGAGCTAATAAGGAAATTTTTGTGTTTGTTGATAACATTTACCATATCAATTTTATAACCATGCGGCTACCACGGCGTCGTGAAAAATACCCGACTGGCCTACCCCTAGAGCGTGTTCAACTATCACACATCTAATTTCTCTACTTTCGCAGTACCAACGTATACCAACCTACTTATGTATACTATAGCGGAATGAGAGGCCCAGTTTCGAAATTACTACAATTTGCACGCTATCCTACGTTGCACAATTCATACCTATCACTATTAATTCACGTTGTTTCCTTTTATATCAACGATTACATTAATTAGAGAATAATCTATTATTAATTATTCGATTTCACTCGCTTTGTGATTCACAGTTAATTATAGTTAGCTGGCCGGGTGCGGTTGTTTCACACATTATAAAAACAAACACCGAATAGAACGGCCGTTGGTAAAATACGTTCGCACTTATGGGCAGGGAGGGGGTGTCGCTTATTTATTAAAATTATGACATGGGAGGCCGGGAGGGTCTAATAGAACGTGACGTTCGCAGCTCATAAAACAATTTTGTAAATTTTACACATGTTATTTCAGATGTTTATTAATTTATTAAAATGTTATTATCGTATGGAATATATATTTAAAAATATTGAAATTTGTATACTCCTATTAATTGCTATATATCATGTCTATCATTTGTGTCGTGTGTCTGTGTGTGTGCCAATGTGATTTCAAATATATTTTTTTGTATTTGATATAATAACCGATGGGGAAGGCTTAAAACTATTTAACATCACACTACCACAAATAGGAGCAAAGCTTTATAAAAAAGTTATATTAACAGGCAGAAATTGTTAAATAGTTTTTAATTCCACGCGAACGAAGTCGCGGGCACAACTTCTGATATATTTTATTAGTGACCGCAAGTCTAATTAGGTTCTAGCTGCACGATTTTCTATGGTTATTGCAGACTGTATCTAGGATCCAGACATCCCGTTAGCGGTCGACGCAAAATTTGCACTGAAGCGGTTATCATCCACACTTCATTTACTGACTTCTCATTGATTCATAAATTGGAATAAGCACAGTACATTTACTTAGATTTCCAATATAGCAGTTTACAATGAGGGGATACAAGTCTCTAAATTCTGTTTCTTGATTGTAGTGAAAACTTCCTTAGGCTAATTTTGCGTTATTTTGTTCACGGTGAATGAAATTGAACCGACACATACAGGTCGGTGAAGCATTGAATTGTATGTGCTCAACTCCTTTAGCGAAATTACTTTAATTCCCTAGGTTTTTATGTATCTATTGGTACTGCTTGAGGACAAACTAATATTTATTTTCTTTGGATAAAAAACATTTTACTATATTACCCAAAACTATTTTTTTTAATCATAGCCCAGTAAAGTGTCTACTCTGTATGTACCTAAAGGTAAAGATATGTAGATGTTTGCAATTTGTCATAATATAAAAAAAAATCTAAAAGTGCACGCCTCATAATCTCATTTTTCTTTTAATAACAATTAACCACATCGATAGAGAACGTGAAAAGTAATAGGGTTCTATTCTTAAATATTCTGAAGCGTAAGAAAAAAAAGTGTCGATTAATATAGTATTCCGGTCGTTATCGTGATAACATACAGGATCCATATTACATGGATGTCCAGAACAGAACTTCTTAAACAGTTTTTTTTAACTAGTTTAAATAAGAAAAATGGCATCAAAAATATCATAAATGTTAAAAATAGTGTTTTGTCTCGATATGCCTGTGTATATATTATTTTACAAGTGCAATAGTGATAAATAGAGACATTTTAAGTACGAAAAATCAGTTTTTTGAGTGAAGTGACAGTAGTACCCACGTGAAAAACGTCAGAAACTGAATGACAGTCACTATCACTGGTTATCATCCATCCATCACTCCAACCTTTTCTTATATCAACCGAAACAAATAAACAATATTTGAAAGATTTTAGGTGAACACAAATCATGAAACTCGCGTAATCGTCACCAAACGCTTTCCATGAGCTATAGGTATAACGTGTATATAGATAGATATACCTCCGTGCGTTATGAGTATACACTTTTGTTTATAATTTTTGTTTTTACTTATGTCGGCAGTCCTCATGACTGCTTTGATTTTTTTTTGTTATAAATGCTTAATATACATGTTTTAATGGACATTTAATTAAAAGGCTGTCGTTATGACCTTACAAACAGACATTTTAATTTTATTGTTTGTATAGATTATAAATGTTTGCCAAGTTAATTAATTGATTTCCTAATCCGTTTGGGTTGTTGCGGGTCTTAATTTTTTTTCAACTTGATAATAGAAATCCTTAATCATTTCTATGTATCTTCTTTCCCAAAATGGGGTGCAAATGCTTCCTTTTACCCTTTGCCGTTTCTCAACCATTTAGTGATTTTAGCGAGACAGTATTTATTCTACGTTGTCTCTTTAAAATGTATATAACCACACTTATTTGTTATTCCTATCTATGGTAATGATAATCGTTTTAAAATCTTTTTACAATACCGCTTAGCCTAATATTCAATTTAGCGTTTGTGTTTAACGAAATAGATTCAAGTTAATGTACTTTGTGTGATAATAAATTAACAATGTTCTACATGACACGTAATCAGGTATTAACTAAGCGGACCTACGGAAAAGGTAATAGGTGTCGTGACTCTCTACCTCAAGTATAATTATTATTATATAAAATATATTACCTAATATAATTAGTGTAATCTGTATTTAACATTATAAAGCGGAATAATTTGTTTGTTTATTTGAACGCGCTAATGTTAGGAACTACTAGTGGGATTTCAAAAAAATACTATTGTATTTGATAGTGCAATAATTTAGGAAAGCTTTAGGCTATTTACTATCACGCTACCACCAATAGGAGCAAAGCTATATTGAAAAAGTTACATACACGGATAAAGATTTTTTGTTAATAATTTTTAATTTTACGCGAACGAAGTCTCTGGCGCAGCTGGTCTATACATATATAAACAGAAAACCATTAAATGACTGATTCTTCACGATATCTTCGAAACTACTAGACCTCTAGACTTGAAATATGTCACGAATATGTCTATTAGACATACCTACTAAGGAGGATTTTTATGAGCTTGCGCAATAGACGGGAAAAACACGAAGTCCGGGCATCCGGCTAGTTCATTACGGAATTACTGTAAACGAAAACAAATGAATGATAAAATACTATTGAATATGTGTTATTGATACTATGTTTACCATGTATACCTGATGCTATATGGTGATGTGACCCAAGATGGTAGACACTTTAAGCCTAGTGTAGAGACTGGCTTTCAGGTGCAATTTCCAGAACACACTTATAGGTATTTGACGGCAGATTTACAACTTGAGGGTGTTAGATAGCCAGACGGGCTTTAGGCCCCAACAATATGCCATGTTGTCATCACGATGTTTTCCTTCACCGAAAGCTCAAGCTCGTTGCAAGTGGATTCGAACTCACGTTCATTAGCGCGGCATCCGTACACATTACCATCTAAGCTATCAACGTTTTCACACTAAAATGATCAAGAGTAATAAATCCCCATGTATTGCACCATTACTTTAGCCGATAGTGGAGCAGTAGACCGGCCCGTTACCACGGTACTTCGGCAATGGTGGGTAACAGGGTTACATCTTCACGGCTCGTTTGATGCACGCGATCCGGTTAATGAATGCGATATGAAATAACTATATATGGAATGGTTTATACTGCATTGTATAGATTGATTAATTATAGATTTTGTTTTGCTATGAATTGAATATACCGTCTCACATCATATTATTTGAATAAAAGTACAGTATAGTATTTTTATTGTTTTTTTTATGACACACAGTATAGTAACTGCACTGCATCTGATGTTAAGTACAGTACATTACAGTGCAATGAAACAAAATTCACTGCCCGTCGCGCTGTCATACTGGTCTGCTTAGATAGCTCTTCAATTCAATATTATAATAGTAACTGGCCTGGCAGAGCTTTTTGTATCAATTACTTGACCACAAAATAACCTGTCAGAAATAGCATACAAACCAAAATTAAAAACTAACTGATGTCAATTTTCACAATAATCGGTCAAAGGGCTTCGGAGTTTTTTGTTTTATGACTTATCCCGGGTAGCCTTTTCATTGCATTGGGTGTGAAATAGGTTGATGTATAATATTCGTTATCAAGGTGTGAAATTTCAACAAACCAGTCTTTCATAGCGATACGAGTATAAAGAGACAATGACACAAATAATAATAAAAAAAACTTTAAGATATCTAAATTCCTCCGGTAGGTACATCTACATTCATAACTTCCTAAAAATGTATGTTAATATTATAAAGTGAAACATTTGTTTGTTTTATCGCACTATTTTCAGCAAATACTAGTCGGATTCCAAAAAATTGTGTCGTTAAAATTATTTATAATTTTCGCATGTTTTTGTAACTTGTTTTCTTGTACAGCTTTGCTCCTATTGGTGGTAGCGTAATGTTAAATAGCCTAAAGCCTTCCTCAATGATTGCTCTATCAAATATATAATTAATTTTTGAAATCCCATTACTAGTTTCTAAGATAAGCGCATTCAAACTAACAAAGCATTCCGTTTTATAATATTAATATATAGATTAATATTTGAAGGTAGACATCGTAACATGAACTATTCTGGACAACCTACACCTCAGTCCGCCCCGTGACCGCGAAATCTGAAAAGCTTTCGAAACGTCGGGATCAAAATTAATAAATAACCGCGATAAAATTCGTTTCAATTAGTTTTACTTCGATTATTTAGAATGTCAACAATCGCTTTTTAGATCAGTGAACAAAAACGAATATTATTCTATTTAAAGTGATCGACGTTATTTTGATAAATAAATAGTTTAAATAAAGTCAAGAAAAACATTGAAAGAAAATTCCTTACGACATTATGATCAGCAGTGTTCATATTTAAATTGCAATAAAGTTTTCTTTATAATTATTTTTAAAGGAAGACCGGCGTCAAATAACCCATACCAACTCATATCCTACAATAGCGGTGCAGAATAGTCATAATTAGTTGGAAGTCTTCGTACGCCAGTGTGTTTTCAACCGCACCCTTCAAATACAGCATCGCAAACATTGTTTTACCGTAGAAAGAAATGTACTTTATATATACTTAATAATACTAACTGTGGAAATTTTGTCCTATTCATTATTACAGATATAAGGATATTTCGTATACCTGGGAAAACTTTACTGTTTCCAGTTTTTTATCACACTATATTACGTGAATAAGTATTCAACGAAGATAAATCGCAAAAGGAACAAAGCAGAATAAACTTAAAGCTTAAAAAATATTAATTTAATATAAAAATAACACAAACACATTTTTACTATAAATTATACCAAGAACCTGTTCTTGGTAAAAAATCGACATGGTGGTAGGGCTTTTCGTAAGGCCGCTTGGCTAGCAACCTACCTACCAACTTGGGTCGTATTGTCACTTAATATCAGCTGAGATTATTGCCACAACGTTAAACCTTAACTATACAAAAAAACACTCCTTAAGCCGGACCGAGGGGACGAGTAGGGGGACAATTCCTGTAAATTTTAATATCACTAGCATATGGGAAAATACATATACATATAGTATTGAATCTCAATAGTATTGAAGCGATGATAGCTCAGTGGTAGTGTGCACGACTTCGCGTCAAGGGACGTGAGTTCGAACCCAAGCACCTACAATGAGCTTGAGCTTTCGGTGAAGGAAAACATCGTGAGGAAACCATAGCATGGTGGTAGGGCTTTTTCTAATGCCCGCCTGGGTAGCTACCACCCTCTAGTTGTGAACCTGCCGCCAAATACCATTAGGTGTGTTCCGGCAGCAGCACTTGAGAGCCAGTTCCTTCACAGGTTTAGCGTGTCTACCAACTTGGGCCGTATCGTCACTTAAGATCAGGTGAGATTATGGCCATAACGTTAAACCTTAAGTATAAAAAAAAAAAAAAAAATATAGTGTATGACAGAGATGTAATTGTAAAACTCACGCCAGTTACCGTATTAGGAAATTAATCGAAAGATATAGTATCAATATCTATCATTGCACTCGATAAAAAACGATGTACTTATTTTGTTTAATCTTCAATATAAAAATCATGAAATAATTTACTATTAAATTAAAATTATTAATACTATACCTATATTAGGAAATAATATTAGTTGGAAACGACATGTAACAGCAAAGGTAAGATAGTATACTTACTTTGTTTACAATTTTGGAGAATTCTATTAGTACTGTCAATATATACTCTATGACAAACATGCACTTTCATAATCTATACAAATAAATATAATTGAAGTGTCTATTTTTAGGCGAAAACAACAGCTTTGTATTAAATGCAGATAAAAGTACATACGGCGCTTATTTAAAAAAGGAATCTGTCTGTCTGTTTGTTCCTAGTAATCTTTGATACGACTGGGCCTAATTTAACAGGATTTTTGCTGGCAAATAGCTGATGTGAAAAGAAGTAAAACTAGGGCTACTTTTATTTTAGAAAAAAATGAGGGTCCCAAGAAAAATATTTTTTTTAGTTCCATGCAAACGAAATCGCGTGCACAGCTAGTCTGGTATAAAGACACGCTCTTTGAATGTGCGCTACATTAGTTCTAAGAAACTGTCAGTCCATTGTCGTATACAAAGGCGATAAAATTAAATCATTATTCTGAAAGTCGCTAGCATATAAAAAAAAACACACACACACACGAAATAAATAAACCGAGACCCCATGTAGCGAATTCATAAAGAAAATCCGCTTATAGCTTTATTCGTACCTCATTCGTATTGAGTCTCGTCAAGGGTACGAAGTTACTAAGGTACCAAGAGTAGATAATTTTTTTTATCGTGAGTAGGTTTAGCGTTATGGCGGCAGTGTCCCCTGATGTTAATGACGATGTGGCCCAATATGGTGCGCACGCTAAGCTTAGTGGAGGTACTAGCTCTCGAACCCAACTACCGGAACATATGTCCGACGGAATATTTTCAACTTGAGCTTGGTAGCTTAGAAAAGGCCTTAGCATCATGCCATGGTTTCATCACGACGTTTTCCTGCACCGAATGGTCAAACTCATTGCAGGTGGATTCGAAATCACGTCTCTCGACGCAGCCTACGTAAACACTGCGAACTGAGTTATTATCGCTTTAATATTTATAACTTTTATATACCATACACTATTCTATCATAGACTATATTTAATTGGCTTCATTGTCTTATGTTCGAAATAGACTACGAAATTTCAATAGTTCATACTGTTAGTTTAAATATTATTTCTCAAAGGTATTGTTTAATTTAAGATTATGGAGACAAATTGTTCACCTTTATTTCTATATTAAAAAAAGAAAACAAAATTATTTACATTAAAACGAATTTTTATTATAAGCACCGCGCCATTTGTTGTAAGCTACAAGGCATCATATAGTAGCATTCTACTTAACTGACATGTTTAGTTTATATTCTTTGTTATACAGGTAATACTCTATCTCACAAATTAATCAAATTGAATTAACGTAAAGTGTTATAAATCGTTACAAGCTGACGTAGAGAAATAAACGTAATTAACTTTAGAGAAGCACTTTGAATTTGGTCATGGCAATGTGTATAAAAATTACACGGATTAAACATTTTTTTCAAATAGTGATAGGGTTTCAAAACGAATAGTACTGTACGAACATTATATTACAAAGAATAAGTGCGATTTTTACGAGTTTGTACCTATATATGTGGAACGAAATCCTCCACGTAACCATTTCGCTGAATTTAAACATTGTTTTACAATGTAAAAGGTACTGTATTCCAAATGTATATACGCTAGAATATTCTGTACATATACAATGAATATATAACCGATTAGTCACAAAATTAGTGCTTCGTGAAAGTTTAAATGTAGTGCGCCGCCACAGTGGTTAAATGTGCGTAAAAAATAATTTATACTTGCATTATTATTCCTCTTGAAAATCTTTTTCAAATAACTGACATTCATATTCATCAGGTTTCAAGATCAAAATAAAAAGAATTTTTAGCTATGTCACAATATTAAAAACAAAGAATTCCAATCTGACGCCCTCTTCTCTATATAATATTATAAATAAATAAAAACTTACAATATTTTCCCATCTTTATAATAATTTCTTTTAATGTTCAATAGCAAATATATTCGAATGTATACCACTAGACTTACACTAGTCATATTAAATTTGTAAATTGTAACTAAGGCGGACAATATAGCGAGCGATTGTTAGTAACATACTATATCATTCAAATTGTATATATACTCCAGCGCCAATTTTCGTCAAAAGTAAACATTCCATCTCATAACAAGAGTAAAATGAGGAGAAACGATGATTGAATGGCTTCGACTTTAATTAAATTCTGTAAGAAAGGGGTGTCTCAAAATAGAATAATAAATATATATCTCGAAAAGTCAAGATTGGATTAAGCTAAATAAGTTATTTGCTTCGTTAAACATATACGATACTGTATTTTATTCTACCGTTTATTATTATGTTACTTTATGCATATTTTTTCTGTAACTGAAGCCGTATTTTGCTTCCTCTTAGCTATTTTAATGTTTAGGCTTATACTATACTAGCTGTGTCCGTGACTTCGTTTGCGTGGAATAAAATTTTTATTTAATCATATTTTCTTCTCGTATTTGTAACTTTTTCATTAAAGTTTTGCTCTTATTCGGTAATGTCAGTCTAAAGTCTTCCTCAATGATTGATCTATTAAATACAAAAAGAATTTTCGGAATCCGGCGGGTAGTTCCTGAGATTAGCATATTCAAACAAACAAAACTTTTACTTTTTGTAATATTAACATAGACTGTAATACTTAAAAATATATAGGCATGTTCCATGATACTAGCGGAACCGGCGTCCAATTGTGCTAGTATGATATGAAATTTTATTATTTCTAGCAATAACAAAAGACACAGCGTATTTATTTTGTTGTATAAATTATATTATAACATTACAGTCTATATGGGGGCATGCTTCGATGGGGCTGGTATACACTTACGTGTAAAAGCTCTAAATAAAAAATTAATAAAAAAAAGTTTTTTATTAGTTTTATGTTAAATGTATGACCCTAATCTTTCTGATGTTAAGTGAATTCTAGTGTGGTTTACGAACAATGAACGGTTTATAATAACATTAGTGCCCTTAGTCAGATGTCTTTCATAGATTGCTAAAATAACGTACAAATAAAAATATTTGGGATCCAATCACTTTGACATGTGTCGTTCCTTTACTCTGACATGTATCATGCAATCACATCTTTCATACCATAGATTTTTTGTTTCTTCTGAATTGTTAGCAATTGTTGAAAGATCACTTAGCTATGGGCAGAGGAATTCATAAATAGAAAAAATCTCAATATTTTCAATTGTTTTATTATTCATAATTTTGGGTAAGCTCTCAAAAAAAATGTGTATAGATTTATCGTATTTTTTCTTTATTTAATCAAAACATGGTAAAGTGTCGGCATTGTGCCTGAAGGTAAGCATAATCCTTATCATTATTATGAATGCGAAAGTGAGTTTGTTTGTTACGCTTTCACGCGTAAACCGCTGAATCGGTTATCGAAAATCTGGAGACGGTGATAGACTACTTTATCTCGCGAAAAACTTATTGGAAGTGGGGTAAAGGGAGGGATAAAGTTTGTATAATTTTTTTGTTGTTTCGTACTATATAATATTAACGATAGAGAAGCCGGAAGTATAAGCTAGTATAATCTAAAAACAACGACGAGAATCAATATACCTAACAGTAACAAATCCACAGTGACCATTGGCAGCCGCCCTGCGATCTCTCGGGAATAGGACATATAATGTGACCAATTAAATGAAAACCGTTTTAACTGGTTTTTGTCTACATCTTAGCGATCCAGTACTGTACAGTACGGTAAAGTACAGTAGATTGTACAAAATCAGTATATATTTTTAGTATAATCGTTAAATAAGGGTCACTATTCTGTTGTAAATATATAAATGCAAGCAAGTAAGAAGCTATAATATATGTACTCGTAGTATGGGTGAACATGACAAAGGATCGAGAGTAGTTGGATGACCGCCAGCGAATACATTATCGATACAAACCGAACTGGCCGTTGAAATATTCACAATCTGTTTAAAGGAATGGTTTGAGACATTTCTCTCTCACGTTCTCAATATTATATCGATACCAACTGTATCGGCGACTTCGTTTTTATTTATCACAAAATACGTAGGTATTGAAAAATAAAATCATAAATGGTATCAGATATTTTCGAATATTAGATTTGCAATGAGATGCAATGAACCTGAGTTTTGAAGGTATGCACAGTTATTAAACCATAGAATGGTGATAGCTTTTTATAACGATCATCTGGCTAGCTACTAACCTAACGTTGAAAATCTGTCGCCTAATACCTATAGGTGAATTCCGGCAGTTGCGCTTGAGACCCCGACCCTCCACTAGACTTAAAAGAGCACTGTCTTAGGTCACATCGACATTAAAATGTCATTACAATTTTGCTCCTATTGGTAGTAGCGTGATGTTAAATAGCCTAAACTGCCTAAACGGCCTTCCTCAATTAATGTTGTATCAAATAAAACAAGAGTATATGAAATTCAAAAGGTAGTCTCAGATTGGCGCGATCAAGCAAACATTTCCGTTTTAAAATATTAATAGAAATTGTACGATCTACTGCATTTTATCACAAAATTTTGCGTTTTGTTTTTGGTAATAACTCCAAGAATTCCAATACCGTTCGTGACACAGTAAACCTTTTGCGGTTTAAGCGGTATTTACGAATATTTCGCAAATTCCCAACCCAAGTTCGTATGCGGTTTCAGGATTGACAACGAAATGCTGAGTATGAGACATAAGGCACTTTATAAACGCTTTTACAACATAGACAATATATAACTTAGTCAGCGACCCTTTTCGCTTCATCATTATTATTCGCTGATCCAGTGGCATGGCACCGACTTTGGGCCTAACCCTCATCAAAATGCAAAGTGTACTAATAGCGCTGAGTTAAGATTATATGTGTAGATTAAAAAAGGACGAGTTTGCTTACAATCTAGGTATGAAAACAACGTAAATTGCCGAAGAGATAACGTTATCAACGTCGTTATTTGTGTTTATACTTTGTAGGTTTAGTGTTATTGAAGCGAGGACAGCTCAGTAGCAGTGTGGACGAGTTCGCGTCAAGGGATGTGAGTTCGAATCCACACACAATGAGTGTGAGCTTTCGGTGAAGGAAAACATTGTGAGGAAATCATAGCACGGTGGTAGGGCTTTTTCTAATGCCCGCCTGACTAGCTAACACCCTCAAGTTGGAAATCTGCCGTCTAATACCTGTAAATATATTCCGGCAATTGCACTTGAAAGCCAGTCCCTCCACTAGGCTTAACGTGACTATAATATTTGTTGTTTTACTATATACATAACAAATTACGACCAAATTATAAATTTCAAATAATCTATATTAATATTATAAAGCGGAAAAGTTTGTTTGAACGCGTTAATCTTAGGAATTACTAGTCGGATATCAAAAAATATTTTTCTATTCAATAGAGCAATCATTGAAGAAGGCTCCGAGCTATATAATATCACGCTACCGCCAATAGAAGCTAAGCTCTATTGGAAAAAGTTATAAAAACGGGTAAAAATTAATAAGTAATTAGCTGGCCCGGTGAACTTTGTATCACCTAAAATCGATGTTCTTTATTCTTGCTACAACTCAAAAACGGCTTAATAAATTCTACTCAACCTATTATATATATTTAAAATCATTTCAGTTTTAACATTTCTTTTGGTTATTGATTGAAACTTCTTTATAACTCCAATGAATTCAATATCTTCTAATTATATGAAATTTAAATATAAGTGGATACGAACCCAAGTCCCTCGACACGGCATCCGTACATACTACTAACTGAGCTATCATTGCTTCATTACTTTTCATATTATGAGATTTTAAAAAAATCTGTTACATTTGTGTTTATTTTCTTTTACACAAACCTTATCCTGACAATAACGAATACAATAAAAAAAGGATTATTCAATTTGGTACAGTAATTCGGAAGTTATATGCGTACATACATTTCGTAGATTAATTTTTTTATGTATAGATTTTTAATTCCACGCGAATGATGTCGCGGGCACAGCTCGTATTTAGTATACACATTTGGTGTGGTCGTTATTTTATTATATGTATTGGTTAATTGGATTACTTCAGAACATTTTAACATTTTTCTTCATTGACGCAACAGGAGACAGTAATAACACACGTCTCTGCGAAAGTGCGCAATGTATAATTAAACTAAGAGCTTCGAATAGTAGACATAAAGGAGAGCCCTTTGTGACCCTTAATTGGTAATAACACGGCTGTAGAGTTATAAAGGGAAAGATAAAGTGCGAACTCGAGATATATTATTATAGCAACTTTACGGTAGTAATTCAACAAGTTTGAAGTAGAGATAAATAAATGTCTTTACAGCCGCTCGAAAAGTGCTTTCATTTCGCTAACGTCGAGGTTTTCTAGTTTGTTTCACTTTCTCTTGCTTAGATCTCTTAATGCTGACATTTATAACGAATCCTGTCAAATTTTCGGTAACTCGGCCCAGTTATAACGATCTTCTTTTTGACCGTTAACTGATCATAAGCTAGTACTGAACCTGCTATTTCTCAGCTTAATAGCTGGCCCAGCTAACACAGCACTACCAGGCCTGTCGCTTAGATTATTAGATAATACATCATTATTACAGAAATGCAAATGATAGTACTTGTACTTAAACAATTTTTATTATATCATCTGCAATTGTGAAGGTTTTCATAGCAACAATTACGGGAAAATCACACCCAATTTCCGAACTATTATTTGTGGGTCACACAAATAATTGTCCTGCGCAGGACTTGAATTCACAGCAATTTGTTGCGGCTGCTGCGGTGTGGCAAGCACTTCAACCACTTTTTAATTATTTCATTTGTGAATGCAGATACATACGCCTCTCTGAAACATAATCATGTTCTAATAGAGATTGTATAAAGGTAAACAAAGTAGGTCTGCGTCTTAGTATGTATCATATCATAAAATTATAAATGCGAAAATGAGTTTTTTTGTTTATTACGCTTTCACGCCTAAACCGCTGAATCGATTGTGGTGTATTTTGATACAGAGATAGATGAGACCTAGGAGATGGAAATAGGCTACTTTTTCTCGCGAAATCTCTATTGGAAGTGGGTTAAATAGAGGGATAAACTGAGTATGAATCTCTTCGTTGCCTTATACGATCTGTCTGACAAAATCGAAATTAACGCGAGCGAAGCCGCACATAAAATCTAGTTTTATATAACTAGCTGCATTCGCGTCGATCAAAAAAATATTTACTTAATATAATAATTTGGTTCGTTTTTTTTTTTTTTTTTAGTTTCCTCAATGATTGCTCTATGAAATATAAATATAAACTTTGTTATCCGATTAGTAATTTCTAAGATTATTGTTGAAATAAACAAACTTTTCCGTTTTATAATATTAATATAGTTAATTTCAGAACCACTAAGTTTAGATAAGCGTGTGTAGTTTATAGTTACTTCGGTAATAAATTTTCGAGGAACATGCGAAGTTGCGCGACCCCTGCCGGCTCTCGGAAACCCATCTTGCGACTGGATAGGTTTAATTAATGTAAATTATGCGCCCAGTTAACGGCTAACCGGTAAACTAGCAATTTAAGGTTATGCAAATGCGAGTGGTCAGTAGGGCAGATAAGGACTCGATGTGATATCGCATCCGCTTTTAAGTTGCTCAAAGAAAATTGCTATTCCCAGCGAAGTAAGTTTAAATGTACTACCTATAGTAACGGTATTTTAATTATCATTGAAATGAAATTTCTTTGAACACTAAAAATCCATCTTCGTACTCTGGTGAAACGTTTTTAATGTAACGTTTCTTAATTCAAGATATCTATTTGAATTGATGATAGCTTAGTAGTAGTGTGTACAACTTTGCGTCAAGGAACGTGAGGAACTAACTACAATGAGCTCGAGCTTTCGGTGAAGGGAAATATCGTGAGGAAACCATAGTATGGTGGCAGGGCTTTTTTTGATGCCCGCTTGGTTAGCTACCACCCTCAAGTTGAAAATCTGCCGCCAAACTACTAATAGGTGTGTTCCGGTAGCTGCACTTGAGAAACAGTTTCTACAAAAGTTTAGCGTGTCTACCATCCTGAGACGTATCGTCACGTAAGATAAGGTGAGAATATGACCTTATCTATAAAACAAATAGAAAGTAATATAAATAAATAAAAAAGTAGAAAAGTTTGTTTGAACGCGCTAATCTTAGGAACTACCAGTCGGAATTTAAATATTCCTTTTGTAATAAAACTAATTTAAACAGGTTATATCGCTGTTATTTACTAATTTAGATCCCGACGTTTCGAAAGCTTTTGTGCCTTCGTTGTCACGGGGCGGACTAACGAAGGCTGAAAAGCTTTCGAAACGTCGGGATCAAAATAAATAAATAACCGCGATAAAATCCGTTTAAATTAGTTTTATTTCGGTGAGTAATATTAGCGTAAACATAAGAAATCATTATTCCTTTTGTATTTAATAGAGCAATCATTGAAGAAGGCTGTAGACTATTTAACACCACGCTGCTACAAATAGAAGTAAAGTTGTACTAAATAAAGTTACAAAAACGGGCAAACATTATTAAATTATTGTTCACGCGTACGAAGTTGCGGACAAATTTGTTGATATCTGTACTCGTCGAGCCTATGACAGTGGAAAGCGCTGGAGTGTGAATCTGGCCCACTTCCATGCGAGCGACGGCACCTCAAACACGTCACAGTATTGTATTTATCGCATCGATGTGTTTTTATATACAGTTCAGTTAAAGATATCGACGTACACCAGTTAACGATACCAACTTATACCGTAATTGATTACTGGGTTTTTACTACAATTACATTTTTTACATAGATTTGTTATTATATTATTACATTCAGAATTTACTGATTTTAAATTGCTATAACAATTAAAATATTGTACAAATATGTATTACTTCTGTTATAACGTTTTTATGATAGGAATAAATTATATTAAGACAATATTTAAAAAAAATGTAAAATGGGTACTTATCTATTTTAGTATTAAATAACTAATCCTAAATCTAAAAAAGAAAAGTATACCTTGTGGTACATATATGTGGTATGTTTTTGAGTATCGCATTGAATAATAAAATAAAATAATTTAAATTTTATCGAAGTAATCGATTGATGAAGTATTCCTAAATTTATAAGAATAAATTCGAGGCAAACATTCACCTCTAGATACATTGTTTTGTGTAAATTACATATCTTTCATATAACAAGCTAATACTCTGTAGACAATTTTGGCAATGTCTAGTTTTAGATATAATCATCAAACTTGCTTTCCTATCTTCATATTTACCTCACTTTACGATAGTCAAGCTATATCACGCAATACACCACCCAAATGTCATCAGACAATTAATATCAATTTATGAAATAAAATATAAAACACAAGAACATAGGTCGAAATCAATTAATCATACAAAAATAATATAGCGTTCATAAAAAAAAAGCTTAAACACCGGCACATTTTTAATTAATTGCATGCAAAATAAAGAATCGTTATATGGCTTAATTATAAATAAGAGTAATTTACGTGAACAACAAAACACAAAGTTAATAAACCGCTGCAAAAACATCCGGAGCGGAGATGCGAATCAAGGGATTTGTCAGGCTCGCTGCGTTGGACAACGGTGTCGCCGCGAACAAAAACCTACAAACCCGGTAATTAATGAGTTCCATTAATTTACCCGGGCCGCTACTGACAAGTTCCTGATTAAAAAACACTAAAAACCAACGACTTAAGTACAACATGACGCTTAATTATGCTCTTATTTCAAAATTAAGCCAAATTTTATTTCGATTCGAATTTGCTACTAAGTGTTTTATGCTTTATAAGTTTTGCGTTATGATCACAATCTCACCTTACGATTATTGACAATGTAGTCCGAGACACGCGAAGCCTTAGTGGAGGGACTGGCTCTCAAGTGCAACTACCGGAACACTTTTATAGATATTTTACGACTAATTTTGAATTTGAGAGTGTTAGCTAACCAGGCAGGTATTAGAAAATACCCTTACCACAATGTTATAGTTTTATCACGATGAAACTGACAACTTAATGGAATGTTTTTAAGTGAAAAAGGTTGTGCAGATACCTTGTTATTCTTAAAAATTACAGATTACTGTAAATTGATATAATTATAATTATGTAACATCCTTGTGGTAACCTTAAATAAATTCAAATAAAGTAAGGCTTTCATCGTAAACAAACGAAATAATTACGTCATCATAATAATGTACGGTTATTAAAGGTTTAGATGTAGAAGTTTATTTTTAACAAACAGTTCTTCGTAATTGGTAACTATCACAAGCCATGATCACAAATACCCTAAGAGAAACTTCTATTAAAACTTCTAATACTATCACAAAAAGTTCACCAGAGGAATTTAATATCCAATTAAACTGAAAAACGGACTGTAACTTAGATCACAATAATAAGAAGATACTCTATAGAACTTGAAAAACGTATATTGTTATATGCTACGAAACATTTTATTAAAGAATAAAAATCACAAGAACAAACTGGCTGTTGTAATAAAACAGCTGATAAAAGGAACATCTGTTGACAGGAAGCTTAGTTGAAAAACGCCAATTACGTCGCGATCGATGCGGGCTTAGTTTTCAGACCGTGAATATGTTTTGACAGCGACTGTGCAAGCACAAAGGGATGTTTTCACTACGGTTAATGTACCGGAAAACGGGAGATAAATCAAACTTCCTTATTTTCATAGTTATTGTGTAATAAGCTTTTAGCAGAAATTTTCCTGGAGTTGGTAAAACATTTTTTAGGTTCATAAGGTGTGTCGTATTCTGGCAACAGCCAAAGTATATCTAGCTTAAAATTAGGTAGGCAGAAATCCGTATCCCACTGGGTCGCAACCACAACGGACTCTCTATTACTTTGTCTCGTTTTGGAATCAACAAATTCATATCATATAGTAAGAAGTTTGCAGGGTGCTGACAACGAGGATACACAATGACGTTGGAACAGGTAAGGGTCGTGAACATACATTACAGTAATATACTGAGTTAAGCATCAAGATATAGAACTATAATTATGCCCATGCCACTACAAGAAAGAGCAAAATTTGCAAGCTTTATGTCACTTTTCTTATGTTGGGCAGCATAGTGTCTGCATTCCACCTGATGTTAAATACAGGACAATCCTAATAACTGGCGACTGACAATAAATCTAAATTCACTGTCAGTCACCGCTGTCATGCTGGCCTGCTTAGGAACCTTTTCACGCCTCTTTTTAAGGACCCAAAGGACTTCTTGAACTTCAGACTGGCATCGAGCAACCTGATTAAAATTATATGGGTTTTGTAATATATTTGTAAATAATACAAATACAACTATATAATCACTGCACAATCTAAAAAAATTACCTACTGTAGATATCGACAGAGATCAGATCTACTTAAATTTGGTCAATTAATTATTATTGTAATTATATATTTATAAGATCTATTAAATTTATTTAACTGTCTTTTTAACTAACTTGGTAAAAGGTTTTAGAACTCAAACACGTAATACTTAGCATTGATCATTATAGTGATGACTGGAGGAAACCTATTTTTAATAATTGACCAATAAAACTTAAAAATAGACATTATTTAAGCTAAAATTTGTAGTATTTGAATTAGCGAACGGTACGCCAGCGCGAAGCCATACCATATCTGGTACGAAACAACTCTAGAGCTATGTTAGTTGTAAAAGTTTCCTCGTGCAACGGCATTGTGTGATTACGGCTTGGAGAAACTAGCTTCGCCTTATATTGCTTAGTCACGCGATGCTCTACGTCTTACAGGCTAACTTAGGGGGTGCTCGTTCTCTTTAACGTTCGTCATTTCTTTTTACCTTTTGGGTCGAATTCTGTTGAACTTTGGCATATACCAAATAATCATGTTAAATAGTAAGTATTTTATTAAGAAAGTGGACCTGATGGAAATTGCTGGATGCAGTATTCAACATCGCTCAGTCTTGAGTACTATATATATATATATATATATATATATATATATATATATATCTGATCTATAAATATATATATATATATATATATATATATATATATATATATATATATATATATATATATATATATATATATATATATTTATAGATCAGAATTTACTTAATTATGTGAACAATAAAATACTCAATATAAGCTCATTATCACAAAGTTAAATTTAATGTGTTGTTGGGAGATAGAACAACAAATAAGAAGAAAATAATAAAATCTCTAACAAGGTCACGAAAATTATGGCGCCAGTTAGTAGTTGAATATAATTAATGTCTTAGTTTTCATTGCAGAACCTTGTATTAAAGTTATAAAAAGAAATTTAAATTTCGGTAAACTTTCAATGTCAGTTTTCGGTCGCATGAAGATAAATGAAATATCTTAATGTCTTTAGTAACGAGTCGTAAAAATTAATGGGCAACCGATGGCGATGGGAAAGGCAGTTTGCGTGGTCGAGGTTTACAAGTATCTTTCTATAAAATGTGCATTTATCAGAAATATTTTTTTTTATGACGTAGGTACTATATAAAATCCTTTTACATACTTCCTTTTCGCAATGCGTAAACATACTACGCGGGCTTAAGAACTACACGAACTAATGAAACAAAATTCAATTCAACGTAAACGTAAATCACACGAGACAAAATTATTGAATACTAGCTTTTACGCGCGGCTTTGCTTGCGGTAATATTATTTATTACAAACAATTCTGATTCTCGTACCCGTTATTTTATATACATTATATCATATATAATGATATACTGATATATATCAATATAAGAATATCTGTGCTCGTAGTATATCGTATACGCGGGCAGCTGACTATTTTGGCGATGATTTCATACACATAAAAAATGGATATATGATGTCCTAAACTTTTTTGTGGGACTATTTAGTAACTCTAACGTGCACGCCAAAATAGCTCACAGATGGCAGAACTTTTTCTCACTCACTTGACACTTATCGTTATATTTTGGCCAGTTCACATAATATCTTTATAAATTATAGCCTATGTGTTATTCTAATGCATAAAAGTGCATTGTAAAGTTTGATTAAATCTATTTAGTAGATTTTGTATGAAAGACTAACAAATATTTATATATCCACACATCCATGCATCCATATTTACAAACTTTCGCATTTATAATATTAGTAAGGATGTGGAAATTAACGTATCTCTCTGGGTCTATTTTAACAGAGAAGTTTCAAATAATGAAATTGCCGTTTTATGTATGATTCAAATATTTGACATCTGTGATAATTAATTTGACTTCTAAAGTATCTGGTAATCACTTCCAGTTGAATACAAAATATGGTACTTTAACATTCCATTCAATAAATCACCTTTGAAGACTTTCGTTGACCGATAAAGGGATTTACGAGTTCGTTTAGTTCAATCATCCTAAAAGGGATTTTGGACATTATCAATCGGTGTAGGCACCTTTTATCCTATAATAGTAAAACGGGCAAGTTACCACAAAGATCCTTCCTAATTCCTTTAGGCATCTAGGTGATAGATGATTGGACATTTATTTAATAAAATTCTTGTAACTTTTGACGTACAAAAAATACGTAATGACGTATAAAAAATCTGTATATGTATATATTAAATTTTGCACATAAGTACCTTATATTTATAGAAAGAAATTTCTTATCGCACGGTAGGGATGGAGGCTAGACAAATCAAAATGTAAGATTTTTCCGGTACAACCCTTTCTCTAGTGTGATTTATTTTATATTACAGTTTATTTCTATAGTGTAGACAGTTAACCATAGCACGTATGCTATTGGCTGTGCCCAGTCATAGGTGCGCATTATTGGTTCAAGATGGCCAGTAAGTTCTCAACGGTCGCGCAGATATAGTTTGTACACGTCTTACACGTTACTTGTTTTGTAACGTATTATGTATTATAATGAATTGAATGATGCACAATTAAATGTTTATACAACTAGAAAAAATATATTAATTACAAAATTTTCTATCATTCCTTAAATTACTGTGCGTTTCATTTAATTGCTTTTAGACGCTAATAATTTGTTTAATTGTATTTGTTAATCCATAATATAATACGTTTATCAACAACTATATACTACGTAAGGAAATTCGTTCCAACCGAGAACAGTGTTCCACGATACTCACACATATTAGTTTTTTGGTAGGATATTCGTCTGTCATGTAAAGGTTTTTATTTATTTATAAACTTATGCTTTTTGTTCCTATAGTATAATTTTGATAGCATTTTACGTGATGTTGTGGATTTCTAATAGAAGCGAATATTTAAAACAATTATATAAAATTAACTGCTTTGGATTCCCAAATTATTGTAATATAAAAAATTTAAATATTTTAAATTATAAATTATAACCTATCATGTCTTGTCAAAATCAGTTTATCAGATGACTGCGTTACTTTTCGAACAGGTGGCAGTTTTAACGTACATAAGCGCCTTCTTAGGGCCTAAATTGAATGTAGATTTTTGATTTGATTTCTAAAAAGTGTGCCATCAACATCCAAATATCGTAATAATCTATCAAAACTTAAACATTGGACCAAGTGGTACCCATAAATTGTTATTATTTGTAAATTTCCATTGAACGCATACAATTCCTAAATATACAGTCTTTGTCATGAACTTAACTTTCTCCGATGTAGTAATTCAATTACAAAGTCAGTGATTGTGTGCACAGCTCTGGCAACGTTTCTATGTGCATTCCGTTTGGGGTTGCCATCCTTCTCAATTATTCATTCATAATTTTAATTTATTTCCCAAAATTCTACTAGTTGTGAATATGATCAAGAAAAGGAACTAGATCTGTAAATACTGTTGGAATAGAAGTCCGTAAATGTATTTTATACGGATTTTTTTTTAAACTGCACCGAAATACACGTTTAAGTGATAGGACATATCGAGCCTTTACACGAAGAATAACATAAGCGACAATTTTCACTTTTTACAGGAGATACTCTTAAATTCCTAATTAAAAAGTAGATATGATGATACCTTTATAAAATAAGTACCAACCAGTTGTTCATAATTTGACACTGATCAATTTAAATAGTGGCTATTAACATACTGCTTCTAATTTACAAATATAATTTTTTGGAGGTTAAAAAAAGTTTTTTAGCATTTACAAACAAAAAGGATTTGTAGATTCATAGATAATAATTTATAACAAATAATTTTTATATAATAACGATTTTTATATAACCACTAAATATTTATTTTATTTATAACGCAAATAGGCTTATATTTTTAATTTAAAATACAGTTTTTATAATAACTTTTTTATTTCTACGATATTTTTAATTATGCAATAATAGAGTGGCAACACCATCTCTATCTCATGTCTCATACCATACACGGCCGACAATGGTTTACGGATACGGCATTGTCATGCAGATGTTATCTTCATTATAATATCCAATCACGTCCAACTTGACTATCATTCTGTATCAACTATAATCTACTTAAAACCTCAAACAATACTACAATTGCTACACCTATTGATTCATTGTTTATTATTGCATATGCAAGTTAACTTTCTCATAATGATAATAATAAACATCTATATTCAAACTAAGCAATGTTTTCTAATAATTAAAAAAAACCCTTTTCCTTAAATAATACTTATTTCTTGCAACATAATATTCAAACCATGTGAACTTATTTCAATCATATGTTAAATAATAATATTCAAATAAACATAGAAAGTGAAAACAATGGTGCAAAAATAATTAACATATAATTGCGACATTTAAGAGGTTTAAACGAATTAAACAAATTTGTTTAATCTTGAACCACAAATTGAGGTATTATGTAAAATATATAACAAGGAAAAACTGAAAAACACGTCAAAATATGTGCAAAAAGCTAGCCAACAAAAAAAAAACGCGTTGAGTCGGAAGCCCATTGTCGCGCTCTTCTATGTTCGAGCTGTCTTTGAAAGAAAAATACATTGTCCGGATATAAAGCAAAGGTGTTGACACTTTGCATTTTTTTTTAAATAGCTCCCTCAGAGATGCAGTCATTCAGGTGAAACGGGAGATAAAACAGGTTTATATTGCGTGTGGGATTCTTAAATAAGCACGAATACATCATACGTATGTATACAGGTATATTGTATTTATATCTTTTATTTGTAAACAACGGGGCAAAATGTGTACACTTTCACGCCTATACCGAATCGATGATAACTCAGTGATAGCGTGTAGGGACGCCGTATCCTGGGACGAGAGTTCGAATCCAACCACCTACAATGATATTGAGCTTTTGGTGAAGGAAAACATTGCGGGGAAACCATGGAATGGTGGTAGGACTTTTTCTAATGCGTGCCTGACTAGCTACCACACACAAGTTGAAAATCTGGCGCTAAATACCAATAGGTGTGTTTCAACAGTGACGCTTGAGAGCCAGCCCGTCCTAAAAAGGCCGGCAACACAACTGCGATTCCTCTGGTGTTGTGGGTGTCCTCGAGCAGTGGTGATCATTTACCATCAAGTGACACGCTTGCTCGTTTGCCCCCCATTCCGTAAAAAACCGCTGAATCGATTATAAAGAATTTTGGTACAAAGATAGATGGGACCTTGAAGGTGGTGATAGGATACTTTTTTTCGCGAAAAACTTACTGAAAGTGAGATAAAGAGAGGGATACGCTTTGCATAAAACTGTTTATTGCAAAATCCAAATGTTTGACAAAATCAATTTTAACGAAAGTGATGACTCGGGTAAATCTAATATAGATTACTTTTTATCCCATAAAGCGACAAGGCTGTTCTCGGAATAAGGGATCAAATGATAAACTCCAGAAATCATACATCACCATGAAAATTATCTTGTAGTATTGTTTTTTGATAACAAAGGTTTTTTAAACGCGACATTTAGTGATTTGTAGAGGGTATGATTAAGTTTTCTTTATAAACGATGTATATTTTCTTTTTTTATGTGGATAAATATAACGGAAATTTGTTTCTCTGAAATTAAGTATCTGTAAGATATCATTGTATTATTTTGTCATATAGTTTCCTATAACAAAAGATCTATGTCACGGAAGTGAATCTCATTTTTCCTACTCTCTTTTTTTTTAGAAAAATTGTAGTTTGCCTTTGTTTGGTAAAAAATGTTACGCCTTGACCTATATGGAAATAATATAGTTACTTAGGCTAAAATATAGAGCATGCCCTCCATCCATCTCGTCCCTTTCAACCTAACATGTCTTTGTTTGACCATAAAACGGGCTACCGACCCAGCCTTGTGTCTACTTTGAATTCGATCCAAGCAAACAAACGGTTGCCAAAAAGCATTGACATTTACAACATAGAGTAGACAATTCTTAGTTTTATCATAAAGAAAGGTGATTATGTATTCAAAGGAAAAGTAATATTCTGACTAATAAGAAAGAAGTTGTAGTAAGAGTTTCTTTTAATTTAAATATATTAATTTTTAGATTTTTTCATATTCATCAAATTATGTTAATAAACAAATAAGCTAACCTTGTTAAGCTTAGGATTATAAGCGCAATCATGGTTCAGTAGTAGCGTCTATGGTCTCTTCGAGTCGATCGACGTGATTTCAATTCATTGAAATCATTCTGAGCTTTTGTTGAAGAAAACAACGTGAACAAATCATAGCAAGGTATTCGAACGTTTCTAATTCCAACAATGTCCCTTCACTACGTTTAACGTGTGCCACTATTTTGATCCATATCGGCGCTTAACATCAGTTGAGACTGAGACGAAATGCTAAACCTACAAAGAATAATATGATTTTAATAAATCTTATTAATTACGATTTAATATTTTATTATAAAACTCCTGATTTTGTTTTCTTATATATGCTTAAAGCTTTTTATTGTTACAGAATTTTAAGATAATATATTCAGGCCATCTATCTGCCTCGATTACATTAAGATTAAGATTACGTCTCGTACGTATTGATGAAATAACGACGCAAACTTTAACATAAAACATCTTGAAAACATAAACATCTGACGAACGCTAATTGATTCCATTCCTCGTAATTGGCAAACAACGCGCCGCGTCGGCACACGCTTCTCGAAGCCAATTCGCTAATGAGTTCCGAACTGGAACAAATTACAAGTATTTAACTTTACCCTTCATAGAGTGCGTTACCATAATTGTAGTATATATTAAACCTGGTATTTATAGCCCTTAACTGCATTCAGTTACAATATATTTGAAACTGCACTTGACACTAAAGTTTAAAGGATGCTTTGCAATCCTATCTCTCTTATGATATTTATCTGTTATATTGAGTATTGAAAGTGAACGGATTTTGCTTTAAAACTGCTAGTGAACTCTCTTTTAGTTCAAAAGTTTTACCAATTACCTTTTAGCTTCTATTTTTTTGTAGTGGTTGATTAGGTTTCAGATTGCGTGAGAGAAAAGTAGATCACGCAGTCAATAGGTCACAAATATGTATAAAATGTAAATAGGCAAATATTAATACATACATATATCGGAGGAGGACTTCGAGAGGAAATAGCAGTTATCAATCTCTGTATTAGGAAAGTAAGGGACATCAACAAACCGAAATATACAATAGATTTCCGCAAAGTAATGCCTTCATCAACCAAAAGTCGGAGATGCCCTTATTAGTGCTTGTTTTGTTAACTTAGTAATTCTATCGGTGATACGCAATCTATTTTGGTTTGCAGATAAAGAATTTTATTATAAAAGTAAACCATAATAACAAAATAAAAAAAGGATGGAATAATATTGTATTGTAACATTACTCATATTAAAAATTCTTCGTTTTTATAGAACTCCTTCACAAAATTTAAAATGCTCAGTTAATAAATATTTAGCTATAGGTATATTTGATGTATCATCATTTTAACATCATTAAGGTATGCCATGAAAATTATAGAGTAATTTAAAAAAGTTGCAAATTTTTGCTCTCGATGCTCTAGTTAATTAAGCGGAAAACAGTTTTTTCTAAAAGGCATTATTCTATATTTACAGATTTCTGCCACTGTCTCACTATTAACGGTATCTCCAAAACTACTTGACCTATTGATTTCAAATTTGGCATGCATATTCTTTTTCACGATGTAGACACCCACTAAGAGCAGTGATTTATTGTACTAAATTTCGTTGTTCCAATGCTTTTACGAGGTTCAAAAGAAGATATTACGTTTCAAGTACGTACATAAATACACACTCTTTTTTAAGTAGCCTATTCACTGTTTCTTCACCCATGATAAATTCGAGAAACGATTATATCCCCAAATAAAAGATAAATCCCAAAGGGTATAGAATCCTTAATAATAAATGATTGAGATTATGACATATAATTTCATAAAATGTCATTAATTATCTATATGATATATCACGATGACTGGTTTGCATACTCATGTGGTCCTTCTACTGTTAACAGTTAGACCCGGCAGATGGCGCTGTTTACCATTCAATTTTTTTTTTAAAGTATACTCCAGATCTTTTTTTATATTTATACAATTTTTCACAAAAGCAAACATGCAAGACATAATTTGATATTTTTTAGTTAATATGTTTACCATTATTACTACAATCTAACTTAATGTTAATTGACAATATGGCCCAAGATGGTGGATACACTAAGCCTACTGGAGGAACAAGCTCTCAAGTGCAACTGCCGTAACAAATCTATAGGTATTTGTCATCAGATTTTTAACTTGCCACGCGGGGTTTAGAAATAACTCTACCACCATGAAAGAATTATCATATATTTTGTTGTTATATGTTGTTGTTTTCATACATATATGTGTATGAATACCTTATACACGTTTTTAACCCTGACTATTTTTCCATAAAATACGATGCTACTTTCATAATCTAATGTAATATAACTTCGTAATTAATTCAGTACATAACTAATCGCACAATATTAAATTTAACTAACTTAACTAGATTTATTCATGTATTGAAGTGTATGAATACACTGTCTGTGAATTATAGCCTCATAGGGTAACTTAGGGTGGCAGAGCTGGCAAAATGCCACAGGCTCCCGACCCGACTGGGCCCCGGACCCTAAGGGTCACGAGCTCAGAAGTAAACTAACTTTTTTAATAAAATTAAGTCACAATTATAAATTTTATATATGCACTTGAAACCAATAAAACTTATACCATTCTGCTCAATGAAAATTCTATGACTCGATCTTTAAACATTGATATTATTGATATTTTTGTGGAACAGAAAGCTCGGAGATTTATTTGATTAATAAATATTTTATTAAATTTTAATTGTAGTTTTATTACAGATATGTAATGTGTATGCTTTTATAAATTAAATTTATTAGATGTTATATTTTCTACCTTATAGTTTTATAGCGTACTATATTTTACGTGCGGCTTCGCTCGCGTTAATATTGATTTTGTAAAATAAATCGGAATGACGCAATAAAAAAATTATACAAAGTGTATCCTTCTCTTTAACCCATTTCAAATAAAGTTTTCGCGAGAAAGAATAGCCTATCACCATTTCCAGGTTCCCATCTATTTCTATACCAAAGTTCATCGTAATCTATTCAGCGGTTTAGGAGTGAAAGTGTAACAACAACCAAACAAACTACTTTCATATTAATAATATTAGTAAGGATTAGTAAGGATGACATAAGACTATTGAAAAGGGATTGAAAATTTAGTTTCCAAGGTCGCTAATGTGACTATAACGTAAATGACAATTATTATCATATGAACCGTTTGTCTATCTGCGATTCTTTAATAGAAATAAAGAAATCTCTTTGAAATGCCTCTACATTAGGGAAGTGCATTTCTGCGATGAGTAAAATTTACAGACCGCCTTTGGAAATAGGGACTTTTGGAAATACTTCATGTGTCAAATACGTGCATGGGAAAGGGAAACTGCTTAATATCCAGCAGTTCGTGTTTTCAACTGCGAACCCAGTAATATAACAAAAAAGCTTATACTATTAATGTTGATATTAATCGAAAATGCTTTCACGAGAATTTTCATGTTATACATTTGGAAATATGTATATATAATTCTTAATTACAGATAAGTGAAGATGTATTCAGGCGCTCGTAGAAAATAAACCCCTAAAAGGATGAAACGGTGCGTGAAATAATCGCTTAAATAATAAATTAACATGGGTGAAGTCTTCTGTTTGAAGTGTATACGTAACGGTATAAAATAAAATAAATATAAACGAAAACGCCCGCCCTTACATTTTGTAACGTGGCTCTCGAGTAATTTCAAAGCTGTAAATGTGTTTGTCTGAACGCGCATTACTTTTATAGTTCGCGTTTCAAAAAGCGAAGTTTGCTAGCTTTTACACTCATACCCCACATAAAAAAATATATATAAACATTACAAAGCGGAAAAGTTTGTTTGTATGAACGTACTAATCTTGGGAACGACCAGTCGGATTGTTCAATAAAATATTTGTCTTTTTGCTAGATAAATTATTGAGGAAGGTTTTAGGCTATTTAACATCACGCTACCACCAATAGGAGCAAAGCTGTATTAAAAAAAAGTTACAAAACTAGGCAAAAATAATTAAATAATTTTAATTCCACCAATTTTAGTTTAACACTTGAATGTCTAATTTTAATTTTTTCGTTAATATTAGTGCGTTTAAACAAACAAACTTTTCCGCTTTATAATAATCATAATATAGATTTCTTTCACAGCTTATAGAATTAATAGAATTTCTCATATATTTGAATTAAATTCTTTATAAAAAGGATTACTGCATAAAGGAACTCACATGGCTATTCGTTTCGTCTAACAGAGCTGCTTTTAATTAATTTGCATACGAAAATTTTTCCTGCTTACAGAGCACAAAATCGTGATTGTTCGGGTTATATCTATAAATATCAATAATTATAATTATGTAATAAATAAAAGTGTAATTGAACCAAATTTGAATATAGATTATTTTAAGTGAATTATGAAATAATCGGATTGTACTGTTTTTTTTTAAGAATAAGGAGCAAATGAGTAAGATGTCACCTGATAGTAAGTAACACCGCTGCCCATAGACTACAGCAGAGGAATCGCAGGTGCATTGCCGGTCTTTATAGGACAGGCTGGCTCTCAAGTGCCACTGCCGGAACACACCTATTGGTATTTAACGGCAGATTTTCAACTTGTGGATGAGAGCTAGCCAGGCTGGCATTGGAAAAACCCCTACTACCATGCTATGGTTTCATCGCGTTCTTCTTCACCGAAAGCTCATGCTCATTGTAAGTGGTTGGATTCCAACTCACGTCTTATGACGCGGCGTTCCTATATGCTACCACTGAGCTATCATCGCTTCAAACTGTAGCGGTCAACCTTTTTGTTAGCAACCTTGATATATTATATCTATAGTTGATTTAGAAAATAAATGAATATGAAGCATATCTTACTAATTTAAAATGACGTGGTTTATTTTATTTGCACATATTATTTTATTAGAGGGTTATAACACCCTTAGTGTTTTATCATCGATCTAGAAATAGGAAATATTTTATTTTGAACTTTAATATATCTACCTTTCTGTATATTTCTTTGTACGGAAATAGTTCACAGATTTTGATACAAAGATAGGTTTCTGGGTTCATACTAAGGATATTTTTATTCAATAACGCGACAATGTAAAAGGGTACAAATAAAAAAAAAAGTCGCAATTTGGGGTAAAGGTGCTACTTTTCTACATTATGATAATGTAATTGAGCATTAATAGGTAAGAAAAAAAACGGCACTATGCTTTTCATCATGGTGTACGCATGCATGCATCTTTTTTATTTATATGATGGCTCAGTTGGTAGTATATACGGAGGCTAATTTACTGGACGTTAGTTCGAATCCCTGCATTGAGCCTGAGCTTTCGTGATGGGGCTTTTTCTAATGCGCGCCTGGTTAGCTACCACCCTCAAGTTGAAAATCTGTTCTCAAATACCGATACGTGTGTTCCGGCAGTTACACTTAAGAGTCAGTTCTTCAATAGGCTTAGCGTTCCATAATCTTGAACTACATCGTCACCTAATAACAGGTGATATTCGGGCCATAACGCTGAGTACAGTTCTAAAATTGTACATAATTTACACAAACATTTACTAGCGAAACCGCGAGCACAGCTGGTTAAAGTATAAAGCAAAATATGAACTAACCACCTTGAATCCCAAAGTTGAGCGTAAACTTTAAATCAACTCAGTGTATTGCTATGTTTCTTAATTATAATTTCAATAATATTATAAGTAATTTAATGCCGAGAATGGTGTAGGCCCAATTAGTTAAATGAGCTGACAATAAATACGTATATAATAAAGCTTTTATTTATCTTTTCATACTGTCACACTAATTGCCAAACAGGTAATTACTTCGTTTTACAAAGGGCTTTGCACTGGTTTTAAGTTTACTAACAGAAATACTCCCTCGTTAAAGCATCCTAACTCATTAGTACATGTTATTAATTCTAATTCAACTTGCATATGACACTAGCTATGCTGTTTTTGAAGCATTTTTTTTTTCCAATATATATTTGCTTCTATTGGTGGTGGCGTGATGTTTAATAGACTAAAGCTTTTCTGAAAGACTGCTCCATTAAATACAAACAGGTTTTTAAATCTGCCTGGCAGTTCCTAAGATTACCGCGTACAATCAAAACAAACAAACTTTTAGCTTTACAGATAACTGTATATTACGCAATATATCACTAATAGCATTAAATAACTCAAGGTTATGAATAATTCAGTTAAACGGATATATGACAAATCAAGACCCCTGCCGAAAACTTTGTTACGAGGTTATTTTGTGTTATGCGAAGGTTCTCAAAGTGTTTTGATCATTTATATTAAGAAAATCTCAACAACTATTTAGTAAAACCTATATTATATTTTGATAATTGTTTTTTTACGCAAAGTTTTACCAGTAGTATTTGGAAGCCTTCATGACTCAGTGGGCCGATGAACGTTAGCTAAAGGCCCTAGCTTTCGGCAAAGAAAAACACTGTGATGAATTGTGGGCAATCTTAATGGTCGTTTCATTATTCGCCGCTTATTGTGTCGCTGTGGCCCTATCAGTTTTACAATACAGCTGCATTTGAGAGCCGACTGCCTTATAGAGCTGCGCTACCATCTTGGTCTACAACGTCATTTAAAATCGGGTGACGTTTTGGTACGAATATTTGATTTCATCCCCATAATAGACTTTGCAAATATATCTACTTCATGTGAAGGAACTTACATTGACAATTATTGCTCGCAATTTTATATATGTTGAATTAGTACTTCTGGTAGCTAATTTTTTGCTCCAAGCTTAGTATATAGATATACTGGTATGAGTGCACAAAGGTAGATAGAACTTAAAACATAATTTAAGTCATCCACTATTTTATCCTGCCGGGTCAATAACGCAGAAACATACGTTGTTTCATACCGAAAGTATAGATATGATGAATTTTTACATTTCTAAACCTGAGAAATAATTAGTCTCTCATACAAACTTTCATGCCCTATTACAGCTCTTTCAAGTCTTATTTCTATGACCAAAAATACCCTAAGTTCGCCTCTTAAATCACATCTATTTTAATATTAAAATTAATTATATTTAGTTCAAGGGTTAAAGCACAATAAATGTTACGAAAAATTTACTACATCAACGTTATGTAAAAATTAAATCATACACAGATTGTTTATTTACGTTATTACCTCCGCAGTTCGTAGTTTAAGTTGCCTAATGTTAATGTATAACTTAACGTACTTGTAAGTGCTCTAGGTAACTTGTCAGTTAGCATGCAACTTAGACATTAACAAACAAGGTTACAACGCCTTTCTGATAACAGAGAATGTTCGATAACAATATACCTACCTACTACATTAATTAATAACTTGTAACTTTATATATTTAGCAGACAACAACAATTCTAGATATAGTTATGATCTTTCAAGTTATATAATATATAAGTATATCTTTCTTGTTTTTTCATAGTAAATAAAACGATAGAAAATTTTATCAAAGTTTTAGAAATGATAGTACTACGTAAGCGGTCAGTGCCTAAGTTTATTTATTTCTTAGATAATTTCAAAAATATCGTAAAATAATGAAAATAGTGTGGCAATAAGAATATATGTATTAAGAATATTTTTAATAATGAAAATAGAAACATGAATTGTATGACATTGAAAAGTGATTTGTAATCATTTTCATTATGTACCAATTATGTTTTTCAATAATTAACAAATAGAAATTATATTGTTTTATTGAAATTAAGAAGGGAAATACGATACACTAAATACATAAATTATGATCGAATTAAGAAACTAGACAGGTTTCCCTGTTTCATTATAATATTTAGTTTCCTAACAGTACTAAAGCTTTGTTGATGTTGAATTTATGTATATAAGTAATTATATGTAAGTAGTAAAATTAAGTTACTTAAAATGACGAGGGTCGGCACATCGCTACTTTTAGGTTATTAACCCCAGACTTTACATTAATCAGTTAAGTTTAAAAATGTCAAATACTGTGGGCTTCAACGAAAGAATACTCTATGAATTATATGATAATTCCTTGTATTTAACAATGAACTGAATAGAAAATCAGATTAAGTATAACTAATGTAATAAATTATAGAAGCGAACGGTAGATCAGCAAACCGTAACTGCGCGATAACCGCTTCGACTGGTTCAAGTCTTTCAAACTTTCACAATTTACGTGAGCAGTTAAAATAAAAATAAAAAAAAACAAACTCGCGCAATAATATTAATAATATTAACCACGACATATCACTGCAAAAGCCGTACAAAGTAATTTCTCGAACTGAGTGAATATTTCATTCATAAAATAAAAAAAAAAAACAATATGAAGCAGTCCAAGATTAGTGCGCGCATTTTGTTGTTGTAATTTAAAATAAAATCTTGTTTAACGCACCTCTTTGTTGAACCGTATCGCTCCAGATTTGCTTGTAAATATCCTAACAATAGTCACAAATCACTTGCTGTCACTTCACGAGCACTAGGTGTAAGCGGAACTCGCGACACTCGCCCTCGTTGGATACACTCGACGCGTCTACAGTACGGGCCGGCGGGAGCAGACTGGTCGCGGAGTGGCGCGCGGCGTCGTCCGCTTCTCGCAAATCAAGGCCATGCAAAACCGCTGCTCCCATTTCCCCCTGAGTGGAAAGTGTTCGTATCCGTATACCGTGCCCCTTTCGAGCAGGTGTGGGAGAAAGCACCCGAAACTGACCGTTCTGAGTCATTCGGCGAGATGATTCCGCCGGCGATCGTTTGGCCACCGACGACTATGGAAAGTGGCAGAACCTGTTCCTTTGGCGCCATATCTGTCGAGGAAAAAGTTTCGCGGCCAAAGTCGTGAGTTCTTTGAAAACCGGTTTAGGATGTAACAAAAAAATATATAATTGACGAAAACGAAATTGTAATAAATCGATGTTTAATGTTTGGCTCGACGGGTGTGATTTATACAGAGTTTGTCGCGTCGACGAAATGGAGATTTGTTTGTGTAAAAGTTAAACGAAGTGATTTGTAACTCTTTACTGTGCAAAAGCTGATTCTAGTGATCATTTTGCGTCTAAAATACATAATATTTCTAATGCATTGTCTTTCGTTATATATGTAATTATAGAGCTTGAAAATTAACTCCTTATACAAGGATACCATTTTGAACAGGATGTTGACTCATAATTTTAGTTGTCGTTGTGTCAAATTTCATCAAAATCTCTACAGCAGTATTAGACTATTTGTACAAGGAAACAGACCGACAGACACACGTCTATAACTGAATATTTTGACGTCTATAGCGATAACAATATACTGCACAGTTGGCCTAGCGGTTAAAGCAGATGCCTTGCTACAAAAGTCGTGCCGAAGTGCTTCAGGTTCAAGTCTCGCTGAAGGCAATTATTTGTATGAACTAATTGTTCTTACTTTCGTTGTTACTTTGTATTCGTTGATTGCATAAAGGTCATTTTACTTGACATAAGTGAATTTGCCTACATAGGCAAACGCCATAATAAAAAAGTTGATAATAATGATATTTTTCAATATTTTCTTTTTATAGCCTCCACTCAGTTACAGTTTTATTATATGTTATGATTAATAATTTTCTGAACTTCTTCTAAAGAAAATTAAGTTTTATTTAAAACATTGTTTGTTAATATTTAACATCTATTGTGAGGGTGTTAAAATATCGTAAAATGTAATTCGATGCCTTAGACGTGAATAATGGAGCGAAATAAACTCTCCCTCAGGCTCACGCCTTGCTCTTAATAGATTTCTCAGAGGTTTTTTTGCTATATGCCTTAAGGGACTTGCCAAGTTCATTTGACTTTTTGGTGATTACAAAAAGTTTTTAGCCGAAATTGCAAACGCCACAAGGATGCCATAAAGACTGAACCTCAGCTTAGGTTATTGACGGCATGCACTTTTGCAATTTTACCCTACATATTTGTTCTAAATATATGCATATGTATACATATCAATAACGTATGTATATGTATCTGATAAAACGGGCATCACATAATTTATCTGCGTACTGTACTGTTAATGGCTTATAATTATTCGCATTTAAAATTGTATGTCGGGTGCTAAATTGAATACTATAATTGTATATTATGTAGCTAATTGTAATTTATAAGCATATCGTCTTATAAATTCAGACTATTAAATACATAAGTTATAACCTCATAATATATTTTTGATTTATAATTTTTCAAACTATGTGTGAAATAGGAGGACGCTCATAAGTTATTTGTTATATTTGTACGTAACATTGTACCTATATATGTATAATGTGTATATTATCTATGTATTTATTATGTTTTTTTATTTTATATTGTTATTACAACTTTTTCCTTTCGTATACGTAAAGATAACTTTGCATGGTGGTAGGGCTTTTTCTGATGCCCGCCTGGCTAGCTACCACCCTCAAGTTGAAAATCTGCCGCCAAATACCAATAGGTGTGTTCCGGCAGTTACACTTGGGAGCCAGTTCCTCCACAGGTTAGGCGTGTCTACCAACTTGAGCCATATCGTCACTTAAGCTCAGGTGAGATTATGGCCATTACGCTAAACCTTAACTATATAAAAAAAAAAAAACAATTTATGTAATATACTATACACATAGTAACTAACTATGTAATCGGCATCATATATGATCAATGGTATGCATAATGCAATGTTTTACATAAATAAAATAATAACTAAACGTGATCTTGATACTAAATAAAGTGTATTTATTACGTGGAAGGCGTTAAATTAAACAATGACACATTATTGCATAAAATGCTTCATATAGAAATTCTGGCAATATACTGTATCTAATATATATATATATTAATGTCGCATATCTTTACAATATAAAGTTTCAGTCTTTGTATTAATTAATCTGGGTTTGGCAGGTTTTAAAAATTTTGTTTTGTATATTCTTTTATACATTACAAGTTTCGTGTTATGGCTAAATTAGAAAAATCCCTAACATGATGCTATTGCTTACCAATTAGTTTTAGTTGGATCTGCTTGATCGCGCTGTTTTCGACAAAAATTTTAATGTACAAACCATTTTTATTGACATCAGATAAAAGAACATAATTTGTTAATTTTTTTCTTCCTAAATTATCCCAATATTTTTTTCTTGCTAACGAGACCTATGGAAAATAAACATCCGATTATCCGGTCCGCTAGTTAGACATAAAATTGCAATAGCTACATACAAATAGTATTGATTTCTATACATCTAATCTAAAAACAAATATTTTCAAATGATTACCCTTTACATCTAGGAAGGAAGGAGATTAAACAAAGCAATGAATGAATCGACAATGAACGAACACATCGTGAATATCGAAAACTTTCCCACAAGATTTCTATTTAGTAGAGACAGCAATTCATCCGCTGAGGTGTCGTCGACCTCACGCAGACCTGTGCTAGACGCCTGATGGGCGACAACAGGAGTGTTATGACACCCCCCACGAGACAGGAGTGGGTAAATTGTGTATTTCTTGAAGTATCTTTAGGTATGTAAAGGAAAAATTAATATGTACAGTATTGAAAAATATCACATTCTCACGACACGGCTATAAATGCTCCATCTTATATATTAATACTAGCTGCGCCTGCAACTTCATTCGGATGGAAGTAAAATATTCTTAGTAATTTTTGCCCTTTTTAAAATAAATATATATTTTTTATAATCCAACTGATAGTTTCTAACATTAGCGCGCTCAAACAAACAAAGTTTTCCGCTTTATAATCTTTATGAATAAAAATTTCGTGTTACGTTGTTTGTCCGCGATGAACTCCTAAACTACTGAACTGATTTTAATCAAATGTTGCATACTGTGTGCAGTTTGATCCAACTTGAGAGATAGGATATTTTATTTCAGTAATTGACCATAACGCGATATATCGCTATATAACGCTGTAGTCGATGTGATTGACTAATCGAAAGGCAGAACAAGGTCTGCCAGGTCAGCTAGTAGATTATAAAACGAATTTATTTAATAACACGTATAACAATTTTTATTATCGTAGCAGTATTTGTGAGTGTCATTTTGGATCAAAGAATCAATGCTTAGGTTGCTTTGTACCGGTTCTAGCGGCACGGGTGAGAACACCCACCGGTGCAGGAAGGTGTAACTTGATGCCTCAACGTATTGAGTATGCTAAGCACGGCTACAGTACATTCAAGTTGTTGGGCGTAGGTGGCCACGAGATTTGTTCATTCTTTATGGGTTTAGCGTCTCACCAATTCACCATGATCTCACATAATTATTGACTATGTGGCTAGAGATGGGAACACGCTAAGCTTAGTGGGAGAACTGGGTTTTATCGTGATAATTTTTACGTTACACAAGATTTTAAGCGATGATAACACAGTTGGTAGTGTGCACGGACAACGCATAAAGTGACACGGGTTTGACTCCACCTACAATGGGCTTGAGCTTTCGGTGAAGAAATACATTGTGATGAAACCCGAAACCCATGAAATGATAAAAATGACGGTGGTAAGGCTATTTCTAATTCCTGCCTGGCTAGCTATCACCATCAAGTTGAAAATCTGGCACCAAATACCTATAAGTGTGTTCCAGCAGTTGCAGTTGAAAGTCAGTGTCTCCAGTTGAGATTATGACCATAATGCTAAATGTTTATTATATATATTAAAAAAAAAACAATATCGCTTTTAGAACCCATCAATTTAAAAGAAAAGAAAACAATATATTTAATACTTCATACACGGGTTTATTTTGTTATAGACTGTTTGGTTTTAGAATGGTTCTAGACTATTTCATGTTTGGATTCCATAGTCCCTTTGTAATTCTTTCGATTTACCTACTTTTGTACGCGCAGCATAGTGGGCTGGTGGCAGCCAATTTTATATATAAAGGGATAATCTAAATTTATTATTACTACAAAATTTAATTGCTGGGTGTAACACCCGCCACAGACGTATGTACGCTAGGGCGTGTCGCGTTCCGTGATCAGCCAGTGTTACATCCAGTAATCAAGTGGAGTGCGTAACTATATCTTTGTTATGTTGGCAAAGTTCACGTTATTTCTTTGTTTATATTTTATATGTTTATATATTAACACTCTATGTGTAATACAATGGCGGATTTAATGCCATATGCATTCTGTGACAATCAACTTTAAGGTAATGCAGAGATAAAGATGGTAGGTATTAATTTATTTTAAGTAAGTATTAATTAGTTTTAAGTGGTATGGTTTTAACTTAGTAAGTTTAGCTCTTGCCCACAAGCTCTCTTGATTTTAACTAACGATGTCACCCAATATGACAGACATGCTAGGCCTCATGCAGGCACCGGCTCTCAAGTGCCACTAGCGGAACCAAGCCTATAAGTATTGCCGACATTTTTTTTCAACTCGTATGTGGTTATTAATACCAGAATGGTATTGGAAAGTGCTCCAATGCCCTGTTATGTTTTTATTAGGATATTTTCTTCCCCGAAAGCTCAGTTTTGACCCGGCCATCCGTACATGTTGCAACTGAACTATCATTGTGCGCATTTCCGGATGGTACTTCGCTTATTATCATGCAAAATGCAGTCAATTACCATACCACTATAAAAACAAATTATCGAATTCATACTTATAATATTATATGAAATACAAAATGTACCGTTCGCAAGACAAGCTATTACTCGAAATGAATTTTCTCCGGAGGGTGGTTATCACAAGCTCGCATCTCGTTTAAAGCGACTCTGACGTCATCATTATGAATATATACTTAGTTGTTTGTTGTTATATTCGTACATGAAGCGTATATTGAAGCGATGATAGCTCAGTTGGTATTGTGTATGGTCGACGTTTCAATGGAATTGAATTCGGATCCATCTGCAATGAGTCTGAGGGTACGAAGAAAGAAAACATCGTGAAGAATGTTGGTAGGACTTTCTAAGGCCCAACTAGCTAGACAATTATCTATAGGTTTGTTCTGGCAGTTGTACTTTACAGCCAGTTCCTCCACTTGGCTTAGCATCGTCATTTAATATCAGGTGTGATTGTAGCCAGAACGGTAAACCTATAAAAGTTATTTAAAAAAAATGTAATCATTTCAATTTAATGCTAAAATTGTTTCTGTCTACGTATATCTTTGGGTTTAACTCGAAAACGTGTTAACCAATGTTTGTGAAGTTTTGTACGTGAAAAGCTAATGTTATTCTTCAATCGATAGGTGATGAGAATTATAACCGCAAATATTATGAAGGTAGCGTAGGGTAGAAGAAAGTAGCTTAGAATGAAGATAACATAATATATCTAGATTAATATTATTAAGCAGAAAGTTTGTTTGAACGCGCTAATCTCAGGAAATACCGATCGGATTTCAAATTTTTTTTTTTCTAATTGATAGAGAAATCATTGTGGAAAGCTTTACACTATTTTAAAAAATCTACTGCTGATAGGCGACAAGTTGAATTGAAAAAAGTTACAAAAACGGGTAAAAATTATTATAATTATTATATTATCCTATCTTATAATATCATTGGTCAACAATGAATACGGCAGTTTGTAAAAGGAAAGTTGTTCACCAATTAATACAATATAAGATCAGCCTATGAAAATCTTTTATAAGACAATCGCCTTCATTTTTGTTCCCGAGGCCGCAAAACATCGCTAGTATTACGAACGTTTTGCGAATGACATTATGGATAATTTTGTTCAAAAACATTCAAGGTTATGTAGCTGACTTGTATGGGTTGGTTGTATCGCAGTCTGGGGTGACATGAACTACTGTATATATCCCAGCCGAGGCCGATCTAACAGTAACAATAGGCACTAAATTACGAATATTTGAGAAGTTGCTGTTGTAATGACTTTTTATTACAATATCTAATACACAATAAGATAACGAAAGAACCGCAATAGGAATTCTTACTAATATTATAAATGCCAAAGTCAGTTTGTTTGTTCGTTACGATTTCATGTCTAAAATGATAGAACCTGGAGATGATAATTCGCAACTTTTTGTCGCGGAAACCTTATTGGAAGTGGGGTAAAGAGAGGAATAAACTTTGTATGAAACTTGTTACTGCGGCATCCGATTTATTTGACAAAATCAATATTAATGGGAGCGAAGTCGCACGTAACATCTAGATACTTTATAATTCTTCAAGTGAAAACTTATCTTAGCACGTTGAGTAAATTTGCGATAGGGAAAAACCACTGAACCCAGGTAACCGTCACTCTCAAGTACATATATGTATTTGTACAGATTTGTGTTTATATCTATATTAATATTACAAAGCGCAAATGTTTGTTTGCACGCGATAATCTGAGGTACTACCAGTCGTATTTCAAAAATTTCTTTTTATATTTGATAAACCAATCATTTAAGGGGGCTTTAGGCCAGTTAACATATCGCTACTAACAATAGAAGTAAAGGTGTATTGAAAATAGTTACAGAAACGGGAAATAATCCTTACGAATATTAAAAAATGTGAAAGCGAGTTTGTTGTCTACGCTTTCGCGCCTAAACAATTGGATCGATTATAATGAATGTTGGTATAGAGATAAACGAGAACCTGGAGACGGTGATTAGCTTCTTTTTCCCGCGTAAAATTTATTAGTAACGGGCAAAAGAGAAGGATAAACTTTGTATGAAACTTTTTATTGCATTATCCGATTTGTTTGACAGAGTCAATATTAACACGAGCGAAACCGCAGGTAAAAGCAAGTTGCCTATAAAGACATGATATTTATATATTTTTTTATAATATTTTGTTGTTACATCTCTAAAAAAAAGCGGGTAAATTGTTCACGGCCGTACGCTGATCTGTCTCTTTACACAGAGAAAATACTTAGGTCAAATGTCGGAGAAATTGTACCGAAATTCCGGTTGTGAATTGATTTTTTTTATTATTATTATACTATTGTACCCATACGGGCCGGCGCGGCGTGGTGGCGCGGCGCCGCAGATCCGGGTCAGTGTCGCAAATGGTACAAACAATAAGACATAGCGATAAATGTATTAGAGGTAGCGGTATGGTTAAATATAAAAACTATGTTTGACTTTATTGTAACTACCATGCCACCAGGTGTAACGAGTTCTGCACCTTTTTTATCGAAAAAGTGAACGCTTGACCACAATATCACCTGATGGTAATTGACGATGTGGCCTATGATGGAACGCGCTTACTCAGTAAGTTCCTAGTTATTCTCAAAAATGATCTTATGAGACGTTCTCTATAGATATGATGCTAATCACGCTGGTGCCTTTCTGCTATGTTGCGGTTTGTAATCAGCTTAATGATTTATTTGAGAATTTATTAGAGATAATAGAAACAAATATAAAAAGGACACATCATTTCGTGAAGCGTTTTCTATAAGATTAAAACTTGAGGTCACATTACGTTAATTAGCAACTGGAGACTCGTATAGAAGCATGTATTCTTTATTCTACGTGTCTCCTTCAATCATGAGCATATTTATACCACAAGGCTGTGATGTTATCTATGAAGAACCAGCAGCTTTTTCTATAAGTTGATCATAAGAATATATTTGTAAATATGCCTAAAATAAACGGTAAAATCTAATCCAGTTAGTGAGTTAAATAAATAATAAACATAGGTTGATACAAAAACAATAACTACATTTAAAATTTTGTAGTACAGTATATTTAAATATACTCTATTTAAATTATAAATCAATTTTGTGTTGTATTAACGCATTAAAGTGTCTAAAGTGACCAATAAATAAACCAGATAACATAATATTTAGTTCAACTCAAAAATAATTAAGCTTATTACCGCTGCCAGCTTATAATTTAGACCAAGCGTCGAATTAAATGTAACCAAAGAACTTAGGTGCGTGTGAACCTTGTACAATAAGAACAAACCCGTATTTACATTGGTTCACTTATTTAAATGATGAACAAATGACCTACACAATTGTGTACATGGAAATCCCTACAAATATTAAATGTCGATAAGCCAGTTTGCTAGTACTATATATGTTTTTTCTTGTGTATATGACTATATTCTCGGTTATATTTATATCTTCGGCTTCGTGCGGTATACCAGAACTAGCTCTTCATACATCGATATTATTATTCGATATCAAGGGATGGTACAGGTTGGTGGAGACCCGATTCCCGAACTTCATAGTATATTAACTTTTACCCGCGGCTCTATTCGAGTTTTAATCGGATGGCGCAATAAAAGTTTTATATAAAAGTTATTCTTCTCTTTACTCCACTTCCTATAAGTTTTATTTATATGTGTAAATACATTTTTGTATAAAGAAATCCTATGTCACGATTTTCGTCCTTCCAAATCTTGGAGACCGCTCAACCGATTTCAATAACCGATTACGGCAATAAGTGACCCTAAGCTTTAAAGCTGAATTTGTCTGGAGGAGTTATTAACTACTGGAACTGCCAGCACTGATCAGAACAAGGTCTACCGGGCCAGTTACTTACTTTTAATATATTTATTAAATAGTATTTTAAAATGTCTACGAAACCTTATATTACCTAGAATATAGTTTTCTAAATAGCCTCTTAAGTTGTATAGATACGTTCGAGAAATTTTCCCCTAACTCATTCATCTTCTTCAGAAAACGAAGTAACAAGATTCGTATTATACGGTACACTGTGAAATCTTTATATGGCACGTACGCTCTTCCCTTTTCACGAATTCAATTCGAGACAAATTAAATTTCCTACTTTATCCAGTTTATTTTATTCTCATCGATTGATTTCTATTCGATTATGCACGCCAAGTTCTGAATATGAGTAGTGACTACTATTTCTTACTTTACCAATGTGGTTTCAATTATATATTTTTCCGTAACTAGATAAATGACTAAAATTCAATGGTTTTGATTCCGTTGGATTTTGAGTAGAACTTATTCTAGTATTGGTCTTTCAATTTTTGAAATTCGGTTACGATTCCTTAAATTGTATGTATCAACGTTATTGAAGATATTTTATAAAGAATGTATCATCATACTGTTGATAACAGGCTATATATGGTGTCTCGATTGCCATTATTGCCAATTTATCTCGGCATCCCCTTGCTGGGGGAGCCGGGCGATCGCATGAGGGTGAACCCTATGATAGTGGTCAATCGACTGCTACCTTTTGATATAGATATGGTTAGATATAGATATAGGTTTTGATGCATTTTAAATACATATGCATCTTAGCGACAAGATATACAGCTCTTAGAAAATTCCGTTTAGTTGCTTATAAGGCAGTAACAGGCATTTTTTTTTTGTTAACGTGGTCTTCAAAATCATATCTTAAAGGACTTCTTGATCGTAACGCACAAGCATCTGCGTGACTAACGAATGAATCGAGTAGTAATCGAGTTTAGGTCGAGTAAAAGCATCATGTTATGTGATCTACTGTAATCGATTACAGTATAGGACAGGAGATTGATGAAGGACTAGTGTAATCGTGTACGATCCGACGAGAGGCTTCTACCGATCTGTCAGTGTCAACAGGGCCGAGCTCACCCCAGCATGTCGCAGGCTACCACTGACTAGGTTTTCATTATTTGATATCTCTTTTATAAAGACACTTTGGCTTATACATTTCAATGCTGTGCTGAAGATTTGAGGGTAGGATTAATACAGAATTAGTTCACTAAAATGTATATGTATTGTTACGGAATTTTCAGTGTTCTTATTGAACTTTAGATATGCCAAAATTGATATTGAGAATAAATACTAATATTTTTATTATTTATACATTTACGAAATATATTTTTGACAGCATCAAAAGTACCTATTATGTATAGATACAGGAAAGTTATAAAACACTAGTTGGCGGTCGTGTGTTGTTTTTAAATTTTCTTATAGTGACTGATTACGTTCTGAAAGAAAAATTATGTAAACATATGTACATATAATAGATATAAATATGCATATCGAGTTTCTTGCCGATTCTTCTAAATGACTGCGTTACTGTAAGAATGTGAGGTAGTTTTAGCGTCCATAAGATCCTTCTTAAGGTCCAAATTAGATAAAAAAAAATGATTTTATTATAAATGAGAACATCCCATGTTTATTGTTTTCCATTTATGTTAACAACTTTCGAAGGACAATTTGGTATTTTTTTTTTAGTTGAGGTCTTTGTTTTTTGGCCGTAATCTAACCTGATCTTAAGTGACAATAGGGGCCAAGTTAATAAACACGCTAAATCTGTGGAAAAACTTAGGGGAAAAGGAGTGCATCGTTCGAATGATTAGGTTTTTGTTTATTATTATCTATTATAATATTAAAATACTATTGTTGAAGTACTTAGATCTATCGTGTGGTCATAATCACACCCATTTTTTTAATCGATTTACATTTTCGTAAATGGATAAATCGAAACCGGATTACTTACCGTTTGCGTACAATTAAACTGAAATAAAACCTAGTGGCCTTCGACAAATGAAAGCCGCGTTATTGGTTTTCCCAACTGAAACACCTGAAACGCATTACAGTATTATATTGTTTCGAATCTGTTTTGCCACGGAAAGTGGATCACTGTGACCTTCTTGTATGGAATTTACGATGAATTGATTTAATATTACTTAAACTGGCTGTCGCACGCAATTTTACTTCAGTGAAACATGCTTCTTTATACTTTATATGTTTTATCGTTATGGCTCACCTGATTTCAATGGCGGAGTTACACCATTATCGCCCATAGGCTATTCACATTTTTTCGCCCCTATCTACCTCTCTAATTATTAGATTCTACATAGGACTACATAAACTGTAGCAAAAAAAAACGATACAAGACTTAGATTCTAAGTTGTGAACCATATTATCTATCAACTTTAAGGTATAAGTATGAATCAATTCAGTTTCAAAAAAACAAAAAATTACCCCAAATTTGCCGTCTCTAAAATCCGTCGCCCTAGGTTCCAGCTTACTCAGCCTACTGGTAAATCTACCACTCCCCGATCTTAAGTAACGATGTGGCCCAATATGGTGAAAACGCTAAACTTAGTGAAGGGGCTTTCTGTCTAGTTCAACTGCCGGAACACACATGTAAGTATTTGAGACAGATTTCCAACTCGAGGGTGGTAGCTAGTCATTCTCGGCCAAGACTAGAAGAAGTATGGGCACTTCTTGGTCTCCGTCAACACGGGAGTTTGAAGTGTCACCGTGATGTTTTTAGTGGGCAGTAGTAGTATACGATGAGGCCTCTCTCACTTTCGCCTGATCCTGAGTACTGCGTTAACGCGTTACAACGAGGAAATCTGTAAAGAAAGAAAGATTTCGAACACCACGTCACTAAAAACAAGGAAGAGAGAAATACATAGGAATAAAAACTGTCTTATCTCTGAAGTTGAACCAAGCGGTACACAATTAGAAAATTTGATTGATGTTGGGTCAGCAGTTACGGTACTAGAAGCTCTACGTACTTGTTGTGCACTCACCGATACGCAACCATCTCGTTTCGTGGCAGTTTTAGGTTCGCAACTTCTCGATGTTGGATCGACCTTCCTCCTCCTGTTCGTGACATTAAAATCCTGTCGACGTTTAGGTCTCATTTAAAAAAAGTAATTATTATTAATACAAACTTCCTAGGTGTTTATTTTTCCTTTAATTGTGTTGCCCTGTTATTCAAAAAGAAGAAATTTAGTTACTTTGGACCCCAATTATTGTCTGTTTATTTATTTATACACCTGGATAAAATAATTAATTGTTTATCGTATATTTGTACTAGCTAATTTATTTTACTGAAATGTATATTTGTTTTGCTTTTAATGATGTTGTTACTGCCCTATTTTAATGTTATAACGAATAATGAACCAAGTTTATAACGCACCGCAACTATACTTGGGTTCCAGCTGAAAATCATCCCCATTCTAATAATAGGACATGTACCATTATTATTTATGTCTGCATTTTATGTTATTTTTTATTTTTCTTATTGATAGTTTCTTTTGTTGCTCGCATGTCTTTTATTAGGAGTAAATGATTTAATTATTTCTTTCTTCTTACCTTCGAGATTAACCTGGACTATTAGCGCGACATGGGCATTTTTTATACATATAGAGATATTTGAATATATCTATTTCAATTCTGGTCATAATCTTACCTAAAATAACAAATACTAAATAATGTATAAGATAATGCAAAAAGGGAAAATAGTTTCGATTTGTACCACTCATAGATTGATCATTCCGGATTTAAAATTGGGGTCACAACAGCGAATCCATTTCCCATGCAGACCTTGTACTGGCTGCGTCCGCGTATGAATGGACCGATAACGATGGGCATTCATTCCGATACCGTTATATGATTCAGAACGATTATGTAACCTGTTTTTGATATATTACTTAACTTTTGTATCAGTTACCACAGATTTAGATTTGAGCGCAAACTTATCTATATTATCAACATCATAAAGCGGAAAAGTTTGTTTGTTTGTTTGAACGCGTTAGTCATGGAAACTACCATTAGGATTTCAAAATATCTGTTTGTGGGAATCATTGAGGAAAGCTTCAGGCTATTTAACATCACGCCACAACCAATACTAGCAAAGCAATATTGAACAACATAAGAAAAGAGTAAATTTCTTTAAAAAAATTTAGTTCCACTCAAACAAAGTCGCGGTAGGGAGCACTATAGCCAACATATTTTTTTTTTTTATTTCAGAAGGAAACCCATATTTTTTTTTATCTACATCATCAATCTTTTAAAAAAAATCGCTTCGTTTGCAACTTATTCGATGCAATTTCTCATTAATACTTTCACTGAAACATCTCCAAAAGTACTAGACCTATTGAATTTAAATTTACCTTGGATTTTTCATTCACAACGCATCTAGACCCTCTTAATGAAGGTATATTTAAGATTACATGCGGTTGAAGGAAAAAACAAACGAAGTCGTAGGTACCAGCTAGTATGAATATTCAACGCGAATTGGCATTCACGTCAATAGCCTAAGTGGAGATTCTACCGCTTTGGTGCACTTGGTCTTTTTGCTAATTAGGCCGAGTGCTTTGCGCGCTCGCACCAGAGTTCAATGAAGCTGCGAAATACTCTTCAAGGTAACTGGCAAAGACGATGTAAATGGGGAAATTCTAAAAGCATTTGCTCGATCACTACGAAAATTGACACCTTTTCATTTTATATCAAGAAAGTATTTATGCTACTGAATGCGATAGTTAGAGAAGTGATCAAATGATTAATTACTGAAAAGTGCAAGACAATATTAATCGAAGCAGATACAATATTTATATATTTAATATCAACATAGTTTAAAGTATTTATATTACTGAAAGCAATAGATAGAGCTATGGTCAAATAATTAATTATTGGAAAGTGCAAGATAAGATTAATCAAAGCAGCTACAATATTCTTAAGTTTTATAACAACGTAATTTAATAACCAACAAACCATTTAGATTAAAATGCAGCCTGCTAATTTTTATGTTCCACATATTTACTTTCAGTGAAAGCGACTTTGCGCTTTCAAGAGTTGTTCTAAGTTTATAAATATAATTCTGACGTGTCAGTAAATTCCCATGAAAATATAAAATTTTTGCTTATTTCACTCCTTACCCTATACGTATCCTTATCCTATATCTGGGTCTACACTTTTTGTAGCGAAACTTCTTATGGGGGTCTTTGAAATTTCGACACTCAACCGTTTTGTGTGACGCTCGTTCGGATAAAGTCAACTCGAGGCGAATAAGGAACGTGAGAGATATAGTGATTTTTCTTTCTGTTAAGCGTACGCGGTTTTTTCATACACATATGTTTTGTCATAGAGTGCACCAATATTGTTTCGTTATTCTTATACCTTCACACCTAACATCACCTAATTATGTGACATATTCCCGTATGTATTTCACGATAACTCCCCAACTTCTCTGTCATTGGTACTATTTTCTATATTCCTAATCAAACTCCCAATCAAATACGTTCTAGTTTCCACATACATGTCTTCCCGAAAACAAATGAAATTCTAGTCACTCTCTTACAACGGTTTCAATATATCTTTTATTAATTCTATCATTTGATTCAATATATCATACAATAATACTAATAATAATATTTATCATTTACCGCATAAATACATGTTTTTTATTTAGTTTAGTATACTATTAAATTATTCAAAATATATAGACTGAGCTTGCAGAAAAATTAGGTTCATTGAACTTATTAGGATGAGACTATTTTTTTTTATAAAGTTTAAGGTTTAGCGTTATGGCCACTATATGATCTGAAAAGATGGTGGATACGCTAGGCCTAGGAGGTGCTAGCTATACCTATAGGTATTTGGAGACAGGTTTTCAACCTCAGGGTATATTTCACCATGTTTTCCTTCACCGAAAGCTCAAGTTCATTATAGGTGGATACGAACTCACGTCCCTCGACACGGCGTCCGTACACACTACCATCTGAGTTGTCTTCGCTTCCGATACGATTATAACCTACTTATTTTTGGATCCCATGATTTTTTTTATTTCTATGATATGACCAGTGTTGCCAGCAGATAACAACAAGGTTTTACGTATGTTATTTTTTCTATTTACATTATATTTTCCCAATAATACCGTTGATTAGATAAATAAAAACGTTATAAGCAATTAAATTTATTGGTTAGTAAACAAAATTCTCGTAAAATTCGTTCTCAACTTGATTTATTATGTTCTGTGAAGCCGTTGGTAAAATAATGATCTCAGCTTTAAAAGCTAGTTTTTTCATAGGTTTTATTAGCGTTATGGTTCGAATTATTTTCACCTAATTTTTAGTGACAATGCGGCCCCCGATGGTAGACATACTAAGCCTAGTGGACAAACTGGCTCTAAAGTGCAACTGCCGGAACATATCTGTAGGTTTTCAACTTAACTAACTAGGCGACCATTACTCAAAACTCTACCACCATGTTTATTTAATCACAATGTTTTCTTTCACCGAAGAAAGCTCTAGCTCATTGCAGGGATTCGAAATCACAACCATTGAGCTATGATTGCTTTATGCATATACAACGTGTTAAAGCTATCATTATTCACGTAGTCTACTGCTACCGAAGGCTCTGACAAAACACAATGGCAAATTAAAACCGGATGTATCGAAATGGGCCAATAATTTGACTATTGTCATACTAATCGAACTGGTATTTCAAAATCGTCTGGCGGTTTTTTTTTCTTCCATTGAGGCTAAGAATATCCTGGTGTTGAAACCTAACCAGTAACAATGGCCTAATATTTCACAAGGCTTCGACGAAGGGTTATTCCCAAATGGCTTGCCTAAGAACCGGATAAAATATGCTGTAATAGGGTTGCCAGTATTGAAAATTGTTTTTTTTTATACTTAACTGAGTTTTGTACACAATCGTAATATTCAACTGACGCTAAGCGATGTGTATGTACCATTGCTATACCACAGGCATCAACAGCGCTTTGTACTCCTAGAAGTGTTCCTCTCTTAGAAACTCTGGAAGCTGTACTAATCATATAAACGCAATACCACGATCATATATGAAGCGATGTTTGCTTAGTTGGTAGTGTGCATGGACGTCGCGTCAAAGGACCTGAGTTCCAATACTTGTAATAAGTCTGAGCTTTCATTGAAGAAAAATATCGTAAGGAAGTCATAGTAGTGTATGCATGGTAGTAGGGTTTTTCCTCATGCCCGCCTGGTTAGTTACGACACTAGTTGAAAATCTGCCGCCAAGTACCTATAAGAGTGTTCCAGCAGTTACGCTTTAGAGCCAGCCCTTCTACTGGGTTTAGCGTGTTCTATACCTTGGGCGATAGCGTAACTAAACATCAGATGAGATTATAGACACCTACCACAATACAACCAAGTAGTATAATACACAAGATATTTAGGTGATAGCTTTCATAGAGTGTTGGTATTTCCACCACTTGAGCACTTTTGGTATTTATAGAATACAAGTAAAAATCGTAGAGGTCATCATTTGTTGAAATTTTCTACGTAATACTTAAAGTCATCTTTCGCATTGCCAAGCCTGTTTTCAAATTACTACTCGATATATTGACCTTTGTCACTTTCAAAATATCGAACAAGACTACAGATTGATTATAATTGTCCTTAAATAAAAAGTAGACTCAAATAAAAGGGAAAACTTCTGGGCGAAAGTCAAAACCTCAAAGCGAGGTTAATAATTATCTATATATATACTTAATATTATTGTGCGAAAGTGAGTTTGTTTGTTTGTTACGATTTCATCTATAAACTGCTGAATCGATTGTGATGAATTTTGGTATAGAGATAGATAGGCCCTGGAGACTGAGTTAGGATCCTTTTTCGTCTATAAATTTATAGAAAGTAAGGTAAAGAGTGGGAGAAACTTTGTATGAATATTTTTATGGCGTCGTCCAATTTGTTTATCAACATTAAAATTAACGCGAGCGAAGCCGCTCTTAAAATCTGTTAAAAAAACTATAACATAATAACTAGCAAAGCACATACGCTCTTTATGTCGATACTGAATTAGACTGATACATCACGCTTCCATATGTAACGCTCGCCGAGCGAGTATAGCAGTTACCCTTTGACTGTATTTCTCTCGCTTCCTTAGTCGACTCGAGCCAACTTTAACCCAACGAGCGTTACATACCCTAAAGTTTCAGCCCAGTTTTATTCAATACCGATAAAATATATTGCTCAGGTCGCCTAAAGAAGTTTATTACTACAATAAGTGTACAGAAAAATAGTTTGCAACAAAAGCCAGCTCATAATAACATTCTATCTCATTCTCTCACAGCCTAAAACCAATATATACATTCATACCTATCTCTTTGTTGTTATATATTGTCATTTCATAAAATCCAATGCGTATCGTCCCAAAAGAAATTTCACTTTAAAAATTATACTCTTTTAAGTTTAGATGCCAACCCTATTCCGAGGAACAAGAATATTACAACGCACAAGCATTGTTAAAGTTTATTGCCAACTTTATTTTGCACGAACTGCCGGCCTTTTGGATTCTATCGGGTTAAGAATAAGTGACATTTTACAAGTGTAAAATATATTAACGAACTCGTTGCGTAAATTATTGAGTCATAGGTAACATATACGCGGACGTAAAGTTGATGCATAAGTTGTATGCTTATGTAAACTGTATTTCTTAAAATAATACAAAATAGTGTATTGTAACATTTTTTCTCTGTGACGAATAGTATGACGTAGGTATTATGAAGAGAATTACTTCATAATCCGGTATCTTCAGACTTCAACGCGATAAACAGTTAAATTTTATTACATAATATTTGGTCGACCAAGGGATCGCGCGGAGTATAGAATTTTACCCAAAAACAAAATTTCATCGAAATTGTTCCTGTACTGCGAGGTCGTGAAAGGTCAAAATGGTCATATTTTTATGTTATAATTTAAAAAGAACTCTATCCTAAAAGTAATTAATGTTATCAACGGAATCACCTACCGCGTGCAACTATTGATAGAAACTATCTAGGTGAGGACTCACGATGATTTTTTTACTAATTACTTTACTATCTGGCTAAGAAGAATTATACTACCCATTTCGATACATTGAGTACAGAGCTACCCATCGCATACTAGGATAAACAAAAGGCTTCATGATGAAAAAATATATAATATATGTACTTAGTTCTATGATAACCCGATAAATGGTAATAGAATTTTACAAAATCAGATATACTTACATGTATTTTTACCTATATTAATATTATAAACCAGTATTCGTGTATTAGTTTGTTTCAACGCGTTAATCTTAGGAACTAACAGTGGGATTTTAAAAAAATATTTTTGTATTTGATAGATCAATCATCGAAGGCTTTCGGCTATTTAACATAGCAGTAAAAATATATTGGAAAAATTTACAAAAACGGCTATATATTTTATATAATTCTAAGTTCCACGCGAACGAAGTCGCGGGCACAACTAGTCAGATAAAGAAACAACAATTTTTATACAGTATAAAGTATCAATAAGATAAATTAATAATAATATAACGCCTGACTTGAATTTTTTAACGCCACAATTACTTTGCGGTAATCTTTGTACAGGAACTTCGATTAAATATTATTAGTTTGTTTCTATAAAGCACTAATTAATATTTTTACTAAAATACTAAAACTATATTATTGAATACTACTATCTAAATAAACTCCTTAATACAATTATCCTTAAAATGATAAAATAATACATATATTACACGAGTTTACGGAAAGCCTTACCGAGAACAGATACTCAAGATCAAAATGTCGATGTAGTCATAGTATATCATTTAATAATATACCCATTCTTTTCCATCTGAAAACATTTTGCCAAGCAGGAACAAGTGTGTTCCGAGTGCAGGTCTTCAGAACCGTTTCTATTACTAGATTACAATAACATCAAGTGAGTTTGTCCAAAACACTAAACTCAAAAAATACTAATTATCGAAAAAAAAAAACGATATACATTTTTTTTAAATAATGCATTTGGAACTATTTTAGTTATAGTTATATAGTTGCGATTATAAAAGTTATTTGAATTAAGGTATCTTTTTGCAAGGTAGCACGGTTGTATATACTAGAGAGGGCTTGAGTGAGCACTGTTCTTAACGCCTTAGAAACCTCTTTGCCATTCCTGTAAAAATTTCCAATTGTACTTAAAATTTAGATAAATAAATCTCTAATGTAACTGGAATTACTAAAATTGAAATTTTGTAAAGGATACTGATCTTGTCGAACCTCTGTCATATAGAAATAGTTAACTACACCTGTAGCTAGAGTTATCGCTTTTATACATAAGGCCATCCGTACGTATTATAATTGTATTATAACATGTATTACTTCTATATGCGGTAATAATTAGTACATAATTGCAAAGGCCGTTAAATAAGCAATTGCAGGTTGAGTATGAGTTTGAAGGCCGAACCGTAGGCGAGGACTTCACTAATACGACACAGGCAATTTCCGCCGAAGCATATATAGTGCTTTTCACAAATAAATGCAGGGAAATAAAACATCCTTTTTATATTATATATTTAGTTGAATTTACCTTTGTCGCTAAATGTATATTATCTGGGGCTTTAATTAAAAATAGCTTTATGTTTTCGCCAGTAATTTTTTTCGATATTTTGCTTTTGAATCCGGTCGATTGTCGTTTAAGAAACGTAGTTAAATTTCCATAAATTTTCAAGTTAAAGCCGTTTTTAACATGAACTGACCATTTCTGCATGGAATAAATTTCCCATAACGTAGATGGCTTAATAAAATACGCTAAAATACTGTTTCGGAGAATATGTTAACTTTTTCTCATTTTTCCAAGTCATAAAATTTTCATATACTTTCATGTATTTTTCTTTTAACTTTGCCGGGAGCAGGTTGTCTATTGCCAATGATGATTGCCATGATTTTAAATCTGGTGGAGTACAATTAATCTCCATTTCACTCTCTGAACCGTTGGAACTTATTTTAATTATTAATTTTATATTTATTAAGTATCTAAATAACAAATTAAGAAATGCAAACGCATTTATGACTATACAGCCAAGTGAACGCAATTTGTACTGATCAAAGAGACTTAATTTCGTATGCCAAGAGTGATAAAAGAGATCCAATTAAAGAGTATTTAATAACCCCAGCACGCCGTCGCATACAACATTGCTGGAGCGTGGTAATGCTCCAAATAAAAAACACCCCTGCAATGTATTTGAATTTATTTGTATGTAAATTCAATACATCGCGTGTTCTTAATATTTTAATGTGTGTGTATTGACAATATTTTAATGTATGTTGGAGAAAATAGTATTATTATTAAGAGTAAAAACCACGAATATGTTATGAAATAGTTAAACGTAGTAAATCAAATGAACTCATAAATTCTTGGTATGTGCAGTGTCTATTTTGTTGTTGCTTATATAGTGGCCAACTGCCAACAGTTAAGTTGCCAAGATAGTGTTACTAAATGACTGCAAAACATCCCGGAGACCACGGAAATGTCACTGTACGATTTATTTACTGACGTGTTTCTGGCAGGCGTTTAGTTTTGCCTACTAGGTTTTAAGCTGTCGGTTAAACAAATAAAAAAGCTACCTATATGTATATACAAAATACTTTTTAATATACGATTACCAAATTACAAGATTACTTAACATGAAACTGATAATGTGATCTTTACAGTTAATATTGTTCGCCTATAAATACCATATAATAAATATTTTATATCTGAATACATTTCTTTGAAAAGTAGAATGGTAAACAAATTAATACATACTAAGTATGTATCTGAAACTGTCGGGTGTGTGAGATAATTTTACATAACTTAAACAATACTTAATTATTTAAATTATTGAACAATACTTGTAAGATATTCATATCACTATCCGAAGATCATAAATATAGCATTTCTTGTATTAGGTTTAGTGCACTCGATTAATTTAATTAGAAAGAAATCGTTTAATGCTAATAAAAGACATGAAAGCAACAAAGGAAATTATAAATAAAACAAAAAAAAGAAAAGAAAATACACACAAAAATAATACTAATACATATCTTATTACTAGCAAAGAGCGTTCAGCTCAGCATATGCTGAGGTGTCCGAAACACTCAGCGCAAATTTTCAGATAGAACCCAAGTCCAGTTGCGGTACGTTAAAAACTTGTTACATTAATCGCAATAACAATAAATACATAGTTAAATAAATTAGACAATTAAAGACATCGTCCTTTATGAATTATATATATTATTGGTTTTCATGATTACACAGAAGTCTATTGGCAACACCAAAATAAAGTACGTATATCTGTATGTAAAGTACGTAGTCATATGTCACATTACTTTATTGTACTTGCAACACTAACACATAACTTTTTTTCTCCATACTGATCATTGCAGTCTAACTCTTAATCCAGCAACAAAGAACTAGCAATGACTGCTTTGCATAATAAAGTATTGTATATACTGTGGACATTGTAGCGGATATGATAAGTACAATACAATCACTAAAACGATACAGACACGCAACTAGAAATGTTTCATAGGGGCTAATAAAGACGTATTATTCATAGCCGGTACCTCTGTCTGTTCTCTTTCTCCTCTTATTCAGCGGAAACCAAATTAAATAAAATTCTGCAAACGTGACGTAAAATCAACGCAAAACTACATAACAGATTAAGATATCGCTAGTTTAGCTGTTCCATTAAAAATACTTTTTAATTTGTTCCTTTTGTATAACTTAAGAATAGATTTAAGATCGCTTTCTCTACTATAATAATTGGTAGTAGACACGCTACACCTGTGGAGGATATTAAGATAATGTAAAAAAAAAAACAATCTATTACTTGTACGCTTTGAGTGTGAAAGTACATCATTTATCACAACACACACAAACTCACTATTATAGATGTATATTGTTTTTTGTTTTTACTTAAAAAATAATTTATGTATATAAACATTTGTATATATTATTCGATAACCGTATCCGTGCCGATTACGTAGCAGAAGTCACTGACTATACTCGAATTAATTTTCACACTAAATTAAATAAATAACTGACGCGATTTGACCAGAAAATACTTTGATATTGAATGACGATTGGACCCCGATCCCCAGTTATGTCCCTCATTACGTACTTGTAAAAATAACTCTACATACAGCGGCGCTCCCCCAGTCAACGCTATTCAAACGCAGTACGTAGTCCCATTTGATAGATTATATAATATACTGTACAAGTAAAAGTAAATTGAATTTAAGTAATATGAATTGTTTCGCATTTTTGATCTTTGCTTCAGTTGCCTACGGTATGTATCCCTTTTTGATTTTAATTATCTAAAATATCACGTTAATTCTAATTCAGGAGGGATTGTAAGGGAGGAATGGTAAGCTAAATATTTATTTTTTTTAAATTATGGTCTTTGTTTTGTCACTAATTTTGCCTATGCCAAGTGTTACAAATGCATATTTAAAAGGTTAATTCACAAATGTCAAATTTACTGTAGAATTACTTAAAAATATAATATAAAGCTACAAAAAAAAGTTAGTCATTTCATATAAAAGTGTATCATATATAATGTGTAGTTTGGATGCTATGTAGAATAATATAATAAATCAATATAATATATCGACGCGCTGATTGACATAAGTCGAAACTCTGTAATGAATGTTAAAACCTCGAAACCAAACTCAATCGCGAAACACTTCTTGATGAGATAGCTGTCAAAACCCAATTCATCCACTAGACTTAAACGTTAACATCTTAGACTCACATCACCCTACTCGAAGTTTAGTATTGGGCATATTGCGACGGGAATTTGGTAAATATTTTTTTCACCCATTTAACAAAAATCGTTGAGTCAGCGCTTACCAAGAAAGCCTACAGAAAGATTGTAAAGATTTTAGCCTAAAGCCTTTTTCAATGAATACTCCAATTATTGTGTTCCGGCAGTCGCACTTGAGAGCCAATCCTTCCACAGGTTTAGTCTGTCTACCAACTTGGGTAGTATCGTCACTTAAGATCAGGTGAGATTATGGCAAGAACGATAAACTTTAATTATATAAAAAAAACCTATTTCACATAATATTTTTGTTAAAGGTCAAAGTACGATGCGCAAAGGAACGTAACGTCTCACTTATTGGTAACGCTCAATTTTACTGCTCACAAAATTTTCATACATACATAAATCACGCCTCTCTCCCATTAGAGAAGGCAGAGACCACTTTCTTCCACTTGCTACGATCCTGACATACATCTTTCGGTTCTTCTACTACTACAGCAAAATTTTCATACCGCGGGCTAAATATGAAAATTGTCTCTTAAGAAGTACATTCCAAAAACGGCCACGTCGTGAAAACATCTCTTAAGATTGAAATTATTATCAAAATTGTATATCTAGCAAAATAATACAATATATCATGTCTAGGATATTGTTAATGTAGTTTTTTTTTATTGTTATCGTTATTTTAAACACAAAAGACGACGGTATTCTTAACAGATCGCGAGCGGAAACGCCAATTGACCAAGATATATCAAACAAAATTTAGTATCAGTACTGAGATTCGAAGTTTAATGATTATAGAATATAAGAACACATTGTTTATACGTTTTTTATGTTAAAATGATTTAGGAATACAAACGTGGTATCACTGCTTATATAAAACAGATCTACTGCTTTTATTATATGTTATTTTGTAGAAGGAATTATTTTCATGTTTAACTTAGAAGCGATGATAGCTCAGTGATAGTGTGTACGACTTCGCGTCAAGCGACGTGAGTTCGAATCCAACTACCTACAATGAGCTTAAGCTTTGTGTGAAGTAAGCCAGAGCATGGTGGTAGGGCTTTTTCTAAAGCCCGCCTGTCTAGCAACCACCCTCAGGTTGAAAATCTGCCGCCAAATATCAAAAGGTATACTCCAGCAGCTGCACTGAGAGCCAGTTCCTCCTCAGGTTTAGCATGTCTACCAACTTGGACCGTATCGTCACATAAGATCAGGTGAGATTATGGTCATAATGCTAAACCTTAACTACATTTAAAAAAAATGAACCCGCGCTTTCGGTGAAGGAAAACATTGTGATGAAACCATAGCATGGTGGTAGGACTATTACTAATACCCGCCTGGCTAACTATCACCCTCAAGTTGTAAATCTGCCGCCAAATATTTATTGGTGTGTTCCGAAAGCTGTATTTAGGATCCAATCCCTCCATTAGGCTTAGCCTTCTACCTTCTTAGGCCACATAGTTACTTTACATTAGATGATTTTGCATCTGTATAGCTGTTGCGCTAAACCAATAAAGTAAACAAAAAACCTACTAATGTTGCGAGATACAAAGATACGAAAAATGTGTCCTATGTGTCGAACTCCGTTCCGGAATTAGTCTTTACTGTAGTACGATTTTTTGAAATTTAATAAACAGGTATTTCAGCATTTACAAAATTTCGTCCCCTAAGTAACTAAATTAGCGTAGCAACATTTTCATGAATACTTCGGAATTTTTAGAAGGAACTTCTTTTTCACTTATCATTTGACTTATAAAGCAGAAAGGACAAGGTCAATCAGGTCATTTAGTTTACATCCTTAACAATTATTTGTTTGAACGCAATAATCTTAGGAACTACCAGTCGGATTAAAGAAAAATTTGTGCTTAATAGAGCAATCACTGAGAAAGGCTTTAGACTATTTAATATCATGCTACCATCAATAGAAGATAATAGCTTCAATAGATATTTGAATTGAGAAACGTTACAAAAACTGCCAAAATACATGTAAAAATTTTTAGTTGTACGCGAACAAAGCCTCGGGCACAGTTATTACACATACATATGCTAGCGCTGTTAACCAATACACCTGTTAGAGTAGTTTTTTATTTTCTAAACTATTACTGGTCAGTCCATTGTGAAGTGCATTGTTAACGAAAGCAGTTCTAATGTTAGCAATCAAACCATTGTTGGGTGGAATACTAAATAAAAGACGCACCCGAGAGATCTAAAATAAGCTAGTCTTAAACTTGTATATATACAACTATCCAATATAAACATAGTTAACGATAGCACATAGCATGATAGTTAGTTATCATAGATAGCATACGATAGTTAACAATATAAACTATCCAACAAACTACAAATTCAATTGCAGCTTATATTTTTAGTAACGTTGTTAACTATCGAACAATACATAAAGAAGATGCAGAAAAATCCATCGGAAAATCGTTCAACAAAATTGTAACTTTTATCTGTTATCTGAAAAAACCATTTCCTTTTAATGGACTTGAGTTTGAATGTCTGCAATAAGTCTAATCTTTCGGTGAAAGAAAACATTGTTATGAAACCATATCTCAGGGCTCTTTCTAATGCTTATCTAGCTACCACCTTTCAAGTTGAAAATCTGCCGCCAAATACCTGTAGATGTGTTCTGACCGTCGTATTTGAGAGCCAGTTCAACCTAGCCAGTAGTAAGCAACCTAGCAGTAGCCAGCCAGCTACACCTATTAATTATATAAAATCAAAGCACGTAATGTTATGATAAGTATGGTACTTTGTTCAAAATAATAGCATCAACTGTAGCTGTCAGTCGCATAGACACTGACTAATCCCGAAACTTGAAAAGCCAAAAGAAAATCGCTGTAATCAATATTACACTTGGTGTAAGATCACATGTGGTGATAATTTTATTAACTGCCAATTTCGAAGACGACTGTATAATATACATATGTCTTTGCGAATTAAATACAATCGAAGCCGGGACCTTCGTAACCTTTATAATTAAATATATTTACTGTTTTGACCTTGCCGGGGTCAATGAAAACTACATTGGAAATAATGATACCATTTAGCCGTGTCCTGTATCCAATTATCTCATTATGATTTTGATTCTGCGTTGGCAGTAGCTTTTGACTAGTCATGCATCATCTCGAATATTTAGGTATTCATTGCAGTGAAAGATTTCTTTATACCACTAATTTGTTACTACATCTCCAATTTTTTCTTAGGTTTTTGTTATTACCGTTTTTTTTTTGTGTACATATACGTTCAAAATGCTTTAAAATATTATAATTTCTGAAAAAATATTACAATTTATGTAATCTGTATTCTGTTCATTGTCACTCATAATAAAAGTTCCTAACTTTGTAAGTTGTGCACTAATGTAAATGGGAAATGGGATTTAAAATGATATCTAGAATTTAGATGCTTTTGTATTTAATCTCATGTCTTTATCGGTGCCTTTAAAATTGAAATAAAATAAAATAACCATGGTATTATTTTTAAATATTTTATTATAAACAACGGAAAACCTTTCTAAAATTTATATCTATATTAATATTATAAAGCGGAAAAGTTTGTTTGTTTTGACCGCGCTAATCTTAGGAACTACTAGTCGGATTTCAAATATCAATTTTGAATATGATAGAAAAATCATTAAAGAAAGCTTTAGGCTATTTAGCATCACGCTATCATCAATAGGAGCGAAGTTGTATTGAAAAAAATACAAAAACGGAGAAAAAATATAACTAATTTATAATTCCACGCGAATAAAGTCTCGGACAAGCATTGCTAGGTTTTTATCAATAGAATTACGTTGTAGGCCGAAAAAGTTACATGCAAGATACTGGAAGGACTGGATCTTAGATGAAAATAGCAGCAGACGTCAGTAGGTTTTTGGCGACAGACTTTTAACTGGAGAATGAGAAATTACTAGGAGAGGAGTAGAAAATGCCCTACCATCGAGCTATGGTTTTATCACGATGTTTTCCTTCACCGAGCACACAGGCTCTTTCCAGGGATACGAACTCATGCGATCGGCTCGGTGTCCGGATAACTACAACTAATCTATTGCTTCATATTTTTAATCACGTACTCGATCATTGAAATAAAACTAATTTAAATGGATTTTATCGCGGTTATTTATTGATTTTGATCCCGTTTTTCGATCGATTTTTTAAATCCGTTTAAATTAGTTTTATTTCAATGATTAATATTCGCGTAAACATAAGAAATCATTACACATACTCGATCGTTTATTCTCATTATTTTTAAAGTAAATAGTAAGATCACCAAATTTAATATGTTAGAAAAATTGTTGACTAGACATCTTGAATGTTTTTTTTGCGTAGCTTCTGTTTGATACTTTTTGAGATAAATCGATTATAATATACTTCTAGAATAATTTAATTTTAATATAACTTACTGGGTTCGCTTCGCAATATTGCCTTTCACTAGTTATTACATTTTCACACATACATTACGACGACATTTATGTTATTTAAACTAGTAAAACAACTGTTTAATAAAGTTCTGTCTTTAGATGTCCTTGTGTCTGTATGTGCGGCTCCAGTATGTTATCACGATAACAACCGAAATACTTTACTAATCGAACCTTTTTTTTTTCTTACGCTTCAGTATAATTAGGAATAGAACCCTATTACTTATCACGGTCTGATTCGATGTGGTTTAATTGTTATCAAATAAACAAAAAAAAAAATAGATTATGAGGCGTGTACTTTTGGATTTTCCCAACTTTTTGTTTACTATCGTTTATAAGAGTGTTAGTGGCAGTTCTTATAATATATCAATTAAGGATAACGATAAAAAAATCTCGTTTGAAAATTAAAAGCATAATTTGGTTAAGTTGATATCAAATTAAAACTTGGACTAAAAATGTTTTTAAACCGATATAACTGATTAATGCTCTTTGTAGTAGACGTTTGTATACACCGTATATGCTGCTTTGTTATTATACTCTATACATAATATAATCCGAAGTTCATATTAAATTCTGTCTGGATATCAAAGATCTTTGTGAAAACAAAGCGTATTTATGCTCTTAAACAAGATGTCTACATATAATATACCCGAATATACATGATATTCTTAAGGGTTATAACATCGTTTCTGAAAGCTTCAACACAAGCTAAATATTTTGATAGTATAACTTTCACCGAGGAATATTGTATGTGTGAACATTCTTCTTTGTATTTATTGTCTTTATGAGGGTCTACATGTATATATAAATATAAAAATCGAACTATGTTCCACGTGGACTCCAAAACACCTGGACCAATCCTGATTAAATTTCACCAGATTTCATATCGGCCGGTCGTAGGTATGTCTGCTGGTTGTAGGACAGTATAACAGTCATAATCTTCGATGGGCAGCAACCTAGCATGAGTCGTCGTTGATTTCGGTTTTCTTATTAAATTACAGTTGATAAAAACAAAGTGAAGGCACTAGTCGCTAATAATTTTTTTCCATTTGCTTATGTACCAGTATTAGTATACGTTAATTGTTAATTTATTGTCGTTTATTTATAACTTTTGCTATCGCATTGCTTTTACAAATTACATACAATGGGGGCGAATTTTATTATAAGTGATACACAGTGTCATAATTTCACTATGCTACTATAAAGTAGAAGGTTATAGCTTCTATTCCAGCATATAAAAAAAAACAATATTGATGTAAATGTATTATAATACTTATGTATTATATTACTGCGTACGTAGTATGATAATTTCTAACATGATTTATTAAATAATCTGTATTTTCCAGGATTACAATACGACGGACTAAGAGGTAAGTAAGCCGCTAATGTATTCAAATTGTTTCATTACATTTTTTTATGCTTTATTTTTATTTTTGCTAAATTGTGTACAACTACGTATTTAATGACCAAATTAAAAACCAATTTAATGTACACATATACTTTTAGAAATAAGGGCACCTGCTCTAGGGATCAAGTTCTTTACCGCAGAGACATTATGGAGGTTTGAATATCATCGTGGTATCACAGTTTTAATTTTTTTTACAACAGAAATTTATTAAAAAAGGGTAATAGAAAATTGCAAATTACATAGCAGACAAAAATTTATGTGATTAAAATAATATTTTAATCACATGAATTAGACAATTGTAGTTTCATGTCAAAAAGAGCGATTGCTAGAGAGTTTTAACGGGTATTTGACGAAACTTGACGCCAGATGAATCTCGTCACACGACCCCCTCGTGGTCAACCTGGGCATTGTGATTATGTTCTGTAAGAGCAAGTCCATAAACGGACCTCTTTTTAACCTTTAATAATAACAGATGAAGGTAGATATGCAATCTAATGTGTACATTTCTATGTTCCTTTATCTAGCAAAATTCGGATGGTCTGATGCTTTGGCGGATGTAGAATATTTTTACAAAATTCCTCGAACCATTACCGAGGCGGAGAACGACGGGTGGCGCAGAACAGAGCGCCCACCGGGGCCGCTCCCAGAATTGAGAATGTACTGTCCGCCAGGGAGGATGGTCTGTCCGTTGTTCGACACTGCTGGCTTCGTCGCAGGATTACAAATTGCCGTAAGAATCCTATCACCTTTAATTTTTTTTGTTTACATCAAGCCGCTATCAAGCTGCGCTGGAAAGTTTTCTCGCTGGGTATATTCAATCGTCTGTTATTAAATCTAGCTCAATCTATCAACCCTAATCAACCTCTTCTCAAGTCCATAATAGTGTCATACGTTCTAGACTTCAAGACTAAAATTTGCATGGTGATAGGGCTTTTTGTATGGTGGTAGGGCTTTTTCTAATGCCCACCTGGCCAGCTATCACCGTCAAGTTGAAAATCTACTGCCAAATACCTATATGTTCCGGCAGTTGCACTATAGAAGCCAGGTTTAGCATGTTCACCAGCTTGGACCACATAGTCACTTTACATAAAGTGAGATTGTAGCCATAACGTTAAAACCTATAAACTAAAAAAATACAGTAACTTCATCTCAAAATTAAGTAAAATGTTATCAAAGTGTTATTTTCGAAAAAATAAGTAAAGATTAGGTATCTATTAATGATAATTAATTGATATATTAAAAATGAACAAATGATATCAGAAGTGTCACTAAAATAAAAATAAAGAAAAATTTTAGCATGTGACTAGTAAAATACTGAAAAGCTTCTTCTATTAAAGGCATAAAATAAAACAGAATCGACGAAATGCTCCTTGTAACAAAGAGGCAATTTATACTCTGGCGACGAGTCACGACGTTTATCTTATTTATTCGAATGAACACAATCAATTGTGGGGTCGTGAACTGAAAAGTTTAGACTGTTCATAAATAAATTTATATTGCTCGGCTCTATTCAAAAATACCCAGAATTATTAATAGGCATCTATCTATCTATACATGTAATAAAAATGTAACAGGGTCAAATGTGTATATTATTGAAGTAAAAACTTCTTTAGGTACTTTTGGGAAGGGAAAAAAACACTGATCTTGCATGACTGTTATGCTCAGATACATCCATACAAATAATACTATAAAATAGATTTTACGTGCGGCTTCGCTCGCGTTAATCTTGATTTCGACAAATAATTCGGATGACGCAACAAAAAGTTTTATAAAAATTTTGTTCCTCTCTTTACCTCACTTCCTATAAGTTTTTAGCAAGAAAAAGTAGCCTATCTCCTACTTATAATATTAGTATGATGCTGAAGTGTGTTTGTTTATTTGTAATGCTTTTATGCTTAAACCGCAGAATCTGCTTATGATAAATTTAATTAAAACTTATTTGGAGTGGGGTAAAAAGAGTGAGAAAGTTTGTATGAAACTTATTATTGCGACATCGTATTTGTTTGATAAAATCAATATCAACATGAGCAAAGCCGATGGCAAAAGCTAGTATGTATATATGGTTTAGCTAAGAAGTTTTCTCTTCTGACTTGAAGTCCTAAGACTTATATTTTTCTCTTAATATACTTGTTATGTATCAATATTAAAGTAAAAATATTTAGAATGTAGATAATAGCATGTTAAATTTGATGAAAACAACTATAAAATTGTCTATTAGCACTTTAAAATGATAATTTAATATTATCACTTTAACAAAACATGAACTAAATTAACTAAAAAACTAAATTTACAAAATAAGTTTACATATCTAGGAATGCCCGCCCATATATCGCGTTGTTATCACAAGTCCAACCTTTTTTTTTACATGGGGAAATGCTTTTAGGCATCCCCTCCCATCTGGGCAAGGCGGAGTGGTGGGTATGTGGTACTCACCTGGCGCGAATCGCCGGGAATACCCACTAATACCCAACGCATATTCGCATATTCGCATATTCGGCTGCAGAGCAGGAATTACGAATTACTCACCCGACAGGCACCATAAGTCCTACCCAACCTAACTCAGTATCTCACTGCCGATATACGTTACCGACATATTACACACTTCTGGAACACTTAGATCGGCCTACGGGTTCATTTAAAACCTGAGCATATTTATGATTGTATGAGTGATTTTTTTATAGTTCAGGCAAATAATTTTGAAGCTAAACATTTTAAACAGTGAAACATTATTTTTCAAATGCTCTTATATATTCCTAAAAAAAAATTATTTGCTATTTCTGTCACTTTCTTCAATTCTTCAATTCTTGAATTTTCTTCTACGTGCATCACTCTGAAACTATTAGCCTGGTAACATCATATAAATGATACACCAACATAACCAATAAGAAACAGTTTCGAAAATGTATTCCCTACCATTATTAATAAGAAGTTAAGTACGATGAACCTTAAATTGTTTGCTATCCGAAGCTCTATTGAGCGCAAGGATATTTTATATGTAATAAATTATAAACAAAATTTTAGTGACCACAAATATATTTAATATAAATTGTTGTTGTCGAGGCAAAACGATCCATTATCCACCAAATATCTGCAGTATTTTATGCGTGTCTGACTGTTATACGTTAATTTTCGTGATTTCGTTCATTATTCTTTTGTTTCGTTTTTTGCAAGTAATTAAAATTTTGTTTAATCTCTTATATATAAAATATAGCTTATATGTTATATTTACTATTACACACATTAGTTTTTACCAGTGACTCAGCTCGCGTTAATCTCAGATGACGCAACAAAAAGTTTCATAGAAAGATTATTCTTCTCTTTATCTCATTTCCTATGTTTTTGCGAGAAAAACTAGTCTATCGCCGTTACCATGGTCCCGTCTATCTCTATACCAAAATTAATCATAATCGAAATCTAGAAGTGAAAACGTAACAAACACACAAACAAACTCACTTTTGCATTTATAATATTAGTAAGGACATTAATTTATTTAATAAAGGGCTTTTTAGACTATTTCATATATAATTTTCATAGTTTCACTCAAATTACATATTTACAACAGTGACGGAAGAACGTGAACTCGAACTCGTGAAATCGAACTTGCTATCCATTTTTACACCCGATGTTTCCTCGATATGTTTTTTTTATCCTGGTGGTGTTTTTTCTTTTATATATATCTTTTCGCAATGTGCTAGACATGCCACCAGAGGGACAAATGGATTTTCTTACCCACTAAAAGACAGTAGCGATTCTCAATTCCCCATACTAGTGATGCGACTCGAGCCGCTTTTTACTCGAGTTACTCATATTCGGGTTCGTTTCTACTCGAGTTACCGAGTCAACTCGGCGCGCTGAGTAGATTCATTTTATTTTTCTTAGTTGAATAATAATATAAATTAGTTAAATAATATTTTATTTCATATTACTAATTTAATAAAAGTATATAAAATTCTTAATCTAAATTCAGTTCGAGTGGTAAATTCATACTCGAGTTGTAAGGAGTGTAAGTAGTTTACTCGAGTGACTCGAAAACTCGAGTACAAGCGTGTGGCTCGAGGCAGATAATTCTATCCGAGTCCCATCTCTACCCCATACTGACAGAGGGGTTATTTCACGATTCTTCTAGTATCTTCAATCTACCTAGAAAACTTTAATAACAATAACATTAACAATCTTTGTTGCTTTAATTAATTATTTATTTGAATCAAAAATAACTTAATAAAAAACACTTATGAAAAAGACTTATTTTCCTTATTGACTATAGAAATGAGGATAAAACTTCTTCCGCTACATAAAATTTCCAAGAAAACCGGTCGTGAATGTTACCTTTATTTACATATATCAACACGCAATGCTCTGATTGAGGTAGATAGAAAGTATATAATACCGTTTAGTTAATTATAAGCAATACGTGTATAGACGTACACAAGATTTTTTGTAAAAGTATATTAATATTATAAAGAAAAAAATTGTTTGGTTTGCTTGCTTATATGTTTGTTTAAACGCTCTTATCTTCGGAACTACCAGTCTAATTACAAAATTTATTTTTGCATTTTATAAAGCAGTAATTGAGGAAAGTTTCAGGTTATTTAATATCAAGCTACCACCCATAGAAGCAAAGCTGTGTTAAAAAAAGAAAATTAAATAGGCAAAGAGTTTTCAATAATATCTTTTCCACGTAAACAAAGTTGCACGCACAGCTAGTAAAGATATATAACACAGAGACTGTTAACATCAGGGGTAATAGAACAGCAAGCTATGGGCATATGATATGAGCAGTTATCGCACAGAATTGATCGATGACAGTTATTCTCAGTTAAATATTCTCATCATCTACAGTCAATACTCTTGTTTGAAACGATGATGGCTCAGATTGTAGTATGTACGGACGCCATGTCTCTGGTTGTGAGTTTGAATCCCTGAAATAAGTCTGATCTTTCGATGAAGGAACCCTTAGCATGATGGCAGGGCTTTTTCTAATGTCCAACTAATCATTTTTTTAATATGTAATAGCGAGCAAACCTGCAAACATGTCACCGAATGGTAAGTGATCACCGCCACCCATGGACACCCATAACAATAGTGGAATCGCAAGTGCGTTGGCGGCCTTTATAGGAGGGACTGGCTCTACCAACTAGCTACTGTCAAATTAAACATTTGCTACGAAAACTTATAGGAGTGTTGCGGTAATTGCACTTGATAAACCACCCTACCTCTAGGCTTAACGTGTCCACCAACTTGTGCCACATCGAGATTTAACAACAGGTGACGTTGTGACCAAAACGCTAGAAGGAATATAAAAAAAATGATACATATATATACATCAAGATATATTGTATTCCAGCTACCAGTGGAAGAATATCAACCAATCACAAAAGCTGAAAAGAGTTTCGTGAAATGGCGCGCACCTGCTGCGGAAGGAGAACCTGCCAGGGACTACCTGACCAGCACTCAATACTACGTCTCCGAAGGTACCGACCGAATTAAATATTTAATTAAAATTGCTATAAAGAAACTTACATATATCCAGTTTTAAAATTCCGAGTAAATAAACATACAAAAATCAATATTAGCAATAGTATTAATGATACCTATGGTTTTTAATGTATATACAAATAAACAGAAAACAAGTTTTATTAACTACGCCTAGCACTTATTGAGATAAGTTCAACAAATCTCAACTCGATGAGAATAACTGGTATTGAAGCGTGGCTATGATCAGCTTCCGAGCTCATCATCATCTAGTCCATATTTCGTTAAGTGAATTGGTCACAGAATAAGTTTTTAGTCCTCGATCTGACGCATTCCGGTCCACCACTGAAGCAATAATAGGTCAATGCTAATATGCTGGGACACCGCCGCTTATTCAAGTTAAATCGAATTTTACAATAACTCAGCTTTCTGATAAGGTAAACCTCGTAACGAAATCTTGAAGGTACATTAATCCGTCTGATGTGCAACAACTTTTCCGTTGAAAGTCTATCGCCAATCAGAAATAGATATACCCCGGTAAATGAACTTATATAACAAACTTGACTCTAGGCATAGCGTGTTTACATTCTAAATTGAAATTCTCCACAATATAAATTTTCAGAGTCTCTGAAGGCAGGTGCTGGACCTCAAATTGAAAACGGTGCCACGTTACAAGACGGCGGAGTTTGGGTGAAAGGTCTCGACGGTCGTCTCATGCGAATCCCTACGACCGAGGCCGAGTTGAACAGTACGACCTTCAAGAAACAAAACTGCGTTCCTAATATGGGTGAGCTCAATACAAACAAAAACACCTGACATGTTTGTCCTCAATAAGAATAAATAATACACATGTTGTAAGGGTTAGAGCTTACTATGCATTTTTACTGCGCAAATTTTATTAAAGATTTTTTTAGTAAGCGATTTCCATCAATCTCTTGGATATGAAGTAGAGAAAAAGCCGATCGTAGATCACGTGTATCATTGAAATGCATATTCAATTATGTTTTAAATACGCTCAAGTTAAAGGTCGGTAGGAAGACAGAAGTGATTCACTTCGTATTACATGGAGATATTTCACTATATATGAGTCGAATATTCACGTAAAGTTTAGTCGTCCTATGGTGGAACGAGAGAAAACTAGGTAATGCAAACAATCCAGGTATATGACTGATAGCATTAAGCCTAGGATAATGACGCTTAACGTCCACCATCTTGGATCGTATCGGCACTTAACATCAGGTGACATTGTGGCCATAACGCTAAACCTATATAAAAATATACTAGAAGGACCTTACTGACCTTCTATTCTTCTTCTACAAGATCACTAGAAAGGTATACAGCACAGAGCTACTTGGCTGCAAATATCTGTTGGTTGAAGATATTCCTTAGCAAGGTTGTCCCAAGTAGCGATAAATCTCAAGATTAATATGAAAGTGAACAGTGACAAAAACACGATGGACTAAGTTCACGTACATTTAAAAATTGTAACAATGCGAATAGAGCTTAGTATAATGATTAAAAAAACACATATAAACGTGGGTAAGTTTTTAATAAAGGCGAAGGCAAAATATAAATCATAGTTGTCAACTCTAAACCTCCTCCAAATTATTATTCATTGCAGGTAGATGTAGCAATACATGCGACTACACAGTTTATATAATACGCCACAATATACAAACATGCTACGCATAGAGAAGAAACTATCGCTCTGAAATAAATTCATGTATGAAAGCTACAGCCGCCACAATATTTTAAGAAATACCTACAAAGCACTTTGAAGACGCGCTTAATAACTATGAAGTATCCATATATGTTGGATGCATACTCCTTTGTGTTCTTTATAACTATAGTGATTGGTTAATTAGATACTTATTATTATGTAGAATATTTATTCGTATTCGTTCATATCCTAAATAAGAACACACTCGAACCATATGATTTGCAACATATATATTTGTACCAATCACGGTTACTTAATAATTCGTTTGAGGTGTTTTATGATACATATCAAACATTTATAAAACATATCGGCCAGCAACTTTTTGCTGGATTCAGCCACCAAAATTAAAATGTTCTCAAATGACAATTACAATGAATAACCACTATTGTAGTATTTTATTATATTTATTCAACCTCCATAATTGTTTTCGAATTTAACAATAACAAATCGCACATACAATGTATCCCCTTTTTTTAATTCCTATTTATATTATTTTATTTGCCCAGGTTGGTATCTCGTTCATTATTTCTTTATAGCTTTGACTTTTATTGTATCTAAGTAGTTTATTGGGTAGTATTTATTTTATTATTATTTTCATATACATACTTGTGAGTTCCTTTCCATAGAGCAAGATAAAAATCAGCGATTTACAAGTCTACAATACAGATTAAGATATTTCATGCGTATCTTTAAAAATGGTTGCAAATTAGAACGCTGCTTCTTGGCCAAAGTATTGTCTACCTATGAGGATCTCTCTAGCACTTTACTGATTTTTTTTTATTATTTATATATATATTGAAGCAATGACAGCTAAGTGGTAGTGTGTTCGAATCCACTTATAATGAGCTTGAGCTTTCGGTGATGGAAAATCGTAACATAATAATCATAGCATGGTAGTAGGGTCTTCTTCTAATGACCGCTAGCTACCACTCTCAAGTTGAAAATCTGCCGCTAAAAACCAAAAAGGTGTATTTCGTCAATTGCACTTAAGAGTCAGTTCCTCCACAGGTTTAGCGTGTCTAGCACCGTAGGCCGAAAACGTTAACCCTTAACTATAAAAAAACACTCGTATTCATGTAGGTACTTTTGGTCTTACGTTATGATATCCTTAGAGATGAACCCGGTTTAGCAAATTTATCGAGAACAGTTATAATTTAGATTACATATCTATACACTATTTATACATACATATCAGTCCTTTATTATTTTATATTATATATTTTATGTGTCATTGTATAAATTAGCCTATTTATAAATGAATTCTGTGATATAAAAATATTAGTACAATTTCTTTATTTACTTCTTATCGATTTGTTAAGTAACATTCGTGCAGTGACATACCTGGGTGTGCACTAAGCCTTTACCTTACTTATACCTTTGGACACATATAGGTAAATAAAATATTACTTCTCCTTTATTCACGCATACTATGAATCTTCGGTACTCGTTATAAGGAATAATCTTGGTGTTCTTGGGTACTGGTTTTCAATGTCAAAGCGAACGAAAAATATAAGTCTATTTTTATATTAAGGTAAGTGTATTATTATGCCATCTTTTATTGAACAATTTAAAATGTTCAATATAACGAATTTTCTAGATTTACTAAAACTGTAAGTGATAACATATACAAAATATATTTAATAGAACAGTTTCTTTATAGATTATATTGCTGAAATCTTTCTTGAATATTCATCTATATTTCCACATATATACTTAACCAGATTAACTAGTAAGACAACAATAAAATATATATTTTTTATACTTAAAGTGCAGCGTTATGGCCATAATCTCACCGGATCTTAAGTGATGATACGTACCAAGTTAGTTATAACGCTAAATATGTGGAGGAACTGGCAGTCAAACTTAACAAGATTTTCAACTTGAGGGTGGTAGGCTAGCCAGGTGGGAATTAGAAAAAGCTCTACCACCATGCTATGGTTTGCACACGATGTTTACGTTCACCGAAAATTCAAGCTTATTATTTTTTAATTTACTAAGAAAATTATAAAATTATTAGAAAATTAAATTATAAGAAAATACAGGACACGCGTGGTCTAAATATTATGTCACTGTCAAGTCATACGCCATTGTTCCACGTCTGATATGTCTAATTTATGTCATGTATCATAATGGAACATCACTTTTATTAACTGTCTGCGATGTCATTCTTAGGGTCTTGTTTTTAGGTTGAACAGTATGCTTTTGTTCTACCAAGTTTTATTTATTTCCACAAAGATATTTTAATAATTTATTATTGCCTAGGCACTCATTACTATTACAACATGACACGCGACTTGAAATGCGAAGAGCTGTTTCCCTGGTTTGCGCTGGTGACTGAGGGCGAGCTCATCGGCACTGGTTTCCAGGTATTCGGAAAATTTGAAAAGGAAAACCGGAAGAATCGGATGTGGCTAGAACAAGTCCCACAACCTGCTGAGGGTATACAGGTTAGTCCATTAACTTTTACATTAACTTTCATACATATTAATACTAACTGACCTGGCAGACGCTGTTTTACCTTTTCGAGTAGTCAATCACATCATATCACTTATCGAGATAAAAAGTATACTATCTCTCAAGTAGGATCAAAATGCACACAGTGTACAAAATAACAATAGGTGTGTTTCGGCAGCTACACTTCAGAGCCAGTTCCTCCACAGGATTAACGTATCTACCAACTTGGGCCGTATCGTCACTTAAAATCAGGTGACATTATGGCTATAACGCTATAAACCTTACCTATAAAAAACGAAAAAAAACCTCTATCATAGGAACTACCGGTCAGATTACAATTATTTTCCTTATTTGATAAAGCAATCACTAAAGAAGGCTTTAGGCTATTTAACAACATACTACTACCAATAGGAAAAAAACTGTATTGAAACAAATTACACAAACGGTCAAAATTTATTAATTTTTAGTACGCGAATGAAGTCGCGGACACAACTAGTCATTTATGATTCACTTAATAATTATATCAGTAAATAGTTGTAAAGGCAAAAAAAATGAAAAGACATCTCCCGCACCCCGAAATGCGAGCCCATAATTTAGTATTTCCTTCTGTAACATATTTACCTGTCACAACTGTGACGTAAACGCTTTTTTATTATCCATTTCTTAATACATAAAATATACTCGAATTGGTAATAAAGCCTATAATAAAATTAAAAAAAATTGAAAAATTATTACTTTTCAAATAAAAATAATGCTATATAGACTACTTAAAATGTACATATAACCAGCATTAGAACTTAATAGTAGGAAATATGATCTGAGATAGATTAATTGAAGCATCGATTTTTTGGCTAAGAAAATCGATTTTTTTAAATAGATTTTCAGCTCTGAATCGAAACATTGAATCGATATTTCACCCTTAAAAATTTAGGTTCGAATCTTGTCTATTTTCTTAAAATATTATTTATAATTATATGAATGATTCACCTATATATACAAAATATACGTTTTCACACATATGTAAAGAATGATAAAATAGATTATTGTTTTGTTCTTTTTATTTTCTCTAATTGGTTTTCTATTGAAAATATAAGCACGAAGAGCGAATCGAAAAATATTCGTGTTTTGATGTATTTATTTTTTCGATCATGAATTTTTTGGGAATCGGTTCATTTGACTTCGACTTGAATCCATCTTTTTCAGAAAGAATCGCCATCCCTAATTTATATTATTAGTAAAGATTTTTATAATTCAGTAAAGCGATTTTATTATAGGTTGCAATTCCGTTCGCTCCAACTTGCCTCGCTGACTGGGTGGAAAAACACGGATTTTCATCCCTCCACATTTATTACACTAAACGACCATGGGACATCCGCTGCAAGTAAGAACAAAACTTTAAATTAAATATTTAGATCAATAAGTAATTATTTATATAAATGATATATATTTTTCGAGTGAAACTTTTTATGTCTTTGAAATTCTGATCTGCAGACTTTTTGTGTGACGCTCGTTCGGATAAAGTCGGCTCGAGGCGACTAAGGCAGCGAGAGGGATAAAGTGATGTTTCGCTTCTGTCGTGATGTCTTAAACACACACTTTGTTATAAAAGCACGTCAAAGTGCGGAGACATTGTACCTACTTTTTTTTAATCGTGATAAAGAAAAACGTCCAAAGCCATGGTGCATGGTGGTAGGGCGTTTTCTATTGCCCGCCTGGCTAGCAACCACCCTCAAGTTGAAAACTGCCGCCAAATACCAACAGGTGTGTTCCGGCAGCTGCACTTGAAATTTTTGTGTACTTGAGATATTATGGCCATAATCTCAACTGATCTTAAGTGAAGATACGGTCCAAATTGATACATACGCTAAGCTTGTATAGAGACTGGCTCCCAAGTGTACCTGCCGGAACACACCTATTGGTATTTGGCGGCAGATATTCAACTTGAGGGTGGTAGCTAGTCAGGCGGTCATTAGAAAAACGCCCTACCACTATGCTATAGTCTCGTGACCATGTTTTCCTTCACCGAAAATTCAAGTGCATTGTAGGTGGATTCGAACTGACACACGTCCCTTGACACGTAGTACATACACACTACCACTGAGCTGTCATCGCTTTAAAACTTAAATATACTCAGAGACATTGCGATACGCAAATTGCCTTGCTATATAACATGTATCACGATTTCTGTATGGTAGTAGTTTTCTGTGTCCCTAAGCAAGTTGTCTTTCAACAATTGCCAACGAAAGAAAAAGGAAGGCGACGGAGGACCGTGGGGTATTCCCGGCGATTAGCGCTGGTCCCACATACCCCTTCTGGCTGAAGGGACTTCCAGTCTGGAAGCGGATACATAAACGCATTTGCCCACGTAAAAAAAAGTCAGTATGATCATGTCATTACGTGTTGTTGTAGATTTGTTGTTGTTACCAATTGTTGACTGACAATTTAGTAAAAAGCATTATGGTCTTGATGTATATTCATTAGGAAAATGAATATATATGGAGTTGAATAATAATAATACGTAGTTAAAAAAGAGAACCAAACACAAGAGAGTCGAGAGAGGTGACTTTGAGGGAACATGAATATATAAGATAGCGTCATGACAACTGATGTAACGGCATACAAGTCAATTTTACTGCCAAAGTTGTATCATGTTTATCTGGGTGAATGACGATCCACGAAGGTGCGTTTCGCGCGGAATTTCTTTCCTCGCACAACTACTTGCGTCAGCGGTGTTTCCTGACCGATACAACTTGGAAACCTTCAAGAAGAGAGCCTACGCACACTGAAAAGCGAGCAACGCACCTGCGATTCCTCTGCTGTTGTGGGTGTCCATGGGCGGCAGTGATTAGTAACCATCAGATGACCCGCTTGCTTGTTTGCACCCTATTCCATAAAAAAGGCGTGCCAATAAATATTTTTCATTTAATTACTTTCCAGAACTGGCGATTCCATCCAACCAGCTCCACCTCTAACCAGATTGTTGGTAAACGGCTACAGATACGCCAGCCAAATCTCTGACGAACTCCAGAAACTATTTAGTGGTTAAATACCAAAAATGCCTTAACATTTATATGAAATTTTGTTATAGTATACAGTCTGAATTAAAATTATTTTATATATTTCCTCGTAAAGCTTTTTTTCATGGGTATGTGTATCGTATATGCTATTCGGGCTCAGGCAAAGCGACAGAGGTGTTTAAAGAGACTCATCGGATATCAAGCGTCGTGAAATACCTACCTAAAAAAGACACTGTGACAGAATAGCACCGCGACAACACTTTAATCTCCCGTATTACTAAAAACCATAGACAGAGACACATAGCACTGTCGACAATCATTATTATGTATTTATTTATCAGATAACAAAGATTCATTAAGTCAACGAAACAAGAATCAAATGTATAAAATCATGACTTAAAAAGAGTACACAAATTTAATATAATACGTTACATACAATATGTTAAAGTTTCCATTACAAAGGCTAAAACAAAAATAAAGCGACCCGATATAATCATATGACGACTGAAAGCCAATATTTCATAAAACGATTGTCATACTAGCCTATGTGTGTTTTCATAATTGCATCAGGACTATCGCGAAGTCTTCTTTGTGTGGAAGCAATTTTCTTACAACTAATGGCATAAAAATCGTCAACACAGGTAAACGCAAACATGATGCAATACAAAAACATGGAAATCCCAATAATCTTCTAAAAACATTATTCTATAGAACACGTAAAGCGTTAATAATACCGATCAAAATGAAGATACTGTGCCTGATGGTTAGTCAGTTAATGCATTATAATCTAAAAACAACGATGGTTACTCCAATATATAATCCTTCCTTCATAATCATGCCGGGGTAAAATATTATAAGCAGCCACATATAATACGACAGTAGTCAAGATCCAATCGATACACTTAACAAAGGTATATATACCATAGTACAGTATTGTATACAACACAATGTTTACAACAATGTACCAACCAGCAAACAGCAAGCTTTTATTAAATTTATTAATTCAACGTTTAGATGATTTTGACTGATTTAAACATATGCACATGACAACGACAATAAAATAGCGCGAATTTTAATGCGATGATAGCTTAGTTGGTAGTGTGTACGGACGCCACGTCAAGGGACGTGAGTTCGAATCCACCTAGAATGAGCATGAGCTTTCGGTGAACGAAAACATCGTGATGAAACTATAGCATGGTGTTAGTGTTTTATCTGATGCCCGCCTGGCTAACTACCACCCCAAGTTGAAAGTCTGCCGCCAAATACCTACAGATGTTTTTAGCAATTGCAATTGAAAACGGGTTCCTCGACTAAGCTTAGCTGTCCACCATTTTGACCACATCCTCACTTAACACCACATGAGATAGTGATCATAACGCTATACCTTAAATATAAAAAAATCTAACTTTGTCTTAATAACCTGGCCAGATACATTAAAGGAATCATAAATAAAGCTTTATTTGTAGAAAATAAAACAATTATGACAACATAGTTGACGGTCGCTAAGACACTCTTTTACATGCACCTTATAAATGTAAGACGCTTCTACTTCTATTTCGCCTTATTATAGGAGCTTGTTTGTTTAAACATTCTTTTTATTTTACTTTTTCGCCAGTCTTTAATAGAAAACACAACAAAATCAACTACCTAGAAAAAATTACCAATTTTATATGTCAGAAATCGGTAATATTGCCTCATACACGATAATAATATACTTACTTTAAAATATCGTTACAAAAATTATATAATGAAACTTTAACATCTGACTAATCACTATGATCCTAGTTTTTGTTAGCATGATGATTTTTTTTCTAATGGGTAAATGTTGTTAGCGTGAGGGGCTTTCGCAGTTTCACCGAGCTTGGGGGGCGAGTACATTATTTTTATTTTTTCTTATTTATTTATTTTATTAGGTTGATGATAGTTAGTTGACAGATTATGAAAACTGCCACCTGAACTAGTTGATCCAGTGCCTTCACTGGCAGTACCGATAATGTATACAATTAATTAATGTATGAAGTATGGAGTATACAACCATAAAAATGTTGCCAGAAATGTAAATGAAATGTAAAAAAAAATGAATTTTTAGAGGTAATGAATCTATAAAACCAATCATTCAAATATTGAAGTTTAATTTGTTTAATAGTGAACCAGTGAACTACAATGAACTAGCTATGAAGGTTACGTATTGACACCTAGTCCACTATAAATCTCAGCCAATAATAGTTTCTCGAAGTTCGGTAAAGCTGTCAAAGCCCTTGGGGCAAACTGCGTATGTCAGTTCAAACAAAAAAAAATTTAATAGTTTCACAGTTTGTTCATACTGACATACATCATACTGAAGGTACTCAGCTCGAGGGCAACACGCACAAGGGAGCCATGAAGTGGCCAATCCTCGTCTTGGGCTGTCGCCAGAAGAAATACATTTACATGCACCTTCTAGTTTTATGCCGGACGAGATAAGAGAGGGGCGGTTTGGATTCCGCTAGTGAGAAGCACTGTCAAATAACTGTTAAGAAGGCTATATAGGTACCTATAATACCCGCATTTCCCCTTATTACCCCGGGTACTGCTTACGACTTTCAAGACACGCACGTTGCGCTATATAAGTGCGCTAATGCCTTTTGCAACTTATCATATTTGTAGTTTCCTGAATTACGTGGTTTTGTATTACCACTACTGGATTGCTAGTTGCTAGTATTACCACTACTGGATTGTTAGTTGCTAGTGTGTACGGACGCCTGGTTGGACGCGAGTTCGAATCCCGAGCTTGGGATTTTGGTGAAGGAAAACATTGTGAAGAAACCATAGTATCGTAGTAGAGCTTTATCTAATACTCGCCTGGCTAGCTACCATCCTAAAGTTGAAAATCTGCCGTCAAATACCAATAGGCGTTCTCCGGAACACGCACTCAAGAGCTAGTCCCTCCACTAGCCTCCCACATCTTCACTTAATATTGTGGCCACAGCGCTAAATCTGTAAACTATGAAAAAAGTCTGTAATCATTTTCTTTATTTAATATTACAAATGTGAAAGTGAATTGTCTTTGTTTTTTTTTTTGTTACGCTTGACACCTTAAGCGCTTTGTACATTATAGAAATAAATAGCTCCTTGAAGACGGTTTTAGACTACCTTCTCTTGTGAAAACCTTATCAGAAGTGGGGTAAATTTGGTATGCAACTTTTTACTTCTTCATCCGATTTGCTTTAAACTTTGAAACATGAATGTTTATAATTAATAATTAAAAATAAATTGAAGCAATGATAGCTCAGTGGTAGCGTGTAGGAACGCCGCGTCACGGGACGTGAGTTCGAATGCAACCACCTACAATGCGCTTGAGCTTTCGGAAAAAGAAAACATCGTGAGGAAACCATAGCATGGTGGTAAAGCTTTTTCTAATACCCTCCTGGATAGCTACCAAGCTCAAGTAGAATATCTGTGCCCAAATACCATTAGGTGTATTCCGGCGGTTACACACGAGAGCCAGTCCCTTTTATAAAGGCCGGCAACATACCTGCGATTCCTATGGTGTTGTGGATGCCCTATGTGGCGGTGATTACTTACCATCAGGAGACACGCTTGCTCGTTTACCCCCTATTCCATAAAACAAATATTATTTTTCCAAACTACTCTTAAAGATAATAGATAGTGATTCTAAAGGTAATATAAAAAAATTGTATTCATGAAGATAAAATTTTACAGGTAGGCAGTTAATAGATAGGATTACATTAGCTAAACAAAAGTATTTGAAAGTGTATATTGACCTGTATTGATAAATATCCTGAAATAAATATTTTAATAGCAGAAATGCTATAAAATACAAAAGTAGAAAAATGGTTTCTGAATCGATCGGCAATCATAATTTGTTTACAAAATCAATATTAACGCGAATGGAATCGCGGGTAAAAGCAAGATTTATAATTGGTTATCTGAAATACAATAAAAAAAAGTTCACATAAGTACTACACGTATTTTTTTAACTCAGCCTATATGATTTAAGGAAAATTATTCAATAAAATTATAAAGAGAAACGTCAAGGAAGTACCTACATCAAATTGTTTTTTATGAGCTTTTTAATAAAAGTTAATATAAAACATATATATTTGTAAGACACTAACTGTTACCATTTATTTGTAACAAAACCTGTTATTTGTAATTGTCATTATAATCAATTATAATGTCTGGTTGTGAATATCGGGTCATAATAATCGTGTTCGACAGGACTGACTCAACCTTGATCCCCGTATATCAAGTTTGCTATGCTTATTGGCAAGAGGTATATCAGAGACAGATTAAAATAAAGGTTGTACATTTTTGTAATTTTTGTATTGGCTGGTAGATAGGCCAAGACATCGGTGTATTCTAGTAATTAAAAAAATAAATTGTATTTTTTAAAATATGTACATATATGAGATATGCATGGCCTTAGTAGTTGTTTAAAAGATATCAATCGGATCTATATACGAGTAGTTAAAAGGTTAATCGGATAATTCGACTGTCAGAATGATAAACGAACTTCTTAGCAAGCCACGGATTCACCGTAAGGGTGCCGGGTACATCGTGAAACCTAATCGTTGTGACAAAGAGAGGATAGCACATGACATTGTCCGGGACTTTCCTCTCCTTTCTACAATGGTCAACACTCACCTTCACCGCTCGTGTTTCTCTCTGCCTAGTAATAATCATTGGCGATAATGATTTACAGCATAAACATCAAAACAAACGCTAAGCTTAGACTATACCCAAAGCTGCGCTCGCCTCGCGCGTTGTACTAATCGGCGCTGTAACCTACCCTCCTATAACTATATTCTGTCATTAAACACCCACCCTATAACTATATCCCAATATACATATAGGTATATCGAATTAGCTAAAAATTATGTTTAAGATTTACAAATTCTAGCTTAACCACTTTTAGTTTCGGTTTTAATGTGTTAACTACTACCTGACCCGGCAAACTTCGTACCGCCTAACGGTCAATGAACTTCCAGTTAACTTTCATCTAAACTCAATTTAGGATTATATTTATTTCATACAATTAATACTAAAAATGTATTCTACGTTTTTGGAAGGAGGCGATCGTTGGATTGACCAAATATGAGATCATTAAAATCGGACCAGCTGTTCTTGAGTAACACTAGTAACAGCCGTTCACACCTATAGGTATTTGGCGGCAGATTATTAACTTAAACTTATTAACTTAACCTAACCAGGTGGAATTAGAGAAAGCCTTACCACCATTCTATGGTTTCCTCTCGATGTTTTGCGACACCGAAAGCTCAGGCTCGTTGGAGATGGATCCGAACTCACGTCTATTGACGCGGTGTCCATACTCACCACTGACTGAGCTATCACCTAATGATCCCTACACAATAAAGTAACAACGCACAAAGTTTTTTAGCCGCGAGAATCTCTACAAGACATTTAATTAATCGAATTGCCCGAAAAACAAAATATTTATGTCAACTTCTCTTAAAACGCTTTTCATGAAACAGCTCTACTCCCGAAATGTCGAGTAAACCGACTTCGCCGGTTACGAACTTCGGTTATTCAAACCAAGCGCTATTGAACATCACTAGTACCTTGACCGTGACTGGTTGATTATTAAGCTTATTTTTTTCCTTATTTATATGTTGATATAAAGCTACTTAAGCGATGCTCCCACAGTCAATTCGACTCAAGCGCGGAACGCGCTAGTTGATACCGTCCGATATAATAAAAATAACATATTTTATAGAAATATGAAATGTTTTATATTCCTCACGCTTGCTACGGTCGCTTGCGGTAAGTTTCTCATACTATTTTATTTCTATTATTTTTAAAACATTAACACAAATTGTATGATAATATTATAAAAGGAAATGTGTACATATGTATATTTTTGTTATTTCACTATAAAACATAATTGTGTAAAAATATAATTATTTCTTTTGTCTTGTTTGTAAAATTTTACAGTATGAACATTCCGAATATACTACATCAAATTATAGAACGAAATACTGTACCGCGTAACTGTTTTACAGGTAACGATAATATGTAATCAAACAATTTTAATATTAACATATTCAAGTATTATTAATTTAATATTAATGAAGCAAATCAAAATCATGAAACTTTATTCAATTTAGGCCCTGAGAAGGCGCTTAAGAATGTCAAGTCTACTATAATTAAGTCAAGAATATTTACTAAAACTGACTACACGCTATTCGCTATTTATGACGGTCGCACACTCCGGATAGGAGCCCTCAAATGACTCTGCACGCGCGATACACTGACATTCTATATCAATGAGAGTACATCATCACACCACATATCATCCGTGCACACCCACACATTAAGTACACAGTTCTGTAAGGGACTACCCCAATGGCCCTTGCGCGGCTTGCCCTATGTTATTGTTAGGACCACTAAACCTAGTAAGTTAGGATCTGTTGGTTACTTAGGATCGCGAACCTTTGTTTGTGTTCTGGCAGTAGTCCAAGCCGACGGTCAGCCATTCTGACATCTTTGGGCCCGCTGCCACGGGGCTGAGTGCTCTTAGCATTCGCCCCAATAAGTTCAGTGAAGCTGTCAAAGCCCTTACGGCTAACAGTGTATGTCAATCGAAAAAAAAAAGCTATTTATGTGCCTACTTTGAGGGACTGGTAAAAATAGTTCGAACTGGAACGCGCTCAACGAGCAATCTTTAAAGTGATCTTGATTCTGCTTTTGATATTTTCCATTCACATATTTCTACCTTTATTGCTTTTGGAACGTTGTAACTGTAAAATACCTATCTGGTTATGTATTGATAGTAAAATATCATACAATTGTTTTAAACATATATATTATAAAAACAAAAGGCTATAAAATTAACCAATTCCAAGCCTACATTGTCACTATAATACACATAAAAATAGATAAAACGTTAAAAGTTAGACATTTAAATGCTGATAATGAAATAAATATAAAGAAATTAGGTTGAGGACTATGCTTATACCAGGCTTCAGTATCTTCATTTAAACATTAAACAGAGTTGATATAAATATAGCACGCAAAGGTAAAATTCCTAACAAAACATTAAAGTTAATTTTTTTGCAACAGAAGTTTTTATAGTTTAGGTTTATCGCTATGGCTAATATATCACCTGATCTTAAGTCACTATACGGCCCAAGTTGGTAGATACACTAAACCTGTGGAGGAACTGGCTCTCAAATGTAACTGCCGGAACACACCTATTGGTATTTGGTGGCAGATTTAGACTTGAGGGTGGTAGCTAGCCAGTCGAGTATTAGAAAAAATACTACCACCATTCTATAGTTTCCTCTATAGTTTCTACAGTTTTAATTAGTATATGTTTTCCTTCACCGAAAGCTCAAACTCATTGTAGGTGGATTCAAACTCACGTCCCTTGACGTAGAGTCCAAACAAACTACCAGTCAGCTATGATCGCTTCACAAACTTAGACGCATGCTTAAAGAAAAGTGCAAAGAGAAACATACTCACATAAAGAATCGGTAACATACATCAAGACACTTTTTTTCATTATATATATTTTAATTATATAACCAACATATTCACATATCTTTTTTATTAACATACTCGCTACTAACATACTAGTTTTAATAAGCAACTGAATTCTATGAAAAAAAAATCACTTAAAATTCGTAATTCTTGTTTTGAGTCTTAAGTTTATTGAGCTTTATTATTACATTGCGTGTTTTAAAATTATTCACTGCATAATTTGTAATTGACTCCAACAACATAATATTTTACAGTAAATAAAGAGAGATTTATTGTATTTGCACAGTGGAACAGATAACAATAATAGTACTTTATTGCAAAGGCCGTGAAATAGCCAATTGCAGGTCGAGTATGAGTGTGAAGGCCGAACCGTAGGCAAGAACTTCATTAATTCGAGACAGGCAAATGCCATTTCCGCCCAAGTATTTATAGTGCTTTTTTCAAAAGAATACAGAGAAATAAATCTGCCGAAAGGCAAGCGCATTTATGGCTATAAAATCATGTGAACGCAATTTGTACTAAGTAAAAACAAACTTACTATTGCATGCCAAGATTGATAGAAGAGATCCAATCAAAGAGTATTTAATAACCCCAGCACGTCGTTTCATACAACAATACTGGAGCGTGGTAATGTTCCAAACTGAAAAAACGCTCCTGCAATGAATTTGATTTTCTTTGTCCTTAAATTCGATACTTCGTGTGTTCTTTTCTCGAAAATAATGACAATATTTCCATGCATGTTTGAGAAAAGTTTTTTTTTTTTTGTGGCTAATATTTATTTGTCAAAGATATACATAATAGACATCGGCTGTGTTTAGGTTAATTACTAAATTCATTTATGTTTACCATCGGTTTTTGTTTAATATGAATTTAATTATTCATTAATTATTTTTATAACGCTGTGCTATCTGCATAATAAACGTGCGAACTCTATTTTTCGAGAGAACGGCAATAATATTAAATTAATGTTTATTATCTATGTATAATATAATTTTTTAGTTTTTCATGAGTAATCTAAGACATTATAATTGTCATTAGCCTGTTAGTTGCATAATTAGTCAACCCAAAGTGTTCATGTGTGAACTTTACACTGTAGGCATTGTTAAACATGTTAAATAGAGTTAAAACAAGGTTTTAAAACATACTTAAGAATGAAGACACCATATTATTAGAGCTAGATTGAACACAGACAAAACTGCCTACATACGCAAAAGTTATAATTTAAAAAAAGTTTAACCATTGATGCTGCAAAACTTTTATTCCATATTCTGATTAATGTTACGAGCTATTTTAATTCATTAGCAGTCTAATTTGTATCTACTGTTTTAATTATTATTATTAACAAGATATTATAATTTATTTGCCCATATTTCATAGCAGTGAAATAAATATGAATGTTTTTATTGTAGACAATAAGTTAAACTTATAACTAACATTAAATCAGTAATACTATTACTTAAGTTTAGAATACAGTAATATATTACGAGGTAAGTTGAATAGATACCAGGAAAACAAAATTTTAAACGGAAAATAGTAAATATAAGTAAAAAATTAATCTGTATTTTAGATACTTATAAAAGAGAAAATAAAACAGCATTTCTTCTGGCTTCTAAAGAACGAGTCTTCTAATTGACCCTTATTTTTGACTTAAGTTTTTCGAAAAAAAAAAATTTTTTTTTGAACCGATTATTACCTTTTCTTATTCTTAAAATAACACCCCGCCCACGAATCCGCCGTTGCGATTTCTTTGATCCGAATAGCTGGCCTTGAAATTCATGAGCATTCACATCGGAGCATATATGTATTCACGAGACGTTGATTCTGCTACTTTCTATTCCGTTAAAAAGTATCTGATAAGAAAGACGTTTAAATGAAACAGTTGCTAATTTAGCCTAAATATTTCTTGATAGTTACATTAGTCAGTTCATTACGCAGGAAATCTTAAATTTCCAAAATTAAGCATTCAAGTCAATAGATGTAATAAAACATCTTATATGAAGTCACCTATAAACATTTATTGTCACTGTTTCTTGAACGTCCTTGGTATTAAAATAACTTGAGTTCAAAACTAGTTTCAAAAGCGATTTGGTTTTTTTTTACTTTTTATTTTTATTACATATTGTGATAAACAAATTCGTTTAAAACTTGTTTGTCTGGAACACTGGGGTTCAACAGATTCTGTCATATTTAGTTAATTGTGGTACACCATTTTATGACCATAGAAGCAGTTTTATCGCTTTAATTATGAATTTTGAAAGGTGGTCCTTATATATTGGTATAATTTGGTAAAAAAATATTTCTAAATTAATTTGGAAGGATTTTTTGTAGTATTTGAAATTAAGGGATCATGACTGATTATAATCAGAGCTCAGTTGCTCTAACAAAATAAAGACATAGATAATTTCAGACCCACTGGTAGTCAAGGAACTTAACTTCTTTAGTTAATTCTTAAAGTCTTCTTAAGATATTTCTTAAGTTAAGATATCAAGGATATCTTTCATACATCTTGTCTCTGGTGCGGCGCGCACCGACCTTCGCGTGTCTTAATGTCGAGAAATACAAAAATATATATTTAAACACAGATTATCATATAGTTTCATTGTTGACCGTTGGTATAATAAATTAAATCTCTATTTAATATTATAAAGTGCAAAAGTTTGTTTGTTTGAACGCACTAATCTTTACAACTACCTGGCGGATTTCAAATATTCTTGTCTTGTCTGAACGCATATAACTTTTATAGTTCGCGTTTTAAAAAAGAGGAGTTTGCTAGCTTTTACGTTCATTCTCCATATAAAAAACTAGTTCTTTTTGTGTTGTTTTTATTAATAATAATATTACAAAGCGGAAAAGGTTGTTTTTTGAACGCGCTAATGTTAGGAACGACCAGTCGGATTTCAAAAAATATTTTTTGTATTTGATAGAACAATCATTGAGGAAGTCTTTAGAGTACTTAATATCACGCTACCACCAATAGGAGCAAAGCTGTATTGAAAAGGGTTTCAAAAACGGTCAAATAAAATACCAAATAATATTTAGATTTACGCGATCCAAGTCGCGGTTATGTCCGCGAATGTAGTCATTTAATAAAACAACTTAAAAATGAACATAAGTTAATAGAATATCTATTTTTCATGTTAATTAATTTTTTACTACGTTATTAGAGTGGCGATAAACAATAATATTTTTACCATTTTCCTTATATGCGGGAGATTACCTCCAACAAGAAATACCAAGTATAAATTATATAGCAGTATAAGATAAACCGGTATATATGCTTTTATAAAAACCGGTTTGGAAATCGATATGTAAATTATGGTTATTATATTGATGCAGTATACTTTTTTTTTTAATAAACATACTAATTGTGCCGCCAGTTTTACTCGCGTTTAAATTTCAGCCGGAGTAATATTTTTAATTGTTTTTTTAGTTTCGACCTCTGCCGTGACAAATATACCGCCAGCGCTGTTACTTCTTTTGTAACTTTGATTTCTTTTCATAACTACTTACCTGCTTTTTTATTAACGTGTTGTTCAAAATGCTATTTTTCATTGAATTCCTCATCACAACGCGTAAACGCATTACCCGGGCTCAGGCCAAGGTGTGAGGGGCATGTAGTGATTCATCGGGTCCTAATCACCCAACACTACCCATTAAAACGCACCATGGCGACACTTTCAACCCCCGCGTTGCCAGAGACCAGAGACAGCGCACATACTTCTTCTAATCCTTGGCGGAAGAACTACTTACGTATAGATGTATAGACGCAAGATCCGCAAATCTCCGTACCAAACGGTGAAGCAAACGTAATATATTTATCTGAAAATAAGTTAAATTACTTCATTTTCCTCTTTCTATTGTCTAAATTAACAGATTTCACACTTAAGATCAGGTGAGATTATGGCGATAACGATAAACCTCAACTACAAAAAAATATATATATCCTTAAGTTGTACACTGAAAACAAAATAGTGCATATAATAATTGTTTTTTCGCTATGATTACAAGTTCGAACCCGTGTCAACCCAGCCCCATGTCTTAGTGAGTGTTCCTGGCGACTAACATCGGGAGAGACCCACATAGCTTTCCCAGTTTCACCCCGGGCTGGGAGGTATGCATTTACCCACCATAAAAAATGACACCTGGCAAAGATATAAGGATTTTTATAGGGACTTATGTATAAAACATTAAACGCTGTCAAGGCCTACTTGATAAAGCAGTTGCCTAGTTACAAATGTCGCGCCGAAGTACAGTGAGTTCGAATCCCGCACAGGACAATTGTTTGTGTGATCCATAAATATTTTTGCTGAGTTTTATTGTTACTTTGTGTCTTTCGTTGTGTTCATAAGGCCTTTTACAGTAGACATCGACGAAATTGCTTACATAGGCAGATATAATAATAATAATATAAAAACTAAATTAATAAAAAATAATCTACCTAAAGAATAAATCTATATCTATATATATAATAAGAATGTAAATTAAATGTGTCTGTACTTTTTAGATTATGTGAAAAAAATATTGCAAATGATTAAGAACGAGTAGTAAAATACATTTACAACATTAAAAAAAACGTATATCTGTCTGTCTGTTTGTTTCTACATGCATCACTGCTAAAGTAAGACGTCACAAGGAGGTCATAAAGAGTTTCCTCGAGTAACATTTACTTTCTGTATCATTAAAATCGGTTAACTCTAGCAAAAGTTATTGTCATTTGAACGTCGCCGCCAGATTAAATAATTTTAATTCTACGCGAACGGAATCGCAGGAACAGATAGTATTAACGTAAAACCACATATGTGATATTCATTACGTGGATGTATGACATGATTCTATTATAAATGGTTTTTTTATTTTCAGGGCTGCAGTATGATGGGCTAAGAGGTGAGTTATACTATTCATTCAATAGACTAAATGTAGGACTATGAATCTAAATCTAAGTAGACATTAGAAAAAAAAAATATTCCAAAACAAATTTACACACAAAACTCATTTAAGTCCTAAACGCATTCCATTTATATTTTTCGTTAACTGCTGATTACAACATTTCTATATAATTGAAGTGGCATGCCTAATGACAATTGAGCTATATAGTCTACGGACATTTGTTACACTAGACATACCATGCAACTACAGGTTTCCATGGTGGTAGGGCTTCCTCTAATGCTCACCTGGCTAGATAATACTCTCAAAATGAAAATTTGCCGTCAAATACCTACAAATAATTGGTTTCCGGCAGTTACACTTGAGAGCCAATCCCTCCAGTAGGCTTAGTGCGTCTTCTTTTTGGCACACATTGACACATATGACATATTATTCTTACCTTTGTTATAAAAATGTATTTTAGAAATACAAATCTAATCAAATCTTCTTTTAATTCAATTTTGCCATGTTGGTTATAGGGGATTTTAGCAAAGTTTTTGTATAATTAAATTGAGAATCAAGAAATCAAGTTACAAAATTATATATAACAATTTACTAAGTGGCAGAGTGTTCCCAGTAAATTAAGCGATGATGTGCCCCAAGATGGCAAACAGGCTTAGCCTAGTAGAACACACCTATAGGTATCTGGTGACAGATTTTTAATAGGTAGCTAGCCAGACTGGCATTAGAGAAAGCTCTACTACTATGCTATGGTTTCCTCATGATGTTTTCCGTCACCGAAAGCTCAAACTCATTGTAGCTGGATTCAAACTCACGCCCATTGAAGTGGCGCCCGTCAACACTACCAACTGAGCCATCATCGCTTCGGAAATATATGAAATATTTTAATGAATCATTTTTCTAATTTTGTAGTAAAGTTTGGCACGTCCGGTGACCTGGCGGACATTGAATATTTCTACAAAATCCCTCGTACTATCAGCGAGGCAGAGAGTGAAGGATGGTATAAGACAACCCCACCTCCGGGGCCCTTCCCTGACCTTATCATGTACTGTACCCGAGGCAAGCTGGTGTGTCCACTGTTCCACAAAAGTGGATTTATAGTTGGATTACAAGTTGCTGTAAGTAGCCTACCTCTATCTTTCAAGTTACAACAACACAAACGAGTTAGTTCGTGACAAACTGATCACCCCATATTGTAGACTCAATAAGGCCAGTAAAAGTTTTAAAGGTAACAGTGTCACGTTTTATAACAAATTTCCAAACCAGTGGTAGTTTTGACGTTCATAAGCGCTTTCTCAGGGCCTAAAATTAATAAAGTTTTTTGATTTGATTTGTTAGAGCTCTATTACTTTTGACGTGTATCTTAATTCCAACTTTGAAATATACTTATTTTATCGAAGCACGTTAAATTGGTATTGCACTGTACCTGATGGTATACACAGTAAAAAATAATTTAGATGTAAGCAATCTACCAATTCAAATATGATAACGATATCACAGAAGAGGAGTTTAATAACAATAATACAAAAAGTATATTAATGACAGAGAGAGGAGTTTAATAACAATAATACAAAATCTATATTAATGTTATAAAGCAGAAAAATTTGTTTGCTGGAAGGCACTAATTTATAAAACTACCAGTCGGATATCATAAAATCTTTTTGTATTTAATACAACAATCATTGAAGAAGCTTTAGGCCATTTAACATCACGCTACCACAAATAGGACCAAACATGTTTAGAAAAAAGTTACAAAAACGTTCTATAATTATTTAATAATTTAATTCCACGCGAACTAAGTCGCGGACATATGTATGATATAATAAAATACAAATTAAAAGACTGTTGACCAACAGCTTGCAGTGTATAAAATTATACATAGCAATGCATACATGTCTCATTTTATTATTAATTTATTTTATTTTACACTTTATGTATGGTACAATGGCGGCTTAATACCATAGGCATACTCGAACGGTCAACCTTAAGGTGGTGCAGAGATAAAGTATGGTAGGTGTAAAGCAAACGACAAATTAAAAACAAAACTATGTACTAGAATACTAAGACTAACTATGATACATATATAAACGTATATACTATGTATGTACTACGTATATATAAGAAAATACTATAAATAATATATTAATATATATAATATACTCATCTTAGCGTCTGATATAAAAACATACTGTCCTGCTTCCCCGTTCATTGCAATATTATTATCTACGCATTACCACTTGTGTAGGCCAAATATTATGAAAGTAACGTAGGTATTGGGAGTGGCGATCTGAGATCGATTAATCGAATTATCGATCTGGACGTTAAAAATATTGATTTTTAAATCGATTCACAGCTCTAAATCGATCCACTGACTCGATGTTTCACTCATAAAAATCGAGGTTCGATTCTTATCTATTTTCATAAAACAAGTTTTAAACGTTCATCTAAATATAACAAAACTAAATTTTTCACTTATATAGAATGATAAAATTGATTATTTTGGTGTTCTTTTGTTTTCTATGAGTGTTTTTATAGTAAAAATATAAGCACGAAAAAAGAAAAGAAAAAACATCGATTATTGATGATTGATCGTTTTTTTCTTTTTGTAAATCGATTCATTTGGGCTCGATACAAAATGATCCAAGAATCGATATATTTTCAGAAAGAATAGCAATCCCTAGGGCAGGTATCCAACTATAATTGTTTTTTAGTAAGTATAAATTACTAAAATGATTTTTTTTTTTAGTTACCAGTCGATGGCTACGTGACAGCTACGAGTGCCGCTGAATTAGAGAAGAGATTTGTAAAATGGCACGCTCCCGCTAGCAATGACGAACCAGCCAGGGTATATTGGACAACCACTCAATATTACGTCTCAGAAGGTAACAATAGCAATCAATGTCCAATAGTAGCAAAGCGATGATGGCTTAGTTGGTAAATTGAACGGATGCCGATTCAAAGGATGTAAGTTCGAATCCCTGGAATGAGCCTGACCTTTGGGCGAACGTAAACATCGTGATGACAACATAACATGGTGGTAAGGCTTCTTCAAATGCTCGCCGCGCTAGCCACCACCCTCATATTGAAAGTCTGCCGCCAAATACGTATAGGCGTTGAAATAAACGACAAAATTGTGTTACTCATACTAATTATATTTTAATGTACCCACTATATATTAGATTAATATTAAATAAGTAACCATCACAGCCGTGTTTCGGAAGTGGCACTGGAGTGCCAGGCCCTCCACTAAGCTTATTGTGTCTACCATATTGGACCACATCATTACTTAATATCAGGAGATTTTGCCAATAAGGATTAACCTACAAAGTTTAAAAAAAACTATCGCTTCCAGAATCTCTGAAGAAAGGAGCTATTCCCAACGCAAGAAACGGAGCTACGCTGCAAGACGGCGGAGTTTGGGTGTATGGGCCCGACAGACGTCTTATGAAAATTTCAACTGCCGAATCAGGACTAAAGGGCACACTTTATAGGAAGAAGAATTGTGTCCCCAATATGGGTAATTTTTTTATTTCTAGCGTTCTAACACGTTGCCCGGGTTCGCAATATTTGAGCCATTATAGCCTCAATAATTCGCCTTATATACATTGACGTATATCAGATAGTACTAAAAATACAAGTACAATTTAGTATGAAATTATATAAATACACTAAACAAGGTCGTAACTTAACTGTTTTTATACATCTTTACTCCTATTGATGATAGCGTGATATGTAAATACCTTAAAGCCTTACCTCAATTCTTGCTCTGTCAAATAAAAAAGTATATTTTAAATCCGATTGGTATATCCTAAGATTAATGCGTTCAAATTAACAAAAAAATCATCGTGATGAAATCATGGCTTTTTTCTTATATTTTCCGTCTGGCTAGCTGCCAGGCTGCCGCGTCGAATTGAAAATCTGCCGTCAAACACCTATAGGTGTGTTCCGGTAATTTCACTCGACAGCCGCAGTCTCTCCACTAGGTTTAGCATATCCACCATCTTCGACCAAATTGTTGCATAATAAAAATAGATACATTTTTGTGTGCAGGTACTCATTATTATTACAACATGACCCGCGATTTGGACTGCGAGGATATGTACCACTGGTTCGTGCTATTCGATGGCAACGAGCTCATCGGCACCGGTTACCAGAGCTTCGGAAAGATTAAGAACGAGACACCGAAAAGTCGCAGCTGGTTTGAGAGCTTCCCTAAAACGGAACAGGGAATCAAAGTAACCTATTTACCATTTATATTTATTATTCTAAAATTGGGGAATTATTACTATTTTCAAAGGATCAGAGCTCCTAGCCATATTGTCTTTTTCTACAACAGTTAGCGTAAAGAAGATAAAAAATATGGGATGACATTCTAATCATGAAATCGATGATATATTATAAAATGAAATTGCTTGATTAGAAAAGTTGGACTGAGAGAGTTATTAGAACTCAACCGGTGGATATCACCAGGAGAATACCTACTAAAGCCCTACGACTGTCTGTCGTCTTGCTGGGCCTTCCAATTTGAGTTAATGCAATGCAATATATATACTTATCCTATATTCGTATATAATATAATAATATGTAGTGTATTCTTAATTATTTAATGAGTATTATAAATAACAGCGTACTCGAGTTTCTCTGCAACGCTAAAGATTTATTAATAATACCTATTTACATGAATTAATAATTATTATAAATAAGAAAGATTTGTATTTTTATTTGTAACAAATAAACTCAAGAACTACTGGACCAATGAAAAAAATTTGCTTCATCATTAGAATGCTACATTAGCATTGAGTAGCATAGGTTATATAACGTTTTTTTTATGAAAATTATTAAATAAAATTTGAGTTCTACGCGAAGGCAGTCACGGACTCAGCTAGTTATCTATACACATAACTAAATAAAATTTTCTCTCACCTATAATGCAAAAGAAACAACACTTAAAGCTTTTACGTCGGGTATTTTTACACTTTATGGAATGTTTTTTGTATAGAATTTCTCAACCTTTATATTTTATGTCAGCTGTGACATCTATTATGCTTTTTATAAAAGTTAAGAAAAGCGATCGTATACCTACAGGTAGAGTGGTTTTCTTTTCTTGTATTTAGTAGTATTAACTTCGATTAAGTACGCATACTTGTAAGCATTATTTATACTCTTGAGACGAAGGTTCATATCTAAGAGCTAAGCCATTTAGTAGCGTCACTGTCAAGTTATTAATTTAAAAATATATCAGTGAACGAAAATGGTGTTAGTACTTATTGTCGTCCGTCAGATGACGCAACGTTCTGTGCATATTTTCAATACGTTAAATTACCTTTGTTTTACGTTCGTCGAAGCTGACAGGTAAAGGCTAGTATAAATGTAAAAAAAAATTAATTACGACCAATTCTCCGAACTACCGAATATAAATATAAAATTTAATAAAAATCGGTCATTGTGACACGAGAATATTATATATATAAAATATATATTAAATTGCATATTCAATTAATCTTTATCGTAGTGATACTCGTTTTAATATACCTACTCATGTACCACATAATTTCACATGTCGTGAGAGTACAATGTGAGGTTTCTTTAAATCCCGTACTAAATTGACCTCCAACACATCTAAAGAAATATCAATTTAAAAACTAAAGTCTTTGAATAAACCGTAAAACTAAATTATTTAGACCATCCCCTTCGTCAAGCTATGTCACATTTTCTGTGACAAGTCCCATTAAAAACCATGTGTTTTCCCTAACAAATACCCACAAATAAATTATAGACCCCCGCCCATACATGATATATGGGAATTAAAAGCAGTACACAAATTTCAATATGTTTAAATATGTATTGCTTGCAATAATAAAACTTTAAACAATAAATCTATAAACATCTTTAATATGTTCTAAATATAAAATTCTCGTTTTTTTTTTTTTGACTATTTTGTTATTTTTATTTTTTATGTTGTGGCATTAAAAAATAAATACAACCCTAAATTTTCACCCTCCTGCCCTCATCTTCCCATCTTTTATTACAACTATAGTATTCACTAGAAATAATTTATAAGACAGAACAACGTTTCTCGGGTCAGCTGGTAACATGTAAAATTTACAAAATTGTTTCATGATTTGCTAAGGTTACGTTTCCTTAAGTCATAGTAAGCGACACTCCCTCCCCGCTCGATAAGTACGAACGTATTCTATAAACGACCCCCTGTTGTACGACTAGACTTCCTAATTAAAACTATGCATTTCTTTTAACCATCAGGAAACAAAGTGGAGTTGCATAAACGCATTTAGTTTTTATAATTAAAGGCTGTAAATATGGTGTTGTAATTTTTATTTTCATTTTCCAGCTCGTGATCCCCGACGCTCCGGACTGCTATGATGAATTTGGAGAGAAATACGGACTTATGTCCCTCCACATTTATTACACAAAGACGCCGTGGGACATCGGTTGCAAGTAATATTATTATTTTTCTGTAGGTATATTGCGTAAACTTATTTACAGCAGCGTCCGCTCTAGCGATCACGATGCCCCGGACAAAAAGACAAATTGAGGCCCCTTAGTAATATACATAATTGGTTTCTTAGGTTTACGCGAATATTATTCATCGAAAAAAAAATAATTAAACGGATCCAGAAAAGTTACTACGCTACTTCCAATAAAAAAAATTAAAAAAAAAGTAACCTATTACCGTCTCCAGGTTCCCATCTATCTCTATAGGCGTGAAAGCGTAACAAACAAACTCACTTTCACATTTAGAATATTAGTATGATGACAGATATCAAATGTATTTTAATGTATGCAGTATATGCAATGCATATTTAAATGTATGCAGTGGGTAAGTGATCATTTCAACATCACGTGCAAGTGTAATGAAGTGTTCTGAAACAATCGATTTGAAATTTTTTAATATACTATTTTAATGAAACACCTAATGGGCAAAACCTAGGTACAATTAGAAAGGTTTAAAAAATATGTAAAAATGTGTACATTTATGATTTTTTGGAAATGTATATTGAATAACTGAATACACATTATCAAGCCTATGAAGTTTCCAAATAAAGGTTATAATTAAACCTGATTCTAACGGTTCACCCTATAACTAATTTCTAATTATATTTAAAAGTATATTAAAGAAAGATGAACCTATTAGAGTTCCATCTTTTTTTATAGTTAAGGTTTATGGTTCACCTGATGTTAAGTGCTATTAAGTGACGATATGGCCCAAGATGTTGGGCACGCTAAGCCTAAGGTACTTGGCTCTCAAGTGCAACTGCTGGAACACATCTATAGGTAGGCGGCAGATTATCAACTTGATGGTGATAACTAGCCAGGCGGATATTAGAAAAAGCCCTATTACAGTGCTATGATTTCATCACGATATTTTCCTTCACCAAAACCTCAAACTCATTCTTTGTGGTTTCGAACCCATGTCCCTTGACACGACGTTCGTACACACTACCGACTGAGCTATCATCTTCTTTCATTTATCATTCTTGCCCGTTCTAATCGACGGCTGAAATGTATTCGGAACCGGTGATATTGTAACATTCAAAAGTACTACCTTAGGGTGTAAATCGAATAAAGTGTTTACGATTTACATTTCATATGTATTATATTTTTCAGGTAGATGACATCATCTTACTCGCTCCTGTTAAGAAAAATATTCTGTAGAGTTATAATGTTAGTCGGTATAGCTGTTCGACATAAGCGATTAGACAACCAGTTTTGTAACGGATTTTCGATGTTGGATTAACAATTCAAAAACAGACGGTGACTGTATAACGGTGTTGCCATAAACAACCTGTATTTGTGTATTAATGCTTGCGCTTTGACATTCGAATAAAACTCTTAATATTTTTAATGACTGTATTTTTATTGATCACGTGAATTATCGAAATACAAAAATTCGTGTATATTATAGAAGGTGTTTTGGAAAAACTAGCTACAGTAATACTTATACCATCAATGCTCCAAGCTGTCTTTGGATGATTGCTTATGTAAATAGTATGGAGGATAAAGATAAGGAACACCATCTCTGTGTATGAAAAAGTATCTGTAAAAACGCGTCCAATAAGGATAGCGCTGCGGTAGCCTAGGATCAATTATAAAGAAAGCGATTAAAGTAATTAGAATAAGAGAATAAAAGTAATTAGAAAAATCAACAAGCACCGTCCGAGTTCCACTTGGTAAAATATGTATTTATTTTAACTTGTTCAACATTTATTTGTTCAAATAAAAATACCAATTATAATAGAATTTTATAAATATGGTGTAAATGTAAAATAAATCAACAAGCGGGTTAAATAGGTATTTAACGAATATATATTATCAAAATCAGCTAACTTCACTCAGCCTGCAACAGCTATATTCATGTTGTAGGTTATCGGACGCCAGCGCTATTGTGGCAGGTACTGGAAACTTTATTTTCAGTATACAGCTGGACATTTTTTCAACTTTCCGCGCATATGAGATGGTGCTCCTTATCTCTACCCTCCGTAGTAAATAGATAAGATGACATTCGAATAAAATATCAAAGTCACCTTGACATGTTTTATCTGGTACATTCTATGTTTTATCATCATCTATCTATCATTTGTTATCTTCGTCTTGGTCACGCCAATACACCAGTACATTTGGCTAAATTGAGGATTAGGAATCACTCTCTTTGTGAATGTGACTTGGAGGACGGATCCCCTGACCACATAATTTTAATTGCTCCAGGAACAGTTTTTCTCTTTATTATTTTATATTATGTGCTTCCTAACTCTTGTTACGGATAATCGCTTAGTTGTAGAATGCTTGTAAAGTTTTATAAGAACTAATAGAATTAAACTTTAAGATTTAAGTGTGATTCTGTGATGTGTATTTGTAATTTAAAAATATATTTTATATGTAGATTGCATGTATTGTTTGTGTCGCCTATTTGTTAGTGAATAGCCTGGTTTGGATATAATTTAAAGAGAAAAAACAAAAGTTGTTTAATACAATCTTAATGTTTATGGTTCTACCTACGTGACATTGCCAAAATTATGTGCGCACACATGTGGCCATTAAATAAAAAAGAAGAAGAAGTTTTCTCTTTACATAATACAGTTAATGAAAGATATCTTCGTAGAGCAGTAGCTTAACCTAATTAAACTACAGACACACCCACATCTGTATGTTTTATTTTTAATTTTAATGGATAGTTAACACTCAGACGGCCCATCTGATGGTAAATTGTTACCGTCCCCTATGGCCAGCCGCAACACTACGACTATTAAGGCCATGTTGCTGACCTTAACAGAAAGGGCTGATTCTCGTTCGCTACGTCGGAACACAAAGGATCATAGTGAACCCTTATTTTGTGGCAGTCTAATTCCGAGGGTGGTCGTTAATCAGTCGGACAATAACCCTACCACGGAACTGTGTAAGATCAAGGACTATATGGTTAACGGTCGTGACCAAAACCAAATGTGGGACAAACAATCGCTAGAGCCTTGTCGGTTACTCGGCAGGGTGCACCGCGTGCATGTGAGGTTAGCTTCGGTAGCTCAGATGGTATTCGATTCCCTTTTACGCCACATTTTTTTTTACTGCGTATCAAAGAATAAGATCTACCAGTCCAGCTTGTTGTATACCTACGTAATATTCATAACATCTCAATAAATTAATATATTCGACTGTCAATATTTAATGTGTTTATTATTGTCGCTTATTGCCGCCAGCACCTACTGTTTCTTTCTTATTTTCCATAACAGTTGGTGTGTTGTCAAATAAACGGCCATGAATATTTTCTCGCCACGTGACATCATATTATTATGCTCGAATCGCTTAAAATATATTCTTTTGAGTTGTTTGTGTCACTCATTTAGACCGTGCAACGATTTTTTATAGGTACCTTTTTTATTAAGGTTGCCGCCTATGTAAAACATTTCGTCAATGTCAAGTGAGAATAGCTATGAAAGCAACGAACACAAATACCTTGACGGTTTTTATACCAAAATTATAGATAAACATAAATATATATTTCCCACAAGGATAAGGGGGACAAAAGAGAACATACAGTATGAAGTAAAACGGCGAATAAATAAGAATGACTACGACTTAATAGCATACTATGAGGTACTAATACACGGTAACCCAACTTGGTCGTAAGCAACATACATCAAATGTACCACCCGCAGCAGTACCATGCTTTAGTCTCCTACATATGCAAAAGAAAAGCTCAAACGATGGAACTATTCAAAAATTCTCTCAAAAAAAAAAAATATAGGCCTCTATAACACAAATACAATATGTCAATTTTACGTTTGTGTTATATATTTGTATGTATTGCTATATGTAATTCGTTATGTTTCACATTTGTGTTAGATTATTATGCAGTCCGCGTGTTATATGTATTTTTATATTGTACTATACTACACACCTATGTTATAGTTCACATGTATTTAATATGTATGTTATTAAGTTTGATTTTAGTTATACGCCCAAAATACCCCTGAATCTACTACATGGAACATATCCATCCAATGGTTGCCTGGAAGAGATTGCTATTAGCAATAAGGCCGCCCTTTTTACTAACCACATCATTTGATATGTATAATTGTATGTTTTAAGGTGTACAAGAAAGACTATAGAAATAAAATAAATAAAGGGAAGGATTTTTCAGGATTTATTTTCAATATTAAAATTTTCGTGTAATATGAGTATGATAACAAATATAAAATCAAATTAGAATTTATTTAGATCTAATTGACACCCGCCCACTATGCTAAGCATCTCTTGTTTTAGAATGACCATCACACAAAATGGTTGCGGACTTGAATATCAAAGTCCTGCCACCAGAGGTGTCAAAACTACACATCGGATGATCATAGTTCTATTCCGATAAGTTCAATAGTTTTGATAGGTTTGGAGAAATCTATCCCGACCGCTGCCTGCAAGATGAAGCGCAATTCGGACCACGCAAATATTGAAAATATACGCACGAAAAGTGATTTTTTATAGTTATAAGTTTAGCGTTATGCCTACAATCTCGCCTTATGTTAAGTAATGATGCGACCTAAGATGGCTGACACGCTAAACCTGTGGAGTGACTGGCTCTCAAGTGCAACTGCCAGAACCCACCTACAGGTATTTGGCGGCAGATTTTCAACTTAGGGTGGTAGCTACCAAGACTAGACGTATTGTTAAAGCAGTCCCTAGTTTCTGGCAACACGGGAGTTTGAAGTGTCGCCGTGGTGCGTTTTAGTGGGTAGTGTTGGGTGATTCCACCCAATAAGTCGCAACATGCCCCTCCCGTCTTTCACCTGATATCGGGTAATACGTTTGCGCGATGCATTGAGTAAGTCCGTAAAGACTGGGATTTTAAACACCACGTTAACAAAAAAAAGGTGGTAGGTACCCAAGTGGACAATAGAAAAACTCCTGCCACCATACTATGGTTTCGTATGGTTGTTAAAATAAAATTTCAGTTTTTATAAATAAATAAAATTTATTTAGACCGAAAATTAGTTCCCAGATGCTAAAACTTGTAAAGTCACTTTCACCGAAAGACGTGACAAGGTAGGTACACAAAAATTAACACCTGTATTTAAAACTGTATGCAAAACAACAAGTGTATAAATTATTCTTTTGTTTTTACGTACATATAAAATATATAAATACGTTAAAACGAAACGTCTCTTGTTTGTCTGTTTATTCATTTTGATCGAACCCAGTTAATCACTTTCATAAGTGGTTAAAAATAGGAATACTCTCATTAGTAGCTGTATTTATAAATCTATAGTCTGTCTGTCTGAACCCTATAAACTCGACAGATACTTTGCTATCTCTTAATATTACAAAGTGACAAAGTTTGTTTATTTGGTCGTGCTAATATTAGAAACTACCAGTCCGATTTCAAAAATTCTTTTTCTGTCTGATAATGCAATAATTGAGGAAGGCTTTAGGCTATTTAACATCACACTACCACCAATACGAGCCAAAGTGTATTTAAAAACGTGGCAAAAATGACTAGCGAACTTTACAAGACCTGCTGAGCTCTTATCACTTGAAAGTTCCTTCAAAATCAGTCGGAACTGTTTTGGAGTCCTAGAGAACATGCATGAAATAATTTTTTTAAGCGATGATAGCTCAGTGGTAATGTGTACAGGCATAACATGAGAGAGTATGACGCATCAATCGACTTTAGTATAGATATAAACACGGTAAGAGCCCTGCCGATACGTTATAGTTATTTCGTATTATTAACCTCGCCTTAGTGAAGCTTTCACACCGTTTTATAATGAAAGTTTCACTTTAAATATATTGTAGTAGGAGATCAATGTTTTTATTTCGATTAAATTTATATTAAACATGAAACAGTAATGTAGGAAGTAACCTGTTCAACAATATATTTTTCATAGTATTTGCTGTTACTTTTAAAGTAAAATTTAAACCGTACGACAACACGACCGGATCAGCGTGCACTTATTCGTGTATGTCAATTGGATACAGTAGTTACAATTCGAAAATAGGATATGAAATATACAATTGTTCTACAGAAGATAATTTTTCACGGTTATAAATTACAAGACATTATAACAATTATGTCAACAAGACCAAATATATAAAAATTGATGTTGTCAACGAAGTTTTCAATTTCGTTTCTCTAATCGTTTGTGAGAATTATAATCGAAATATTAAGAAGAGAGAATCTGCTAACATGAAGATATTGCTCGCGTTTCTACTAATTGTTGCTGCGGTGAAAGCTAGCGATGATCCAGATGGTAATTATTTTTCAATTAAATACTAAACCTTTGTGTAAACCTGTAATCTTGGAGACGGCTGATGACCATCAAAGTGAGACCCCAAAAAAAAATTAATAGTTGCTATCTAGTATAATCTCTATCGTTCCTTTTTTTACATGGGGAAATGCATATATGTATCTCCTCCAAACCTGGAGGCACTGGAAGAAGTATATGGGACTCACCCGGCGTTAGCCGCCCAGAATACCCACTAAAGCCCAACTGTCGTCTGTCGCCTTCTTGGGTCTTGTAATCACTCTCGTACTTGTAATCACTGTGTCACCGCAGCGACCGGCCCGGCCTAATGGTAAGCCGAGCCCAATCAGGGCAGCCTGGCAAGCTGCCCATGCAGTCAGCCGGACTGGTGCAATGGGATCTCCCTCGCTCCTGTTCATTACGTGATATGCCTAGTTTTTTTTATAGTTTTATCGATATAGCCACTATCTCAACTGATGTTAAGTAAGGATGTAGCCCAAAATGGTGGACATACTAAGCCTAGCGAACGGACACGCTCTCAAGCCCAACCGCCTGAACACACCTATAGGTATATGGCGGCGGAATTTCAACTTGAGGGTGGTAACAAGCCAAGTGGACATTAGAAAAAGCCCTACCACCATGCAAATACGCATTGCAAAAGAATGACCGTAAACAAATTTTACCACTACGTCTACAAATAAAAAGACGGTAGCAAGCCAGTCGAGCACCAGAAAATGCTCTAAAAGCATCCTATGGTTCGTCACTAAGTCTTCCTTCGCTAAAAATTCAGGCATATTTTAAGCCGCGTGCTGCCTGAAGAGTAGAATAGCACAACTCAACATCATCCCGAGGGTAACCTAGAAGGCGAGTGAGGGACCGTGAATAAGTACTGATCCCTTGTAACTTGTTCACCCCTAAACTATTCCATCTGTCTTTGTCTTTCTCTGGTCCTAACGGTCTCCGATCCACTGGGTCCAAAAGGACAAGGATGAGCACCTGTGTTTCGCGCATATACTTGTGCACGTTAATATATTCTGCACAACTGACCGCTTCTGTATAAGAACTTGGATTTTAGAATGGATAGGAAGAGATCGCTGGATCGCAAATCGATCGCGGAGGATATATATAAGACTCGCATCCACGTCATTCCCCCGGCAACAGCCCAAGCCGAGGATCGGCTACTTCATGACTCCCTTGTGCTCGTTGCCTTGGGCTGAGTTCCTTAGTACTCGCTCCCAAAGCTCGGTGAAGCTGTGAAAGTTCTTAAGGCTAACAGCATATGTCCTATAAACGTGTTACCATTGCGTCCATATTATATCTTTATTAATATGAACGTATAATTGCAATTCGACTAATCGCTTTAATTAAACAACAAGTATAATATTAACACTTTCACTGCGGAAAAGTTTCATCTCGGCCCGTCGCGGTACTTCTTCTTCTCAGGTTCTTGTAAAAGTTCTATAGAGACAAATACATATTTCAGATTTTAGTCAAAATTGTAGGTATTCCCCATTAAAACAACTGACGGTGCGTCGCTGGGCCTATTTTAGCCCGCCCTCCCAACAGGTAGTCGAGGACCCGATGCCGCACAAAGCGCACGCCAGATGGTGTCGTGTTATCTAGCTGATCTGACGTAGCGTTCTTTCGTCATCGTCAACGATGGCAAGCGATAAAAGGAAAATGAAATAAAAAAAAAATAGGATAAAAGTGTGCGGACAAACTATGACTTCCGTGTATAGACACAGGTAATGCCCACACGCAATCAAATTACGGTCTTACACTATGGCGACGTGATATAGTGTTTATCAAAAATTGTCTCACTTTATAGTTCAAAGCGTTTTATCTTAACTTTTTAATTTCATTTGTAAACCTGTATTAGTTTCCAACAGTGAGTCCCACAGGACACAGTAGAACTCATATGGTTAATAAATCAAAAGGAATTAAAAAACAAAACATTTCAGAAAATTAAGTAAAACCTAAGAACATTGGTCATGTCTTTGAGATCAGCACTTAACGGAAAAATTATGTAAGACAATGCGGAGTACATGTAATAGTACCCATTCAAATAAAATATTTAAAAAGTGTTCCAAGAAATGCTATTGCTTGACATGTTTTAAAGACAGGCATAAGTAAATAAAAAAACTATTTTCATTTCTTTTACGATAATTCTATTTTACTTTCGATATCGCCTCACTTTTGTCTGTCCTATAACTACTAAAAATACTTTGTAGTGTGGTTTAGCTCGATATCGGCCTGCTGATTTACATGGTTTATTTCTCATTTCCTGTTTGGTAGATCCCGGGGCGCATTGAAACCTAAGGAAGTTGGGTTCAACAATACAAAAAAAAATGTATACGTCAAATTTTCGCAAAGTTATAGCATTTTCATCTACACTAGTGCTGGTGGGTCGACAAAGACCTGCCACGCGCTGGCGGAAATATGGTTGGTGTCGCATTTCGACCCTACGCAGCACCAGATGAAGGTATATGATTTTACTTGCCGCAGCCAAAGTGTTAATCAATGATTTTGTTGTTCGCAGGTCCATGGGTGGGTGGTTTTCGAGGTATGTACATATAATGAATTTAATATTTAACAAAAATTTCGTCCTTCGTTAAAATCTCACCTGATTAGAATTGGCGATGTGTTAAATTAATTCACATATATTGGTAAAATTCTGAACTGAAGTTAAAATAAAATGCATTCATAAAAATTTGTTAACAACTCTTTATGAGTCTAATTCTTTATAGTTATTCATATTCCCTGACGAAGGTCAGAATATTTTAAATGAGAAATTACAAATATAAGAAATGAGAAACTTAATATTAACCTATTTACAATAATGTAATAGTTCATTTATTATTTAAATTATTCAAGGTCTAGATAACTTTCAAGTTTAATAAGATAATTTAGTTACAATTTTAAGTAAACAACAATAGAAGTACAAACCAGGGAAACTTTTACGTGTTTCATCTTTTTTTCTATACATAGTACATATTTTGTTATTTTATAGCCACATTCTGGTATAAAATTAGTATTATAAGGGAAAATAAAAAATACTCCAGAAGGATGTGTGTGTAACATCAGTTACGGAAGAGTTGGTACCTTTTATATTAAATCTATGTAGACAATCAGGAAACACTCCATAGCCTGTAAGAATTTGAATTGGTGAAGATGATAAGTTATTTCCACACATATTTATGCCCAGTAGACACGTTCCAGTTCAGTACATACTTATAGGCGGGTCTTAGAACAGTGCCCGTAATAATTATTTTTTTTATAGTTATGGCCACAATATCACCTCATGTTAAGTGACAATGTGGTTCAAGATAGTGGGCACGCTAAGCCTAGTGGAGGGACTGGCTCTCAAGTGCAACTGACGGAACACACCTATAGGTATTTGGCAGCAGATTTTCAGCTTCAGAGTGGTAGTCAGCCAGGTAAGCATTAGAAAAAGCCATGCTTTGGTTTCATCAAGATGTTTTCCTTCACCGAAAGCTCGAACTCATTGTAGGTGGATTCGAACGCACGTCCCTTGACGCGGCTTCAGACTATCAATTGAGCTATCATCGCTTCGTAGTCACTACATCAATGTGTTGTAAATAGAAAACGAAAAATATGTGAGATGACATTCTAAACATTAAATCGACGACATATCTCGACCCAAACTCCCGTGATCGGAGCGCAATTATGGATCAGATAAATATTAATCTTCTGTTTCCAATATATGTGAATTTTAAAGTATTTTTTCAGATCACACGATTTTGTATTGAGAAATGTAGTCGGTTTACTATGGAGGATGTCATTTAATTCAGTAGTTTTGTATAAACGTTATTCATTGCTACTAGCATTGGTAATTTAATTTTCTAATGATTAGTAATTTTGTAAATTAAATGATAAATATTTTCTTTTAACTTTCCTAATCATAATGTAATTATTGCAACATTCATACTAAAAATATTATAATCTATTACAGCTTTTATTCACTATTCAATGAAGCAGTTTTTTATAAAAAATACTTAAATTTTTACATAAATTGGTAAATAATTTTTTTTCCAGTGAAATTTAGCATTGGATTAGATATAGGTTCAAGTTTTATGTATGATCTTCCACGTAACAAGACGCAAGCGATAGCGGAAAACTACATAGAGATGACACCACCAGAGCGTTCAGAGGGACCAATGTCTGAACTATCAATGTACTGCATGGAATGTTACTTATTCTGTATATTCTATGACGATACAGAATACGTTGCCGGTGTACAAATCGCTGTAAGTACAATATGACCTTCACGTAACTATTTTTCATGTTTATAAACGATTTTCTGTGACCGCTACTTCGTTTGTGTGGAACTAAAAACGCTTTAATAATATTGCCCGTTTTTGTAACTTTTTTCAATACAGCTTCGTCGGTGGTAGCGTAACGTTAAATATACTAAATGCTTCTTTAATATCAAATACAAAATATTTTTTAAATTCAACTGGTAGTTCCAGAGATAAGCGCCTTCAAACAAACTGTCCTGCTTTATAATATTCATATAGATAATTAGTAGTTTATTTAGCGGAATTTATAATCGATTTTTGGAATCCTTACTGATATCACACAAAAGATTGTGTTTTTTTTTTTGTGTGTTACTATTTCACGCCTTAGCTATACAACCGATCACAATAAAATTTTATATCTCACGTAGTCAGGAGTACAGAAAAGTTCATAGATTATTCATCCAGATATCATTATTTAATCCAGATATAAAGTACTCCACATGAATAAAGTTGCGGAATCAGCTACAAATAAAAAAAAGCTTTAAAGGTCCCTTACTGATGTGCATCAACACTCACCTTCATTGCTCGTATTTTTTCCTGCCCGACCAAATCTCTTAGGACCCTATTAGCCCAGCTTTAAAATCACGTTCTACTGTAGAACACACTGCAATTCATGACTCAGCTTAAACTAGTAGCATAGAAATACACTTAAATACTCATCGAAAAAATTATAAAAAAAAAATATTGCTTTTTTTAAATGCTCTGTTACTAACGGCTAGCACAATCATCATTTCACTACGTATTATAATTTTTGAAGCGATGACAGCTCAGTTGATAGTCTGTACGAACGCCGCGCCAAGGGACGTGGGTTCGAATTTACCTATAATGAGTTTTTACTTTAGGTGAAGGAAAATATCCTGATGAAACCATATCATGATGGTAGGACATTTTCTAATACCCGCGTGGTTAACTACCACCCTCTAGCTGAAAATTTACCGCCAAATACCTTAGACGTGTTCTGGTAGTTGCACTTGAGAGCCAGTCTCTTAGGGTTAGCGTGTCCACCATCTTGGACTACATTGTGAGATGAGATTGTGGCCATAACACTAAACCTATAACCCAATAGTCAGAGTGAGTCACAATGAAGTATCAGGCGTACAATATGTCAAGGTTTTGTGTAAATTAGTTGAAATACGACCACAAGTGTAGAAATAGCCAGACCATGTCACGCCGTCTGAAAGCATTAATCGAAAACGCTGCCTAAACCCTTCGCAGGTGTGACAAAACATTGTATGGTGGGATAGGTTAGTACAGAAAAGTCAGCGATGACATATATCTCTCTGTTAAGAATAGCTTAATATACCCATTCTAACTTTTAAGAAAAAAAATTACGTACAATACGGAGACAGGAAATCTATTTAGTCGGATATTAGATGAATACAGTATTAATCCTTATCAACTTATTAAATAAACATACGTTAGTTACCTTAAGTAGATCACGTACATTATGATGATCCTTTAAACCAAGTGATATAAATTAATATCTCGGAAGTTAATTCAAAATAAAAACTGACGCAAGCGAAATTAAATTCAAGCGCGGTCCTTGCACTGACAAAGAGACTGAGTTGATGCGATCGACATATTTTATTTTCTTTTTTATTTAATTACATTTAAATTTTTTATGTTTGTTTTTTTTTACTAACGCTTATATATTTTCAACAGTTTCCCAAAACCAACGTTACCGATAATCCATTCGATTTCGCCGATCAAGGATATGTTTCTTGGAATGTTACTGAAGACGACACCACTATTGAATACGTGGCTACGCAAACTTTCTTTGTTAGTACCGGTAAGATCTCTCAATGTATGCAATTTAATGTTAATACAATGGATGTATACTTTATTTTTAAGATAATCAGTCACACTATGAAAATACTCATTGTGGATGGATTTGGAATCTTATGTTCTAAATTTCGTATTTTGATGGTCCCTAACCATGTGGTCTCTGATCCCGATTCTGCTAGTTATCATATGAATACCGTAACCCAAACCAACGATGAAAACGCAAATGATAACAATTGCCACCTGTTAATACATCAAAATATTTTGTGTAGATGTGAATTATATCAAAAGTATAATTTTATACAAAAAAGTACATTTACCAATACGATTAGAAAAAGGGGAGAAGGCGAGGGTAATACCCTGAGATTAATAGGTATGTCCAAGTCTTCTTGTTTTCTTCCCAAGTTATTTGTCGACGCAATACGTTTTCCTCTTCCATATATCTCTGTCAGCCACTATCTCTTCATTCATTCCCATTTTTATCTCATTCTTCACACACTCTATCGATCTTATCTTCGGTCTTCCTGTTACTTTCTATTCTCCAACATTTCATATTCATTACTTTTCTTACCACATACGTGTCCTATCTTCTCATGAGATATACAAAGTAACACAAGCGATACCCTTTTAACTTTTCTACCCCCGGCGCCACTTTCAAACTCTCTCTAACATACACATTTCTGACTTTGTTCATACTTGTAACACTACGCGTCTCAACATTCGTATTTCTTCTGCATGAAATCAACACTTATCCGACTTCCCAGCACTCCGATCTATACTATATGACAGGTCTTATAATGGACTTATATATTCTGCCTTTCAATCTAACACGCATTCTGCAGTTGTAAATTGTACCCGAGACTTGTAGCCATTTCATCCACCCTTCCATAGGTATGCACAAATATAAAACCACTTTAACAGCCAGTGACATTGATATCATACACATATTAATAGAAAGGAATATACCTGATCTTATTGAGCATTTAGTAAAATATTTTATGAAGTATCTCTTATAAACATATTCACAAACTTTACCTCTGTTTAGTATTAGTTACTATTCGTTATCTTAAATTATTAGAAATTAAGCTATTTAAGTTTCACTTTCAAAAGTACTACATATATCAGTCTTTTTAAGGTTATCACACTAAGCACTTTGAAGATAATATCTTATCAAAATGATAAAATATAATAATAATATTTTTTTAAAGAATTAACCACCTTTGCGGTGTTATTTCTGGTAATTTACACAATTAACCACTTTATTGTGATTTGTTTTAGATTTTCTAGAAACAGATGCAGACACTCGAATTGCGGAACGTAAGGCGAATAAGACTTTACAAGACGCAGGTGTCTGGGTACCCGGTGCCGATGGAGAATTGGTATTTGTTAGTAAAAATGCTACACAATTAGCCGACAACAGTTCCTTCACAAAACAGGCCTGTTTCCCGTGGATGGGTAAGTTTTTATAGATTTAATGCTATGGCCACAATCTCATCTGATGTTATGGTGGTGAACAGGCTAAGCCTAGTAGTAGATTAGTGGAAGTACTGGTTCTCAAGTGCAAGTGCCAGTACACACTTACAATTATGTGGTGGCAGATTTTAAGCTTGAGGCTCGTAGTTAGCCAGGCGGGAATTACTCAAAGCCATGCATGCTATAGTTAAGTACATTAACGCGGCGTCCGTACAAATTGCCAACTGAGCCACTAACACTTCGAAAATAACTTGTATAGTCATAATAATTTAAAATACAGTATATTTTTGAAAATCAATTACTGTTATTAACAAATGAGTAGTGTCTTGTCCAGGGCTCCGTGGTCGTTAGGGACCCCAGTTTCTACCAGATCGCCAATATTTATTACTGAAAAACAAATTTATTTTATCGAATTCTTAAATTCAATAGTTAACGATTTTGCTTATTTCAAATCTAGAAGGGTACATCTTTAATGAACTGGATTGTATTATTTATTCATTTAATGTGACTGTAAAGAAATAAAAATAAATTTATCCTAAATAAACTTTCATAAATAAATAATAAACCTCGTTTATCCACTCTCCTTGTCTATCCTAAAAAAAGTAGTGATCTCTGTCAAAGTCATAGAGGCCTTATTATCCTAATGTGTCCAGGGCCTCCAATAGGCCCTGCTTGTGATAATTTCAATGTACTAACAAAGTAATGGCTTCCATGTTAAATTTTTCTAGAGTTTTTTAGACTCGAAGTTCTTAATGCATGGAATTCATGGTTTACACATATCACTCTTTGCAATAGCCAAGCTATATATAGATAAAATACGGTCCTTTTGAGGTTCATTCACGTCAAAACTAACGAACTTATGAGAATGGCACTATGACCATGCCAAGTTTTTAGTAAATAGTTCTACGGTACTTAGTTTTCAGAATCTAATGTCATTTTTATTATTTACTATTGTTGTATACATTGGATTTCATTTGTTTTATATTCACCATTTTATATAGAGTCGGTGAATACAAAAGACGTCTAGTGTAGCGGACGGGTGATATTTAGTATGGTCATATAAGCAAATGTATGAAACCTTACTAATATTATAAATAGTGATTTTGTTTGTTACGTTTTCATTCTTAACCTCCGGATTCGACTAGGATGAATTTTGGTATAGAGATAGACGAGAACCTGGAGTTGGTGATAGACTACTTTTTTGAGCGAAAAAATTATTGGAAGTGGGGGAAAGGGATAAACTTTGTATGAAACTTTTTGTGGCATCATACGATTTGTTTGATTAAACCAATATTAACGCGTGCAAAGCCGCAGGTAAAATCTAGTTAAAAATTAACGTTGCTACATGATAGACTGAGATTCCGTAAGAGACCCCCAAAATGACAGTCACAGTACTGACTAGTTACACTACTGTAACTAGGAGTACCCACGCCTTAGTTCGCGTGGAATTTAAATTTTATTTAATCATTTTTGCCCGTTTTTGGAACTGTTGTCAATACAGTTTTGCTCCTATTCGTGGTAGCGTGATGTTAAATAGCACAAAACCTTCCTCGATGATTGCTTTAAAACTACAAAAATAAATTTTTGAAATCCGACTGGTAGTGCCTAAGATTAGTGCGCTCAAACAAACAAACATTTTTTTTCGCTTTATAATATTCATATAGACTAACTGTGCCCGCTTCTATGTTCACATAGAACTGTTTTTTTTTTTGAGGAATCTTATTTTTGTTTTTCTAAAATAAACGTACCTAAGTTACTCCTTATAACATCAGCTATCTGCCAACGAAGATCCCGTTAAAATCGGTCAAGCTGTTTCAAAGATTAACCAGAACAAACAGGCGGAGAACAATTATAAAAAAATATATTATTTATAAGTACTGTATATACTTTAATAGGCATTTAGTAAGAATCTGTTATTTTGACATGCGTATAGATATGTATTTTCTATCGTATGGAAAATTATTATAACATATTCCACGCGATATGATGGAACTGGAGAGGGAAGAAAATTATATAGTAGCCTTAATGTTGCCTTTATTACTTGTTTGCAGGACGTCACTACTATTATAATATGAGTACGACCACAGAATGTACAGCTGAGAACTTGCTGCCATGGTTCCCTATTGTGGAGTCGAATGAACTAATCTCAATCGGTTTCAACGCAATCGGTTCCTTTTCCATTGGGAGTGAATGTCTAAACGTGTTTGAAACACCTGCTCTTCTCGCAGTCAAGGTAATAGGCATTTGTTTACGCTTTTAATCGAATACTATAGTGCACGATGGAGACATTTCGAATCTAGACATTTTAGTACCTAGTATCTACTAATTAAATCGATTCGAGTTATATCTGTGGATATGAAATTATTTCAAATACCTATACGATAATTTCGATTATAAATATTATTTCATTTATGTCGAAGATTTGAGTTGAGAAATGGAATGGGCATTGTTTGATTAATTGTAAGTGATACATATTATAACAACATTTTAGATAATTATTATTTTAATATGATTGTTATTTTTACAGTGTCGCATTCGAATCCATACTTATTGACATTATTAAAAACATTAATAGTAGATAGTTAAAATACTCTAAGTAACAAAGCTTAACGATTTATTAATAACTTTTAATAAAGATCGATTAACACAGAAGATCACAATAAACAATTATAACAATCATAAGCTGTGTCATTATTTAGTTCACAAAGAATGCTTAAAATGGAACATAATTATAAAATAGAATAAAATTATGATGGATGTCAATATACAAGGCTTATACCAATTATAATTATGAAAATAGCTTTTAGGTTCAACCTAACTTTAAAATAAACACTGCTATGCTAGTGAACAAAACACACCAATCTAATATCATAAAATGAATATAAAAATGTCTGCACCGCTGACCCTGCGTGACGCTAACTTATCACACGTGTAACTGTCGGAACACACTTGTAGGTATTTGGTGGCAGATTTTTAACTTGAGGGTGGCAGCTAGCCAGGTAAACATTAGAAAAAACCCTACCACCATGCTATACTTTCATCAGGCGACACGATGTTTTCCTTCACCGAAAGCTCAAAATCATGGCAAGGATTCACGTCCATGATATTAAAAATTAATAATCTTAAAAAGTTTTTCTTACTTTCAGCTAGTGTACAATAAAATTATTATTTTCACAACTAGAAAAAAAAATTAGTTCAAAATATCCTACCATTCCTTCAATTCTGCTCTTGATTCAGTTATTTCATTTAATTGCTCTCAGACGCTAGTAATTCATTTGTTTGTATTTGTTAATCAATAATAATATACTACGAAAGGAACTTCGTTCCAACCGAGTGTTCCACGATACTCATTTGATTTTCATTAGAATTACCCACTAAATATGTAAATTGTGAAGAAAATAAAAATCATTATTATTATTATTATTTGATCTTCAATGATTTCTTAGGTTTACGCGAATATTATTCATTGAAATAAAACTAATTTAAACGGATTTTATCGCGGTTATTTATTAAATTTTGATCCCGACGTTTCGAAAGCTTTTCAGCCTTCGTGGTCACGGGGCGGACTGTCTGGACAACCTACACCTCAGTCCGCCCCGTGACCACGAAGGCTGAAAAGCTTTCGAAACGTCGGGATCAAAATTTAATAAATAACCGCGATAAAATCTGTTTAAATTAGTTTTATTTCAATTTGATCTTCAAGACATTAAATTGTTCATGCATAACTATTAATTTACTCAACTCTATGTTTTGTATTACAGCTTATCGTTTCTGACGCACCAGATTGTTATTACGAGTACGCCGATAGTCCTGGATTCTTTACCAGTCACATATACTTTGTGGACCAACCATGGTATGTTTCTTGTATTGGGCAATGATTTGCCAAACGTTGGTAACAGCAAAATAAATAACTAACAAAGAAACTTATATTTTGTTTCATTTCTATCTACAACTTCATAACAAATCATTTTTGGTAGTGATTAGCTACAGCTACTGTAGCGACCATTAGCGAACAAAAAAAAGAAGGTAGGCCTGGGATTATCCCAGACGTTACCCATTTTTATTTTGCCCAAGGACGACTTTCATTTCTTGGTTCATGTTATTAGAGACCGAATGTCTGTTAATAATTCTAAACTGAATACTTGCCAATTCATTTAAAAACATTCATTCCTCACACTTGACACTGGCGAAGTTATCTACATTAGTAAATGCCAAAATAATATAAAAAAATGTAACAGTGTTAATAATATAAAATTACCCATATTTTATATGGTGATGTCAAGAAAAATTACTGATTATATTTCTAACTGCCAATTTCAAATATTTAATAGTCTATGGGCAAACAGTCTCTGATTAAAAACGAAGGAATGTTAAAATATTACCAGTCAACAAAATTAAGGCTTGCAATTTTTATAGAAGTATACTCTTTCACTAAAGATCTTCAAAAAAGTTCAATCTTAGATAAATTGCGTGCTAAGATCGAGCACACGTTTAAATAAACCTATTAAATAAATAATACAGAATAAAACTACAAATGTATTTTTTATAAAGATATAATAATTGTTATATCGAATTTAAGATCAACTAACACCAGTAGGCGCTTTATATGATCGCTTCTTGACTTTTTGTTGTCTACGTTTTAGGTGCCTTTGAACACGACTTGTACCTTCTTTTTTCAACTCCTCATACTGTTTCACGAGAGCCTCGACCCGAAGTTCAGCTGAAATGTATATAAGATGTTAAACAAAACTATAGTGTTAGAATTTATAAGTCTAGTAGCTTAATCAGATCAATAATAACACGTTTATATCTAAATATGCATATTTCCAAAGAACGTTGTGGTTATTTCTTATAACGAAACAGAGTTACAACCACGAAAGTTACTTTAAAACATTCCCAATAATGATTTACAGCATAAACACCAAATATATCAAATATACCAAAATATAGATTGCCAGTAATAGGAAAATATAAATCTCACGTAACTTCGATCACGTTCCAATTACGTACGAAGACTGTCTCACCACAAGAGCTTCGCTTCACTTCAAGCGATGATAGCTTCATGATAGGGACGTGAGTTCGAATCCACCTACAATGAGCTTGAGCTTTCGGTGAAGGAAAACATCGTGAGAAAACCTTAGCATGGTGGTAGGGCCTTTTTTAATGCCCTCATGGCTAGCTACTACTCTCAAGTTGAAAATCAGCCGCCAAATAGTAATAGGTGTGTTCGGGCAGTTGCACTTGAGAGCCAGTTCCTCCACAGGTTTAGCGTGTTTACCAACTTGGGCCGTATCGTCACTTAAGGTCAGGTGAGATTATGGCCATAACTCTAAACCCTAAATATAGAAAAAAATAAAGCCGGTTTTTTTAAAGGACCTACGCTGTTACCCTTAAAGGCTTTCACAGTTTCACCGGACTTTGTGGGCGAGAGCGGAGGGCGCTTAGCACGATACTAATACTGCGCTCGCCTCGCAATTATATAGTAATCGGCGCTATCATCTACTCTCATAAAATTCACCTCTAACAATAGCTATAACTTGGTTAGGGGCTCAGTATGATTAGAGCGAACAGTTTAAAGTTGACTTTTCTTGCACTCCAGAACTATTATCTTTTTGATACATCAAGATTTAGAACCATGTAAATAACAGTCACAACCCAGTCGGGTACAGATAGATCCCTAGCACTCTACTTGTTCGCTGGATATATATTGGCTGTTCCTGGAACCCGAAATTTCCATACACATCACTAAGGCGACTAATATACCTTTATTGTGTAGTGAAAAATACATAGACATACTTCGTCTCGCAATCACTTGGGAATGCTCTTTATTCTGTTTAACACATTTATTGAGTCTTATCACTCCGCATATCCCATATTAGTTTTCGGTCATTTGTATGGAACTAAAAATTATTTAATAACTAGTTTTAACCTGCAGCTTCACTAACGTTAATATTGATTTCCAATCTGATCAAATTGAATAATACAATAAAAAGTTTCATACAAAGTTTACCCTACTACCTACATGTTTTTCGAAAGCAATATTAGCCTATCACCATCTTCAGGTTTCCATCTATCTCTATACCAAAATTCATCAAAATCAATCCAGTGATTTAAGCATGAAAGCGTAACAATCTCACTTTCGCATTTATAATGTTAGTAAGAATTTTTGTAACTTTTTTCAATACAGCTTTGCTCTTATTAGTGATAGCATGATATTAAGTAGCATAAAGCTTTCCTCAATGATTGCTCTATCACATACAAAAATAATGTTTGAAACATAATTGCTGTTTAGTTACCACAACTTAAGCTTTGCTAAGTGGGTCTCATAAATTGTATCTATATATATATTTAAAATTTTTAGAAATAAACTTACATTTATTCTTGAAGTGTGGCTGTTTTCCTTCATTAAATTGTTGCTTGACTTCCTCTCTGTCTCTCTTTACTCTCTCATTCTCCACTTTAGTTCTCTTACTATGTCTATGTTGATCCTTCAATCTCTGCAGTAGTCTTCGTAACTTCTTCTCTTTCTCAGGATCTGTTGTATGTTTTAATTCATTTCTAGCAGCTTGAATGTCTTTCATACGAAGTGTCGATAGGAAATTATAATCTTGGGAAAATTGCTTTTTATCAAATTCTCCACAGAGTGGATCAAATCTAGAATATTTAAAAGTAGGTTATGTAGTAGTGTACGTGATTATGATGTAAGAATATATCAGGAATGTACCATTACCAACACATAATCATATGTGGTTTGTGTGAGATTCAAACATACAACACTCTGTGAAATGGTATTAGCACTTTAATAACTACTTAAAACTGTTATTCTAACCATGTACTTATAAAAAGTTTAAAATAATTTTAAATAGGCATAGGAAGTTGAATAGAACACTGTCAAATAATAAATTTTAGCTTAAAAATTACATAAGAATAATAATAAAATAAAAATAAAATGTCATATTGTTCATCTACAAATGTACAGTTAGCATCTAATGTAAAGAATGGCTATATGTATTTAACTGATATTATCTAAAATATGGGATAATTTTTTAGATATATTGCAATATTAGTGTTTAGAATAAAATCCCATGCATTACTGGTTTTCTCTTTATGCTAACCTTTCTAAAAAAAAACAGCTTTGCTACAAGTTTAGGTATACACAAGGAACAGCTTGAAATTGTTATTTCTAAATCATAAAAGTACTTCCTACACATCTGCACCATTGCTTGATGAGACAAAAAAGAAAGAAGGCATAATTTTATAACCAACTATGTTATTAACAGAAGTAATACACAATACACTAGGCTGTTATTTTGGTAAGTTTAAGAGAGTTATTTATATATACCAGGGAAAGGTGGCTCAGGTTTTTATATTCTTTTTTGGTCAATCCTCACCTCTACTTTTAATGTAATATCACTACAGACATCTAGACTTGCATATATTACATTTCCGGGATGAATACCTTTTTGTGTTATTATCTCATTTGCCCTGGTTAAATATGGGAATATTTAGTTCAACACTCTCAATACAAAGCCAGAAGTTGGCACATACATATATTAGACTTACTAAATTAGATGAGTAACATACCTAGGATCTCTAACCTCTTTTGTTCTTACTTTATTTGCTTGTAACATAGGCACTGGTTTTTTAGAACTCATCTCTCGTGGTCTGTTTTTGTTTTCTCGCTTAAATACCTTTACTTGTTGACTGATTTCCTTTTTAGTACCAAAAAGAGCTTCTTTATAAACTTTGGCACCAACTTTCTCTTTCAACTTTTGGAGCTCTTCAAAGGATAACGCAGAAAGTTCTGCTTTGATCGCACTCTGAAAGGGTATTTCTAGTCTTTAATTAAATTGTGGTATGTTTGCTTTAAAATGTATGTCATACAATTTTTAATAGACAGAAACATATTCGTGTGGCATATAACACCAAAGGTATCCATATTAATGAAAACTACTAGCCAGAACTCAAAATAAAACAATTATAAGTAGTTTTAGAGAATTGGACATACTAAATTAATTCATTTTTAAATTACAACCATGATACCGATACAATACTTTTTTTATTATATACACACCCGCTCATTATCATTGCTGTCTTCTTTTATGAACGTGTTATTGTCAATATCTTCACCACTATCCATTATATTTTTTCCAAGATACAGAGGTTACAAATGAGAATAAAAGTAGAAAATAAAAACAACACATATATTTTTTATCAAATTTGACAACCGATATGACAAAGAAAGAAGATATTTTTATTTAGTTTATTTTTCACAAAGAGCAAAGGCATCTAAGACCACGCAGCCGAATCAGACAATATGTCATAATAATTAAGAGATTAGCATTTCTGCTAGATAGTGATTCTCTTGTTAAAACTTTCCAGGAAGTTTTAGTAGCAACCAATATGTCAAGTGCTGAACCATTACCCCTAATTCACTTCACTTATACGCTTTAGCCAAACTACATTACGTAAAACGTCATTAATATTACAAAATAAAGATCCCGACATAGCAAATCTAGATTCTGCCAAAAACTCCTTGAATCGCCAATCATTCAATGTAAAGAAATTTTCATTTTCCTTCGACATAAAAGATTAATGTACTCTAAGATTAATTTCGAACATACCTCATTGGGACATATATTATTATTCACTCGTGAAATTATATAAAAAAATGAATTTAAAATAACTCATAACGCTTCGCAATATTATTATGTAAAAATGTGCTTTTCGAACGAAACAATATCACGCAAAGATAATGAATTATCTATTATAAGCGTAGATATGGTGAAAGTGAAAGTTCTTAAAAATAAATGATAAAATATGTAGCTAGAGCTAGAAAGAGCCATTTAAAATAAAATAAAAATGCGTATGCAGAACCATACAAATGAAGCGTCTGAAAAAAAGGAAACGTGGATAGCCTAAACTATGTATGTGTAAGATATGCAGTGTATAGCTCTTTACATTATATCTTTCTTCTCACCCATTTCTAAACTAACTGTTTATTGTGAGAAGTCTTTAAAACTTTACGGTTATTCTCGTCCAATAATTGGATCGCTATTTAACATATTTCACTTTAAGAAGCTTTAGCTAGTGTTAAAACGGTAGAATTTATCTTCAAAACTAAAACTAGTAATTTTTAAGCTGTGTAGACACAGGGCCACATTTTTATGTTTTAGAAATAGAATTGATAGGATATATATCAAATATATCTTATAGACACATATCAAATATCTATAAAAACTATCTAATCAGCAGCAAGTTTTTGCTGGATTTATCCGCCACAAATGTATCATATAAACACCAGTTTTAAATCTTGTTTTAAAATATTTATTCACATTAAAAAAGAAAACTTAACACAGTACATGATAAAACAAATTTCCAGTACTACTTTATGGTTAAAGTTCATAAATAACTACAACGTAAAGAAAAAATAATGTACTTTATCTCTAAGCTTGCATTCAAAACACTAGTCCTTGCTTTATACCAATGTCAACAATACTACGATGTCATTTTGACAAAATGGCTGTTATAAAATAATTTAAATTATGTAATAAAAATCATAAAGTGGGATATGGATGTAGATGATGTTATCACAGTAACGAAATTAGATATCAATAATGGTAATTCTTACTTAATGATCGGATGGCAGTCGAATTCCTTTGAAATATATTTATACACCAATGATAAACTATGGAAAGGGAGTTTCTCATCCAATAGATTAGCCGGTTTCAGTAGAAATTTACATATGACTGAAACAGATTATTTTGCGAGCCTTAAGAAATGTTTAACTCAGAAAAAAGATAATTACCATTATGAACTAAAAAGTGGTATCTTCTACTGGAAACGAAAACTAAAAGACTCTGTCATAATCGAAGGGTTTCTTCCAATGGAAGAAGATAAATCATCGAAAAGTACACAGCCTGACTTAGTTGAAGTGTTGCTTGCTGTAAATGCCCATCTAAAAGATAAAATAAATCAATTAGACTATAAATTTAAAACATTGAAGAAAGATTATCAAAAATGCTTGAAAGATACGGAAGAATTTTTAAACTTAAAATTCGACATGGAGAAATCTCTTTGTGATAAATTTCTCGGTTTATTAAGTCTGAAAAATTCAAAAGTGGAATCTTTAGATGAAAAAAATAAATAAAATAAAAACGTTCTCAACTACTTTTTGTTTATATGTAAATTTTTTAAAAATATTTATGTATTGGGCACTATAGATTTTGGTTATAAGTGTGAAAGCTGTTCCGGGTATCTAGCAACACGAAAGTTTGAAGTATCGCCGTGGTGGTTTGTGGTATTATAGTGGGAAGTATCGGATGCTTATCACCCTATGAGTCTTGCCACACGCTGTTCTCATCTTAGCCTGAACTTAGATTGACACGATTATGAAGTTCGTAAGGATTGAATTTTGAACACCAAGACATTTAAGACATTAAACATCAGACATCATCAGACAAGACATTAAAGTACAATCATCCAATTAATATTTGTACACTATAACTAGGCGTAATCGTTGTATTATAATAAGGACCATTATGTAAACTTAATACCAGCAATAATTTATATACAAAATCCATTTACATTTCATATAGCGTTCAATACGCTCAAAATATGCTTTCAGCTATTTCATATGTCGACTACTATACTTATGATCCTCATTGTTGTGGTGACGTTTTAGTGCTGACCTTCACTAATACATATAGACAAATAACTTTGAAAATAACATCATAATGCACAGACAAAGAGTTACTTTACATGCGTACTTTATATCAAACTCATTTGAATATGGGTGTGTTCCGATATACATTGAGATCATTGTAAGATGTGGCGACAATTAACATCAATCAGTACAATAGAAAAAATTGGTTGTCTGTAAAGTCGGTTTACTGACGATAGTTGAACGTGACAACTAGCAGCTGTCCACGCAGACGCATCGCTCACTCAAGTAGGAGAGAGACGGATGTCGAACGCTGCTGAACGCAAAGGCCGATTATGCTTCTTTGTCGCTCATTCCGCGCTCTCGCTTGCACTTCAAGCCTTACATGGAACGCCTCAGAGCGAGGTAACGCCGCATGAGTCATGTTTTTTCGTGCGTGCAGCCGGCTCTATCGAATTATAAGACGTTGTCACGTCAAAAAGACGTTCTTTTATAATTAGCTAAACTGGTTACTGTTTAAAACGGAACGCAGTTCGGTGTACTGTCATCTATATTTATTTATTATTTAACTGTTTTTTTATAGCTTACACACAGCCTTAAACTTTCGATTATATATATGAAATATAGAATTCAAAAACGATGACACTGGCAAATGCTCCTGCGGTGCCAAAACAAGAAAGAAAAAGACAAAAAAATTATATGAAACACGGAGTAAACTATAAATAATTCATATTATTGCATTCATCAATTGATATGTGGAATTCTGTTACTGTAAAATTGTCTAAAGAAAATGGAATCTAAGTTAAATGTTAATAATACTTTTATAACTAAATTTAACCTTACAAACAGATATGTATATATCAAATTCGAATGGAAACCGAATGACGATGACTTATTTCACGCAAAAGTTTTTGATTGTGACTCAGTTTTTTCAGGAACTTTTTCTAATGAATCAATGATACGAAACTATCAGCGTATAGAGGAATCAGAAGAAATATATTGCAGTACTACGCTACATGCCTTAAGAGATACTAGCCATGAATTTATTTACGATTTCCCATCAGTTAATAATGAAACCAATACCTCAAAATTTTCATGGAAGAGAAAATTAGACGATGGATACACAACGCTTTATGGATCATTTACTGTTGATCGTTGTAAGGAGTCTAAAGATTCCTTAATAGACCTGCTTCTGTTTCAAAATAAAGAGTTGAACAGCAAAATTGAGCAACATCAAAGAAGTGCTGAAGAACAAAATGAAAATTTAAATCGATATAAAAAAGAACTAGAAAAGTTTACCGGCATAAAAAATTCTTTAGAAGCCAAACTTTATGGGAAATTTGTACAAGTGTTAAATGAAAAAAAGAAAAGAATAGAGTTACTCCAAAACCATTTACAGAAGATTGATGGTACAGACAATATGAGTGTTGATAACAATTTGTTATGACATATTATGGTATTAATATGTAGGACTCTTACTGAATAGAACAACTATATTTATTTCACAAATAGTTATAAGGAAAATATATTTTAAATAAAATATATATGCATTTTCAATTGTCCCACAATAACTTATACTTATATCATCTTTAGTCAAGGTTTTCATGGTATGATTTAAAATATATGCTCTACTTAAGTGCATAATTTAGCCATATTGTTAAATATGTATATATTTTAATTTATGTATATAAATGTATACTATTTAAATTTAAAAAATACAAAGACATAGTGGAATCCAAAAATCATGTATCATAGAGGCATCTACGAGTTACTGCATTTCAAATGGTAATAGTTCTGTTTCTATAAATCTAACAATATTGGCATAATTGAGTATCAAAATAAGTGTATTTTCCTTTATATATATACACCAAATAATTTGAGTTATGGAGTTATAGACTTATAGGGGTTAGAGGTTTTGGTGTTTGAATGTTATTTTCCCCAATGAACTGAATAAGCCTTTTGTAACTAAGTATTCATCATTTTTAGATTTTGAACAGGATGATTAATAAATAAACAACTTGAGTTCTGTATAATGTGATAGGGCATATTTAAGTATTGCTGTAGTAGTTGTTGAAGCATTTAGTTTCGGCCCTGAGACCCTTATTGTCGAGACTCATCAAGGGTTACATCAACAATCAAGAACATGTCTTTGAAAATGGCTAGAAAAAAGATACCAAGGTTTTATATGTTATAAGTTCCTAATGGATTATTACAGCAAATACTCTTTCTACAACTAATTATGAAAGTAATTATAATGTGGTTTTGAGGGTAAAACTTTAAATTTATTCTTTAGTTTATTTATTTAAATTTATTAATCATTTATATATCTGTTAGAAATATGTAGTGACTAGTAAAAAAAAATAATTGATAATAATAAGAGGTCTAGATATGGATGTTACAATCATCACCATCATTATTTCTTATGTTCAACCAACATTCTGATAACCAAACTTGGTATAAACCGTTTTCCATAATAGTTTACAGCATAAACACTAAACATATGGAAAAATAGCAAAAAGATATTATCTAATACGATGATATAAAGATTAGGGCGTTTTAATGATGTCATTGTTATAAGAGACTTCAGATAAATACACTACTTTGATTATCTGGCTTAAATATATGCAGTAATCTCTTATTTTTATTTTTTGAAGGGACCAACATTGATAACCCGAGTGGATTTCACAGTTTCACCGGACTAGAAGGGCGACTTGCACAGTATTTATAGTACAACCGACTACCCTCTTCTGCTAATACTATTGAAGTAATATATATGTATGTATAGACATAAAAGATTATTACATGAAAAAATAAAATGTTGGACTTACTCTTCACACTTACCAATGTCTGTGCATAATTGAATATATGTGATATATAAAATATACCAAAACCGATAAATTTATACTTTACTATCATAATATATATTATTTTGAGTAATTAACTAGGAGACCTGAAATTTTGAAAACTCAATGAATTAATATTGCTTGTATTAAAAACATATTTTGTTATATGATGATGTGACGATGTGGTCCAAAATGATGGATATGTTGAGCCTAGTGGGGAGGCTGGCTCTCAAAGTACAATGATCAGAAAAAAACCTATAGGTATTTAGTGGCAGATTTTCAACTTGAGTTGTTAATCACAATTTTTCCTACACTAAAATCTGAAGCTCATTGAAGGCGTCCAATTCACATGTATTGACTAAGCCATTATTGCTTCAAAATGCAATTTGTAATAAAAACACTAAAATCATCATAAATTAAGATTTATTTGAGTAAAAATCCTGCTCTTGGGTTGATATACATTTGACTATACAATTAGTAACTACGTCCAAACAATGTAATAAACTTCGGCTTGTTCTTGCAAGACGGATGTATGCAATGATCAGATGCGGTCAGTTCTCTGGGTTGTTGGAATGGAATGCAAAGACTCTTGGCACCCATAGCCGGACCTTTCACATCTGTAGTGGCATCATCTTCAGTCCTGAAAACCATGCATCGCATTACAATTTATAATAATAGTTGACAGTACTGTATATTAATATTTAGGAAATTCCAAAAAACAATTGTGTGTGCAGATGACGCAATAGATGTGAAACCATGAAAAATTCGCTTCATAATACGCAGGAGCGCCCACACATACTAATACACGTACAACGTATTTCTTTCACTCACACGTTATATCCTATAGATGATGTGGTTCTTTCTTTTCACTGTCGCTTTTTCGTTTTGAGTTTCAAATCACAACAATGCTAAAGAAGTTTTCACTATAAATCTTTCAATAATTGAACTTTTATTACACTTTATCCTGATTGATGCATATAGCATATTTTATTTAGCAGTTTACCGTATAATGCTTAGAGTCACAAATAATATTTACTAGTGGTCGCCCAATGGTCGAAATTTGACTATAATTTAATTAAATTATAAGTTTGAACATTACGAAGGTTGTATTGTCAAAGACTCGTATTAATATATAGCGTTATGATTAACACAGTAATGTCAAACAAAATTATTTATTATATTTATTATTTATATATATATTATTTATTTATATAAATTATTATCTATTCTCAATTTGAATTACAGGGATTTTCTTTGAATTTCAAGGATTATTACTTACTCTCTCTCGCTTGCGTTGTTATTTAGGAAGTAAAAAAAACTGTATGCATAAGAGCGATTAAGAGGAAGGGGGAAGTAAAAGATTTACTGACAAGAAAGTGGGCAGATACAAAGACTACTGAATTTTACCTACGTAATAATGACTTTTAGTGAACATAGTAAAAATGTTTATATTAACGTACCTGGCGCTGTCATTTTTGATGCTGTCCTCACAAGGTATCTCCCCACAGAAGGGCGCGAACAGGAGGTGCCTCTCCTCCAAACGAGCAACGAAATCGTTCCACTCCGTCACGTGAGAGAGATGCGCGTCGCGTTCGCGTGTCGACCTAATCAAATCAATTTATTAATTTTTGAATTAATTGATAAAATCAAGTTGAACATCTGCCGCCAAACACCTATTGGTGAGTTCTTAGTTAGGCGTAGCGTGTCCACCATCTTAAAATCTTAACTATAAAAATAAATATAACGCAGTACAATCACGCCAGAATGTCGTTACGTGTGGGCGCCCGTGCGAAACGAAACGCGCCCGCGCATTTGACACATAATCTGTGGTCGTGTCTATCATCTGTGACAGAGTGAGGATGCAAGTTCAATGTTTACCTTAACTTTGTGCAACTGTAAACAGTTAATATAATAAACGGTCGCCGGTTCGATCTTTTGTTAGGACCGTGAAGTATCACAAATGTATTATTAACAACTCAAATATCAATAAGCACCACTCGGCACATTGCCCTCTCTTTTCAGTATCCATATTTCATTATGCAAATCTGATGTGTATTACGCATCATATTTATCTAATATAAAGATTTATCGTATAAGGGAAACGTTTAAAAGTACATATTTTACAGACTCGACTAATGTTGAATGATATAGATTTGTATGTATGTATACATCAATACGTATATGTGTAAGGAAAATATAATTCTTAGACGGTTATTCGCGTCAAAACGATTATTGGGATGAAACTGCGACCATTACAAGAATTATGTGGATCTATCCTGCTTGATTTTTAAATCCATTATTATTCCTTTGCATTTTTTCCGGCCAATAAAATCGAACAACGAATTCTTCACGATGATACTTCCGGGAAGCTTTATAAGTTAGTGCGATGGCCCCACTGACGCTCTCTCGATGGTCAACGCCGTTCTTAAATTGTACTGAGACGTCATTTTCACGTGTATTTACGAAAAGAAAAATCTGAAATATATATAAATAATTACTTCTCAAACATCTGCGAATGAGTTTTCTCGAGTAACGCGAGAATGTCAGCCAGAGCTGCGTTCCGTTTGAGGGTCAGTTTCTCGCCCGCGAACCGCTGGACCGCGACCACTTCACCCTTCGCCATGTCCTTGGGACCGATCTCGACACGCACCGGAACACCCTGTACCAAACAACAATCACCTTTGTTTAAGTAAAAACTACAATTTTGATGTAAAACATTGAACGCAGCAAGCTGGACCGTCTACTGGTCTGGCGACGCGTCGCCACGCTATGTGTAATGTATATATAAAATGTATATGTATGTAAAAAATATATCAAAACAGTCATGAGGGTTACCGACAGAAGTCAAAACTTAAAACTATAAACAGTTTTTATTTTTGGATATCCCAATTAATTGTTCCATAGTAAATTAAACGTGTACATCTAAACTGTGTTAAGCGCAATAAGTTATGCTAATAGAAACAGAGATATTATGACGTTAACACGTCACGTGAGCATGTCAAAGACGACTTACATGAATTTACTTCCCATCCAAACCTTCCTATGGAAGTTTTCACTTCAAAAAGTGAGCCGTTGCAGAACGTCTGGTAGATATGAAACATCGAATTTACTTTGTACAAATTATGAACTTAAATGAATTTAGCTTATAAAAGGTAGTAAGTGTAGCACAATAAAAAAATATAAATATACTGCGACGTTTTTAAAGCTTATGATAAACATTTGTTCAGTGTACATTTATTAAGTGATAGTATATGTAAAAAATATATATAGATAATACAGTGTGGTGACGTTTCGCTACGCGTAAGTGACTCTGCGACTCTTTCCCCACTCGGCTCGGTAACTTTTTATTTCTCTCATCGCACTGAGCTCGGATACCTAAATTATAAACAGCGTTTTCCTTTCATAAGCTATCCCTTTGAGTTCATAATTTGTCCAAAAAATATTCAACGTTTCACATCTGTCAGACGTCCCGCGACAGACCACCATTTTTTACTAGTAACAAGAATAATAGATGAATTCCAAGCAAGCTGTTGTCAGCTCGTATTCAGTTTAAGCGGCAGAGTTTTTGGCGGGATCTTGATCTGTCACCTTGTAATTTTTACTTTAATTCACACACTTAGTTATTTAGCCCTGTATTGTGTAATATAGGCAACATTTTGCGCGGTGTAGTGTATCTGAAGAAGTGAAATGAATCATGAATAATCATTCGGAACATGATACGTTAAGTACCCCAAAAACTCCCAAAAGAGTCACCGTTTTGTTGAAGACAGTTACTCCACCCAGAATGGCCAAATCTTATCACGTGAAAATGGCTGTAGTGGTCTCTAAAGAGGGCCGAGTTGCCAGGAAGGATAGGATTGACAGTTGTAACAGAGCTTACCTTCAATTCCCAATGGTTGAATTTCCACCCTGGCGAGTAGTTATCCCTATAATCACCCTCGGCCCTGACTCCACCGGCGACTAACAGATCTACGAACGCCTTACAAGACTCGATAAGGTTCTTCCTCTCGTCGGGAGTACTCGATGCGGTTATACCGCACGGTACTACTATAACCTGTATCTCGGCTATGCGAGGCGGTAGGACTAGACCTTTATCGTCACCGTGCACTAGGACCATCACACCTGAGGAATAATAATTAAAGCGATGATAGCTCAGTGGTAGTGTGCACGACTTCGCGTCAAGGGACGTGGGTTCGAATCCAAGCACCTACAATGAGCTTGAGCTTTCGGTGAAGGAAAACATCGTGAGGAAACCATAGCATGGTGGTAGGGCTTTTTCTAATGCCCGCCTGGCTAGCTACCACCCTCAAGTTGTAAACCTGTCGCCAAATACCAATAGGTGTGTTCCGGCAGCAGCACTTGAGAGCCAGTTCCTCCACGGGTTTAGCGTGACGGGTTTACCAACTTGGGCCGTATCGTCACTTAAGATCAGGTGAGATTATAGCCATAACGCTAAACCTTAAGTATAAAAAAAATATATATATATATATTTTGTAAATAACTGGCACACTTAACTCAATCATTCTTTTTTGCAAATACTCGACGAACCACACACACACACACACACACACACACACACACACACACCCATACACACCCGTACACGATCACACTCATGTTCATATCCTAAGTAAGCAAATATACAAACTGAGGACGTTAGCATCTATGAAACAGTTTTAAACTAGTATAGATGTCAACGTTATAGGTATATATATCCTAAAAATTATTTTAAGGATTTTGTATATCTTGAAAAAATAAATTATTATTATTATAGCTTATAGTGTTGACAGCAACAACACCAAATAATAACTCCTTGCAAACTTATTTATTCGGCTAGCAATACTAGAAAATCTCTTGATTTCTCGGTAACGTGTGCGATCAGGTTGTGCAGTGAAATCAATAGTAAATCGTGTATATCGTTTTTTGGGTGTAGAGTTATGACTACAAGATGGTGGACACGTTACGCTTAATGGACGAACCGGATCTAAAGTACAACTTTCGAAACTCACGTATTGATAAGTGGAGGTATATTTTCAACGAAAGTTGTAGAAAGCTCAAGTTCAGCAAGCTTTGAAGCGATGATAGCTCAGTTTGTAGTCTAGAGACGTGATGTCGTATCCACTAACAAAGAATTAGAACTTTTGGTGAAGGAAAACGTTGTGATGCACTTTAGAATGGTGGTAAGGCTTTTTGTAATACCCGCCTGGCTATCGCCCACCCTCAAGTTAAAAATCTACCGCCAAATACTTATAGGTGTATTTTAGCAGTTGCCCTTGAGTACCAGAATCTCTAGTAAGCTTAACGTGTCCACTATTTGGGCCATATTTTGACTTAACATCAGGTAAGATTGCTTCCATAACGCTATTTAGTTAATAGAAAGAAGCTCATTGCAGTGATTAGAACTCAAGCCCGTATACGTTATCACTGCTATGTGTACCTAATCGATTGCCTATCTCTCCTTACATTTAGTGTTACATGTATCGTTCTTGCATTGTACTATACTTATCATTAAGTATAGTTTAGTCACTTTACGGTGCTACAATAAAAAAAAATAAGAAAAACATATTCAAACAATGGAATCACCATATCTTTACTGTTTAAAGTTTATAATAATAGTATTTAAATAGTCTTAAAGGACATATATCCAGTATCTTTAAAAATAAAAACAAAAACCTGAACTCATTTCCATCGACATATAATTAAATATTTTATGAAAAATGCCATAAGGTTAACAATAATAAAAGTTATATATATATATATAATAAACATACCAATTGTCCTGGTAGTGATACCCCAAGAGTTTTGATACACGTAGTTCTTTTCCTGCGTTTCGGCGTCGTCGTAAACGATTTCGAACATTCTGGAGAAGTTCTGGCCCAAGTGATGGCTCGTGGCGCCCTGAACAATTTCCATAAGTCAATGGGAGTGATTACAAGAGCCTAAGGATGTAAACTCGAGTACGTACGACGTATATTAGAAGCGATGATAGCTCAGTGGTAGTGCGTACGGTCTAGGAATGTTACGGAGGTGGGTATACCGGAGCCGGAATTGTAACTGGAGGTTTATAATCTGTTTTATCGGAGTCGGAGGTAGAGAAGAAGACAGACGTGTTAAATAAATAAATTATATATTACATAATAATATTATTCGATACTAGGAATAGTAACTAGCGATGAAAATATATCTTCTATAAAACTTAAGGGAAGGCCCTGTAGAGTAATCCTTTGAAAAATCAACCAATTCCCTGAGCTACAGGTCCAATTTTGTACGTACTTATTCTAGCCGTAGTTACTTGTTGTGTTCCAATATCCGTCATCACCTTCAATTCAAAAGTATGGAAGTCGAAGTCGGAGGTGTAAATTCAATGGGAAGTTCCGACCTTTCGGAATCGGAGTCGAAGCTCCATAACATCTCTAGTACGGACTTTGGCTCAAGGGACGTGGGTTTGAATACACTTACAATTGAGTTTTCGGTGAGGGAAAACATCGCGAAGAAACCATATCATGGTGGTACGGCTTTTTCTAATACCCGCCTGGCTAGCTACCACCCTCAAGTTGAAAGTCTGCAGCCAAATATCAATCGGTGTGTTCTGGCAGTTGCACTTGAGAGCCAGTCCCTCCACAGGTTTGCGTGTCTATCACCTTGGGCCATATAGTCACTTAGGATCAAGTAAGATTATGGTCATAAGGCCACCTTAACTATAAAAAAAAATACTAGAAATAACTCATAATAAATGATATGAAACAACGACGTTTATCGGGGTCAGCTAGTATTAATATAGATAGTAATACCTGAATAGCTCTACCGCTGGCAGGTACGTACGCCTCGACTGTTGTAGTATAATCGCCTCCTGCGAACTTCTCCTTCTCTGTCTTTCTCCCCTTTATGACAGGGATGGCGAGTAAATCTTCGTACACTCGAGCGTATAAATCTACAAAAAAAAAAAAAGTTTTATACACATACATCATTTTTTAGATACCTTAATAAGTTAGCATACTGGAGTGATTAGTCGACATGTATCAGAGATGTTGTGATGAGTTAGCATTTTTTTAGGTACCGTAAAAAGTTAACATTAAAAAAAAAACATTTTTCTTTTAATACTTTGGCGACCATACATAGTACGTTTTGGGTAGATAAGTAACTGGCAACACTGTTACTTGTAATTCGTGTCACATCTCGATCGAAAGATTCATTCAAGATTTACCTTTGCATAAAACTTATAATATAAATACAGTTCATTTTCTTATGTGGCTATTATTTAAATATATTATAAATAAACCAGCGAACCCCAGATACCGTGATAAATTGTATTTTTTTTTTAATTACAAACCTAGTATTTGTAAGACTTCTTCACCGGCCTCTTCTTTCGTCCGGAAAGCAGTATGCCCTTCCTGCCACAAGAACTCACGGGTCCGGAGGAAAGGCTGGGGCTGCTTGAACTCCCACCTCTGAAACGTGAAATTAATAACATAGAGAAGGAGAATTGAACATGTAGTGTGGTGGTGTAGTGTAGTGTAACGGTGCTGTATATTGGTGTAATGTAGTGTAGTTGAAGTGTACACCAGAGCTGCAAGCGAATTGCAAATGCTGTACGCCATGTGCATTTGCATCTTGAATCATATGCGGCGCACAAAAGAGCAGCATATGCAATACAACAATACGGAATTGTCACTGTGTCGTCGCCCGATAAAGATGACTTTTTGATGTGACAGTTGCTACGACGACTAAATAGAATAAAAGACAGTACTGAATATTATAATCTCGTTTGCGAAGAGTTTAGGATTTTCCAAACAACTAATTAATGATTCAGATAAACCATTTTGCAACGTATAGTAATTAAGAGCAGGGTTATGTATGATTGATTTAATAAAAGCAATACAAAAATACGAAATCGTCTTTGATATTTTGCATTCGCCTGTGCTTCCGCGCCGCAAATAATGGACGTGTTTAATCTTGCATCGAGAAGCACATGCTGCTCGTATGAGCGTACTATGTAGATAAATGTATGGGCTAATTTTTTATGTAATAGGGGGCACACGAATAAGCGTGTGATCGGATGGTAAGTGATTACCATTGCCCATGGACACTCACAACACCATAGGAATCGCAGATGTGTTGGCGGCCTTTATAGGAAGGACTGGCTCTCAAGAGCCACTGTCGGAATACACCCAATCGTATTTGGTGGCAGATTTGTAACTTGAGGGTGGTAGCTAGCCAGGCGGGCATTAGATAAAGTCCTACCACCAGTTTATGGTTTCCTCATGGCTGCACACATTGGTGTGCGACCTGCTTAAAAGAGATAAGAATCAAGTTCTATATTTTTTAATTGTCTCGTGGCTCGATTGTATGTAATGTTTAAATTAGGTAAAAAATTTACAGTAATGTTGTGTTACCTAACTGAATGCTGTATTCCAAGTAAACTTATATCTCTATACATATAATAAATCTGTAGAAAAGTAGTTTTTGTACATCGAAAATATTTTCAAAAAATAGCCATTGTGTTAAAGAGCAACCATCAGAACACATTTTCAGCATTTTTGGAATTTGTGTCTGTTGTTGTGTCTGCATGACGTAAAATGTACACAACCAATGTAGATAACTTTTAGTTTGTTTCATCGTAATCGGTTCACTCTATCAGGAGATAACTAGATTATTTTTTTAAATCTTATGGTATGAAAAGTGAGTGAATGAATGAGTCAGAAGACTTTGAGGTATCTATATATAATAAAATGAATCGCCGTTTGTTAATCTCGCTAAAACTCACAAACAGCTTAGCAATATCATTTATCTACGTTTTTAAAGTTTACTATTACTTTCTAGAAGGTTAAGCTTCGATTAGCTTTCTAGGTTTTTGAGTTTTAGCGAAAATGATGAACATTGATTATAGGTGATACGAAGTTCACCGGGTCAACAAGTAAAATATAAATGATTAAAAATTACACAATTCCATAGCGTTAAATCGCTGATATTAAGTAGGTGTAAGTTTAATGACCACGAGTGTTAATATTACAAAATACTGTACGTAACAGTACAGTAGTGGTGTATGTAGTGTAATGGCGTATGTAATTGTAGTGCAGTGGCGTATGTAGTGCATTGTGGTACGCAGCATAGTGGCATATTTAGTGTAATAGTGAATTAGTGTATATAGTGTAGTGGTGTAGTGTAGTGGTGTAGTGTAGTGGTGTAGTGTACCGGAGCAGTGTAGCGGTGCAGTGTAGTGGTGCAGTGTAGCAGTGTAGTGTAGCGGTGCAGTGTAGCAGTGTAGTGTAGCGGTGCAGTGTAGCAGTGCAGTGTAGCAGTGCAGTGTAGCAGTATAGTGTAGCGATGCAGTAATGTATCAGTGTAGTGTAGCGGTGCAGTGTAGCAGTGTAGTGTAGCGGTGCAGTGTAGCAGTGTAGTGTAGCGGTGCAGTTTAGCAGTGCAGTGTAGCAGTGCAGTGTAGCAGTATAGTGTAGCGATGCAGTAATGTATCAGTGTAGTGTAGTGGTGCAGTGTAGCGGTGTACTCACGACAACGTTGTTCCACTGGTTGAGCTTGTAGGGCAGGTCCCTGTGGCTCTGTATCCAGCGCGCGTAGGCGGGGTACATGACGGTCTCGGAGGTGGGCCGCACCGCTATCGGCTCCGCGAGCTCGGAGCTGCCCGAGTGCGTCACCCAGGCCACCTCGGGCGCGAAGTCCGCTATGTGCGTCTTCTCGCGTTCCAGCGCTGCCTATTGTTTACGTAAAACATGTAAAAAAAAACAGTGTATGGTTGAGATCATACGACAGAAGCGGAAACTTCATCAAAGCGACATTAATGATGACAATAAATGAAATACGGTCTCTAAAGTCAGCAACATGACTGTAATACCCCTGGTGTTGCGGCTGTCCATAGGCGACAGTAACCATATACAATTAGATTGGCCGTTCGCCTGTTTGCTGCCCATTAGCATAAAAAAAATACAAAATAAAACTATAACGTCTTTATGTCAATACTGAATGCAACTGATGCGTCATGCTCTCTTGCGTAACGCGTCGACTATATGTCTCTCGCTCCCTCAGCCGATTCGAACCGACTTTACCCGAACGAAAACCTAACTCTCAGCTATATGCTGAGAGTTACATCTCAATCTCGTTTAATACCCGCAGAATAAAGTACTCAGCCCGCTCAAACAAGTTTTGACTTCAAAAACTTTACTCGAATATATAAAGGCATGAGCCAATTATGAAGATGACACCACAGAGTTATACGTAGGTTTAAATCCGTGTAAAAACATGAACTTTTCATGAAACTATAGCTATACCACACTTAAGTTTAATATCTGTCTTAAAATATATAGGCGTATTCCGGCAGCAATACTTGAAATCTAATCCCGTCACAAGCTTTAACATGTCCTCCACCTTGGACCACATCGTCACTTAAGGTCGGATGAGATTATGGCCATAACGCTAAACATAAAGCCCAAAAATGAAAAAAAATATATACTTTTGTAAATGAACCTTTCGTGTGCTAACATTGTAGTGGTACTATGAAATATATTTTAATTTAATACAATTTTAAATGGTGCTTTAAAAAACATTGTCTGTTAATATCAAGTGAGGTCATGACCAAAATGATAAAGACAAAAAAACAATATGTCCCTGTGTAATGAAACTTTTTTTAACGAAGTTAACTGTTATAAATGATAAACACACCTTCGAAACAAATATAGGGAAGTAGCCATCCTTAACGCCGAGTTTCCTGAACTCGGGACTCAGGAAACCTCGAATGCTGTCCCATATGCTGTAGGACCAGGGACGCAGGATGTAACATCCGGAGATGTCATAGTAGTCGATCATCTCCGCTGCAAATTCACAAAAATGATTAACGTATAGAACCTTTCTACATGTATATAGTAGCTAGTTTATTTCCGTCAAAAAAAAAAAAGTGCTCAAGTGAAGTATTAATTTACATTTAGAAAAAAAATCTCACTAAGTATGAGCTCTTAATATAAATTTTAAGTACTTACTATTTAAATTTGAAATTTCCCCATAGAAATTACATATGTTTTTTTTTTTAATGCTTAGCCCTCTTTTATAATATTGTGAATAAGTTTAATAAAACTAAAGGGGAATTTCGCGATATTCGAAATATCTTTAGTATATCTTTGTGTAACTCGTACTGGTTTGCCAGTAGGAGTCATCAAGTTCAGTTTTATGAAAGATTTTTTTTTTAATTTATGAGCTAACCGCAAAAAATTAGCGTTGCACGAAACAACACTAAAGCAATATCGAAGAGCATGAAATTCCCCATAAGCATTAAAAAATGTGACAAAAATAACAATATTTTAAATACACAATTGAATCGTAAAAAAGGCCATATTTACATTTCGTTATCACTTGAGAGTACCATTCCGGCAAGTCCGTCTCTTTGCTCGCCTCCAATCCCAACCGGGTCACTTTCTTAGCGCCGCTCGTAGATTCATCCTTCGCCGGTTTCGGAGTCTACAACATAATATTCATTTTATATTCAAATGCTGAATATGGGACGATAAAAGTATTACGAAACGCAATTTGGGGGGAGGGGGTCTTGTAAATCGTTACGATGCGTTACAAGGGCGTGAGGGTGGTTCAAGCAACTCGTTACGTAACATTAGTTTTCGTTTATTTAAAAAATAATTACTAGACAATTCAAATTTCCCAAAATCTTCTCGTTTATGTTTTACGTAGAATCCTTCGACTATTTCTAATCGCACTGCCAAAGGTTAAGACAAGTTATTTTATTTTAAAAGATTATTAGCAAAAAAAGATAGAACAATTATGACATAATTTAGATAATAATGCTCACTTGGTTGTTATGTAACGTTTGAGGGGGAGTGGTACAGAAAAGTGTTACGGCCTGTTACATAGGAGGGGGGGGGGGGAGACAAGGTCAAAAATCTTCAAAAATTGCGTTACGTAATACTTGAACAGTCCTTAAGCCTCGACTAGGCTTAGCTTTCCCACCTTGGGCCACATCGTCCCTTAACATCAGCTAAGATTGTGGTCATAAAATTCAAAGCAGTCGTGAGGGCTGCCAACAGAATGGAAAACTTAAATAAACAGTTGTTATTTTTGGATATCCAAACTAATTATTTGATTATTATTTGAACTTGTAAATCAAAAATGTTCACAGCGAAATAAGGTATACCATGAGAAATACTACTATAAGAACAGACATAGTGTGTACGTGAACACGTCACGTGACCATGTCGTTGACGACTTACATGAATTTACTCCTTATTTACCCCTCTTATAAAAGTTTTCACATATAACTTACCTGTTCCTTCGGTTTGGTTTCTTTTTTATTCTCCTTAGGTTTCTCTTTCTTCTCTTTTGGTTTGGCTTCCCTTGGTTGCGCGGGCGCGACGTAAGCACTTCCCGTCTCCTTCTGATAGTTCGCTTTTAGTTCTAGAAGTTTCTTTACTTCAGCATCGATAGTAGCCTTGAATAACAGAATACTTTAGAAATAACCCTACCCTCGCAAATGTTAAGTACGTATTTAAACAAAAAAAAAAATCTCCTATTTATCATTCTTATTTTTTTATATAAACAAATGCGTGGCTGTCGTGGAACACTCGGTCGGAACGAATTTCCTGACGTAGTATATTATTATTAATAAACGTATTATATTATTGATAAACAAATACAAATAAATTAATTACTCGCACCTGAGAACACTTAAATGTGATGCAGAGATAAGTAATGAATTGAAGGAATGGTAGGAAATTTCGTAATTAATATATGTTTACTAGTTGTGAAAATAAGCATTTTATTTTACATCTTTCAGTTCATCTAATGCATATAATACGCTGCGAAACAAATGACGCGTATGACTTATACAAACTACACTTATTTGCGTAGCCGTTGATCACTGACTGTCACAGAAAATAACATAAGCTCTATAAATAACCGTCAACACTATAGAAATGTAGTGCAACATAGAACGTACTAAGAAATGGTCGTGAAGGGAAAATTTGGGAAGCGAAATGATTTGTCTAGCCTCCATCCGTACCGTGCGGTAAGGAACTTTGTTCCAAAAGTAGGAATGGCGATTCAATTTGAAAAAGATCGGTTCTTGCAACGAAATCAAATGAATTTATTCACAGAAAAATTGAGGTCCGAATGATCGATTCATCAAAACTAGTTTTTTTTTATTCACTTTTCGTCCTTACATATTCCAATCACAGAAAACAACATACAGTATAATAATATATTACAATAATAAATATATATTGCGTAAAATATTCAAATAATTGTAAATCATGTTTTGTGAAAATAGATGAAAATTAAACCTCGATTTTTTAAGGTGAAATATCGATTCACAGGATTGTTTCAGAGCTGTGAATCAATTTAAAAATTGTTTATTAGTACCTAAAAAATAAATTTTACTATTAATCGATCTTAGAACACTATCCCTATCGAACGATTTCTTATTTAATTAAATATCTAAGGAAGTTATAAAACACTAGCTGTGTCTGCGACTCTGTTCGCGTGAAACTAAAATTTTATTTAATCATTATACAATACAAAAATACAAATCCTTCCTCTTTATAATATTAGCATAGATTAGACATTAAAATTACCTTATCAGCTTTCTTCGCCTTGAGATCCCTAATCAGGTCTCCCTGTTTGGTGACTTCAGCTGCTAGCGCGATCGCTTTGTCCTCACTTCCGTTCATAGCTACTTCTGCTTTTGTTTCCTAAACGAAGAAAACCGATTGCTTTTGAAGTGAAATAATAAGGACAGCCAGGTTTTTTTTTTAGTTAAGCTTTAGCGTTATGGCCATAAGTGACGATACGACCCAAGTTGGTAGACACGCTAAACCTGTGAAGCCTGAAACCAAACCTGGCTCTCAAGTGCAACTGCCGGAACACACCTATTGGTATTTGGCGGCAGATTTTCAACTTGGGGGTGGTAGCTAACCAAGAGAGCATTAAAAAAAGCCCTACTACCATGCTATGGTTTCCTCAGGATGTTTTTCCGCACCGAAAGCTCAAGCTCATAGTAGGTGTATCCGAACTCACGTCCCTTGACGTGGATTCCGTTCACACTACCATTAAGCTAACATCGCTTCGAACGTTTAGGCATACAAGGCGAATACATGAGAAGTAAAGTATAACAGAGAAAGAAAGAGCAACGTAACTCTATACTTGGGTGTCCGTTATTTCCCAAATTTGTTTTTTTAATGCCCCCTAATTTTTTATTTAAATGCTAATAATAAATATCAGAAGCAAATAAGCTCTTAATAATCACATTAACCCGTGCATAAACTTATAACCAAAATTAAGGTATATTTTTATAAAAACTAAATTCGCTTTACAGAAAAGGTTTCTTGTGTTTTTAGATAAATTCTATTCTTTATAAATTATTCATAAACTGGCCCGAGGATATTATTGATTGGTCCGACGTTCGTGCAGCTATTATGTATACTGATATTATAAATGCGAAAGTGAGTTTGTTAGTTTGTTACGCCTTTCACGCTTAAAGTTCTGAATCTATTTTTCGATGAATTTTGATCTAGAGATATACGGAAACCTGGAGACAGATATAGAATACTTTTTAGGCTAAATTTTAGTTGTTTAGTTTTTTATTTAAATAAAATAAAAAAAACTGTGTTACGTAATACGTAGGGGCAAATATTGCATGAAACTTTATATTGCGTCATCCCATTTCTTTGACAAAATCCATATTAACGCGAGCGAAGCCGTAGGTAAAACTTATAATCATATCGATTATAAATATATTTCGGAATCTTGATAGTTTCGGTTATCGAGCTTCAAAGTTTCGTGTAACAAGCTTACGTGTTTTTCACTACTTTTGGTTCGAGTTATAGAAACACTTACTTTAGGTTTACTTTCAGCTGGTGCAACAGTGGCCGCCGTCCAATCTGAACCGGTCAATGCTTTATACTGAGCCTTCAGGTTCAGCAAATTTTTTACCTGTAAAATTAAAACACATCAAAACATGTTGAAGAGATCATAACTCAGTGGTAATGCGTACGGACGCCGCGTCAAAGGACGCGAGTTCGAATTCCTAGAATCTTGAGCTTTCGGTGAAGGAAAATATCGTGATGAAACCATAGTCTGGTGGTAGCTACTACGTTCAAGTTATAAATCTGCCGCCAAATACCAATAGGTGTATTCCGGCAGATAAACGTGAGAGCCAGTCCCTCCACAGGTTTAGTGTGTCTACCAACTTGGACTGTATCGTCACTTAAAATGAAATTAAGCCCATAACGCTAAACCTATAAACTAAAAAATAAAAAAAAGACAGAAATAGACTATTAAATACTTATACTATTTATCTCACCTGTACATCAACGATGGATTTTTCAGCCTTTTCCGTTTTCAGTTGACGTACTTTATCGCCTTGAGCGACAATTTGCGAAGATAATTCGGCTGCTTTAGGATCTATTTTAGTTTCAGAGGCTTGTATAACTGGTGCTGTTTGAGTGCCGGGTTTCCAATCCTGTTACAAAAAAAATTAATTACACTAATTGACAACCCTGCGGAGTTTAATTCCTAAACTTATATAGCCCCGTGTTGTCTGTTTCACATGGTGGTGGGGCTAATTCTAATACTCATATTACTAACTACTACACTCAAATTGAAAATCTGCCGCCAAATACATATAGGTATGTACCGGCAGCTGCATTTGAAAGCCAGCTTTTCACAAGACAGCATGTCCACCCTTTTGAATCACATCATCACTTAGTATCAGATGAGACTATCTATAACATATAAATTCCGGAAATAATGGAACCTATAAGTAGATAATAGGTATTGGTGGCATTTTATTTGATATACTTTAGTTATTGTAAGTGAAGTGAATAATAAATTATTACTAGGGGCATGATTTGTTGCTTACCATAAAAACTTCCTGGGTAGTTTTAAGGATAGACGTACGACGTATTGGGAATTTTAGATATACCCTAAGACCCTACTATATACTATATACTAGTCTACTGTATGTATATACAAACCTTGTATGTATTTTCCCATAGATGGATGTGCGAGCTAGTTCCTTTCATATGAACTATTACACATGTGCCTTAATATTGCAAGTATTGACAGATATTTTAATTAATATATAATATAATATAATATATAATTATCTTTTCTTGATGTATCTACACCTTTTATATAACAGTTACATCAATAATTGAACTATTATTCTTACCACGGGTATTTTATTGTTTTTTAAAAATGCCTAAAAGTTGTCCCGCTATATTTCATATCAAGATGATTATCTGCCAGTATACTATTATGTATATATGTATGTACATGAATAAGGACGATTATTAATGAAGAAAAAAAAACAACTTACAATTATTAACTAAATTAACCATCAAGTTACTACCAGGATTACAGTATTAACATCTTGGGGCATAACAAACAACGCTTAACAGCAAGCAAGATTGTTGTCTAAACCCATAAAGGATAGAAGAAATGACGAAAGAGTATAAAAGAAATTTGAAGATTCAAACATAAATTTTTCTAAATAACTATTAAATAATTTCAACGAATAGCAGTATAACATACCTTACCAGTAGCAGCTTTATACTTGGCTTTAAGTTCAAGAAGAGCTTTCACGGCCTCGTCAATTTTAGCCTTGTCAGCTTTCGCAGATTTCAGAGAACGCACTACGTCTCCTTGCTTCGTTATCTCTTGATCCAAGTCTGAAGAGTCATCAGATGGCGATGGAGTAGCGGCTGCAGGCGCAGGATTGGCACTAGGCTTCCAGTCCTATATTATTAAAAAAACTCTAGTAACGCTAGCATATTCCTCCTATTTAAATAACTAAAAAAAATATTTATGACCAAGGATCAAGAATATTACGATCAACTATTATGATGAACTTAGGGTACGCGTTTTAGGGGACTTTAATTTGTAATATTAAAGTTTCGAAGTGTACTGTGCTTATCACCATTACCTCTAAACAAGCTTTCATTCAACAATCACTATTGATCACTGAATAAAAACCGAAAAATGTACGGGATGACACACGTCGAAATCATTGTGATATCTACCATCCCGTACAAGTTTTTGCTTGTTATTTATGTTAGCTATAATTGAAAGACAGTTTATGGATTAAAAGACTAGGGGAACAGGTATACACGTATTTTAGAGACCAGATAGTTATCTCACAGAATGAGTCCGCAAAGAGGATCCATGACCATTACGCTGACCTCCGTAGATACTTTCTCCTACACAGATGCCTGGATGACAGAAGAGGTCGTAATGCTCGTGCCCTTCCACCACCCTAAGCTGGCTTTAGGACTAAGGGTAACCCGACTCTCGTTGCACCAATGCGTGCGTCTCACAGGGAATCATAGAGTGGATTAATATGTGAACGATGATGATGGATGGAACTAACAGCCCTTACTTTGTGCATTCGCATACATACATGTATTACAATTTTTCTTTATGAAATATGTACCTAAAACAAGTATTATTACCAGATCGAGGTTCTTACCGATTCTTCTCGATGACTGGGTTATTTTCCGAACCGATGGTAGTTTTCACATTCATAATCGCCTTTTCAGGTCTTAAATTGAATAAAGTATTTGGATTTGATTTGATTAGCATCACGCTGGGCCGGTCGTCGGGGCAATGCGATAATTGCTAGATCGAACTCGTGTCGCCGCGGTAAGGTAACAGATAGCCGTAGGGTTTTAGCGGGTATTATCGGTGCTTTCCATCGGGTGATTATTACTAATAAGCTGAGACCGTGGATATTTCCATCAAAAAATAGTAGTATCAGTTATAATTACTTTGCTGTGTATATAAAACAAAGCATATAATCGGTTTACACAATTTGATAATAATACGTAGACACTTACTTTTCCAGTAGCCGCCTTGTATTTGGCTTTAAGTTCCAATAAAGTTTTCACTGCTTCGTCGATTTTCGCCTTTTCAGCTTTCGCTGTTTTCAAAGACCTGACAAGATCGCCTTGTTTTGTGATGTCTAAGTCGAGAGCGCCTACAGCGCTAAGTTTTGGCACGGATGCTGGTACTGCCGCTGCTGGCTTCCACTCCTTAAAATAATTAGTATACAGGTTATTGTAGACGTACGAGTTTGTAATAAGTAAAACCGCAAAGGAATAAGTAACTAAATAACTATATAAAGAAAATAATCAATACTAATACTAGCTGACCTGATAGACCTTGTTCTGCCTTTTCGAGTAGTCAGTCACATCGACTCCAGCGTCATCTATCAAGTAATGGTCACTCATCGAAATAAACCGTATCCTATCTCTCAAGTTGGATCAAACTACACGCAGTGAGCAAAATATGTTTAAAATCGGTTCATTAGTTTAAGAGTTCATCGTTGTCAAACAACGTGACACGAAATTTTTATATATTCTTTCACTATTAGAAAGTTACATTAGCCCTGAGTAACATTGGCTATATAATATTTTTTTATGAAAATGATTAAATAAAATTTGAATTCCACGCGAACGGAATCGCGGACACAGCTAGTTATGTATAAAGTTAAAAAGTACATTCAGTAAAAGAGTTATCAATTAGTAAGCAAAAGGACTAATCCGTTCTCGTAATACACTCGCAGTTAGCCAGTAAATATCGCTTGATTAGCTATATATCAACTGGTTCGAGTTTTGTTGTCGAAGTCACTTTCCTTGAGACGGCGTCTTTACACACTACCAACTGAACCATCAACGCTTCAAAGACCGGAAACCGCTTTAACATTACACACAATCTGCCTTAACATCTGCATAGATTTAGAATCCATGTTAAAATACTGACCTGTCCAGTAGCCTCCTTGAACTTCGCTTTAAGATCCAGTAAGGCTTTCACTGCCTCGTCTACTTTATCCTTCTCGGCTTTGGCAGCCTTTAGGGTACGCACCAAATCACCCTGTTTTGTGATTTCTTCATTCAGTTCCGCGGCGTAAGGTGTTGTCGCCGCTGCTTGCGCTGGCTGCTTAACTTGAGTAGATGCTACGGACTTCGGCTGTGAACAAGCGAGGGTCAAATAATTTACAACTACCAAGCGATCTACTTTTATAATAATACATGATGATAGAAGTACTACAGTCACTGCTTTTTGTGTCGCGTCTTAAGATCTGGAAGTGTATGTACGGAGGAGAGCATTGTAAAGCGGCATGACAGTGCTAGGAAAACTGAGACAGCTGACGTTTGAGCACACTTACTGTGCTCACGAGTTCGTTCGCGTGTAACTAAAAATTACAATTTTTGCCAGTTTCTGTAACTTTTTTCAATACAGCTATGGTCTTATTTGTTACCAATAGCCTTCCTCAATGATCGCCCCATCAAATACAAAAAAAAATATAGAAATAGCCATTAGCAGTTCCTAAGATTAGCCCGTTCAACAAATAAACTAACTTTTCCCCTTTATAATATTTATATAGATAGATCATGAGAAATAATATCTCTAATTCATACGATAACGTAAAATTTTTAAAAAATGACACAATATTTCAAATAACAACGAATTGCGGACAAAGCCATAAATAAATACGACAGTCAATTAAGTAATCCATGGAAGTGATAACTGATAACCATTCGATAGTTTATCAAATGAAATAGTACAGGACAATATAAGTAATAAATAATTATAAAAAGAAAATAATTATAAAACGTTTCATTAACTTTTTCTTTCTATAATCCACAATAAAAATATTAATTCATTTTTCATTACTTATTTAGTAAACTTCATCCGTGTAACAGCGATTCATTTATTATCAAAAAGTTCACTCCCTTTAGGAAAAATGATCTAGGGAATTGGACCATTATTTAATTTAGAATTATCTTGTCACTAACTGTTAACATAATTATTTAAAAAATCATTTAAAAAATATTAACGTCTGTTTACGTGGAACCCTAGCCCTGCTTCATTTAAAACAAATGTATATGATAGTTGACATTAAGATGTATCTGCTTAGCTCATAAGGTAGAAAGCGAGGTGGTGCATCAGTCATAAACACGTACGACCTATTAAAATACCGGCTTTCACTCGTGGTTTCGCTCGCATTAATATTGATTTTGCTAAACAAATAGAATGATGCAATAAAGTTTCATACAAGTTTATCCTCTCTTCTTCTACCACACTTCCATTAAGTTTTTGCAAAAAAAAGTAGGTTGTCACCGTCTTCAAGGTCCCATTTATCTCTATACCAAAACTCATCACAATTGATTCAGCGGTTTAAGCGTGAAAACGTAACAAAAAACTCACTTTCACAACAATTTAAATATTACTTACTTATCCACGACTAAAATATACGCTTGTTATATACAACTATCATATATATACTTATCTACACATCCTATTGAATTGCCAAAACAGCTGTTACCCTACCAATATGCGATACACGTCGTCAAATATAACTTAATATTAATAAAACCTTTTTGTACACAACAAACAATTCAACACACACATAACACAAAAATATAGTATACATATATACTACGTATATATATATATATATATAAAACATCTACCTTAAGTAAATAAATAAAAAAACTATCACTTGCGTCAAGTATATCACTTCATAACCTACACACTGAATTCGCCTGCCTAAACAAAAACGTGGTCGCGATTGCGACCTTTAATTTTTTATTAACGGTATATAGTATTGTATGCTATACATTGCCGTATCACCGCGATTACGTCAACATACGTTTGAAAGGTAACGAGTAATAGTGTTCGTCAATTCAAATAAGCGATGATAATTTTTATTACGAAGTCTAGTGAAAGTAAAAGTTATGTCGTCAGGTGATTGCATGGGGCTGATGACATAGACACCTTCTCCATTCATATTTAGAACTAAAGCTATTTTAGCATATTTTAATGCATTTATGATTATTTTTTTTTGTATGAGAGTATCCATAATTTTGACCGCTTCTGTGGTTTAGCGGTCATGGGCAAAAGTAGGTATATTTTTTAAGTTAATTGTTACCGCGGAGCCGAGTTTGGAAATTTAAACAAATGGAATCTATAGACGAAAATATAATACCTTAAATAATATTATAAATGCGAATGTGGGTTTGATATTATGCCACGAGTTTCGAAGCAAACTTTTTTGATATATCAATTTAAGAGATAAACCGTACATAGTACGTCTATTTATTACTTTCAAACGTTCATTCAGATGAAAATACTGTTCCCCAGGTATAGAAAATTACCTTTTACATTAACAAAACTAATGCAAGGAAAGCCGCGGACTGGTCATATTATAATTGTTAACTCACTAAATACCCAACTGGTTGCAACATTTTTAATGAAATTTTTGTATTTGGTGTGCAGTATATCAAGCAGAGATCTTTGGGGGAGACCTATGTCCAGCATTGGACGTCTTTCGGTTGAATGGATGGATGGATATCAAGCAAACAAAGGTAGCGCGAATAGTTTTCATATTCCTTAAAAAAATGCTTACAGACGTGAGCGAAGTATTTATATGTAAAACTATCTGCACCCGTGACTTCTCTTGTGGAGGTCAAAATTATCATTAAAATAATAAAAAATATATAAAAAAGACGTGTTAAAGACGACGTTAACATAACTATTACTATCACAGATTTGCTTAAATCTATTGACAGTCAACCACATCTACATAATGTACAATGAAGTTCATCTATTACCAAATTATATACCCACCAAATTTATTTTTGTACCCTATCTAGAAGAAACTGCTTTCGTATTATGCGTTCGTGTCAGAGCCTGTCCATTACTGATGTCAAGCGCGGATCCACCATTATGGGCACGATGGGCATGCCCACAACCATAATAGACGTCACACTTTCACGGCTAGTGTTTTCCTACAGCTTTGCCCACACCTATACAATTTATAAACATCTCCTAACTATGAGTGCACTATATCCATCATGAACAAGTTCATAAGCCGACTCGCACTTGGCCAATTTTCGGGTAAAGTATTTGAAGGCTGGATTCGCACCGGAGTGATGAGCGTACATAAGAATAGACCAAAAGAAATATAAAAAAATTAAAATGTTTTTGACACTCATATTGATAACAAAGTACCGATATGATGCAGTTAGTTTAGTTAGTCAGTCGCCCATTAAAAGAAACCATAATAATAAAGACAATGTGTATACTTCAATACGTATATAGAATGTATATCGTGTTAACAATTATATTTGGCATAATTATATTATATTCACAAAGTTGAAAAATACATACCTAGCTAAAGTTCATGCGAACAAAATATTGGGTATAGTTAATTGTCAGTATGATAATAGTATTAAATAAACAGTCAGGCAAACGTTGTCGTACCATTAAATATTTTTTTGATAATTTGTTTTGGATGGATTATATGTTTTTTTTACCTGAATTATGCAAAATAAACCAAAAAAAATGTATTTTATTAATCTTTTCATCTAGATCTCAATCGTTCTATGTGACTCCTATAAGAAAATTCCAGAACAATTTTATCGTATTTGTTATTTTTTATTTCGTTGTGATTAAGCGGGATAATTTTAAAACTTGTCAATTTACACTAATTTGAATTTTCGTAGTTTTATATTAACGAATAAAAGGAAGTAAGAAAATTAGCTTATCAAATCATAAGAAACAAGAGGGTTGAGAACATGACAACAGACTTATTCGTGTGAAAACTTGCAGTTGTAATATTATTATTTTTTGCTTCATTACTTTATAGATATAAATAAAAATCTTTCTTCCGTCTTAAGCGTCAAAAAATAAAAACAACAATTATTAAAATGATATCCATTACAGCAATAACAATCATACAATGACACAACATATTAGATGAAACGAAACGTAAATGTCAAACAAAAAATTTAAAGAATAAGGCGCGCGTATATTCTGCCGGTTTTTATATTTGCTGTGCATTTTTTGTTATTTATCTCTATATGTATTAATATTCCGTATTGTTTTTAGTATAAACATTTTTCGCAATTACAAAATACGATAATAAAGTACCCAATGATATTTACAGTTACATGGATTGTGAATTCTTATCCATAACTAAGGTACCTTATGTTCTTGTTTTTTTACGTTATAAAATATTAAACAGTTTTATGCAAAATGTAAAAGTGATTATGGATATCGTGAAAAGTAACGTTAATAATATTACTAATGAATAATATAGATACATAACGTAAATTAAAGTTCCGAGTAAAGATATTGGCACAAGGCAATAAACAAGAACTCCGATGGAAAATATCAATTAAAAGCTCATTTACATAGAATAATTATGATATCTTTCAGTTTTTAAAGTGTATATCACTTTACACATTGAATTAACAAATAAGATTCAAATTTCACTCAACTGATTTGTACATGATAAGGAGGGTATTTATTCTTTACATTATTTTACTTATGTCGTTCAAACAAACTTAACTATTGTCTGTTAAGTATAGTTTACAAGTTTAGCGTTTTGGCCACAATCTTACCTGATGTTATGTGATGATATTATACACATACATGGCCACAATATGGAGGACATTCTAAGCCTAGTGGAGGGACAAATTCTAAACTGCAACTGACTGAACACACCTATAGGTATTTCATGACAGAGTTTCAATTTGAGGGTGGTAGCTAGCCAGGCAGGCATTAGAAAAAGCCCTAACATCATGCAGAACTGATTACCATAACCTGTTGTTCTTTTAATAGTAATATTTGAGACTTAGGTGATTTATTAATAGATGGGAATTAATATAAAATACCAAAAGGTATGTAGATAATAATTTCTTTCAATTGACTATAAAATAACCAAAAAATTATTTCATTTAAAATTCAATCAAGAAAATGTAGGCAATTTTAATTTAATTATAATGTAACAGTTTTTTTTTTTTTGACAAACAAAAATGACATGAAATGTTTATATATAAATATTAAATAATTACTTGAATTATAATCCTTTATGAACAATCATTGTGTTCTAGAAAGAATTTTTAAAACACACAGTAAGTCGCATATGTATTAAAGTCCAGTCTGTTTAGTTGGAGCTAGGAAAACATAATATATAACTGAATATAAAAGAACCTATATAAAAAGTAGTCTAAACTTGTAATAGCTATCAATATATAATAAGTATAATATTTACACACAATAATGCACAGAATAATAGAAAATCTTGCCAAAGTAATGTAGTAAATCAATATATCTTTACAACATCAAAAATAATTGTATGAAATAATTATTTTGCAAAAAGTATAATTACATGGGAATGAGATTAAAAAATTCAAAAATATCAAGACAATATTCTAACATAAAAATGAATATTCAAGTATTAATTGTACAGATCAATTACACATATGTAGACAATGTGAGTATATCAAACCAATATAATTAATATGAGAGAAAACAATTATGTATTATCTTATAAATATAAATTCTTGAGCTATATTTGCATATATAAATGACCTCACCAGAGTTTTAATTAACATACTTTAACTAGACAAGAAATTTTTGATCTTTTGTTTTTAAATATTCTCTGTGTGTTCTTAAGCATTTAGTCCATCATGTACATAATTAACACTAAATAAATAGTATCTGATTAATGGATCTATTATATTTCTACAAATTTGTGTGACACATACTTAATAATAATTAAATATGAAAAACAGACTAATGTAGATGATTTTGTATTGAAATTTAAGTAAAAATAAAGAACTGTCTTTTCATAGTTTTAATTTTTACTTCTCTTGGCTGTTACCAAAGACTGCCTATTACATTAATAATATATGGTATATATGAACCTGCTAATCCAAAAACGAAATTTATATGTATATACATTTTCTATGAAGATGGTTTTAATGGTATCTCTGAAATAAGTGTCAATGTGGTTAAATTCTTAGCTACTGGAAATTAAGACAATAAATGCTTAGCTAGCTCGTAACATGTAAATAAAAGGTTTAACGGTGAATATTTTACTTTATAGGTGAAATAGCATGAATATCATTAATGATAAAGAAGATAATACAGGAGAGGTAATTATAATTAATAGTGATGATGAGTCAGAAAAGAATAAACATCTAAAGAAAAATAAATGTAAGCATAGAATGCAAAATAGATTAAATTCTAGAAAATGTAACTTAAAAATATCACAAACAGTAGAACTTGATAAATTCACCTATACTATAAATGTCGATGCGGAAATTTCTGATATCAAGCACTGTGAAGTGAAAATACATGAGAGAAAACATACTAAATGTTCTCATAAAAATAAGCAAATCGACATTGAGAATATGTATTCTAATAAAACATCTACAAAAGTCATTAAAACATGCCAAAATAAACCGGTCCCAGATTGTTTAAGACCACGGTGTGCTGAACTGATCAGGCGTAAAGCAAGACATTGCAAAGAGCAGAAATCATTGATGAGGGTAAGATAGTTTTGTACTCACAATTAATAATTTTGGGCATTATTTTTTTTAATTTTAAATAATCTTTTTTTATAGTTGTTTTCTAATAAAAATCTTTAAGACAGAAGTATAAAGAAAATTTTGAGAAACCAAAGTGCAAATATACAATGTCATTATTGGTAATGAATTTCTATATATTAACTTTATTTCTAATGTAGTTTACCATTTTTTAATTCATTACATAGTTTAGTTTCTTTATAACCTAACCTAGTGTTAAGTGACAATATGGCCCAAGATCATAACCTGCCAAGCCTAAATGGGCAGTCACTCTAAAATATAATAAAACAGTCTTATAGGTACTTGTCCACAGATTTTTAGCTTTAGACTTGATACCTATGGACTATTATATAATATATATATATATTATATCTCTTTTACGTCTATTATAATGTAAAAGAGATTAATGCAATGTTCAAAAAGGCTACCAGTAAACCTTTATACCTTTAAAATTGTAATATTTTGGAATATTCTATTATATCTGGTAATAAAAATTATGGATAATACATGGCATGTTTTCTCATTTTTCTTTAGAATAATACTCCTTGTAAATCCGATGTGCTCTCATCTGTATCATCAACGTCTCTCAATGATGAGTTAAGAGATAGTAAAGATGTCACATTAAAGAGTGTAATCTCATATGACGACGTTAGCCTTGACTCGAAACCCCTCACTAGTGATAAATTGGATATGCTTATAATGCGAACAAAACAGGTAAGTTTAAAAAAAATGTAAAACAACTATTTGTGCCTCGGCAGTAAAATCGCTAGGTATGCCCTCACGATAAACGGTAAAATGTTCTATTATGTCCTTATGGCCTCTACATCCGTACCTCCGCTCACGACTCCCTTGTATATGTAGGCGTATAATATACGGTTTGTCGCTTCTATGTGAGACTTGTTTCTGCTTACATTTTTAAATATATTAATTAATCTAACATTCTATTTAATGTTTCACATCTGTCGGGCGTCTCGTGACGGCCAACTATTTTTGTTAAAAAACTTACCTAAAGAGAAAAGAAAAACTTTAGAGTTAGAGAAGGCTGAGTTTGTGACTATATGTAATAAATGTATATGTTATCGATAAAATAAAAAAATACAGTTATTCATCAGATTACTTAGTTGATATGCAAATTTACTAGGATTGGTAGTAAATTGGCAAAACTTAATGATTTCTTATGTTTACACGAATATGACTCATTAAAATAAAACTAATTTAAACGTATTTTATCGTCTACACCCCGCCCACCCTGTGACCAACCTAACCGCGAAAAAATCCGTTTAAATTAGTTTTATTTCGATTGGCAAAACTTATTCTAAAATTTCTTCAACAATTAATACTGGAATAAAGCTATGTAGTTGGCAACATTTGCCTGTACTTGTTGTACCAGTTGTTATACCACGATTTAGTAAATAGGCATGCGGTCATTTTAATGAACGTTTGCAAAATTAAAATTATCCCAAGCACAAATAAATAAAAATATCGATGTACTAATATACCATAGGTTCATATATGTAGTGTTTCGATTTATGATAAAAAATAACACCACTGTCTTACCAAGGTAAAATGCAGAATCCTTGATTTCGCATGTTATGAGAAAACTAAGTTAATCTGGAGATTACCTTTAATTATAACATATAGGTAAACAAAGGTACTTCATATTTTCAGCGTGAAAGAAACATGCAAGAAAATTCTCGGCAGGTACCGGAAGATCGTACTCTAAGTCTAGAATCAGATGGTGAAATTTTAACTACTTCAAGCAGTACCTCGGTTCACCGCGTACATTCTAAGCAGACATTCATCCTCAAACATAAACTTAATAATAAGATACCGTCACGTCGGAATACCTTACATTCTTCATATAATCTAAGCAATAAAACGAAGCACAAACCGCATAACAATAGACACCCAAACAAATATTACGACCAAAAAAAATGCACATTATTAGAACGTAGGAAAATCCCCAAAAATTCGACTAAAAATAGGGAGAAAGTAGAAACGTATATACCAAAGTCTGTATGGGAACGAAACGAAACCATGCAAAATAATAACAAGCTAGAATTGTGGGTTAAAAATGCAAATAATTATCCTAATTATTATATGGAACCTAAATCAAGAACATACGCCATAGATTATCCAGGATCAGGATTGAATAACCCATTTAATTATATTTCGTCTTATGGGCATCTAAATTCTTACAATAATAAAACACATTCACATCGTATAGAAAATTACAATAATATAGGCTATACATACGACAACTATCAACTACTCACAAATAAAAGCTATTTTGGGAATTCATCTAACAATAACTACAACTCATATTCTGGTCTAAATAATTATCCAATGGAACTTCAGAGAGGTCAGTTGCCAAGTGGCATTTATTATGAAGATTTTACGGCTCTCTCACAACTTCCACAAAATACTGAAACTCGCCCATTGTTTAGTTATAATTCATCAAAAATCCACACCCAAATGGTGAAAGATAATAAACTTAATAATTATTCATACGATCGAGTAAAATATCAATCAAGGTATAGAGAAAATTATAATTCAAATTAAACATTAAATCAAATTGTCCGGTAATGAATCAATAGCAAAGGTAATTCAGAAATGACTTTATTTTAAAGCTCTATCATGCAAAATCTACTGAATATGATAATAAGGAACTATAACAATTCGAAGAGACGGTTTCAATATCTTTTTAGGATTCCATAGGCCCTTTGACCTTTTTTTTTATTTCATTCTACAGATTTTGATCCCACTAAATAAGACAAAAAACGAGCATGTTTTGCTATGCTCATATAATCATTATTAAGTTTGAATATGTCATGTCATTGCTAAAACTTAACATACTAAACTAGATAGAGCTAGTTCAATTATAAATTAAGAAAAAATGTTTTGTTTTTATATATGTTTGATTATCATTGTGATAAATAAAGTCTTATTCTAACACAGTGTTACAGATTATAAAACCTCTATTATTTTGTTATAATAAGAATATTTTCGTTTTTTTTAGTCTATTTTATATGTTAACAATTCTCGACCACAATTGTTTCAATTATGAACAATAAATATGGAAGCTGTAGAATGATACAAAGTTTTTTATAGATACTTAACCAAAAATGGTAATCTTCTATTGCTTCTTTTCTATCAGCATGCTTAACAGTGTTATAGATTATAATAACATATCTATTATCTATATCAATTTTTTTTTTTTGTTACAATTAATATATTTCTAGTTATTATATATAACGAATTTTGCACACATTAAATATGGCACCTGTAGATTGATACATAGTTTCATTAAGTACCTAACAAAATAAATGTTTGTATTTTCTTACTGTTACCATATATTAGTTTATTTCCTTTTTAATAAAAAAATTAAAGATTATTTTTATTTTTATTTTATATTGATTCATGTCATTATATGAAATGACAGCCTATATCTTGTCGCTTAAAGGACTAAGACTACAAATACTAGACACAATAGCCTATGGTCAAACAATCACTAAAGAGTTGCCAATTAAAACCTTATATACCCTAATCATAAAGGTTTATTTAAATGGTTTTGGTAGGACCTATATCAGTTACATTGTGTTTTTCTTTTTATTTTAATTCATAAACACGCGTTATTTAGCTCTATGTTGTATAATAAAACTAGGATCATGTTTTCTTGATTCCATAAGAACTCCCTTGTCAGTTTAAATAAAACAATTTAATATATAGGACATTTGCAAAATATCATTAGTAAATGCAGGTGATTATGGCGAGATGATATCTTCATTGTGCTGTAATCGTGACTAAACGCGTTCTGGTAGTTTCGCTGCTCTGAACCGGCAAATGTGAATGGCGCCACACAAAGCATTGTGCCAATATTAAATATGTTGGTACCAACAGTTTTATTGTTTTTTTTTTATTGTATGTTAAGCGTTACGGGCATAATCTCACATGATCTTAAGTGACGATACGGCCCAAGTTAGTAGACACTCTAAACCTGTGGAGGAACTGGCTCTCCAGTGCAACTGCCCGAACATATCTATTTGTATTCGGCGGCTGATTTTTAACTTGAGGGTAGTAGCTAGCCAGACCGACATTAGAAAAAGCACCATACCACCATGCTATTGTTTCCTCATGATGTTTTCCTTCACCGAAACTTGAAGCTCATTTTAGGTGGATTAAAAATCACGTTCCTTAACGCGGAGTCCGTGCACACTACCACTGTTACGCGTGTGGTTAAATAACCTAAAGCCTTCCTCAATGATTGCTTTATGAAATAAATATAATGATAATAATATAAATATTAAATATTCTATATAATATTAATATAGATAGTATAGAGAATGTAGTGTACCACTGACCTGTCCGGGTACTTCTTTAGTGCTTCCATCGGGAACATGGAACAGTATGAGAGGAGTTGACCGGGACGAGTACTCAGAGGGTCCCGAAGGAGCCACGTCGACACGGAAGAAGCCTCTTCGCTGGAGTTGTATTATATCGCCCACTTTTACGTTGGACAACTCCGGTTCACCTAGCATTGGTATCTCCCACTGTTAGGAATCAAACATTTTTTTTAATTTATATAAACTGCTATGATTATGAATAAACATTCGGTTTTATGTAACGACTAGAGATGGAGATTCTTTCTGAATAAGATCGATTGTAGGATCGCATCGATTTGAAAATAAATTAATTGATTAACAACAGAATCAAGATCCAAAAGATCAAGTAACCAAAAATATCATTTGTCTTCCGTTCGCTGTTCATGCTCATATTTCAATATAAACCAATCATAGAAAACAAAAAAAACATCACAATAATCGATTTTATCATTCTATCCTTATATATATATATCAAAAATTATCATAGGTATATATGTTACGGTTAAACATTCAAATAACTATAAATAATGTTTTATGTAAATAGATAATAATAATAATAAAAATAATAAAAATCTTTATTGGTACAAAAAACAATAAACATATAGTACAATTGTATGTTGCTAACTGCAGTAGTTAGTAATCTAACTGTGTCGCAGTTAACATCGCCCACCTCCGGATACTGACAAAATATAAGGGAACATTGAAATAAAATAAAAAAAGAATTTTAAACAATAAAAAAAAAGAAGTTAAACAGTATAAAAAATAATGATAATAATAACTGAGAAATGAAAAAAAAAGAGTGAAGTGAGTGTGTGTGTGTTGTGTGTGTGTGTGTGTATGTTTGTGTGTCATGTAAGTGGCCGAACCGAATTTAGTTGTCTAAAAATTAGACTAGTACACGTTGGATATGAGATTTTCAGTATCATCATATGTGAATGTCATTAGCCATTGAAGAAGAGTCTTTTTCATTCATTAGTCATTGAAGAAGAAGAGGAACTTCGAATTTTTAAAGATGAAATATCGATTCTCTGTATCGATTCAGAGCTGTGGATTGGATTGTGGTTTTTTTTTAATCCTAAGTATACAATTCTTCGATGAATCGAACTCAGATCGCAATGGTATACAATCCTTCATCAAAACCCACGACTGTATATGAATATAGAAAATTTATTTGTATGGTATGCCTTGAAAATCTTACCCTAGTTTTATGTCCGATGTACTGTTTGAAGTCTTCATCTTTCCCCAGCACAGGCTTGGATATGATGTGGTCGAAGTAGACACAGAACATTTCCAAAATGGGTGAGTGCGGGCTGTCCGCCAGCCATGTCAACTTCAAGGTTTTCTTGTAATCCTTGTTCTCAAGGTTGGGAGTTCCATCGACACTGGTCACTGTACCATCAGCGTCTCTAAAATGGTAATTTTGTAAACATTATTTTTAACGTTTTATAGTATTAGCATCGCAATTATCGCCACAATGTCATGTGAAGTGACACGGCCCAAGATGGCTCACGCTGAAGACTAATAAAGAAACTGGCTGTCAAAAGCAACTGTCGGGACACACCTATAGATATTTAACAGTAGATTTTCAACTTGAGGGTTTTAGTTAGACAGGCGGGCATTAGAAAAAGCCCTACCACAATGCCATGGTTTCAACACGCAAGCTTAACCTCATTATGTTTCGAATTTACGTCCATTGACGTATCCGTACACACAATCAATTGAGCCCTTGTCACTTCAAATTTTGAAACCTATTATGTTTAATTCGTCTTCAACAATCACCTCTCTCAGCTTCTTTCTAACTCTAAATTCATGCGTATACTTTTTTATTTAATTTGCTTAATTACTTGGTCACATAAAAATACGTCACAATTGGTCACAATAAAAATTTTACGTACAGATAAATAAAATTAAATACATATATTTGGACTCTGTATTGATAATAAGGTACACTACATTTAGAATTTAAACAAAAACATTTAATATATATTTTTTATATTTAAAATTTTTACGTGTTATTGTAACTTTATTCCAATATAGCTTTGTTCCTATTGGTGGTAGGTGTTAGTGGTAAATAACCAAACGCCTAATTAAACGCTAAAGCCTTCCTCAATTATTGCTCCATCAAATGGACTGTTTATTTTGAAAGTGGTTTAAGTCCATTTTCTTTTGTTTCGAGAAAATTAAAGGTTACAATATTTATTGATAACGCAATTTCACTTACCGACCGATTTTAAATTGTACAAAACATGGGATTTTTTTGAGAAATTAAACACAGCCTAGTTATATATAAAAAAAAAAAATTAAATTAAGCATGAATTACGTGATAGCTCATTTTTCTCAAAAATGGACTTACACCACTTTCAAAATAAACGTTCCAAATACAAAAATAACTTTTGAAAAGCGACTGGTAGTTCCTAATATGAGCGAGTTCAAAGAAAGAAACAAACGCTTTATAATATAATTATAGATAACACTTACTTGTGTATTTTCTCAATCATTATATTTCCATAGTTAATAAAAGTGGCGTTTTCTCCCTCCTTTAAAGTTTTCGCGTCCGTCTGATCGATGAATAGTCTCGGTGCGACCCAAACGGTCTTCGATCCAACGTCAGCATTCTTCGGGTGCAAAGCGACTGACAGTTTCGCGTCCGACGTCACGCCCTTCAAGTTAACTGGAACCGGGTTCGATTCCAGCGCCGTGTAACGCGGCGCGATCGGATCTATCACCTGTCGAATTTGATTTATTTTACCTACTAGATTTTGCCTCTATTCATATAAAGTACAGATTTTGCCCAGCTACAGTTTTATTACAGGCATATTTTCAATAATTTAGTAACTTTGTTCACAAATAATTTACTTATTTTTCTTCTTATATATATTTATTATATTCTTATTTATATATTTTTATATTTATATTCTTATTTATATTTATATTACTTTTCGTAATAATTCACTTATGCACTTATTTACTTTGTACGTAATATTACTTAGGAATTATTTGATATGTTGAAATTTAAGATTGACGCGGAGACAATCAGTACGGGTATAGTTTAAAATACCTTTTTGTTAATAGCCCAAATTTTGTCTCATAATCTCATAGTTTTTTCAAGTAATTATTTAATACGTTAATATTAGAGACTAGTACAGAGAAAAAAGTCGGTAAATGGCATAAAATGTCTTTTTTTTAGTAGTCTAAATGTTGCCCCACATTCTCATACGTCTCACATAAAAATACGTCACAATTGGTCTCAATAAAATTTTTACGTACAGACAAATAAAATTAAATACAATTATTTGGACTCTGTATTGGTAATAAGGTACACTACGTTTAGAATTTAAACAAAAACATTTAATATATAGATTTAACTCCTTTACATATATTTTATATTTATAATTTTAACGTGTTATTGTAACTCTATTCCAATATAGCTTTGTTCCTATTGGTGGTAGGTGTTAGTGGTAATGGTAAGGCAGTAAATGGCATAAAATATCATTTTTTAATAGTCCAAATGTTGCCCCACATTCTCATACTCCCTCTTAATAATTGTTTAATAGTTCATATTAGAGACTGATGCTTAGAAAAAATGTGAATGAATGGCATAAAATACCTTTTTATTAATGGCCCAAATCTTGTCCCATTCCATGAACACGACGGACCGGCTCGAACCCTGAGCGTGGATAAACTGGCGGAGCGCTTCAACGGTCATACCGCGCCTTAGGACACCACGTACCGTCGGCATACGCGGATCATCCCTATCATATATATTTTTAATTATATTTCTATCTATATCTATATCATAGATAAAAGACAATTGAAAAACTTATATTTATTTAAATCTATAAAAATGTTAACACTTTATAGGTCTTAGCGTATAGCTCAGTGGTAGTGTGCACGACTTTGCGTCAAGAGACGTGGGTTCGAACCCAAGCACCTTCAATGAGCTTGAGCTTTCGGTGAAGGAAAACATCGTGAGGAAACCATAGCATGGTGGTAGGGCTTTTTCTAATGCCCGCCGCCATAGCTACCACCCTCAAGTTGTAAACCTGCCGCCAAATACCAACAGGTGTGTTCTGGCAGCAGCACTTGAGAGCCAGTTCCTCCACAGGTTTAGCGTGTCTACCAACTTGGGCCGTATCGTCACTTAAGATCAGGTGAGATTATGGCCATAAAGCTAAACCTTAACTATAAAAAAAAATCTCCACAATCTCACCAACTGTAAAGTGCCAATGTAACTCAAAGATGGTGGACACGCTAAACCTAGTAGACGGGTTGGCTCTCAAGTGTACCTATCGAAAGACACCTATAGGTATTTGTTAGCTGATATTCAACATGAGAGTGGTAGCTAGTCAGGCGGGCATTAAAAAATCTCCTAGCACCATGGTATGGATTTATCACGATGCTACCCTTAGCCGAAAGCGCAGGCTTACTGTAAAGATTTGAACTCAAGTCAATCGATACGGTGTCTGTACACGTTGTCACTGAGCCATCATTGCATAATAATTTCTTTTACTACAAAACATATTTAGCGATAGAAATAAAAGTTCTTTACTTAGTACCAACTAAGGAACTTTACTGTTATTAATTTTAAGTAGAGTTTCTTCAAATCATTAACACCTAATGTTTTAGTCGAATTTAGATCACCGGTAAAACATTAGGTATCATTTATTATGTATTTAAACCATCCAAAAAATAATTCTATATGTATTCAGGCTTATACAAATATGAGTGTAAATATTTTTTTTTACATATCTATTACAAATTGTTATGTTATATAGTATACATTATGAGCATATAAAACTTACCAGCCATCAACTAGTCCTTGTTCGACGAACCAAGTTAATTTTCTTTTCGACAGCACAGTATTTGTCATACTTAATCTGGAAAGAAAATTAAAGTTTTGGATAAGGTGAGTAGATATCTATAATAATATTATAAAGCAGAAAAGTTTGTTTAAACACGCTAATATTAGAAAATATTAGTCAGGTTACAAAAAAATCTTGTAAAAGTTCCAAAAATGGGCATTAGCTATTAAATAATATAGTATTAAACACTAGGTTTTAAGTGCGGGTTCGCTCGCGTTAATTTTGATTTTGTCAAACAGATCGAATGACGCGAAAAAAAGTTTATACAAAGTTTATCCCTCTCGTTATCCCACTTTCAACAAGGTTTTCACGAGAAAAAGTAGCCTAACATCGTCTCAAAGTTTCAATTTATCTGTATACCAAAATTCAGCATAATCGATTCAACTGTTTAGGCATGAAAGCGTAACAAACAAACTCCCTTTCGTATTTATATTATTAGTATGATGCAGTACTCCGCCGCAACGTAAGCGGTTACATACATCTTTCGCTATGTTATTTTTAGTCGTATTTTTACAGTTGCTTACACAGATTTTTTTCAAGATTAATTAAAATTTAGCTCTTTCCGACAGTCAAATTTAAGTGAATAAGAAATCAAGTACTTATTGTAATAACTAGTACTCAATAAAAGTGTCAATTAAAATAAATATCCTTTGTTTTACAACACTTAAGGTATGAAATTGGATGAATTGGATTATAAAAAAATTAAAAAAAATGCCCCAAAAAAAAAGGCGCAACTATACTTTCAGTATTTGATTTTATCGCTTGCTCATATAATTAATCTTCTTTATGTCCTGTCCCCAAGTCATTTGGGGTCGAAGCAGTAAGTTTTCTTCTTACACAGATTTTCACTTCATTCACTACCTTTTCTTTCATCTAATTCCTCACACAATTTATCCAAGTTTTCTTTGGTCTTCCTTTCCATCCTTCAACTTTCATATCCATTGTTTTTACTCAACACGTGTGTTTCCTCTCTTCTCATGACATGTACGAACCAACACAAACGATTCCCTTTCAATTTCTCTACCACAGGCGTCTTATTCTTCTTCTTTTTTATTCTTGGCAACTCAGTCCTCTTTAGAAACTATTACTGTCAATTTCAAGTGATAAGATTTGGATATTTGGGGGCAGATGAAACTATCTTCAACAAGATAGCGACTCTCTTGTTGAAGTTCTATTCGGAGTTTCTGTGAGAACTAATATATCGTGTCCCGAATGATTATTAATAATTCACTTCACTTATACTCTTCAGCTACATTACATATCGTAAAATGTTACCTATATTACACAATAAGGGCTAATTAACTAAGTATAAGAAAAAAAAATCACAACATGTCAGATCAAAAACCCCCAAAAAACTCTACCAACCAAACAACCAAATTCCTTCTAACATACTTATTCCTGACTTTGTCCCTTTTTCTAACACCACAAATCTATCTCAACATTCGTATTTTTGCTGCATACAATCGACACTTATCCGTCTTTTTAATCCATCTAATTATTTATATATAATTAATAATAGTTTAAGCAAAAAAACAATTACCGGCTATATTCCCAAATATATGGCCTCCGGAGTCCAATCGCTTCTATGAACCAGTAGAACTGTGGGTCTCGGTCGTGGTACTCCATGGTGCGGAGTACGTGGGTCACTCCTTCCACGGAATCCACGATGGGACAGGCAAAATCATACGTTGGATATACTCTGTAAGGATTTTGTTACTTGGGTCATCAATATTATCTAACTCAAATGTATTTGCACCTATTAGTCTGCATGTCGTTTTACTTTTTTATGCTGGCTAATTTACGTTGTTAACCACCCTTAAGTTGAAAATCTACCGTCAAACACCAATAAATGCGTTCCGGCAGCTGCACTTCAGAGTGCTTCAAGATACTTCAAAATATCATGAGTATTAAAAAATAGTGTTTTTTTTCTTGATACGTGTGGGTATATATTATTTTGCAAGTGCAATATATGATAGAGACATTTTAAGGTAAAAAAACAGTTGTTTTGCGAGAATTGACACTAATCCCCACCTCAACACTTTGCTTATGTGGCGTGCAAAATCACATCCTAGCATAACTAAGGACCATTGTTTGATCAAAACAAATTTGTTAAGTGTAAATGACTTCAATCGCTAAAGTTGAACGACAATTATAAAAATATGGTAGGAATATCTTACTTATATTGGTTACCAGTCCGTGGATGAGTTTCTGGTTTGCAACGATAGATGGTAGGGTCTCTCATGCAGCCGTTCATAGACTGCATATCGATTTTAGCACGAACACAACATTGTACACCTATAGCGCTACCTTTCTTCATTTCCTCCCAGAGTTCTAAGTTCTTTTCTACGGCTAAAATATCAAATACATTCATTTGAAGCGATGATAGCTCAGTGGTAGTGTGCACGACTTCGCGTCAAGGGACGTGGGTTCGAATCCAAGCACCTACAATGAGCTTGAGCTTTCGGTGAAGGAAAACATCGTGAGGAAACCACAGCATGGTGGTAGGGCTTTTTCTAATGCCCGCCTGGGTAGCTACCACCCTCTAGTTGTAAACCTGCCGCCAAATACCAATAGGTGTGTTCCGGCAGCAGCACTTGAGAGCCAGTTCCTCCACAGGTTTAGCGTGTCTACCAACTTGGGCCGTATCGTCACTTAAGATCAGGTGGAATTATGGCCATAACGCTAAACCATAAGTATAAAAAAAAAAAAATTGGCAGGGCTGAATTCAGAGTATGGGGAACAGAGGCATACGAAGTCCTACAGAATAAATAAACAGGACTATTGACAGATGAAAGAAATTCGCCACTAAACACTTGTTTACCTTCTCAAAGTTCTCTTAACACTTAACATGTTTATTATATTAAAATAATAAATACTATTTCATATTTATTGTAATATTCTGTTGTCCATTATAATAATTATTTCAATCTAGCTGTGATCGTGACTTCGTTCGCGTGGTAATCGAAAACTAAAACAGGTTGCTTAGATAAGAGTATAGCCCAATATTCGTGTTACATGATAGCGTCACATGCACAACGCCATCTATCGATTACAGAGTTTAACTGTCGATATTAGTTATATTTTGGCGTTGCAAGTAATTGAATTGTGTACATGAGAACACTTTACATTCATATTATATAATATCTCTTGATATAGAGAACCGATTGCGATGAAAAAAAAACGAAGTGATAATTCAAGTTGTGTAATTTTTTTATGTAAACATTAGTTTCGTACATTTGACGTGATGCATTCACAGACAACCAAATAAACAGACGAAAAATCCAATAATGCTGGAAGTTGGTTCTGTTGGTTATCCTTTAACATCTTGACTTTTTTTTTAATATTTTTAATGTACCATAACGGCTTTTCTGATTTTTGATTTGGATGAAATTTGACACACATTTTAATACCTGGATTTACATAAAGGTTATGCTTCATTCCAGAAATATTTTTACTTCATAATTCAGACCTAATTGTAATATCAACGCGCTGGAAGTAACAGTAGAAACAGCTAGTTGTCTATAAACACGTTGCTACTAAATAAGAGGAAGAAGACAATACTATCGTTATTTCCAATTATGAAGTCAGAAGTGGGAGTATGATTTTTTTTTAATTTATTGAATTAGCCATAAGGCTACAATCTCAAGTGATGTTAAGTATAATAAGATAGTCAATACACTAAGCCGAGTAAAATATAAAAATGTCAAAATAATGTTGTAATATACTTACAATTATTCCTGTTCTTGCTTTCAACCTTCTGATCTCGCTCTATCTTCATCTGTTCAGCTGGAGTATCATCGACAAAAGCTTTGTCCTCCTTAATAAGTTTCACACAATACTCCATCATGAGATCAAAGTACTGAGACGTGTGTGTAAACATGTCAGGCTTAATTTCCAACATCGCTACGTCTTCCAAAATAACCTTAATAGAACATAATTTACTATTCTTTATCATCATTCAGGGCATTATAAGAAATATCGTAGAATTCGACAGATATTTTTAAAAGGATAATGTTTTATAGAAAAGGGAATCGTTTGGCTTAGTTTGGGCATCTCATGAGAAAAAAGAAAGAAAAAGTATGTGTTGAGAAAGTAATGGATATGAATGTTGAACGAAGGAAAGGAAGAGGAAAACCAATAAAAGATTTATAGAGTATGCAAGGAAGAAGATGAAAGAAAAGGGAGTGAATGATGGCGGCTGATAGAGATGTATGGAAAAAGAACCAAAATAACTTAGAAACAGGACAAGAAAAAAAAGTTTGTTTTATTTTCCAAATATTATATGGTTACATTAGAAAATGACTGCAATATACCTGATGGTAATCGCAGTACAAACAAAAAAACGACAGCGACCCACAAGTAAAATTCTGTTATCTGAATATATATAATGTTCCACAGAAACTTTGTGTATTATCTAAGTATGACATTCTCTAAGTTTTGTTTTAGATAGTAATCATTGTGCATAATAGAACAATACAATATATAATAAGTACAATTTTTCCACCAAATTAAAAAAGTATATATAGTTATGACATATGTCTGACTAGTAAATTAAGAAGATAAAATGTGTCAATCAATTCTGCAATACATATATTACGTAATAGTTGAAGTCATATTTCTGGTGACTATTTTATTAGAATTTCCCTATTACATGAGTCAGGAATACTACAAAAGTAAGCTAACCTTTTCAAAGTCAGCATTCTCTTTAGCCGGGTTTGTGTCATCAAACCTCATCACCAGTTTACCTTGGAATGCTTGTTGGTAGTATTGGTTTAAAAGAGCTGCTTTAGCATGACCAATGTGAAGGTATCTACAAAAAATATTTATCAACAATCATAACAGCCAATGTTTTTATCACAGATTATTTGTGTTTAAAATAGTGATGTCTTGAAGTGACTTTCTCCTAAAAAAACTGTAAGCAATAACTATATAGTTTAAAAAAATATATTGAGAAACCTAATCAAATCCCTTAAAATCTATTTTCAACTAATAGGTTGTTTTCTAAACCAGTGCTATTTTTTTTTCGTCTACATTGCAGACTCATAGTCTGCACCATTTTAATCTAATTTATATTGTTATGGTAATTTTTAAAATGTTTAAACTGCTGAGTCAGATGGGGCAAACTCCTTTACTATCATGTTGGTAATGTTTTTTATAGTTTTGAATTTAATACAAATGTCGACAAAGGCCTCTGACAAAACTTTTAATATAATCATGTACCAAAATATTTGTAACTGTAGATGATATATAAAAAAAAAAGTTTATTGTACCTCCAGGCGGTATGAGGTCCACTTGAAGACATAATTTTGTTAAATGGTCCCTTATTATTAAAAATTTAAGAACCATTAAATATTATTATATTATATCATAAATCATTTACAAATACATTTAATCTATGAAGTAATAGTGTGATAGATGTAAACAATTTTAATTATTAAAAGCTAATATGTTCAAAAATAATTAAAATATTGCTTTGCAAACATGTAATTTCTACTAAAAAATAATTGTATTGTTCAATCAACTTACCCAGAAGCTTCAGGTGGGAATCGCACTACAACTTTACCCATTTCAGCATGAGGCAAATCTATGAACTTGCCTTCTGGTAACCGGCCTGAGCCAGTTTCGGGACTAGATGCTGGTGAGGTCCTGAAAATAAATCAAGATAACATTATTGCAAGTTTGAATCTACATAAATATTATACAGCACAAAATTTTATTTGTTTGTCTTCGCTGATCTTAGAAACTACCAGTTGGATTTCAAAAATTATTTTCGCCGTAAAAGAGCAATTATTGAAGAAGGCTTTAGGCCACATCACGCTACCCCCAATAGAAGCAAAGCTGTAGTGAAAAAACCTTACAAAAAATGGGCAAAAATTATTAAATAATTTTCAGTTTCAGGTGAATGAAGCAGAGAGCATAGCTAGTCTATAAAATAATAGTGAAAAATACATTATAGCTAATCTAACTGGATATGGCAGCTTGACGCATAAAAGCACGAAGAAAAGTTTTGTTAATTTTAAAATACAGATGTTTTCCTTCTAGTTTTACATAACTGTGATTTAAATACAATTAGCCTTTGCAATAAAAAATAAGCCTATGTAAATGTAATTCTGATAGAGCAGGCATAGAATTACACACTATTGAATACCAAAAATAACAAACAATCTATTAATTATATAAAATAAAGTTGATTATATTCATTTACCAGTATACAGAACTAATATTAATAAAAACACTCATAAGATATTCAGAACTGAATTCTCTTTTGCAGAACGTTGGATCCACAGGGATTAGGAAACTTTTTAATGTAAAAAAGAGTTCTTATGAAATAGAACCAACCTTTCCAAAATTTCAGCAGGCAAATCTTTAAGCAGTTTAGTGACAGGAGGTTGCGCTTCAATTAGTTTCATCCAACGAAGGACATTATGTGGTGGATTAACTTTCGTCACTTCATTAAACTGTGTAGATACTATAAAAAAGTTATAAAGCTTTTTAACTTAGTGTAACTAGCAAGAGCAGTGAAAGGCATGCATCTTCTTTGCACTGCACAATCTATATAAATATTATAAAGTGGTAAGTCTGTTTCTTTGTTTATAACATACTAATTTTAGGAACTAACAATCGGATTTCAAAGTCTTTCTGTATTCTATAGAGCAATAATTGAGGAAGACTTTAGATTATTTAATTGCTATTACCTATAACAGTAAAGATCTTCAGTGAGAATTTTACAAAAACAGGAAAAAATTATTAAATAACTTTTATTTTCATGAAAACGAAGTTGCAGATACAACTCATATCTTACAATCTATTTGCTAGGATTTCATACAGATTGGTATTAAGAATAACTGATATAAATTTTCAGACTTAAAACCAGATGTCTCATGACCATGTTCAAAATCCAATTTTTTATGTACCTTCTTATCGCACATAACACAATACGCACTACCCATAACTAAGGTGAAAGCGAGAAGGGTATGTGGCAAGGACTCATCTGGCCATATGCATGTGACACTACTCACTAAAAAGCACCATGTTGTGAAAGATCAATGACAGCTTACAAGCTTTGTCTAAAGATGTCTCATAACCCCACCGCTACTTTATTTGAATGAGTTATCAATGCTACCTTTTTCTTTATTGAACGTTTGAAAAGCGGAATAACATGGCCAGACCAGTCAAAGCACAAGTATTATGATAACACATTTGAACTCTGCTATATTTCAATTTCACATTACACTACCAAAAAATTTTATTTTAAATAAAGCTGTAATTATATAAACAAAGCTATAACTGAGCCAACTCTATGTATTAATTATTTTTGGAGTATATTATTAGAGTGTAATCACTAGAGAGGAGGAAGATATGTATTAGTTATTATTTGCCCTTTTTTTTAATAGATATACTCAAGTATTCCTACCCGTCAATCTGCTTCCTCTTATCTTCTAATAACATAACACTGGCAAAATTGGCCACTTCGAGAGGTCAAAACAATGTGTACTGGGCCAGTAAGTAGCTATATGAATAAGCTAATATGAAGCAGGCAAGTACTTTTCTCTTGTGTTTACTAACCAATTCTTGTTTAATAATTTTTGTCTAAGTTTATTGTATTTACAAACAAATGTAAAAAAAGATAGCGGGGTCTTATGGGCACCTGGTTGGAACAGAGTTGTTATCGCTATATCTATTTTGAGTTTGTACTAACAAATGAATAAATAAAATTTTAAAAGTCAAAATATTTCTACATAAACTAAAAATAAACCATAAGCTGAATGGATTAAAAAACGTTTTTTATTTCTTGGTGATCAGGAAGTGCCTCAAAATACACTGCATGAAGATATAGATAGATAGTATAGATTTGATATAATATTTCATTGATACACTTTTTCAGTCTATTTTTCAACCCGCAAACAAATCAGAATGATAACATGCAATAAGTAACTCCATTTGTAAAATATGTTGTAAAAATATAAACCCATATATATTTTTCCCATGGTTAATTTAAACCACTTGATCTTACATATAGATAAAAATATGAAAATATCTTTGAAGATGTCTACAGAATAGTACTATTTTAATTAAACCATCTGAGCAAATAAATAATATAAAATAAAAATCCTCAGGGACATTCTAAAGAAGCAAGATCATCCATATTATAGTTGAGATAAGTATAATATTATTTCCAGGAATAATATATTCTCTATTATCCATAAAATATAAAGAACTCCAATATGTATTTTGTAGATTTTAAAGCGAAACTTACCGCAAATTGCGCTAAATACAGCCAAATCAGATACTGTTAGTGACTCTCCAACCAAATAGGTTAGCGGACCTAGAGTTTTATCCAAATATTCCAAACATTTAGGCATATCGTCTTCCATAACAAGACTGAATGACAGCCAATGGTTCATAGTCAACTTTTGAAGGGGTTCGCTCGATTTATTGAATTCATTTTCAATAATTCTAATCAAATCGTTGCTAGTTCCATATGGTATGGTTTTCTCCGAGCCGGGTAAGGTAACTAAAGATTCACCTCCCCAAAAGATCTCGATCTTTTTATCAGAAGACTTGTACATCTCCAGAGCCATTAAGGCCGCTAGAATAAAGAGAAGATTTCTATTTTAAGACGCACCTCGATGGAGCATTTAGCGGACAATAATTAAATATGGTAAAAAAGTTTTTACCTATGGGCGGGTTATATTTATTGCAAGAGACTTCCATCGTGCAGTTTTTTTTTAAACCCCTGAACAATACGAGTCGTTTCTATTTCAATAGCCTTTACTAGAAACTAGTACAAGTCCAGCGCACACGCGCGAAAGAAACATCGTATTGACGTTTAGGCATGTGTACAATATTGATATGTCAATATTATTTCTTCAATATATCGATATTAAATTATTTGATGTATCAATGTACCGATATAAAATTATATACATAGAAAAAGACCGAGAAACAAATATTTATACTTTTTACTTATTTTTTTTCTTAATAAATCACATTTTGTAGTTCGCTCATAACAAAGATTACTATTATATTGTTTCGCGGTACGTACGTAGCGTCGGTTGTCACCACTATTCACACCTCCCTCTATAAGAGTATAGAGACCAAAAATGAGTGGCGGTAATACGTTAAATTGCTCCTAAAACTTTACCATCTTCAACACTGGCGTTCTTTTACTGCACGTGCACATTTATAAGTAAACCAAAAAAAAAATAGGTATATATTACAGTAGATGTCTTTCATCATACTAATATTATAAATGGAAAAGTTTGTTTTTTTGTTACACTTTCACGTCCAAACCGCTGCATTGATTGTGATGGATTATGATATGGAGATAGATGGGTCACAGTTGATAGGCTATTTTTTTTTCGCGAAAACGAATTGAAACTAGAGTAAAGAGAGATTTATCATAAATGATGGTATGTTCGTTTTTTTATTTATTCAGCAATATGAGACAATACAGATAAGTTATAGTAAATGTACTAATTATATTGCATAAGTATTTTATATTGATACATAGACTGAGTTTATTTAAATATCGATACTGAGAATAATAATAATACAAATATCGATATACAGAATTATAGTTATTTTTTTGGTTTCTCGCATCCGTATTGACGTTTGCGGTCAGAGGTCACCTAGGCTGTGTTCCCATAGACTGTGCGAGCACTGTATGTGACGTCATTAGTATATTACGAAGCCGTTCCTTTACTTAGCTATGCTGGATACTGTTTAAAACGGAACGTAGTCTAGTATACACCATCTATGTTTGTTTTTTTATTTTATTAAATTGCTTTTTATAGGTAACTGAATACATTTAATTCTTCCGTTACATTAAATTTACCATGTTTGTTTTTAACGGCCAGTATATATGAGTAAAATATTCAAATAATCAAAAGTACAATCTGTTAATATTTTGGACGCTGTTAGTAGCGTGATCAAAACGCTGAGAGCACCTTACCTTGAAAATGCCAATATTCACAGTACAGAAATGGTGTGGGTTTATGACACCATACATTTTCCTAGGATATTGCAACAACATACTGTCAGCAGTAACGGAACGAATTTCTTCACAGTAAAAGCACTGAAAACAATGTGCTCACAGTGTATATCGGAACACACCTCTAAGATTCACCATTCGTCGATTATAATAACTATGGCCTAATTAGCAAACTTTATGATTTTAATATATTTATACTTCTATAGCTATGGGGACATTTTTTCTTTCATTTGATACATTCGTATTTCGCACTTAACATAGTTGTATCAAAATAACTAATGAGAGATAAGAACAAGCAAACACTAAAACCAATTTATTATGCAAGGACTATTAATATGCTTATTTAAAAGAATGAAACAGCGGGATCTGGCATTGCTTTATATATATGTGCTCATGAAGTTCTTCTTCTTTTTTATTCTTGGCAACTCAGTCCTCTTTCTAGACTATTTCTGCCGTTTTCAAGTGATAAGATTTGGACATTTTGGGCAAATGAAACTATCTTCAACAAGATGGTGATTATCTTGTTGAAGCTCTCTTGAGAGTTTTGTGGTAAGTAATATATCATGGTCCGAATGAATGTTCATAATTCACTTCACTTATGCTTTTCAGCTATACTACATCAAGTAAAATGTCGCCTAAATTACACAATATACGGCTAATTAACTAAGTATATGAATAAAAATAAAAATTACAACATAACAGATCAAGATCCCGCCATAAACTCTCTACCACTGTAGTCACTTTCAAACTCCCCATAACATACTAATACTTGACTGTCCATTCTTGAACATCATACATCAATCTCAATATTCGCATTTCTGCTGCATGCAATCGACACTCATTTGTCTTCTTAATCCATCTGATTATATATAATTTATAATAATTAAAAAAAAGATCCCGCCAAAAACTCCGCTCACGAAATTAAAATCACACGTAACATAATCCAAGTCCACATAAACGAAGTCGCGGACACAGTTATATATTTAAACAATAATGTTTTTTGGGTTTTTATTGATAAAAATGCGAAAGATTATTACTTGACTTCTCTGGTCTACTTTTTGATGTTCTGAAAATTATAACGCAAAAGGACAATAATTTAAAAGATTGATTACAAATTAATATCCTTTACAAAGATTACTGTGAAAATGACAAATGGTAATCATATCCTGTTCGTAACATTTTGTTAGGTGTACATTATTGCAAATGTATAAAAAAATGTCTGGCAACACTGATTCTGTTATTGATTCGAAGTGTATTTTAATGTTTATACATGATCTTTTTTAATTAGAGCACTTTTAGGTCTAATATTATATTTATGATTTAAAATATTAAAGTTCTAATACAAAATATAATTGTTCATTTACTTGTTATTGTAATTAATTGCCAATATAGGCATAAAATACTAGGTATGTGTCGGCACTGTTTACGTATAAATATTATTGAAGATAAAAATTTATATTTTCATTGAATTGTATAATATTTTATATTAATAAATAAAATGCACCTTTATTTTGCATATAAATACATCGCACCTAGTTTTGGGACGTTTTTTGTATATAATTATATAAAAGCAAGTGCTATACCTATGTATGTTTATATATATTTTAGTGGAAACTCTTTGAAAATTATGAAGAGACAAAATGTAAGAACATTATCGCTTGTGGTGTGTACTTTCACGTATCTGCTGATAGGTGCGGCTGTATTTGATGCACTCGAATCTGATACCGAAAGCAAGAGATGGGAAATACTATCGGGTATGTCTGTTAAACGTATTTAATTGTCATATTAAGGTGCATGATCTGCATTTATTGATAAAAAATGTAAAATTATGAAAACCAGATTTTAGCGGAAACTTACAACGAATATAAGTTTTTGTTCCATTTTTAACCGAAATCATGGTGAGGGCATTTACTGATGCCCGCCTGGCTAGCTACCACCTTCATGTTGAAAATCTGGCACCAAATACCAATAGGCGTGTTCCGGTAGTTGCACCTGAGAGCCAGTTCTTCCAAAGGTGTAGCGTGTCTATCAACTTGAGCCGTATCGTCACTTTAGATCGGGTGAGATTACGCCCATACGCTAAGCCTTAACTATAAAAAAAGCTCTAAACGTGTTATTTGAGTTAGGTGTAGACTGGCATAAACTTTATATATATAAAAATCGTGTCATGCCGTTCATTCGCGATGAACACCTAAACTACTGAACCGATTTTAATAAAATTTTGCACACTGTTAGCAATTTGATCCAACTTGAGTGATAGCATACTTTTTATCTCGATGAGTGATCATAACGCGATAGATGTCGCTGTAGCCGATTTAATTGACTACTCGAAAAGGCAGAACAAGGTCTGCCAGGTCAGCTAGTTATTATATATATTTTTAGTAGACATAGAACTATTTACCTGGATTATACATTTAAGGAAACGTCTGTGTTTAAATGTCGTCTACGTGGGCAGTCGAGGCGCTATGGTCCAGCACCCGACTGAGTGAGGGTTGTTCCAAAGGGGTCGTTTCTTATACCGCCACCAGGCTGCGCTGGTCGCCGGGGTGACGCGGTATTTACGAGTTTGAACTCGCGTCACCCCAGCAAGGTGACACATGGCCGTCGGGTTTTAGCTGGTATTCCCGGCGCATAGCGTCGGACCGAGTCCCAAATAACCTTTCCAGTCATCGCGAGCTGGGAGAGTTATATCTATAAAAACATTTCCTTACGATAAAAAAATAATCTTCTCAATCGCCTCGAGCGGACTTTACCCGAATGAGCGTCGCACAAAAAGTTTGGAGCTCAGGATTCCAAAACTATCCTATAACAAATTTCACTAGAATATTAACAGTGTTAATTATTTTTATAATATAGATATGAAAAATGGTTTGGTTCGCAAATACAACATCACACCTGAAGACTACCACATGATAGAGATAGTGATAATTGAGAACAAACCACATAAAGCAGGGCCGCAGTGGAAGTTTGCGGGGGCATTCTATTTCGCAACTGTTGTACTAGCTATGATCGGATATGGACATTCGACACCCGTAACTGTTGGAGGGAAAGCTTTCTGTATGGCCTATGCTATGGTGATTATGTTTTTCAATATTTTTTACTTGAGCTTTAAATATAGGTACTCAAGTTCATTACAACATTTCAGTAAAAATATATTTTTTATTTAGTTTATAGGTTTAGCTGTATGGCCACAATCTGCTGTTAAATGGCGATGTGGCCCAAGATGGTCGGCACATTAAGCGCAACTGCCGGAACATACCTATAGGTATTTTCGACTTGCCGGAAGTAGCTAGCCAGACGGGCACTAGAAAAAACTTTACCACCATGTTATGGTTTCCTCACGATGTTTTGCCTTTACCGTAAGCTCAAGCTTCGCTCAGTACCTTGACGTGGCGTCCGTACATACTACCAACTAAGCTATAATAATCAGCTATGAGTTATTCAATCAATTCCACTTACATTTCTAATTAGATACAAATATAATTTAAAGTACGATAGTAAAATCTTTGGTATTTCTTTAGGTGGGTATACCGTTGGGCCTTGTGATGTTCCAAAGCATAGGTGAGCGTTTGAACAAGTTTGCCTCCGTCGTAATAAGACGAGCTAAATGCTACTTACGCTGTAACACTACCGAAGCGACGGAGATGAATCTAATGTTTGCCACGGGGATGCTATCGTCTATTATCATCACAACAGGTACGTTATATTTCATTACCAAATCTTTATCTATATTTCTACACTCTTAATATTACTAATCGGAAAAGTTCCTTTGTTTGTTTGAACGCGCTTGTCTCAGGAGCTACCAGTCGGAATTCAAATATTATTTTTATATTTGATAGAATCTGTATTGATAAAGGCTTTAAGCTATTTAACATAATGCCACTACCAATAGAAGCAAAGCTGTACTGAAAAACGTTACAAAAACGGGCAAAAATGATTGGGTATATAAAATTTTAGGTCCTCGTGAATGAAATCGTGGTTACAGCTTACTAGCTATATGTATGACACTAGCTGTGGCCCGCTCGCTACGCCTATCGTGTTTGGTGTTTAGCCGCCCGAAGATTAAACGACGAATCAAAAACATATAACAAAGGGCTAATGAAATTCAAAAATTAAGTATCCTAGAACCATCAACGAAAATTAATTGAGTACCTATAATTTTTAACTAATACCTATCGTCTTATGAATACAGTTTCTTTAAATGTATTTATACTCATGAAATCAAAACAAAATACTTTATTGAATTGTTGGTTAATAACCCAGTCATCGAGCAGAACCGCCAAGAAACTCGATCCGGTTATATTTATCTTGTATTAGGTACACATTAAAAAAATGCATATACAATAGTTTTTAGCGGATGCACAGAGAAAGATTTAAATACCAGATATCGCCATCGTTCATATGTTGTGAGATGTTTAATATTATTTAATATCTAAGTATACCTATCCAAATTCATAATTCCGTAGCTGTAACGTCCCTCATGGCAGGATCCTTACCGATTTAGTTAACACAGTATATGAAGATGTTTTTGGCTTGGCAATGTTATATTCAAATTGATGTTTTTTTCTTGTGTTACTGTCATCCATAACGAGTGATCGATTAACATAATAAAACATATAATTAATAAAAAAAAAACAAAAATATCTTATTTTTCAGGAGCTGCAGTTTTCTCCCGCTATGAAGGTTGGAGTTATTTCGATAGTTTTTATTATTGCTTCGTCACTCTGACCACTATTGGTTTTGGAGATTACGTCGCCTTGCAGGTAAAAGGTTTTAAAATAATTCTTCCATTCATAAAAGCACAATTTGATAATTTATAGCATACTTTATTTTTTTAAGGTGATTTTTTTGAAGTGTTTAATCTTTGAATAAGTATTTTCGTTGAGAATATATATTTATTTTTTCTACATATCGGCATTATTTACATATTGTTACACATTATTTATCCATGACTATCTTACCTCGACTTGGATTCACATTAATTTCAAAATAATACCACTCGTGTAGGTTTTACTAATATACCTTTTGAGTATTCGCAAAAATCAGCACACGAAAACCTACGAAAAAATGGAACACCTAAAAGAAAAAAAATAGTTCGTTATCCTGCTAGTTATCTGCCCATGTGTTAAAACTGAATTTCGAAAAGACAAAGTATACAGCTCAATGATTCTATTTTGTCTCTTAATTCCATAGCGATAGCCTCAACTTCATGGAAAAATAATAACTAATATTAAAATCTATGGTTCTATAGGATTATCCCATACTATAAACGATATAAATATTGCTTCCCAGAGCTCTACAGTGACGAACGCACGAAACTTAATACTTCATTTTTTATATTAAATACGTTAAGAGTTGTGACCATAACCTCACCTAATGTTAAGTGACAATGTATTAGTGCCAAATGCAACTGCCGGAACACACCGCTAGGTATTTGGCGGCAAATATTCAACTTGAGGGTGGGCATTCGAAAATATCCTGCCACTGTAATATAGTTTCACTACGTTGCTTTCCTTTACTGAAAGTTTAGGCGCATTACAAGGATTCGAACTCAGTTCCATTGACGCGGACTCAGTACGCACTACCAACTGAGCTTCAAATGTATGGATAGGAAACAAAATTACAACACGTATATTAATAATACGTATTGTTATGTTATAGAATGATCAGGCATTGACGAGTAAACCAGGGTACGTCGCTTTGAGCCTTGTGTTCATATTATTCGGACTCGCTGTGGTCGCTGCCAGCATCAACTTGCTCGTGCTGAGGTTTATGACGATGTAAGTATTGTAGATTTTGGAAGCAGCATACATTTTGTAATAAAACTTTCATATAATTAATTTCATATAATTATTGAAGAGAGCAAAAATGAATTCACAACCGAAAACATCTTACATATCCTCCTAATAACATGTCCTCTTCTATAAATAAATAGCTCAAGAAATACGTGAACTACAACTATAACTGTTTATAATAACTGTAAAACAGAAACTTGTTAAAAAGCAAATGATTGTAGATTAAAATTGTAGATTACTTAGCAGATATAAATGCGTGGTGTTTTAATATTGTTAATATTTTTAAGATCGGACAATTATTGTATTCACATATTAAAAAGAGCAATTCCTCCAGAGTTCATTTTACCATTTCTCTATATTCCATAATGCCACGTTGTTTCAGAAATGGTAATAGTTTTTTTGACTTAAAAAACGTTATATACAGTAGAATCTCGTTAAGTCGAACCTCGATAAGTTTTAAACCTCCAAAGTCGAAAACTCTATAACTATAATTTTTTGGCGACTTCTATATATATATATCTATTTGTTAATGATAAAAAATTAAATTACTCTTTTTTAAACCGGTAATACAAAATTATTTACAAAACAGTTTTGGTGCACAACTGCACCACAACGCATAGCTTTGTAGTAGTGACGAAGAACGTGACATACAAATTCGTCGACAAAACGCGAGGTTTTTTTTAAATACTAAACGAAAATTTTCCTCTGCGTGCTAAAACAAGTCGCACTTCAATAAAATTTATATTTCAGGCAAGCTGAAGAGAATGCTCGTGACGAGGACAAGGACGGTTCCAGAACTATTCTACCGATAGACGGAAACACAATCGCAGGTCGTCAGCGATCTCACGATGACCAAGCTTCGGTATATGCAATTATCTGTCAATATCTTTCATTAGCAAGTTACCCATAATGTAGCCTTGTTGTGATTATGAAACGAGGTATCTGAAATAATAAAATAAATAAAAACTTTCCATAGATTAAGTACGAAACAATTCGACCGATTTCTTAGTGATATAAGTTTTACAATGTGAAGTTAAATATTAATTTAAATATGATAATTGCTCGAGTAGTTGAGATGTGAAATTGTAACAAAAACAAACAAACACATAAACACACATATTCACAAACTTAAATTCGCTTTTATAATATTATTGGGGCGATGCGGTGATTGTAAGTTCGAACTAGGGCTGGTGATATGAGATTGATTAATTGAAGAATCCATTTTGTAAGGTTAAAATTGAATTTATAAAGCGATTCACATCTCTGTACTTATCCAGTGAATCGACATTTCACACTTAAAATTTAAATTAAATTTAAATTAAAATTTAATTAAAATAAAATTAAAATTATTTAGAATTATTTGAATGTTTTACCCAAACATATATAGAAATAATAATTGTTCATATTATAGAATGATAAAATCAATTATAGTGGTACTCTTTTGTTTTCTATGATTGGTTTTATATTGGAAATATAAGTAAATCGAAAAAAAAACGATATTTTTTAATTGATCTTTTGGATCTCGATTTTTTACAAATCGATGTATTTGATTTCAATTCGAAACGATTCAAGAATCGATATTCTTCAAAAAGAATCGCTATCATTAGGTCGTACCCTCTCGGACGGCCGGACTGGTTCAAACTTACATAAGCATTTTAAATTGTTTTTCTAGGTTTGTTCATGCAATTGCCTCGGTAACAAGCAATGCGAGAGCGGGGCGCTGCTGGCCACCACCGGGCGTCAGCATCGTTTCAGATCCCGGACATCATTAGCGCAGGAAATCATCGAAAGAGCTTCAGTATGAACAGAAACCTATTTGCGATGTTATTTTTATTAAAAAATAAATATTTCTCAGTTCATTGGTACTATGATAAAAAGGTTGAACATCATGGGACGCCTGACAGATGTGAAACATCTCAATTAATACTAGGATATAATAGATTAATCAAAAACAATAAAGAAAGTTTGGAATAAAATTGTAATAATAACAATAAAATGTATAGGATAAACACGTGCACAAGGGACTTGAGAGGGTTGGCATAAACGGGACATGACGGCATCAGTGAGCGTCATGCCATTTGCCGTCTCGGCAAGCGGGTCGATTTTACTGCCAAGGTGCACCAATACCTAGATTTTTCATAAAATAAAAGAAAATCGTTTTTATCACACCGATATCTGCTATATGCCAAAAATATAACTTTAAGGTTTTAAAGAGAATTACAGTTTTTATTGACTATGTTCTAACTGACGCATACGGAGTGTAATTTTGATGGCTGAGTACATTTTATCGTATTTCTCTTAATCGTATTTAATCTTTTTATACAAAAATTTTGTTACTAGACTAGTTATCAGATTCAAAATGTCGAAATCTCTAACATAGCAGTTATTGCTGTGACGACTTTATATTTATTACAGAATACGAACTGATAAGCAATTACATTACAGAATAATAATAATTTAATTAAAATCACATAAAAGTGCTTACCACTAAGTTACGATTTGCCACTAAGGCAACAAATACATCCATTGTATGAAAAAATTTAATTGTTACATATAGTATATATAATAAACATTTGCTCTTAAGATTGATATTTCCAATTTTTAGGATACTAGCCTTCAAAATTCAACAATACTTAATGTTAAAACACGAAATATATATAAAAAAAGGTAAGATGAAAAACTGTTTACATTTTTAATAACAACAATTTTCATCAATAAGTTACTAAACAAATAAATCATTTGACAAACGCACGAACTGAACTGTACTGAACTGTTTTGTCTTTGCTTATTTATTATGTAGATGGATAATTTCTTTATAAGAAGTATTATTATACAGATAATTTCAATTATATGAATGATGAAATAATGTGCCAAACGGTATAATACACAAAAGGAATAATTTGCCAATTTGTAAATATATAAGAGTGCCATATTCATGTTAAGAAATACAAATAAATATAAAATAAAATTGTACTATTTCTACTTTAATTCAGGGTTATATTTAGATATAATCACTTATTCATTTTTTTATACACGTTTCTCGAAACGTTAGTATAAAATAAACTACTCATTTGGTCATAATTATTACTATCTTAATCATATTATAAAATAATTAATGAGAATACTACAATTCAGTTTTAAGATGTTTATGTTTTATATTTGACTTATATTTGACTAAATGTTATGTATATTAATATTATAAAGCGCAAAACTTTGTTTATTTAAACACGTTAATCTTAGGAACTAGTTGTCGGATTTCAAAAATTGTTTTTGTATTTGATAGAGCAATAAATGAGGAAGGCTTCAGGCTATTTAACATCACACCAGCACCGATAGGATCAAAGCTGTATTGAAAAAAGTTACAAAAGCGGGGATAAATTATTAAATAATTTTAATTCCGCACGAACGCAGCTAATAATATAGTTTACGTAAGTTTCACGTTATAATAATTTAGAATAACCTTAAAATATTTGGTACGTTACAGAATATTTGGCGGTTTGATTCTAAAATTTATATTTGTTACCTTTAACATTGGTAAAATTGCATCCTAAGTAGAAATAATATTAATAAATGAAAAAAAAAAATTCGGCTTTTTTGCGAAAGTTTATTCGATTTGTTAATAAGTTTGATTTAATACTACTGTTTTGCAAAACCATTATACGGTAAAATATTTATTTTAAACAATTTATATATACACCTAATGTTACACAAAAAAAAAAAATATATATATATATATATATATATATATATATATATATGATTCTTTGAATATTTGATTATCTCTTTTTCGTATCTAGTTTTGTCGTCAAACGACACATGTGAATTATAATATATATTTTTAGAGTCACAGTGTTAGCACGTATAAGTTATTATATATTAGTTATTAAATAATACACTTTAAGTTAGCTCTAAGCGTAATTACACTTATACTATTGACAATTCTGTGATATTATTTTGATCTCATTGTTGACTCATATTTTCTTTTATTTTTTATTGGTACGTTTTACTCTGTTTTGTATTACCGGTTAATAAATGTATTTAATGCAAATTTTTAGTTTTTTTTTAAGGACTTTTTTACATGAATAGGTACTATATGACTGTTTGTAATTTCAAAATAACAGCTTTCTACTAAATACATATACAGTATATACAGTATTTATATTAAAAAAAAAAAAACAATTTTAAAACTTATTGTCTGACTGTGCCAGCTAATCTCTGAAACGGAGATCGCTTTTGACGGTACATTCGTCACCACATGCTTCTCTCACCTTAGCCTGAGCCCTAACTAGTATTTAAGATACAGTTAGCGGCATTTAGTAGATAAAACTCAAGAAAATATTTAACCTGATTGCCTAGTAACTATATCTATACCAAAGGGAGTAAGAAATACGATATACGATTTCAGTTAATAGGTTAGGTATAAACTTAGAAATGAGTATAAAATGTACATTATATAAATATTAAATTATGATTTGTTAAAACTTTAAGAAAGCTATATCACCTGTATGTTTGTATGTTTGTGCCTGTTTCCAAGAAACAATAAACTCTTAGCCCTTATCTAACGACATTGACCTAAAACTAATTATCCAAATTACTTTCAAATATATAAAAAATATTCCCTTACCTTAAACATTAGGATTCCGTCAGAGAACTGTTAAAAGATGCACGCGGTAAAAGTAAAATGGAGTTCTTTGCAAGTATTGTTAAACTTAATAATAATATTAAACATGGTCAATGGATTTCTTATCAAACCATCGGCAACTGGAATCAATGCCGTTAGGAAAGCACCAAGAGGTAAGTGATTTTTTCTTTTTATGGAATTGGTATTCTTAAATATTAAAATAGATATTAATAATTGATATGGATAATTAATGGATAAAAAGGAGTTATGTGCAATGTGTATGTTCCCTATAGATCCCAAAACGACGCTACCAATGTTGATGAAATTTCCAGGAAATCCTAATCTTCACATTAGCACAGCGGATGGTTCTGTAAAGTCGAGATAGGGACAGAAGTATTTTTTTTATTATTATCTCGCTATAATTATTTATTTTATCAACGGAGCGAGTCGCTAGAACCTATACTATAAAAGCCGTTAAGTATACCTCAAGAGAGTACATGCGTTTTACGGGTGTTAGTCGTGAATATGCACCCGGTTATGATACGAAAGTGCGTTAGTAAAAGGAATGCTAAAGTTTGTCCATTTCTGAGATCTATATATAAGCATGATCTAACTGATATTTTACCTCTTCTGATCTAACCGGACACGTATGGTGCTGCTATGCATACTATTCATCTTTTATACCACAGTAGGTACTGCATAACAATTCTAACAATCTAAATTGATTTTTCATTTATGCTTCAATTCATTCTTTGTCACCATATCTCACAATTGAATGGGGGCCAGTACTTGGTAAAGAAGAGAAACGTTCATCAATCTTAAGCTGCTTATTTACGTAAGTGGTTGTTCTGTTTTATAGCAATGTAGTAAAGTGTCTCTTTCCCATGTCATACATAGTCGAATCCAGAAACAAGGATAAATGTAACAAAATAAATTTAATATACGTTTCATCTGTGTTGATATCTTCTCAGGATAATTGGGTCTGTATTTTATTATGGCATCTGCCTGTATAGGCAATTTCGCCAATGTCAAGTGTTTACATAAACTATTAATGGACATAAAGTGACAAAAATAACTCATGGCCTGTATGGGGTTCGAACTTTACCCTTACAGTTCTTGATAATCTTGTTATTGATAACTTGACTCTAAAAAACTCTGGTACAGAAGTTGCTTAAGTATGTCGTAAAAAGCTGATTGAAAGTAGATTATATTTGACTAAAGTATGTATCAAAATTGTTCCGTTTACTTTATTGCAGTGAATATACCATGGCTATGGATTGGTGTTCAATGTAACGGATGCCCGCCAACCGGCTGTGAAGACGATGTGGCTATGATACATGGATATTGCTGCGGATGCGCTTATACTCTGGGTATTATTTTCTTCCTATATTAAAGTCTGTGGTGTATTTAGGAAGAGTATCATCTTTTCGCAATATTCATGCAAACTTGCCATTACTATTAGGCGCCGATTCAGTTTTCAAAAAAGGTAGTGGTAAGTCACCCGAAATTTTGTAAAGTACAAGTTAGTGTACGAAATTGCTCATGATAGATATAGTGTATTCTTTCGAAGGAGATGTTTATATAATATATGGGCGTTGGCAAAGCTTTGGAGCAAACACTAATCGTGAGAGGTGTGACGCTACAAGTATGTTAGGGTTGTGGGCATGCCCCTCGTACACATAACGTAGTTTCCACGCTTGGATACTGTTAGAACATCCATAAGTGCATTGATAAAGTTTCCGCTTGAACAAAACAAACCCAATCGTGTAAAAATAAAATTTAAGCCAATAGGTGAGAATTATGTACTTACTTTTGTAATTCAAATCTTGTTTTTCCATAGTTTTTTTTATAATTTATACAAACGACTATAGAATAACACAGCTTGGTGAGGACCTTAGGACTAATTTCTTCTTCTTCTTAGGACTAATCACGAATGGTTAAGTATAAAGCCGAAAATATATTTAAGCTGTGTTTGAGTAACTTCAAACATATTGAAATAAAATTTATTAATTATCTGTTTTATCACTTAGATAAACTACCGATTACCTGTTCCGGGTTTCTCCGTTGCCCGCTGAATCTACACGGCGTCTGCCATGACTACGAGTATATGATGAGATGCTGTTGCTGATGAAGAACCAACGTTTAAATTTACCGTCATATTCTAACGCAGATATTTACTCAATGTATTAGTTATTAAATAACCTATAAAAAGATTTTGCTTATCAATTTAAATAATTATGTGAAAGTATGTGCGGACATGGCCTCGAATAACATAGATCAAATTCCTGTAATGAACCTATGATTTCAGAGAATTTGAACGTCATCATGTTATTTCGTTAGGCCATTTTCTAGCCTTCATCTGGCTAATTCCATTCTCTAGTTGAAAATCTGTTACCAAGAGCCTATAGGTACATCTATAGGTTCATCGAATACATTCGGAGAGGTACTCTGCGTCCAATGAGTTTAGCGTGATAAGATCTTAATTCATAGTATCATTTAGCATCAAGTGAGATTGTAGTAAAAATTCGAAAACATATAAAGTAAAACAATGGACCTTATTTCACAAGCACAAACTTATGTAAAAACGTCTTCATTAAAATAACAGAATTGAATTTCTATTCGGTCTATTGTAATTACGGTAGAAAATCAAGTGTACAGCCCTCATAATATTAATCCGTTAGTACAGTACAAAACCGATTCTAAGAATGGTTGAATTACTAAAGCGTTGCCGACCTTCCTTTTTTCTACCTAAGAATCTTTGAAAGCTATACCCGTCGCAGGAACGATAAATATTTTATTGAGGCATTTAATTAGTCAGGCTGGTCTAAGTTGTGAAAAATTACCAAAAATTGACTTTTTCATAAAATATAATGGAAATTAGGTCCTAAACTAACTTTTGCGTAGAATACTTAACCCCTCAAAACTGCCAGAACCTGGTCACATTCCAATTTATATGTATCATTAATGACGCATCAAGTGACACTCCTCTTCTTTGCAACACTGGTATTGTGCTCTGTAATTTTTCTCTAAATCTATTTCTTTTCTCTACCGTGGTAAAATAAATAGAAACAGCAAGTTTTTTCGTTGATATTTGTGTGTAATATCTTTTAAATTTTTTTGCTTTGTTTTTTTCTACTTACTGTTCATCTTGTTCTTTATTTATTCTTGACCACTTAGTCGTCTTTAGATACTATTACTGTCATTTCCAAGTGATAAGATTTAGACATTTTAGACACACGAAACTATCTTCAACAAGATGTCGACTCTCTTGTCCAAGCTCTCTTGGGAGTTTTTGTGGCAACTAATATATCATGTTCCGCCTGATTATTTATAATTCACTTCACTTATGCTCTTTCGCTACATCACGTAAAATATCGCCTATATTACACAATACAGAGCTAAATAACTAAGTATATGAATAAAAATGCAAAGCCCAACATGGCAGATCAAGATCCCGCCAAAAACAACTCCTATTTACTGTTATAACTCATTGGTAAAATTGTTTGGCATTTAGGTATTCTCAGCCAGATACAGAGACATATTAAATCCAAGAACAGAAGGGTGGTAGAGAATATGAAATAAAACAACCTTTATATAGCATACTATTTTAATTTCTATAATAAACCCTCGATGCAGTAATACAAGGGGTTAGCGGAATCGATTAAGTAAACTTAACTCTGGCATATAGTATAAAAATAACGACACACTCGAATAAGTAGATTGACTTACATTACAGCCCAATTGTACAATCATTCGATTCCAACTTTTAATCGATTAAAAATAAATGATAGTGACGAATATCGACATCTAACAATTGAATAATCGGGTGTTATTCGATCTGAAAATTATCACAATGCGTATGTATTAGAAATGTCTTTTAAATAATACTATGTTCCCGTTTATTTGTATTGATCTTCTTCTTTATTATAATCGGCTAAAAGTTTTACTAATCGTCTAACACTAAGGCCAATTAGCTATATCTACAATTTCGCGATAAACTGTTACATAAAAAAAAAACTCAACTTGTTTATTATAAACCCCTTAGAGACAGTTTTAATCTACATATTATAATACGAATAATAATAATAATATTAACACCCAGTGCGCAATACATTAATTAGTACCACAAGTGATGAGATATTATCTAATTAGAAAAATAATAATAACAAAAGCTGGAATAAAAATTAACATTATCCTATACGCGTAATGGACAACGTCATAAATGTTTTAACTTATTTTTAATAGGGCCGGATGACACACGGAATCGAAATTAAGGCGTGTTCACAAAATTTATTTGAGAACGTGTATTTTTAAAGTGAAACTTTTATTCCATCGCCTCAAATTTTTTCGTCCATCTATCGCACGTCGTCTTACAGTCGGCCGCGGAGTAGGGGTGTAAAGTGGACCTGATTTTAATGTCTACTCTAAATCGAATAATTATTCGAAATTTTTCAGTTAAATGCCTACGATACGAAATATAAAAGTTTCACTTACATCATGGTTTCATAAAACCACACAATAGTTTTTTTTTTTAAGGTAATTCGTTCTAAATACCTATTAATAATTGTGTTGTATTATGAACCCGTCCTTATCATTGAAGTGTGCCGCAATGTGTCACCGCCCTTAGTTAACCACACGCGAGTATGATACAAGGCTTCTTCTACACAATTGTCATCAGTGATGGACTTAAGATTAACTTGAAAGGGGGTTTGGTATAGGGCTGTAAATTTAAAACTTCCATCTTGAAAATGATTTATAAGTAAAAAAAAAACCAACCAATATATACAATGTGCGAAAAGTATCCAATTAAATGGTAGATTTTATTTGACAATTTTAAGGCTGATGCACATAACGACGATCACGCTTGACCATATAATGATTAAGAGTCACATTGCAGTGTTTTTATATTCATATTTAATTATTACCCTGGTTGTAGTAGCCGAAATATTGAAATCTCTAAAAGTGCACTTTTTTTGTTAACAGCACATATTGGTATCAGAAAGAAAATTATCAAGTTGCAACTACTAAAACACTAAAAAAATTCAAGGGCATACGATGCTAAATCAGAGCGGGTCTGGAGGTCCATATTAATAATAGTCTACAATGCAATACACCAAAGGACCTAAACGTATCGATTTCTAATCAAAATGACCTTGAACTATATATGATTATATACTATACGGCATGTCAGAAAGGACCTGAGGTAGCATCTCACAGGGCTAAGCCTAAATCCATCACCTGATCGACGTAACACAATCTCGTAATTTTCCTATCATCACAAACACGTCGTCTAATATAACGCATCATAATCCTCGAGAACAGCACAAAATTAACCTATTTCAATATATATATATAATATATATATATATATATGTATAATAAACGTACACTCATACATTATCGTTAATCCGTTTTCGCTATAGATTATCGGACAAAGTAGCAACTGAATAGAAGTTAGCTGGGAGACCGGCGGCCGGCGAGTCGCGCCGCGTGCGACACTATGTATGCTGTGTGAGTAATGCCGGATACCGGCCGTGAATCGTTTTGTGGTAATTGGACATTTTATGTGACGGGTGTGACGGCCGAAGACAACGATATCCGTTTCCCACGCGGCTCGCCGCCACCCTGCAACATTTCAAGCATTTCACGTCAATATAGTTCAACATTTCAATTATTTTACGTCAAAATAGTTCAATATTTCAATCATTTCACGTCAAAACATTTTAGCTATTCTATATAAAGGCATTTCAATATTTAAATCATTTCACGTCAAAATACTTCAACATTTCAATCATTGTACCTCAAAATATTTCAATATTTCAATCATTTCATTAATTTTGCATAAAAAATGTAATTTGGTTATTGTGCAAAAGTGCAGTGATTTATATAACTAGCTTTTGCCCCTGGCTTCTTTCGCATACAATGCGAACAATATTTGCAATTATGCAAACAATATTTTTGTCCTGCGTCAAAGTACTTCAAGTGCTTTTCAGTGAGTGCTCTCTGTAATATGTATAGAAGATTTCATGATGATTGATTGAACAGTTATGGTGTGAAAGCGTACTATTAGACGAATTCACATGTTATACTATTAGTGTGGATAACACGTGGACTGACTTGTTAGTTGCCACAAAAACTCCCTCGATAATTACAACAAAAAAATCAGTCTTTTTAAAGCGATGCATGAACTCTGAAGATTTGGTATATATTATAGAATCCTACGTCATATTAGCATAATGTGTTTATATAAGTTGCCACTGAATAAGAAGAAAGCTAAAAATGAAGCATGATTTTTAGAAAAGCTACATTCGTAGTGCGTAAAGTAAGCGGTTAATTTAATAGTGAAACCAATACTAGAAATGCGAAAGTAACCCTGTTATATTTCACTCTTAGAACTCGGAACCAATTTCGATTAATTTTGGATCACAGATAGATCAACGTCCGAGATAATATCTACATATTGACGTGGAGACAAAACTTGGAAGGGTGATAACAGGGGATGTAGTTTTATATTGTTATACTAATTTGAAAATTGTTGTGTATCGAAATAAAACTAATTTAAACGGCTTATATCGCGGTTATTTATTAATTTTGATCCCGACGTTTCGAAAGATTTTCAACCTTCAGTCACGTGGCGGACTGAGGTACAGGTTGTCCAGAAAAGTTCATGTTACTGTGTCTAACTTCAATTTAACTTTTAGTATTGATAGTTTTCCGATCTACGTAGAAAGAGCTCACAGTGTCTTGAGGTCTGGCAATTGGTTTTTTGGGTTCCGATTTAATTAAATGTATAATCGGAACGAAGGCTTGTGCTAGCTTCCAAACATCTTCTCTATTGAAATTTGGATGGTTTTTAATTTCAATAGGCTCACGAATCATCCTAGGTAGGAATCGGTGCTGAACATTCAGAAGAAGGCTCCAAACATTATCTTAGATTCGACAGACCACAAATCCGTGCCAAAGAACACCGATATAGAGGGTATGATAAAGTTGTATGTTCATTTTGAACATAACACTGTATTAAAAATGAAATGAAAACATATATTGTTTTAAAAAATACTGTTGCCTATATAGAGTGTTTTGCCAATGACAAGATACTAATGTTTTACTTTTATCTTTGTAACACACCAAGTAAAGTCCAGCCAAATATACAATTACTACTATCGTAGAAATGTGGTGGTTGATTACCATAAAATTCTTATTATCCACCAGTGAATTAGATTCTAATACCCTTTCATATAAATTTTATTATATTTATAACATTTTGAACATATAAAAAATGATATATATAATGTAGTTACATTGAAGTAAGGAATTTTATATAATGGGAAGATAAAAATAAAAGATTCATTTAACTTTTTACTAAATAATATATTCAAAATAAACATTTTCATTGATTGGATATTATTACACTTATTATCACCAAACAAACTGAAAATTTAATACCAAAATGCAACTTTTTATTTAAAGCTATGATTAGATACATAGAAAAGTAATAATTTAATTTTCCATAAATAAAATAATTTACTGGGACTAATTTCTAAAATCAAATAGATGCATGTTGTGTGCAAAAATTATCAATATCAACTGTTGTAATGTTGTTTGGGGTTATATTAATTTTGTTGACAAAGAATAGAAATTTATAATACTATGTTATGTAATTAAGAATAAATTGAACTATATTATTAATTCTGTTTGGAATAAAATTAAGTATAAACAAGTTAAAATTGTCAAAAGGAATATAGATAACTTTGAATATAAAAAATTGTTTATTTAATACAAAATAAAAAATAAGTAATAAAAATAGATAAAAGAATTTTTTTATAAGGTTTATAAAATAGAGTCAATCCTTCATCATTATTAGTTCCATATAATCATAACAACGAATTTATTATGGAGAACCAAAGGATTTTATTTTGCTTAAACAGAATCAATGAAACTATTACTGAGGGGAGTTTGGGCGTCGGAAGATTTTGGTTGATGGTAAGAGGTGGCTACCAAGATCCCAGCTGGTAGTGCGCGAGGAGCGCTCAGAAGACCCTAGCCGATAGGAGTGCGGGGCTCGGAAGACCCCAACGGACGGGAGTAGGAGACTTGGAATATCCCAACAGCTGGGAGTACGGTAGCTCAACGGGTGGGAACGGGGTCTCGGAAGACCCCAACGGATGGGAAGAGGGGTTCGGAACAGTCCAAAAAGTGGGAGTAGGGTGTTAGGAAGACCCCGACGAATGGTAGTAACGGGGCTCGGAAGACCCCGATAGACGGGATTAAGGGGATCGAAATATCCCAACGGATGGGAGGAGGTCTCGGTATACCCCGGCGGTTGTGAGAGGGTGTTAAGTACGGGTCGGTTACCTCTGGCGGCACATTCAGCAGCAGGAGGACTTGCCGGTGTCGATGGGGTGTCCCTGGTCGATCTTGACCTGTCCCCCGACGGGGGCCGCGCCCGTCGAGGGCGGACCGACGCGCGCCTTGATCTCCGCCGCCATTGTCATGAAAGCTTGCTCCACGTTTGTGGAATTCTTCGCTGAAGTCTCGAGGAACGGTATTCCCAGTTGTTCCGCGTATTGCTGTCAAATGTACCAATAATATTAGCGAAATATTTAAAAAAAGCCCTAGCCTATACTAATACTATAAAGAGGAAAGATTTGTATTTTTGTTTGTAACAAATAAACTCTAGAACTAATGGACCAATCTAAAAATTATTTTACTATTAGAATGCTACATTAGTCCTAAAAATTTTGTTTATAAAAAAAATTAAACGGAACTCGAACGGAGTCGCGGCCAAAGTTAGTCGAGTATAAAATTCTCGATGTTTGCTTGAATTCTCTCGGTCATATGTAATTTATACATATGGAATTTGGTAATACAAAACTTATTGGCCAATGATTTCACTCTGACTACAATGGTACTACTACCCCATGATAAACTATGAAAAAGGAAAATTCGACCTATTAGTTCCGAAATTTTTTCGTCCTCAGTATGAAAATGCACAAATTTTGTAATTTTATTCAAAGGTTTCAAATACTATTGCTCTACATAGACGTAGAATCAGATATTACACAATGCACCTTTCTAAAGAATGAACTATATACGTCAAATTTGGAATTTTTAGACACTTCAGAGAAACAAGGTTTTCTTCAAATTACTTCAAAAATTTACCACACAGAGAAGATAACCCTGTTTTAGTACAAGTACACATAAATATTAGAAATTAAATCATAATGCTTCAATAATGGTCCAGTTTCAAATATACAATTAATAAAGGTGCCGGATCAAGCGATAGTCATTGTGAGTTTATGACAGCATTTGAGTAAAACAGTAGAAAGTACTTACATTGGCCGTTGTGTAGTCAACTACTTTTTTAGTTGTGAGATCAGACTTGTTGCCTACAAGCAGCTTGTTCACATTGTCGCACGCATAACGGTCGATCTCCTCGAGCCATTGCTTTACGTTGCTGAATGAATCCTGAAATTAACATTTATAAATCAATTTAGACTTCTTCAATGTATAAACGACCCGGGTTTAAACCAAGGCGAGTGGGTTATGTGGGGACTGATTTGTAGTGTGTACTAACGCCGCGTCAAGGGACGTATGTTCGTGTCCACCTACAATGAGTTTGGGCTTTCGGTGAAGGAAAACATACTGATGAAAGTTAGGGCTTTTTCTAATGCCCACCAGGCTAGCTACCATCCTCGAGTTAAAAATATGCCTCCAAATACTTATAGGTGTATTCCCGCAGTTGAAGTTGAAACCCGTCCCTCCACTAGGCCTTAGCGTGACCACCATTTTGGGCCACATCGTCACTTAACATTGACCATAACGTCGAACTTAACTATAAAAAAGAAGCATCGTAAAAAAAATACACTAAATATAACACCACGAGGCTACTCAAACTCCGTATTCCCAGAGACCAGAGACAATTGTCACACTTCTTGTACTATGGCAATTAGCAGACATAAATAATTAATACAACTGCTGATTTGAGGTACCTTTCAGAACCGTAGCTTATAAGGTGAAAGTAACAAATTTGGAAGAAAATTTGTAACGGTATTAAACAAACATCACGTCCGCTGGTCTGATTTACCAGACACGTTTTTCTCTCATTGCCAGTACTTTTTCAAAAGTTTGATTATTATGATTAGTCGACCAACGATAACGATAAAAATACTAACTTTGTAACTTTAAGCAATATAAGATGAACTGTGGTGATTAAAAAATACATCTTGCGCATCAAGCCGGAACATTTTCAAATAAAAACTGATAATATGTTCAATATCTCAAAGTAATTATACTTTTTTCACATACCAAATATTCATTTGAGAACAACGGTATGTATAAGTAAACGCATGAGTTTATCGAAACTGTTAAATTATATAGTTAGTGTCACTGTTTCAGGAGAGTAATTAGTTTTTTTTTAATTTAAAAATGATATACAGTCTAACGAATTATTACTGTTTAAATAATTTATAGGTTTAATGTTTGGCCGCACCGATGTTAAGTGTCGATGAGCCCCAAGACAGTGGACATGTTAAGTCTGGCTTCTAAGTGCAATTGCCGGTACACACCGATACAAGTATTTGGCGACAGAATTTCAACTTGAGGGTGGTAGCTAGCGAGACGGCCATTAGAAAATACCCTACCACCATACTATTTCTATTTTCCTACAACGAAAGCTCGGACTCATTGCAGAAATCCGAACTCACGTCCATCGACGCGGTGGCCGTAGACTTTACCACAGCCGTGATTTATTCATTTTTCTTAACTTTTTTGTGTGCACTTGATACAAGCTCACTTTTTTCTTTATGTATGTAAACGGTTTGGTTACAAAATGACCATGACATTTATTAGCAAACATACAATACATATATTATGCAACAGTTTTTATCATCTATTTATAGAAAGATATGCTGATATCCTTTTTTAATGTGGGGAAATGCATTTACGCACCCCCTACCAGTCCAGGGGGGCTAAGAGGGGTATATGGGTCTCACCGGCGCTAGCCACCGCGAATACCCAATAAACCCTCACGGCCATCTATGCCTTCCTGGGGCTACACGGGTTCGTACTGGCAATTACCGCGTTACCCTAACCTGTATTCTGGTTTTACAGTTAAATAAAAAAGACTGTTCCCAACTTCTAAAGAGCATGTTTTTTTTTCATTATTTTATTATTATAAGATTGTATTTTCTACTTTATATTTTTTACTTTGGATACGTTCTATATTACTATAGACATCCTCTAACTGGTTGCATTCAACGCATATCAAGAATTTCATAGGGGTCACAACTTTTCTACAAACTATATATAGTTTTCTACAATCATAGAAAATCCATGTTTTGTACTCGAGAAAATTCTATCCTTGAACCATTCACAGTTTAATATCTTGGTCCGCGCTTGAACATAATAGATGTAATGTATTCCATTACTATTTATTACTGACTAGCTGACATGAAAGACATTGTCCTGACTTAACTGTGAACATTGAATTCGAATCAGTATAATTAACAAAAAAAAAAACAGATTTTCTAATGTTCCACTCAAGTTCCTCAATCTTTTCTTTCATAAGAACATTCTCTTGACAATAATTAACACAAAAAAAAAACATTAGCGATATTGTTCGATCTGTTCCCGCGCAATGCGATATCAAGGGAAATAGAGATTTATTTATTTATATATATAGATATCATCAAATCGGTGTTCATTATCGATACTATTACAAACGAAAATTTATAAAGACTAAGCCGAAACGTGTCACTATATAGTAGCTTTTCCACTTGATACATGGTGCCCTCGACTCCGATCCCATTTTACCCACTAACCTAACTAAAATCCGTTCATAATGGATGCCTATATTTAGAAAGAAATCTAATATGGATACGGTACTTTTCATAATAAGTCAGTCAGTCAGCCAATGACTGGTATTTCGCTTACATAAAAACACTATACATAACATTGTGGCATTTTAAAGAGCTCTACAGAAAAACCAATCACAAGAGTAGTAGATTTTTTTTTCATTTGTCACAGATTATTTATAAAGATGCTGTGACGAAATAAAAGGTCACACGTAATTATTTTTTCTATCTTTGCACAAATGAATTGGCAATTGTCTAGTACTTAAAAACGGTTGGCGATATAGCAAAATTAACTACGATAATTTCAAAGTTATAATAATATTAACTTATAATTTCCTTTTTAGAAATGAACTAGCCGTTCCTGCGACTTCATTCGCATGGTACGTGGGAAGTTATTTAACAACTCTTGCCCGTTTTTGTAACTTTTTCAATACAGCTATACACCTATTGAAGGTAGCGTAATGTTAAATAACCTAAAGCCTTCCTCAATGATCGTCTACCAAATACAAGAATTTTTGAAATCAGATTGGTAGTTCTTAAGATTAGCGTGTTCAAGCAAATAAATTTTTCCGCTTCATAATAATATAGTAATATAGATATAGGTAGTAATAATGGACGATGATAGAGTCTGAGTGGGGGCTGAGATTTTTAATATCATATATATTTTTCTAGATCTTTTTTCGTTTACGATTATTATCTAATTTATTGATCCGAATTGGGCGAAGTTTCGTTGACGACTCTTTTAATGTCAGTCGCTTCAATGATATTATAGCATGTAAAAATGTATATTGCGTTTTATATATACATACTATCCTTATCCTTACTAATATTATAAAATGCAAATGTGAGTTAGTTTGTTTGTTACGCTTTTACGCCTAAACACTGAATCGATTATGATGAATTTTGGTATAGAGATAAAAGGGCTGAACCTGGAATCGGTGATAGGCTAGTTTTTCTTGTAAAAAAAACACATTGAAGTGGGGAAAGAGGGGGATAAACTTTGTATAAAACTTTTTATCGCGTCATCCGATTTGTTTGAAAAAATCAATATTAACGCGAGCGCAGCCGCATGTAAAATCTAGTCTCTAAAAAAATATCCGACGGCATGATGTTACTAATACATTTTAAAGATAAATCAATACAAATACTAAGGTGGTAATTGAAATGGTATCTGAACAGGTATCGTACTAAACCAACATCTAGCCTGCACGGTTGGTCTAGCGGTTAAAGCAGTTACCTCGCTCCAACCACCACACGGACTGCTGTGAGTTCAATACCCAAACAGGACCATTATTTGTGTGATACACAATTATTCTTGTGTCAGTTAACTGTTTAAAAAGTCCTAGACTGTTGACATTGGCGAAATTGCCTATAAAAACAGATGCCAGAATAGAAAACCAATCGAAATTCTAGAGTCTTCGCTATTGTGCCTAAGAAAAATGATCCATATTTAGAAAAGTAAATCACATAAATAGGTTATCTCATGACAGTCATGATTCATTACCATAATGCCATTGTTTACAACCCAAGCGCCGAGTAATACGCCGTTTGGCAGACTGGCAACATGCCAGCTCCTTTTACCGTAACTCTTGAAGATGCGAACGCATTAAATTTTTACGACTAAAGTATTCATTCCAGCAGATTACATACACTTTGATTCGATAGTAAATAAATTATAATTATTGTTAAGTGAATGATTTCGTTTTACTATTTCATTGGTGATACACAACGCAATTAGGTACGATGTTAACGTATATTTAGAGAAATCTGCTAGCAAGGTCAGCATGTTAAAAAATCAACAATGTCAATAGTAAGTAGACGTAACATTTGATGAATGTTATGAAGCAATGATAGCTCAGTTGGTATTGTGTATGGACGCCGCGTCAAGGGACGTTAGTTCATATCTACCTATAATGAGCTTGAGTTTTCAGTGATGGTAAACATCGTGATTAAATCGTAGCACGGTGGTAAGGCTTTTTCAAATGCCCATCTGGCTAGATACCACTTTCAAGTTGAATAACTGTTATCAAATACCTAAAGATGTGTTTGGGCAGTTGCATGTGAGAGCCAGTCTCTCCATTAAGCTTAGTCCGTCCATGATCTTGGTCCAGATCGCTACTTAATACCAGGTAAGATTGTGGCCATAACACAAAGCTAACTATAAAAAATATTTTGTTAAAGACGGTCATCATGGTTGAAAGATATCTGAATAAGTTTTTAAAGTCACTGTTATGACTCCAGTGAGAACCAACCAAGCTAAAGCTAAACCAGTCCCTGTGTCATAATAGTGTATGTAACAAAATACCACCAACAGACAAAAAATATGTTTGTATTCAGACCAATCATTCTTTGATCACACAGACAATTGTTCTATATGGGATTCAAAATCACTCTACTTCACATAGAGGCACTAATTTGTTAGGGCTTACAATCTATTTTTTATATTAACAATAAAACACATTCTACCAGAAATTAGCTTATTCGCTGCTTCTGAAGATTACACCAGAACTAAATATGAGTAATTAAGTAGTGTCTAAATCTAAAATTGTAATATAACCAAAATTATAGTTATAAAATTTCCACAAACAAAATGTAACTGTTCTTGTTTTCTGTGTGATTGATATAACAAAATGTATCATAAAATGACCAGTAATACAAGAACACAAAGACATGAATGACTGATACTATCATTGGCACTAACAGCCAGTTATTTGTGGACTGCTCCACAGGTCCATTAGATGATGTACAGTCATTTTTTCTAAATATACACAATTTTTTGTTTTTTGCTTTCAATAAATTTAATATTGACTTAAAAAGATTTGAGGAAGCTAATTATACTTCCTGAATGATTATAACAGAAAAACCTTTTAATTTATTAGAATGATAAGACCTACTTCCAATAAATGTTACACTGATTTAAAATTATTTGAGAACTTTTATTTAATAAATGCAATGCATATAGCATTAAGTGCAACATAAAACCTAATATAATTTAAAGAATCTGAAATATTTATTTATATTAAATTCAATAATAAACATAATACATACAATAACAATAATGACAAACATATATACCTTAGACATTAATGAGGCACTTATTAATGTTGAAACATTATCACTATTGAAGAATTTTAGAATAGGATCAGTAGTTCCAGAGATTTCCTCAGATATTCAAACTCACAACCAAATGTTATAACAATCACTCCTGTAGGATGAACTAATTAAATGTTAAAAAAATCATAGAGAAGATGTGTAATGGAAACACTTATAAAAAAAATGATTCATGTAAGAAATAAAACATATAATAAATTTTGGTATTGAAGTTCAGATAACAATCAGTGGAACGTGCTTTCAAATTCCATTAGTGTGTTCTAACTTCAATGTAAATTAAAAAAAAAACTTATAAATTATGTATCTTCTAAGTTTTATTAAGTTTAAGTTAAACAATATATATTTACTTTGTAAATTATAATGTCAATAGTATTAATTAACTTTTTAAATACTCATTGAAAAACTAAAAAAACTCATTGACATATTGAAATTACTTGATTTTGTGTAATTTTAAATTGTAAAATGCTTAGTCCGTTAAGTATTGTTGCATATAGTTTAGATATATGATAGAAAAGAATAAACTTTTTGCATTCCCTGAGTTGTTGGCTGCTTGTTATTAGATAATTAAATTTGAATCTAGAAAGAAAATCATCAAAATTATGATGTAACCTAATATTGTATTCTATAATTAAAGATCTCTATGCAAATCTAATGATTACTTCTTCATTTGTTATGGAGCTACCAAGGTCTCAAACCTTTATAGTCTTGAATTTTATATGGCTGATTAATAATTGAATGTTAAATAAATATAATCACTGACAACTTATCTATCATAATTATTTTTGTATAACTATTTTATTGAACAAGCATACAACCTACCCAAAAGTAAGAGGATACTGTAGCTTACAAACTCTGTACCTTATTTTCCAAAATTAATGATGAAGTGTATATTACTTTACACTTCAGCTTGGAACTTGTAACACATATTCAACATTTAATTATGGATTTCCGCAAGGTAACACCTTCAATGGAATAATATCTATTTTCCAAGTATAGAATCCCTACCTTCCACAGGAAGATGACATAAGGTTATTAGATTGCAGTTTACAGTAATTGTTCACCAGATGGGTAATAGATATTATAAAAGAAACCTCTCAAGGTATTCCTGTGTGCTTAATCATTCTATAATAAGTTAATGATTGAGACATAACATTTATATATGCACAATTTGCAAGGCAATTGCAAAACTAATGCAAAATTCTTATGTTTATAAACATGAGAATATATTGCAAAGTAAAATTTTATACAAATTTATCTTACAATACATCATTTTATAGGTTATTGCCGAATATCATTATTTAACCTGGTACTATTTATAAATATGGCAATTAAGTAAATTTTTTTACAATTTTGTATTGTACATATTTGGACATTTTTTCAATTGATGAATTCTGATATGGGTTAAGTAAGATTTTAATTAACATACACTTATTTTTAATCATACTATATAGTGCTGATGTTTGTTTAGATTTATTAGCTTACCTATAACCACTATTAACTTTTAAGGAAGACTCACTACAATGAGGTCTATTGAATAAGGTAATACTTAAATATATTTTAGTGATGATTAAATTATTCTTACCTGATCTGTGCAGTCATAAACAATGATGATCCCATGTGCCCCTCTATAATATGACGAGGTAATAGTTCTAAATCTCTCTTGACCAGCTGTGTCCCATATTTGTAACTTTATTGTTTTACCATCTAATTCTACAGTTCTAATTTTGAAATCAACACCAATCGTACTGATATAGCTCTCTGTGTATGTATCATCAGCAAATCTGAGTAGTAGACATGATTTACCCACTCCTGAATCACCAATCAGGAGGAGTTTGAACAAATAGTCGCTGGAATTAAAAAAAAACGTCTTGATAATGAAATAAAGTGCGCGCTAAGGACTTTAAAGATAATATAGGTCAATAACACGAAGAAATAAATCGACGTTTATATGGAGGCGTATCCGTATACAATTCAAACAAAGGAGTAGCAGAAACGTATTTTATGTTTGGCAAAAACCGTACACACTGTTATCAGGAATGAGGAAGTGAGTGGAAACAACTGACGGCCCAAATGCACCATACATTAGCTTACGATTACATTTTCATGAACATTTAGACAGTACCTATTATGAATACACAATGACTCACCCACATAATTTAAAATTAAAGTATAGATCATGATAATCAATGTATATTTGAGACGTAATTAATATGATTCTACAATGGAAAGTTCGCTTTTAGAACAATGAACGTGCAAAAAAGAGGATACTTTTGATCAGACTTTTTCTATATCGCCATATTACTGAAAAGATACTCACTATTCTGGATTCATTTTTGTACTTTATATTTATTTCTTTCTGAGACAAAGATACTGAGTTATATATTGAAAATATTCAAGTTCTTTGTTTCTGGTATCAAATAGCGAAAAAACTAATAATTCTACGTAGTATAATGGCTGCCGCACGAACTACGAAACACCCACTGACGTAAGACGTAAGTCACAAATTTAAACAGGAGTGCCACTTGGCAAAAACTAAAATACGTTCGGAAATAAGTAAATCGACTAACTAGACCGACAATAGCAAATCGATATTAATATTTTGTCTATAATGGATTTCAATTATTATACTAAGGGAATTTTATTACATAATAATTAACGGGGTATTTTAATCGGTCACTAATAATAATTTAGAAAAATCTGGCTCTGAACTAATTAAAATATATATCATAAAGTGTACTGAACGTCTTTTGTCGTTTATTTAAAGACGCAACAATAGTGAAAAATAAATTGTGGTGGCATAAATATATAACACAAAACTCGATGACGAAAAATAAAGTTTAATAGAAGATTTTATTTATATACACTCATAAAACAAAAGTACTATCAACTACATCTTATACAAATTTACAGGATCATCTCTTGCAATATACTCAGCGGTATCTTCCAAATATACAAACTTCTATCTTTGTACCCAGCAATAATCTGAAACAGTAAATAATACTATATAACTTACAAAATTCACAAAAAGTGTCATAGTCACGTATTTCTTATAAAAAGATATATTGATAATTGTGTAGGTATGGAATTATAACAAATTTAATAAAATATATCGCAATGAAATTACTTTTATATCACAATAATTTCACAAGCGTTATATAAATATTATAGACAATAATTATTTTATACAATGTAGCTACATTTTACTGTCAGCTACATACTGAGAACCATTTTTAAGTGTAATGAACATATGAAAACATCAATTTAATGAAATCTATATGTTCGTGTGACAGTAGAGTACAATAAAACCCATATACATATATGCAGCACGTATTTTGTATTCACAATATCATGATTTCATTTAATTTATATTACATGTAAAATAGTAGTGATTTATAAAATATGCTCATAATAATAAAATGTGGTTTTAATATTTTTTGTTATAAATTCACGAATCATGTTATGAGATGATGACTATGAATAAAATCAATGCTATGAACCATTCGAAAATGTTATTGTAAGAGTACTTTAAACCGAAAAGCAAGTAATTTTAGCAACATTCACACAATTTATTAATTTATTTTTATATATATTTTTAAATTATAATTAATAACTTGAAAATTGATATGTAGTTATTTACTAGAATTATTATCTGAATCAATTGGAGAGTATAGACATTCTATAAGGATAAAGTTAGCCAATAGTAATATAACTGTTACATTTGACTATAGCTAATAAATCGATTTCAAAAAGCATATGAATGTCACTTAGGGTGTGTTCCGGTATAAACTGAGAACACTGTAAGGTGTGACGTCAATCAGCATCAATCAGAGTACTGTAAAGCCGTTCCTTTATAGTTAGCTAAACTGGTTACTGTTTAAAATAGAACGCAATCCAGTGTACTGTCACCATGTTTATTTTTAATTTAACTGATTTTTTAATAAGTAGTGGAATATGCGTAATTCATCAGTTACTTTGATCCAATACCTAGTATTGGTTTTACTCTGCAATGAAGACAATATTTGAAATTTTCCATGTTTATTTTAACAACCGGTATCTTTGAATAACAATATTCAAATAATCAACAATACAAGCTGTCAAATTTCTGGACGCTGTCATCACGTGATTAAAGCACTGAGAGAAACTCGAAAGCTCCAGTACAAAATTACCGACGATCTATGACGTCATATATTTCCCTAGGTTACTGCGGCAGTATACTGTCAGCTATAAAGGAACGAATTTATTCCCAGTAACAGTACTGAACAGCGGTCTTAGTGTATGTATATCAGAACACAGCCTTAGGTATAAATATTACTATAAGTGTGGAAGCTGTCTTCGTCTCTGGCAGTATGGAAGATTGAAGGTCTCTGTAGTGTCTTCTTAGTGGGTGTCTGATGTTGCCTCTCACCTGATGAATCCCACATGCCTATACATATCCTTACTAATATTATAAATGCGAAAGTAAGTTTGTTTGTTTGTTACATTTTCACAACTAAACCTCTGAATTGATTGTGATGAATTCTGGTATAGAGATAGATGAGACCTTGATGAGCTACTTTTTCTCCCGTGAACTTATTGGAAGTGGGGTAAAGAGAGGAATCACCTTTGCATAAAACATTTTTATTTTATTGCGTCATCCAATTTGACGAAACCAATATTAACGTCAGCGAATTTTTTATTCATTCATAGTTTTTTTTCGCGTATTTTATATTTACACTACCTACAATAACGTATGTTTTGATAATAATACCGCTGGAAAAAAATTGCCGTTTTGTACTTGCATAGATATTTTAAGTGTACTAATAAAAAACAAAAAAAGTTGTACAAAAGTACAACTAAGAAGTGCAATAAAGTTCAATCATTCATTCATAAATACTAACCTTACTTCCGACGACTGCCAGCGACAAAAGCATAAGGCTGGGACCACGTAGCTGTGCCAGAGGCCTGGTTTCACCTTCTCTGTACACGTAGACACATCCGTCGTAGCAGCCAGCGAACAGAAGTCCTCCTGTGGCCCGTAGGCACACAGCACCCTTACCACCCTCGTGCGACCCAACATGGCTTCCCGTCTAATGAATATTTTATAATTATAGCACAGTAATATCATATAATAAAAAGGCAAGATGGTGTTATACTAGAGGTGGGCATTCACCTCTGACACGGATATCCGTAATCATTTCACATTTACAATGCTAAAATGCTAGTACCATTTATTTTATATAAAATACATCTTATAATTAATAAAATCTTAGATCTGAAACAGTGATATGTTCCATCAAAATAATTTGAATATTTGATAAAGAAACTTCTTTCCCTGCTTTGTACAATGTGCAGTCTTATGGAATCTGTTAAGATATTAACGGCAATAATGTTAGGATTAAGTTAGTAAGGAAGTTTAATGTAAATAAATTGGATATGGCTATCTTTTATACATTTTTAGTAAATCCTTTGAAGGAGGTAGTTAAAATTATATATGTAATGATTAAAAGATTTCATACATTAAAAGAGTTTAATTTTTTTTTTGTAGATTGAAGGTTTTTGATCCATTTTAATTTAATTTGTATTGTTGTGATCCTCAAGTTAGTTTATAGGTTTAGCATTGTGGTCACTATCTCACCTGACCTTAAATGATGATGTGGTCCGAAATGGTGAAAACACTAAACCTAGTGCAGATACTAGCTCACAAGTGTAACTGCCAGAACACACCTATAGGCATTTGACTACAGATTTTCAACTTGAAGATGGTAGCTAGCTATCCGAGCATTAGAAAAAGCCTTACCACCATATTATAGCTTCATTACGACGTCATGATGATTGATCTTTCTGCACCGTAAGCTCAAGCTCATTACAGGTGGGTTCGAACTCACGTCCATTGAAATGTCTTCCGTACACGCTACCAACTGAGATATCATCGCTTTAGAATTCTTTCTATCATTTTGGTAATAGTTTTTACTGTTTGCATGTTAATTTTACTATTATTAGGTTGTGATGGAGCTGATATATCGGTTGATAAAATCTCTTAAACATAGTAAAGAGTAAAAAAAACCAAGATTTTTTTAAAAGTATTTTTGCAATTCTTACATTGCAAAATATTCTGTTTTAAGTTTAAGTAATGTAATAATAATATTCACTTACAGAATAATCGAACACATGTATCTGGTGGCTGCTTGTTCCGCAATATACCTTGCCATCTTCGAACAATAAGGTATAGACTGTCATTTTTGGACCCACGAGGGTCCTCAATAGGAGACCTGTCTGTGCATCCTTTATTGTCACATTCTCTGAGCGAGCGGCCACGAGCAACACTTTACGTGGGCCCTCCTTCATAGCACGAAGAGCTAGGATCGATTGCTCGGAGAATTTCACTGTGCTCACTGGTATAAGCATGTTGTTCTAGAATATAAAACAGATTGTTATAAACGATTTGAAAGTGATGATAGCTCAGTGGTAGTGTGTGCGGACTAGGGTGGCGCAAAAAACCGTTTTTTTTTTTTTTTTTCAGTTTCGGGTGAAAAAATGTTAGTTTTTGATGTTTTAAGAGACCTCTCCAAAGAACTACTAAAAAAAAAAAAATTTAAAAGGTCGCTCCAAATTTTTTTTAATTTCAAAAATCGTCAAAAATCTATTTTTTTTTTTTTTTAACTTTTATCTATTATTGTAATAAATAAAAGAAAAAAATGTATGGAATTTAAATTTAAATATTAAAAGGTCGCTCGAAAAAATCTAAAGCAATGAACTAATAATTAAAAAAAAAATTTGAGCGACCTTTCAAAACTTAAATTATCTTTATTTATTATTATAACTTTCAGAAACTTATTGTTTTTTGGTCTATAAAATTTTACCGTATCGAGAAAAAAAAAATAAAAAAAAAACGATTTTTGACGATTTTTGAAATTTAAAAAAATTTGGAGCGACCTCTTAAAATTTTTTTTTGTTGTTCTTTGGAGAGGGCTCTTAAAACATCAAAAACTAACATTTTTTCACTCGAGACTGAAAAAAAAATAGTCGGTTTTTTTGCGCCACCCTAGTGCGGACCTATAATGAGCTTGAGTTTTCGGTGAAGGAAAACATCGTGAGGAAACCATAGCATGGTGGTAGGGCTTTTTCTAATTCACGCCTGGCTAGCTATCACCTTCAAGTTGAAAATCTGCCCTCAAATACCAATAGCTGAGTTCCAGCAGTTGCACTTGAGAGCAAGTGCCTCCAAAAGTATAGCGTGTCTACCAACTTTGACCATGTTGTCACCTAAGATCAGGTGAGGTTATGGCCATAATGCTAAACCTTAACTATAAAAAAAACTAGCTATGCCCGTGACTTCTTTCGCGTGAAACTAAGTATTTAACTATGTATTTAAGTAAGTACTTAAGTAGTAATTAATAATTTATGCCGGTTTTCGTATCCTTTTTTAATACAGATTTGCTTATATTAGTGGTAGCGTGATGTTAAACAGTTTAAATCCTTGCTCAATGAAAGCTCTAACAATCGAAAAAAAAAAAATCTACTAGTAGTTCCAAAGATTATCTCGTTTAAAACAATTTTTTACGCTTTATGACTTATTAGTTATTCAGAATAGATGATTAATTTAGTAACACTTAATGAGCCCCAGTTGAGAATTTATTATTTAATAATATATTTGCAAGTTCTTTCTTGCATATTTAATCACTTTATATCGGGTGACATTATAGTCACATGGCTAGAATACTACATCTGAGACATTTATCTTGTAACTAAGCAAAGTATGAAAGTATGTAGTATGATTAGCTTATATATATATATATTTTTTTTTTTTATCATTTATAGGTTTCACGTTATGGCCACAATCTGATGTTAAGTTACAATGTGACCCAAAATGGTGGACACGCTAAACATATCAGAAGGACTGGCTGGCTCTTAAGTGCAAATACCAAATCACACCTCTAGGTATTTGGTTGCAGATGTTCAACTTGATGGTAGCTGACCCAGGTAATGCCTGTAAATTAGAGTGTTGCAATGGCAAACTCCGTAAACACTGGGATTTAAACACTATGTTAATAAAAAAATTGTGGCTACTTAGATGGAAGTTACAAAAATCCCTACCAGCATGCTATGGTTGCATAATTCTGTTTTTCTTCCCCGTAAGCTCAAACTCATACCAGGGATTGAAGTCACGACCATTGACTTAGTGTCCCTACATACTACTCATTATTGCTTCAAGAACATAATATATATTTAATATCAAGACAATTATACTCATCACACAAAATTCAGTCATGGATAAGAATAGACTCTACAACCATTCATCTTAATTTAATGATAGAATTTAATACTAGTATTAGAAATCTCTTGTAAGTATATATTTTTTTAATAAATCATCTCCAAGTAGTTTAGAAGCAACTGTACTATGTAAAATATAATAAGCATATAAGTTAATATAGATGCCATATGGTTAATAATCATATATAAATGCTACTGGATAGTAACACATACCTTGCATTCAAATTGCAAAACAAAGCCAGTCCGTGTACCTACGAATATGGTGTCCCATGCTCTATCCATAGTTTGTATAGGACTCAATACATTACACTCTGGCCCTTTCTCCACTCCAGTCTGAAAAACAACAAGTAACAGAACTAAAATTGTTAATTCAATATTAAGATTTCTGTTGTTATATAATCATATTTTTTTTAAATTATAATTAATGTATAGTTGTTATATTACTTAACACTTGTAATATATATATATAAATATTTTATTAATTTGTCTGTCTCTTTATATTACTCGAAAACTACAGGATAGAAGAACAACAAAGAACATTTTTTTGTTAATATTTAAAATAAATTATATCTTGTTGTTCTTAGGTGTTTAATAATGTCTTTAAAAATAAAAACAAAAATGAATATGTGATAAATTAAATGTACTATAGAATTAAATTTCATAAAATCAATGTCAATTAGAAAATACTATAAAACTAACAGATTTAAAATTGTTAATTATATATATTAGAGTAGGTATTATTAAATTAGTTATTTAATCATAATTTTATTGAAATTATATTTAGGGTATAAATTTATACACTTTTATTTTTGTCAGTCTGTGTCTCCTTACTTTACCAGGATACTACAGGACAGATGAACTATAAAGATTGAATTATTTTTTATAAATATTAAAAAAAAAAAATATATATATATATATATGGTATTGTTCTTAGGTGTTTAATAAAGTCGTTAATACTTTTTGAAAATTTGGTAAGTCAAAAATGAAAATCTAAATTTATAAAATCAATGTAAATTTAAAAACGCTATGGTACTACTTACCTCTAAATCGTAATATCTTATTCTAGAGTCCAAGGAACCAGTATACACGGTTGTACCATACTTTTCTTTAACTATAGTAAGACAGGTAACTGCCAAATTGGATCCTCGGAGTGTATTTATAAGCTGCCCATCACTATTGAAGTGGTATACATTGCCATCCAAACTGGCCGCTATGAAATTATTGTCAACACACTGAAAATAAAAGTTTTTATAGTATTTAAGAACAAGAAAAGGTGTTTAATATTTTTACACCTACTTTTTAAAGTGAACACTTTTATAGCATATTTTGGATAGGAAGTAAATTCATGTAAGTTGTCATCAACATGGTCGCATGACGTGATAACGTGCACACTATATCTGTTCTTATTAATATAACTAATTGCACTGTAGGTAGACAGTTTTGATTTACAAGTATTATTTTAAGATCAAACAATTAATTTGGATATCCAAAAATAACAATTGATTGTTAATACTTTTAAGGTTTTATTTCTGTCAGCAGTCCTCATGACTGCTTTGAATTTTCTTATTCAATAATTTAATAGATTTATTGACTACAGGCTCATCTGATGTGGCCCAAGGTTGTGGATATGCTAAGACTAAAAGAGGGATGGACTCTTAATTGCTCTCAACAGGTATTTGACAGAAGATTTTCAAATTGACTATGATAATTAGCAGGCAAGGCGATATTAAATGATGATTGGACCCAAGATACCAACACTTTAAGCCTAGTGAAGTAATTAGCAAATCAATCAGAGCTTTTAGAACACATCTATACATGTTTAGTGATAGTTTTACAATTTTCTTTTATATGTTATAGGTTTAGTGTCATGGACATAATCTCACCTGATGTTAAGTGACGTAGTGGCTCAAGATGGTGAAGCCTAGTGAAAGGACTGGCTCTCTAGTGCAATTGCCGGAGCACACCTATAGGTATTTGGTAGCAGATTTTTAGCTTTATTTTGGTAGTTAACCAGGAAGACATTAGAAAAAACCCTACAAACGCTCAGAACAAAGCGAAAGCTCAGGCTGATTATTAGTTGATTCAAACACACATCCATTAATGTGGCATCTGCACACACTACCAACTGCATTAATACCAAACAATGAACTGATTGTATCATTGATAGTATCATATAGTTTTACAAAATATTAAAAAGAACAAAGTGTATTAAAGCTTGACATACTTCTATTGCTAGTACCGCATCAGCATTGCCCGTCACTGTTGTAGAGTCTCGACGTAAATTTTCATCAATGGAGTAATCATACATTTTACATTCATTCTCTCCTTGATTTGGATCTGGTGCTGTCAATTCATCATAGGATGACTGGCTGTTATCTAATATAATCTCTTCATTTATAGGCACATCTATCCTTTCATTAATGTCCTTATCATGATCTTTAACTTCACAGTTATCACCAATAACAATGTCCTCAGATACATCTAACATGTCAAACTGTATGTTGTTGTCCTCTTCTATGATTTCTGCAGTCTCTAGTTGTACTCCTACATCTTCTCTATCTGATTGTTGATCTACAATTTCCAGAAAGGGATTTTCAATGATTAGGGTAGATATTGACTCTGATTCAATTTTGTTCCAATCATCATATAGTTCAATCACATTTCCGTTAATGTTCATTCTCTCTAGAACTACAGAACAATCTTTCAAATTATAATTCTTTACATTTACTTTTTTCCTTACAACTTTTTTACTTTTTCTAGAAACTTTCTTCTTTGCAGATTGAGGTTTCTTTTTACCTGGACAATTTTCAAGTTCATCAAGAGGTATTATGTCCTCTAGAGGTATGTCATCAGTTATTATCTGCTCCAACAGAGATATGTTTAGTGCTTTTGATTTTTTAGTGATTTTCTTTGTTACAGAACCAGAAGAACTAGTTGTTTGTAACTTTTTATTATTAAGGCGTCTAGCTCTTTTTGGCTGCTCCGTAATTTTATCTTCTTTTAGAGATTCAAGAGCTATTTGTTCTAACTCTTCAACAGGTATATTAGTAAAATCATCAACAATTGAATCTGCTGATAATTCAGTAATGTTGTCAGTTACCTCATCATGTCTTGTTTCCTCAACTGGGGTTACATTTAGAACTGTCATCCCTAACGTTTGCATAGAATTTTGCCCATAGTCTTTGTTCTCCAATGAACTATATAATTTAAATTTCTCTTGTAATAATACTTGTATTTCTAAGTCAATCTCTTTCATTCTATCAAAAGTGTCTGTAGAATTTGATTTAAATCTTTCAAAAAATACTGGATCAGTTTGCACAGCTTTTACGGCAAAAATTGTCTTTTCAGTTTGACTGAATTTCGAAATACTACTTTTAGCAGTTGTCTGAGTTTCTCGAGAAAATAATTTCTTTATTACTTTTTCAGCATGTTTCATATTTGGAAATTTTGAATTTTGTTTATTTGAATTGTTCACACCTTTATTAGCATTAAAAGTTGGTAAAGCAGTGTTCCTGTGGGCTTGGTGTAAATGCACTTTTTTTGACTGTTCTTCAAACATATTTATAGGTTTAAGTTTTGCTTTCGTGTCAGATTTTGTAGGTGTAAGGCCACTTGTATTAGTATTGTTACTTTCTTTTGGACTAGTTAAAATGTCGGAATTGCGCTTTAAAGATAAATCACTTCCTTTACTTTTTGGAACTTCTTTCCTTCTCACATATTTATCTGAGTATGTTTTATCTGTTGTGATTACTTTTTTCATTTCTTTAGTAATATCTCTATTTTCTTCACTTTTAGAAAAATAAGAATAAATAGAAGACTTTTTAGGATTCTTTTCTTTTTCAGGATTCTTAGAATGGCTTACATCATTATTTTTGTAAGTGAGGTCCTGGTTTAACCGTGTTGGACTAGATTCACTTTTTTTTCTCTTTTCTTTACGGTGCGATGGTCTTTGGTCAATTGATCTTTTCCGGGAATTCGATTTTGTACATGATTTTATAGGATTAATAATTTCATTCTTATTAGGTTCTTTATTGTCAATAAATTTAGTGCTTTGTGTATTTTCACATTTTGTATCTGTATGATTTAAAACGATTTTTCCAGTATTATCATCTTTTAAAGGTGTGGTTTTTTCTGGAGACTTCTCATGAGAATGTACTATTTTACTCTCTAATTTTATATTTGTATATTCATTTGCTTCATTAGTTTTTGAGACTGGTATATTCAGTGGAGACTTAACCATAGGTTTTATATCAGAACCCAAATCCTTATTATTATTGTTATTATGATTAGGCTCTATGTTTGTAATAATACTAGGTGAATTTATTACATTTTGGAACTTCTCAGAATTGGTACTACTTGTACATGATTGTTCAAGATTTGCATATACATCAATTTCAATGAAGTTGTGGTCAACTGGGACATGATATTGTTTGTCCAATTCAGCAAAAGGATCCTCTTCCTCTGTTAATTGTTCTCTGCTTGGCTCAAACAATGGCAAAGATTTAGGACTTGTTTTATAGGTCTCCAAAGGGGATCTATTTTCTAAGCTTTTTCTTCGATTTTCTGAGCTCTGTCTCCTTTCTTCACTGTAATCATTGAATTTTGTAGTTGCTCTCCTTTCATAGAGTGCCTTCACTTCTTTCTCACTAACATTTTCATACTTATCTATATTTTCAAATTCTTCATTTGAATGGTTTTCAATATTATTATAGAGTAATTCTGCTGTTTGGTTTTCACTGTATTTTTCTTTAGAATGTTCATTAAAAGTATTTAATTCATCATATTGGCATTCAGCAAATTCATCTTTGGGTTCATAATTCACATTATCGTCAAGTGTACCTCCTACATCATAATTTTGATCAAAATCCTCAATTTGTAAAACTTTACTTAGTTCAGCCATTACAAGTGGTTTAATGTCTTCAAGGAACACAGTATCCTGGGGATCCAAGATACACTGCATTTGTTTTATAAAAGTGTCTTCATATATAGTGTTACTGTGATCTTGAATAAAATCAGAGCTGGATCTATATAATGACTTCTCTGCTACTGACCTCAAACTCCTATTTAGACTTATCTGAGATTCTGTTATCAAACTACTTATAGCATATTCAAATTTTGTGGATGAATTAGGATTGTCCATTAATTTGTGAATTTTGTCTTTGTCCATTTTAAATAACTGATGAACAATTTTATTCTTTATTTTATCACAATTTGATTTTACACTTTGTTTCTGCCTTAGTATCTTTTTCTTAGCTGGAGTTTCACTTTGAATCTTTTGGTAGCTGTAACTAGGATCAGATGCATGTATGTTACAGCTCTGATTGCTTATAGAATCTTCTGATAGCATTTGTGATTCATTCCGATTAAGTAATCTTTTTCTTACAATATCTACAGTGTCATCAATAGAGCGACTAAATGAAGTATTATTATGTGTTACTGGACTGGGATTACCACCATAGTAGTCTGATGATGGAGGCCTATGACCAGGATAATCATGAAGAGGTACTTTACTTGGTTCAGTACATCCAGGCTGTCTATATGATTTAGTAGGACTTTGATTATCATAAAAATGTTTCTTGTTTTCTGTCACAGATGTAGACCAAGAAGAGTTAAAATTTTGATTTTCATAGCTTTGGTTATGCCGAGTTTTAGCTGCATGCCTATGGTCAAGTTTTACAGTATCATTCATGAAGAATGAATGAGGATCTTGCACATCTTCATAAAAATTTGATGAGTTTGAACTTAAATCATTTTCTTTATGTTGTATATGTTGGTTATATGGGTAAGTATGTCTTGGAGCACTTTTATCTCTATATTGACCTCGGTTATGAAGTCCATGTTGATTGTTTTGATGATTTGATCGGTACCGACATCTTTCATTACGTTCTAACGAACCACGATCGCCGAGGCTCGTACGTGAACTAAAATGAGGTCTGTTTAATCTAGGGCCTGGTGGTGGGAACCTGGAAATTCATTATAATTTCTTTAACATAACTATTTTAACTTACTATTTAACTTCCACGTAATTTGTTTAGTAGACAAGTTTTACTGGTATTAAATTACATTACGTAGTATTATTTCTGTAATTCGAACTTGAACATTATATTTACGCGGTAACTATGAAGCAACACAAATTTTAAAATTTATATTTACAAAACTGCACTTGCCTGGGCCCGTCAACCATTCCATAATTCCTCGGTGGCCTGTAGTGAGGAGTTCCACTACCTCTTGGTCTAAAATGCCTCGGATTTTCGTTCCGCCAACCGCCTAGGCCTGCACGACCTCGTCTCATAATGTTGTTATTGTTTCATATTTGTATAAAAGAATTACAGTAAAGAGGAAACCGAAAGTTGAACACTCAAAGTCATAAGTGCAGACTTTCAAAACAGTTGCTTTTATCCGAAAAAGTATATGTTCAATGAACCAATAAATAATAACACAGTCAAGTGTTTGACATTACTAACCAACTGACAGTAGTTAAAAAAATAAAGATGGCTTCTATGTTGCGTTCACAACTTATTATGTAGTCGGTTGTCTAGTTCATTTTAATAGATTCGAGTTTGCTATAAGTTGTAATTAATAAAGATAAGTGGTCCAGTTAATACAATCGTATTAATAGTATAACTAGTTATAATAATAATAATTTATTTGAATATACCTAACTTACAATTTATTAGTCTCCCTGAACTGATGTATCGAATAGTATGAAATATTATCTATACTAATTTTAAAAAGCGGAAAAGTTCTTTATTTGTTTCTATGAACGCACTAATCTTAAAAACTATAAGTCCGATTTAAAAATATATATAATGTATATCATAAAGTACCACCGAAGAAGGCTTTGGGCTATTTAACACTACGTTAGCACTAATAAGAGCAAAGCAGTATTGATAAAAGTGACTAAAACGGGAAATAAAATATTCTTTCAGTAGGCTTTCTTGCGACCGCTGCCTCAATGGTTAAGTTTACAAGACTGTAAGAAAGAAAAAGAAGGAAAATAAATGTTCCTCTTAAAAAGATCTAAAAAAAACGTCCACGATAGCATATACAAATCTATCTTTTCAGGTTTACCTACAATAACCATTTTTAAGATTTACAATTTCTGTCGAAATTATCACTTCATTTGCAAAGATGTTTTATGAACTTGTTATTAATCCTTATGTAAATGAATTTGTTAATCATTCGTAGAATGTAATTTAGAACAACTTTTCAGTTTATAGTATTCAATTATAGCGAGTAACTTAGGAAATATCTCAAATTCAAAATATATAACATACCACAAGCTTAAGACCCTAAACCAAGAGTTCAGTTACAATGATATACTATACAATGCACCAGACATGTTTGGGTTCTACATTAATCATTTTTACGATTTTAATTTTTTCCCTAATAATAATAATTTATTTGCTAAGATATTTTAGGAACATGGTATTAATATTTTCCAAATGAATATTTTTATAATCTGCAGCACTTTAATTTAATCAAAAATTTCATTTTATATTATTCAATTTAAAAGACGACAATGTTCATTACTTATAATAGTTTTTGATCACTCAATAATATTATATTGTGTATATTCTCACTTACATTACTTAACGTTGTATGATTTTTCGATGGAAGTTTTGATGTTTTGACGTTTCGATGGACGTGAGTTCGAAACCGACTGTCTTAAGCCTACCGATTAAGAAATTATTTATATTTATTAAAACACCAATATAGTTTACATTAGATTATTTAAAAAATACCCATTGTCATATAAATTTTTGTTTCAAGAAAAACGAATTTGTTAATCGTCTTCAGAAATGAAAAGTATTTTTTTTTTAGCGTTACCTAAGTTGACTTTCACAGGAGATTCTTTACAATTTTCAATCGCTGCAACACGCATTCTTCGTTGCCAAAGTAACTGCTATAATTTCCGTCACCATTTCATGCTTAAACCGCTGAAGTGATTTTTATTAATTTTTATATAGAGAAAAAAGAGTTCTTAAAGAAGGACGTGGGTTACTTTTATCGCGAAAATTAAAGTTGAAAATATTGAATAGCGGATGAGAGTTTGTACGAGAGGCAATTAATTTTTCAGATATATATTTTATCCATGTGTACTGGCGAAATGCTTTAGCGATAAATAAATACAATGTATTATGTATTATAAATATATTGCTCCTTAGTAGATCTAAATAAAGTTTGATGTAGCATATGCCTATCTGTTATACATATGCCACAATAGAATATTTTGTGACAAAATGTATTGAAAATTAGAAAACGACAAATGGGCGTTATCATTAAATTTGGCATAACGTTTAATCATTACGAACCAAAGTTACTTCATATTCAAAATTATTATATGAAAATAAAAATCTCCCATTACAGCATGTTTTTTAAAAGCATATGTAGGCAAATTATTGATAAAGAAATAAACATTCGACTCGGGTTAACTTTTAGGGTAGGTTGTCAAGTAAATTGATGAAAGATGGAAAAATCTCTACTGAACATAGTAAGTCTATGCATATAAAGTCCTATGCACCAGACTGCATCGTTGTTAAGTGTTCTAAATCATGTTGTTCATATTTTTTCATCATGAACTTACCTACACATAGTCATGGATACAATAAAGCATACAGCTCATTTTTCATCAAATAATAACTACTTCAGTATATTTTAGTTCCAAGCGAAAGAAGTTGCGGACACAGCTATAATATATAAGTCACAATAAGATATTTTGTGATAAAATTTATGAAAAATTAGGAGATTAATAAAGATATATATGGGCATTATTGTTAGGCATGGCATATTAAACATTAATAATCAAGATAACTTTATGAAGATAAACATCGCCTCTAACAACATGTTTGAATATGACTCGGGTTATATTTTAGAATAGGTTGTCAAGGAAATTGATGATGTAAAATCTGATGAACAAGTAAGATTTGCTATAAGATGGAGGAAATAGGCTCTTCAAAGTAGCAATTCTACGTAAATGATGACTTAGGTACTAGATAGTATATTTGTAAACTGCCCATCTGTTCGTCACTTAATATTACGTGAAAATGTGGCCAGTACAGCACTAAACCTATAAACTATAAAAAAACTCTAATTATAATGTCCATTTTCATTGAAGGCTGTAAGTATTTTATTAGCTAGAGCCCGAGAAGGATTGACTACAAACAAATGATAAATTTTAACTTCATAAAATAAAGGCTTAATTATCAGTTCCAAAATTAAGGCCTCTTCAATCATAGGTACTGCACCTAATCGGATTATTAGGACATGTATGAAAAGAATAATAAATCCTCGATGGATATTGGCACTTCGACTTCCAGATGTGATATATTTATATTTTATAGAACAATTAAACAATTGGTAATAAATCCTTAGGTATAACTAAGGACCACACAATAAAATGAAATAGATACTTCGAACTAATAAATCGGATATCGTAATAAAAAGTTTCATCCAAAAGCATAACAAATCATGAAAGCGTAACAAATCAAAAAACTCACTTTCGAATTTATAATATTAGTAAGTGTAAGTAAAGTAAGGACTATGAAAACAAATAAAACTCATTTCGTAACGTAACATTTAAATTTAATATTTTTACAAAACATTACGGATCATTCAAGTATTACGTAACGCAATTTCGGGGGAGGGGTGAGGGTCTGGTAAAACGTTACGTTATTGTACATTTATGTTATAATAAGTTATTTATGTTATTTTAAAAAATTATTAGTAGATTAAGGTAGAACAGAATTATGACGTTTAGGTTACTTCGACTTTAATCGACACTTGGCTGTTACGGCGCGTTACGTAGAAGGGGGGAGGGGGTCAAATTAAAAAAAAAAATGCGTTGTGTCATACTTGAGCGGCCCCTTACATTATGTTTATTAGATTGAAATATAAATCACATTTAAATAGATAATATATTTGACTCATGAACGAAAAAATACATAACATATTCAGTTCTTAAAAAAAATATTATACACAGGCCTCCTAGACATAGGGAGTCTAAATGTATTAGCATATTAAAAAATAACACTTTCATTTAATCATTTCGCTATTACACTCCAGCTAGAATTGAGGTAGGATCTTCGACACCAGCTTTAATTTTCCGAAGAAAAAGCACCGCCTCACGACCGTCTATAAGTCTATGGTCGTATGACAACGCTAGGTACATCATCGGCCTTATTTCTATCTGTTGGTAAAGCAAATAATATTAAAAATGAATACAATTGTGTACAACTGGTTTATAAACAAAAACTTGATACGTGCGTTTAGTATTGCCATATAAATTCTTGACAGCCAGTCCCTCTAATAAAGGCCAGCAACGCATCTGCTATTCACCTGGGGTTGTGAGTGTCCATGGGTGGCGATGATCAATTACCATCAGGTGACATGCTTGCTCGTTTGCCACCAATTCCATAAAAAAAATCAATAAGGGGTTAATCTTTTTTGACCGCTGTATTGTCAGTAGAAATAGGCATTTTTTTAAATATGGCATTTACCTATGTAGGGCGTTATTGCCAAAGTTAAATAAGAAGGGTCATATAACAAGCAAGCATAAAGTAACAATAAAACTCAGACCAATTATTTGCCTATTGCACAAATAATAATCTTGTGCGACATTCGCTAAACCTACACAATATAAATAAAAATGAATATGGTATAACTTATTTAGTATGGTTTCTTAGGTTTACGCGAATATTATTCATTGAAATAAAACTAATTTAAACGGATTTTATCGCGGTTATTTATTAAATTTTGATCCCGACGTTTCGAAAGCTTTTCAGCCTTCGTGGTCACGGGGCGGACTGAGGTGTAGGTTGTCCAGAAAACTCCACAACACTGACCTCAAGACACTGTGAGCTCTTTCTGCGTAGATCGGAACACTATCAATAATAAAAATTAAATTGAAGGTAGACACAGTAACATAAACTTTTCTGGACAACCTACACCTCAGTCCGCCCCGTGACCACGAAGGCTGAAAAGCTTTCGAAACGTCGGGATCAAAATTTAATAAATAACCGCGATAAAATCCGTTTAAATTAGTTTTATTTCAATTATTTAGTATGGTTTACCTTGCCCTTAACAGCGACAGGTCGCTGGAAGATAGCATGCATGCCTAAAATACAAGATTGTGGCAAATTTATAATTGGCATGGAAAGCAAAGAGCCGAAAACGCCGCCATTGCTTATTGTAAACGTTCCGCCTTGCATATCCGCCTGTGTCAATAGGCCTGCAAATTTTAAGATATAATTAATTAGAAAATGTGTGGAATGGATGATCATGAACCTCGTAGCTAATAACGGAAATGATGAATACCTAAAAAAAGGGTGTCTTAAGAATGTAATGGCTTTTTTGTGGTAGGCCCGTTAGACTAGCTACCACCTTCAAGTTGCACTTCCGACAATTGATCTTTCTGGGACATAACGTCACTTAACATCAGGTGAGATTATGCTCAATTATGTTCTACGTTTGTAATAATGAATATAAATTTTGAGAAGTAAAAATATTTTTGCATATTCTCAAAATTAACGCCAAGCTTAATCGATGGAAAAAAGCTTTATATTTCTACGCGACGGGAAGTGACAAAAAAAGAACTGTAAAAAGATGTCGGTTTATGATGTCGTTTTTCATTGTTACATTTCTTTCGGTCTAGTCCCCTCAGTTCGAAATGAAATTAGAACGATAACGTGAGCCAAGGAACTCCGCTCCAAAACATCTGCAAGTGTAAACTGTATTCACTGTAGAATTATTTCCGAACGAAGAAGAATATTTTAATAAGTATTAAAATAAAATTAATATTGATCGCTTATAAATATTTCAATGAAGACGTTTACAATTCTATACTATAATTGTTTCAAATAATTATGTTTCTCAATCTAAATCATTATCTGATTTTTGAGTTGAAAACTTTTTTAACCACTTTAAGGCCAGTACTCGCGTGGCCGTCATACTCAAATCTATATTAATATTATAAGTGGAAAAGTTTGTTTGGTTGTTAGAATACGCGAATCTTAAGAAGCACTAGTCGAATATAATTTTTCTTTGTATCAGATACAGTAATAATTGCGGATGACTTTAGGCGATATAACATCATACCAGGAGCAAAGCTGTATTGAAACAAATTACGAATTAATTTTTAGTTCCACGCGAAAAAAATTTCGAGCACAAATGGTAGGTGCACCTACATATACACAGATGTTTGTGTCATACGAATAAGATCCTTTATTTTCTTTTACGTAGACTATGATTAAATCCATATAAAAAAACATATTTTCTTAATTCAAAATATTTTTTTCCTGTACCGACAAATTCATTTAGCGTGAGATTCGAATGTAGATTGTTCGGGTAAAGGTGTGTTACTTATTTATCGTTTGATGCATGCATATGAGTGGTGCATACTTGACGTCCTGTGATCGGGTTTCAAACTGTCAGCTCACCTAGCAAATTCCTGTGTGCCTTTGTACTAAAAGTTTTACGTTTCAAAATATAAAACCCGTAAATAGACAATGATTTCGAATATTATTGCTGTAACTAGTAGATCGGATACGACAAATAAAAAATAAGTGAAAGTTATTCTATAACCTAGGATATTTAGGCGTTTAGTATACAAAATGGTTCAAGAAAAAGGAACAGTAACACTACAATACTGTTTAATATTCAAAATAATATCAAATGTTTGCCATCAATCATGATTTTTTTTATACTTTTTCAAATATGGCTCCCATTATGCAAGTATTTTTGCAAATATCAATTTTGATAAATACACTGTTTAAAATTAACTCGCCCAATGTAGAACAACCTAAAAAAAAACGTATAGCGCTAAGTTATAAAACAGTCATTTACAAATAATATTGAGTTATAAAAAGTGCAGGTATATTATAGATATTTTTCATTCATTAATACATTGTATTATGTATATATGTATATGTATGATATATGTGAATTTATTCTATGAATATATTGTGTGGGTTGCATTTATACATCACTGTTGTAAAACTCCATTCTGGCCTTGCTGACTTATAATATTGACCATATACTGATTTAATAACATAGGATAGTGTTTAAACGTATTTTTACATTATGTTTATTGCTGATTTATGTCCAAGCATCCTAATGGTTTTGATGCTTTATAGATGTAGCGTGTATGTACTATCTCCCCTTATGCCATCCAAGATGGCCTACGCTAAGCCTAGAGGTTGAACTGACTTCTAAGTGGAGTAGTTGACACATACCATTAAATAATTAGTAGATATTTTGATACCTGTTAAATTTAATAATACTTTTGTGTCTGTAGTAGCGAGAATGCTTTTCACTTTAAGTTTGTGTAGTAGAGTATTAAACACTGTTAAAATTCGTTATTATAAATTATGAAATTATAGTTTACTTTGGAGATAATCACTGGGATGACATGGTCAGTTTGTGACGAAGCCTCAAGAAAAATTACAGTTTTTTTTTATTGATTATTGATAGCTACAAGTAGCATACCGTTTGACATCGGATGGACTGTATACATTTTTGCTACTTCGTACTTACCAGAAAATATATGTAATCACTCACCAGTCCTTGCCTTTTCAGCAAGTGCACCCAAAGCTAGCTCTATTCTCGGGTAGTCCATGGATTCTACGTTACGAAGTACTGGCACCACTAACCCTCGAGGTGTTGCCACAGCCACTGATATGTCCACGTAGTCCCTATAAAGAAGGTTAAGATGATAAGGTGTTAGCTTCAATCACACTAAATGCATAGGTTGTACGGTTGCTCTACCAGTTTAGACGATCGCCTCGTCACTGACGAGTACTGTGGGTTGGAACCCCGAATTATTTGTGTGATACGCAAATAATTGTTCTATGTCTAGGTATTACTTTGTGTCCGTTGCTACTATGGCTATTCACACTTGACATTAACGAAATTATCTACATAGGTAGATGCCATAACAGAAAAAATCGGAGTGCATAATTAATAATAAATTTTATATCAGTTATCCGTTCTCTACAAATAAATTGAATCACTTTTAATTTAAAGATAGAAATAATTTAGAATCAGCTTATTTTTCTTTTGTTTTATAATAAAGATGTACTCAGCATGAGTTTTAAAAACAAGATAAATTAACCTTGCGTCTTAACGAAGAACAATTCACCACAATTTCATCGTAATCGTAAGTGGTTTAGGAATACACTACAGGAACATCATATTATACATAGATTTTTTTCTACTTTATATTCAAAATTTGGATGTATACGTGTAAGGCAAAGTGACACCAAATAGAGATCGGAATTCTAATAGAGATACTTAACAAAAAATACAAATGAATTTTGTCAGCGTTTGTACGTACTTTAGATATTTATTAAAAATAAACTACAATGTTCGTGGAGATTCTATAAGTAGAGGAAGAACCTAATTTACTACGAGCCTTGACGGTATAGTTAAACTACTATTTAAGAGATGACTATGTTAATAAACAGAACACGAGTGAAGACGCTTGAAAGTGCTAGTCATAAATCAAGGTTGTCTGGTAGACAATGCCACAGGCATTAAGACCGCCTTGTATTCAGATTGTAAATAAAAGTGTAATAAATAAATAAAAATAAAATTTTATTTGCCTGTAAATAATATCATCGCCTATGATGACGGCGTTGATGACAGGTTGATCAATGAGAGCGTTGGCAGAAGCCTTCAGGAATGGTGACATAAAAGACAACTTCACCCCATACTTCTTTGTAAAAGTTTCTAAATTTTCTTTTCGGAATGTCATTAGCTTGCTGTAAAACGCAACAAGTGAATCGTTTATTTAAGGGGTTCCCAAAGTGTGCGCCGCAGAGAGTGAATAAGAGCGCTGTGAAGCAATTCTCTTTACCACTTTCATGTCATTGTACAAAATATTAAACATGTATGTGCGCCGCGAACTGAAAAAGATTTAGAGCCCTTAGTTTGTTAAATTATTTTAAGTGGCGTCAATGTCACATTATGTTTACCATGTAATGTCGCCACAAGTATTCCAAGTAAAGTTAAGTATATACAAGTATTCGAGTTCTTTTCTTAACAATGAGGAACTGTGTCGAATTATATTGAGCACTCACATGTTTTTTTATTATAAAGTCCTCTGGATACATGGTATTTTAGCGTAATTTTACAAATGTGTCAATAACAAAATGGTAGCTATTTTGTTAAACTAGTATAGTTTAAATGACAAGTTAAAATTAATATTTAAAATCCTTTACTTATGCGTATTTTCTGTGAAGGAAAACATCACGTAGAAACCATAACATGGTGGTAGGGTTTTCTGTAATGCATACCTGGCTAGCACCTTCAATTTAAAAACTGTCGTCAAACATCTATTAGATAGATGATGATATTAGAGAGATAGATGTACTCCGGCGGTTGCGCTTGAGGACCAGTGCCTCCACTTAGATTAGAGTGCCGACTATCTTGGGCTATATTGGTACTTAACATCAGGTGAGATTGTGGCCATAACGCTTACCCTATAAAGTTAAAAAGAAAGTTTTATTTGACATTCATGACGACCGGCCAATTATAACTCATGCAAAATGACTCATTTAAAGCTACATTCCTATTGGTTTTAATGACTATCAAGTGTGCCTATTTAATTTATTATGTCACCTCATATCGCATTCGTTAAACGTTGTTAACATTGCGGTTGTGTTCTGCGCCTCTTTGAGTCGTTCCGCGATTCGCTTCCTCATCTTGTTCATAGGCACAGGATGTTCAGTACGAGTTCCAGATATAGTCTTCGTTGGATCACCGATTTTGATGGCAGCTGCCTATAAACATGTAAGTGTATGAACTAAATATCAGGTATAATTCGTATATACTGATGTAGGGTTCTTTTGTCAATCTTTAAGTGAGGAATTTTTAACGGTCATCCTTTTTATTAGTACACTTATTTATATATTTGATCAACGTTAACTTCAGGATTAATTAATAATAATTAATAATTAATATTAATTTATTTACTTTATGTAAAGTGCACAGAGAACCTAATACCATAGGCATTTTCTGATAAACATCCTTAAGCTGATGGAGAGATAAAAGATGGTAGGTTTAAAGCAACTACAGTACTTAACCATACTATAATATATATATATATATATATATATATATATATATAAATGTACACTATGTATAAATAAAATAAAAAAAACGCTATTTAAATTTATACATAAATACCAAATTAATAAATACAAATAAATAATTATGTCAAAACCTATTCCATAGAGGAATAGATTGGACATAGAAACAAGGGTGTACAAGACCAGTAGCATGAGCTGGAAAGAGCAGGAAAAAATATTTGAAGAACGCAGATTTCAATGGTGATTACAACATAAGAACTGGAAATGTGGTGTTAAATAGGACGGTGCATTAGGAGAAAATAATATAGCATACAACGCTGGCAAGTTGCGGCGCTGACGTATGATATCATTTTTCATAAAATATTAAGTCAAGGGTAAGTATACACAAATGTATAATATTACTGTAGGTCCTGCTGGTTTCTTGGCAACTGCAACTGGTTTAGCAGCTGTGGAGACCCTTGCAGCGGCGGGCGCTGGTACAGGCGCTGCGGTCGAGGCAGGTGCTGGCGCGGGTGCTGCAGCTGGTGCAGCTTCCTTGACCGGAGCGACTCCCGTCACGTCCACCTAAATGCGTTAAATATAGAACATAATGTGGTGCTGGTAAGGTAAGAGTACCAACTGGTACTTATATAGGAGGGTCTGCATAACATATTTTTTTAATTATCAACCTTTCTACTGTCAAGCAGGAGATGATGTACTCGAAGGCAGTAATGCTTTAAAGCTTTGAAGAAATGGCTTTATAACGTATATAGATGCGATGCTATATGATAGATTTTGATCTTAAGGCTAGTATCTGCTTCTATGTGGTTTATGAAAATGATCCAACATTACACTGTGTCTTTCCATACAAACTTAAGCAGTAAAACCTGGAACAGAGGTTGTTGCGATTTCACAGATTCCCCCTCTTTAACGAGCATCTTAACAACGATGCCGTTGCCGGGTGACATCACTGGTAATGCTGTTTTATCTGTTTCTATTTCTAACACAATTTCATCCATAGCAACAGCGTCTCCTTCTTTCTTAACCAATCTGCAATAAAACATTAGATTTGAAGATGAATCAAAATCATAGACTCAAAGTATATTATGGCTATTCTTTATAGATTTATGATCTAGCCATAATCTCCCATTACATTCATTGGCAATTTCACTCAAGCCTCACTAGGGGTAGTGGTTCTCAAATGAAACGATTAAAATACACTAAGATTTACAACTTCTGAGTGCTTGCTTGACAAGTGCGTTTTCGAAAATGCTGACACAAAACAAAACATTTTTGTCGTGCTCCTATTTCCAAACCATACAAGTTATACAAAAAATATTTGGAAAATAAGGAAGTATTCGTAACTGTAACCATCAATGCGTTCCAAAGTTTTAGCTTTCGTATATATTTTTAACTTTCTACATTATCAAATGGAATAAAAATTAAAATATTTTACTTGACATCTCCACTGCTAACTGAATCTGGAAAAGTAGGGGCCTTGACCTCTTCAACTGCTAAAAGCGTGGTAGCCATGTGTAGACCGCATATTCTAACATCTCGTAAGTTCTTTAACTTATTTGTTGTCTGAAAATGGTTGTGTCTGTGAGGAGAAAACGTAATTAATTTCACATCTTTTAGTACATTTTATTTTGATAAAGTCAGGTGTTCAGACGGTACAATTATTTTAGACTGAATCTTAACTACCAAACACCAAGTGTAATCGCAGTTTTATTAGAATACAATTAATTCTTAATTTTAATTCCACTACCGGAATGCTTAACCAAGTCCTGGTATAGTATGGGCTGGTGTATACCCAGGGACGTGATCACTAGGAACATGAGGCATAAGCCCCTCTTAGCGCTTTTTATTATTGTCGCAGTTTTGAAGTGCTAACGTATCGTCATCATCGAGTTTATAGACTAGTATGACAATGATGATCAGCGATGGACTTCCAAGTTCCAAGAGTTCATTCAGGTATTACGGAAGCACCAAAAGGAGGGGGGGGGGCGGTCGTTGGTTAGCTGAAGGTCTTTTTTTTTATTATTAATAACTTTATTGACAAGAATTTTTACACTACAATACATAAAAAAATTCTAAGACATAGTATTGCTATACATTTTTTGAATCCTAGCGCCTGAACTAGGCCGAGCCTGTATCTCAGACGCTGTTTTCTTCCCGTATAATAGTATGTCCTAGATATGACTTACATATATTTTAATATAACTACAAGATTTATAAATATGACATAAGGTATACTGCGATTTATTTTTACCTTATCCTACCTTACTTTTAATAATAGTGTAACGAGTTACACTACAATATTGTGAATTTATTTTTATTTTTTTTGCGTGACTTTAATATTTATGAAAAAACTATATTTAGTTAGCTATTTTTGATGACATGGGGACGAGGAGGTACAGACAATGATTACATCAGCAATATTTATTGTTATTTACTGTCTAGGATTATTCTGCAAAATTTAATAGATTAGGATTTCGTAACCCTACTTATCGTAGCGTACGTAAACGTAGAAGGGGGAGGGGGGACAAGAGTATTGATTACTTTTGCTGACAACGGGTGGGAAAGGTCAGAAATTACTAAAATTCTGCATACGTAATATTTAAAAGACCTCTAATTTGTAGCAACTCTGTTCAGATTGTATCTACTATACAATCATCAAATACCATTACGTGTGTTCTGGTAGCCTCACTTGAAAGCCAGTCCCTCCATTTGGGTTGATAATTCCATCATCTTAGGCCATAACGCTACTTAACATCAGGTTGTCATCATGCACATGCACATCATGCACAGTTTGTGGCCGATGACCAATAAACTATTACTTGTCATTAAATCCAGAGAGATTATTTTATTGTACTATAATTAAAAAAAAAAATCATACTGTAGACTATAAATATAGATTTTTGGGTATCTGGAAATTTGATTTGTGGTGAAGACGATTCTTCCTTGAGTGACCTGAAAATAAAACATTTGTCAAATTATATCATTGGTTTTTTAATGACGCTATACTTTAATAATTATTTTAGGGAATCCCTGAGCATGATTTTCGTTTTAGAGCTCTATTACTGGTAATAAGCTCGCCGTCAGACACCCTGAAGTTAAGATTTAGCTTTGGTACTATAAGAAATAGAGAAGGTTATTGTTCTACTCCTCTGAACCATAGTGTTTTCTAAATGAAACTACCCTATATTTTATTCTGTACCATTAACAATCTGTTTTTTTTAATACTTAAGGTTTTATCATTGTGGCCATAAGTTCACCTGATATTAAGTGACGATACGACCCAAGTTGGTAGACACGCTAAACCTGTGAACCGACTGGCTCTCAAATGCAATTGCCGGAACACACCAATTGGTATTTGGCGGCAGATTTTCAACTTGAGGGTGGTTGCTAGCCAGGTGGGCATTTAAAAAAGCCCTACCACCATGCTATGGTTTCCTGACGATGTTTTCCTTCACCGAAAACTCAAGCTCATTGTAGGTGGTTGGATTCGAATTCACGTCCTTCGACGCAAAGTCGTACACACTACCACTGAGCTAACATCGCTTCGTATGTATACGAAATTTCACGATTATTGATGGACTAGTTAAAGCCTAAAAGCGTAACAAGAAAAACTAAATCACATTCACACTTATAATATTAATTAGGAGATGGAAATATTCTTGTATTTTAAATTAAGTAGGTATAACTTAAACGGATTTTATCGCGGTTATTTATATAAATAACCGCGATAAAATCCGTTTAAATTAGTTTTATTTCAATGAATAATATTCGCGTAAACCTAAGAAATCATTAGGTATAACTTTTAATAAGGTATCTAAATATACCAAGGCATTCATACCATTATAAATACTTAAACTACTAGAGAAACGTGCCTATGTTGCTTTTTTCTTTTCCCTTATCCCATATAAGTAGGGTTAGTATGACTTGTTTTCCACTATTTAGTTATAATCTCTCTAATCATTCAATCTAATCGTTACACAATCTATCCATAACGAACCCGCTTATTTAAATAATATTCGCGGCAGTCTACACTAGTCTAATAAAGTCTAAATTATACTTGAAACTTGATTGCGCATAATTAACGTATGTACAATAAACAACAAAAATAAATATAACAAATCGCACATATCCGCTTACATTTGATTTATTTACGACTGCTATTTACATTTAAAATATAAATAAATAACTAATTTATAAGAATGTTTTTAAATATTACCCCAAAAATGTGAACTTACAAGTCTGATAATCCTACGCCTGAACATTGTTGTATGATTGTGTTAAAACAAATTTTATTTTTGATGTAAGAATATTAATAAAGCATGTTAAAAACATTATTTATCAAAGTCAATATTGAAGTTACTTTTCTTTCTCTAATTTTCTGTGTCGTTTGATATTTCTTGACAGATTTATCAAAGGAGGATAATTATGTAAATGCACGGTTGGCTTAGCGGTTTATGTGGTCAACACATTGCTGTCTTCGCGTTAAGTGCCGTAGATTCGAATCTCGTATTGCACAATTACTTGTGTGATACATAAATAATTGTTCTGAGTTTGGATGTACTTTTATTTAATTATTTACACTTTATGCATAGTGTTATGACGGATTTTATGCCATAGGCATTTTCTGACTATCAAGCTTAAGGTGATGCAGAGATAAAAGATGGTAGGTGTAAAGCAAAAAATGGTTACGCAACATATACAATAGTAATACTAATTATCCTTAACCTTACTAATATTACGAATACGTGTGAATACGAAAGTGACTTTGCTTGTTACGCTTTCACGCCTAAACCGCTGAATCAATTATGATGAATTTTGTTATAGAGATAGATGGAACCTGGAGATGGTGATAAGCTACTTTTTATTACGAAAAATTTATTCGAAGTGGGGTAAAGAGAGACACAAACATTACATGAAATTCTACGTCATCCGATGTCTTAGACAAAATAAATTTTAAAGTGAGCAAAGGTAGAAGCTAGTAATAAATATAATATATATATATATATATATAAGAAGAATAGATTGAATATAAAAAGACGAGTATATAAGACCAGAAGTATGAACTGGACAGAGTAGGAGAAAATTATTTGAAGAACGCAGATTTAAATAGTTTTTAGAACATAAGCACTGAACATGTGTTTTAAAAAGCGACCTACTTTTTATATATTTACAAGACGTTTCCGCCTGGTTACACAAAATGTTAAAATGTGCTGTTAAATAAAACGGCGCATCCGGTAATTCAATAGCTTTTCTTACTCTTACTCTTCTTTTGTGGCAACCGGCTTATATTCAGTTATGCCAATGTCATGTAGAATTCATGTTAAGATTCATATAAATCTTTAACAAGATGGCATCTCTTTTGTGAAAACGGTTTGTGGAGTTTATTATAGTCGGGGTCTTATGGTCCTCTGTGTATGCCATCGCCTTAATAGCGAGGACATTGTTCTTGACTAATTTATCACGATACAGCAAATGTCAAATTTGTGGAAGGCATAGATTTTATATTGTATCCGTCTTTATGAAGGGATGTTTGATAATTTATTTTAAAATTTTGCTTTGAAAATTATTTAACATTTCATTAAATTACGAATATCGATATTTTTCAATATTCAAACTAAAGGTAATATAGAAGACCTCGCTGCTACATACACACTATGACTTCAAATCTCACACAGGATAATTATTATATACTAATTATATGCGTGATGAACAGTTCAAGTTTCATAGTAACCTGCTAATTTTAATACTAATTAGAACGTTCACCAATGTGGTATACAATGAAGGCTATTATTGTATTAATTAAAGGGAATTATCGAATTTACACTCTTTGTATATTTGATATAACGTTCAAATTCAATTAAAACAGTTTAAAATAATCTCATAGTCGTTAAAAAAATAATTTAAACGATTGTTACGTAACTCTTTTCTTTTCATTACTTAATATTAAAATTGGCTAAAATTCATATCACAATAGTTATAATTATAAATTACAATTAAGTTATCCACAGCATTACATAAACCACTTTAATGATAAAAAATGGTGCACAATTTAATTTTGAGTACCTACTTATCAAAAAACCTTTTTTCGTACTATGATCGTACTTTACAGGCACGAATTGGTGTGAGTGTGCACGTGACCACGAGTGTTGTTTTTTTAATTTGGAGTACTTAAAATTGTATGGTTTGGTTTATTTTAGTTCTGCTAGTTGCAGCCAGGGTCATTTATTATGTATAAATAAATAAAAAAGGTGCAATGCGATGTCTAGCGACGAAAAGTTGAGCTTGTATTTTATCTACTGTACACTAGATGTCGTTAGTATAGACTAAATATTTAAGACCAAGTGGCAAGCATGTGTTGGCTGTTATTTTCGCTTAGTATTGCTTGTTTTGAATAATTTTAAAGTTTGTGTTACCACCGATATATGTTAGTGATACTGATACAATTCTCAGAACAAGGTCGAAGCTTACATTTGCCTGGTTAGAAACCACAAAAAATAATTATGAAAAAAAAACTATTACGAAATTAATTTAATTCTGGGATATGTTAAGCCCCTTTTTAAATTTTACCACGTTCTTTTATTAACTCTCTTTCTTGTTTGTATATGGATGGAAACTGATGGTACAGGACCTTCTGGATGAGCTATAATATACTTGAAATTTCGACCATAAATCAGAAGAGGACAACAATGCATGAAAATGTGAAAAAAGAATAATAAAATGAAAAAGAAGGAGATAAAGATATGACAGATAAATGTATTTTAGTACTGATAGATGAACAGAAAATATCAAAATTTCATTTAGATAACCTCAAAAAGCAGAAAGGAGTATTAATGTAAAAAAAATGTACCATGGTTTTATAACGGACTATAACAATGTGTTGCATGTAGACATATGCCTATAAACGTGGGCCCCATGTTTTTAGATTCCAATCACTTATTTTATATTTTTTAGCCCGTTTTATAAACGAGGTATATATATTTTATTTTAATTTTATTATTTCTTTTAACTCTATAGTTGATTATATAAATATATTGTTGTGCAAATTAAATACTTTATGTTATAAATGAAAATGCTTTTTTTGCATATATAACATATATTTTTTTTAATTTTGCGCAGATTCCCGTAAAGACCCGTCTATTAAATACGTTACGCGAAATGTTACCTTTTTTGACCCCCTCCCCATTCCTCACGCTATATCACATTTTCTGCGACCCCTCTACCAATATTACGTCACAAATGATAGACCTCCCGTAAATAATATAATATGGCAAAAGATTACAAATTACCAGGACACAAATTTCAATATTATTTAATATTTATTACCTCCAAAAACAAAACTGTAATAAATTAATAAATATCTAGATATAAACGGACAAACGTACAGAAAAATAATAAAATCAGTTTTACTAACACACAAATGGGTTCTTGTTGTGTAAAAAGTTAGCAAGATAGTTTTAATTATTGAGCAATTGATTAATTTACGTTGAAGATTTCAAGAGGGGCAGTGGCGACATGGTTCTGTAAATTGAGTATTCTTCGAAATCGCTAAAAGCACTTTGAGACGGGACATTAGTTGACCACTCAAGACGCAGTTATGGCGGTCTCCTTGGGATAGTTAGGGTTGTCAAAATATTTAATATAATAATTCCATTCCTGAAAAGAAACATCATCCGAGGATTAATTATAGTGTAACATGTTGTATATAACGTTTGTCAGTAACGTTTATGACGTAAAAGAGATGGAAATATGCGTTTCGTCTGAGAGAAAAAGAAAATGAATTATACCGAATTAAATAAACCGCATGGAAATTACTGTTCTATTATGTTCGATAACTATTCTACTGTTATATTTTGAAGTGATAATAGCTGATTTGGTAGTTTGTGCGGACGCCGTGTCGATAGACGTGATTTATAAATGCGTACCTGGCTAGCTGCCACCCTGAAAGTTAAAAATTTGTTGTCAAATACCTGTAAGTGTATTTCGGCAGTTGCATTTACGACCAACATACTCTACTAGGCTTAGCGTGTCTATCATCTTGGGCCACATCGTCACTTAATATCAAGAGAGATTGTGATCATAACGCTAAACCTTTAAAGTGTAATAACTAAAAAAATCTATAATAACATTATTTATTTTGGTTCAGCCTAATGGATGTTTTTTTTCGTATTATGTACTTTTACTGATGTAGGCAATTTAACTATTATTAATTAAGTTCCGAGCAAACTTAAAAGTTATATTTTCAATTGTATGGTATATCCTATAACAATGTGAAACTAAACATATAATCATAAAACGCTATTAATTTATCACTTGTATTGAATTAGACGAGCTCTTTTTTATATTGTAATATAATTTTAACGTCGTATTTCATTGTAGGGTGAACGTTCAATCGTAAAAATGTACAATTTGAAAGTAATTAATTTAAAACGGTGTGTAACAACCCTACGTACTTGAGGTATCTCCCCCACTAATTTGCTAAGATTCGTCCAGCCCGCATTGATGATTAGGAATCTGCGAGGCCCCAGACGGACTTCCAACAGCCCCATCGACTGCTCATTTATCTACTCGGATAAATTGGTGATTTATATCTCAGTTACAACTTGTGGGGTTGCTTTGATATCTCTTAGACAGATTACTAAGAAACTTTTGAACTAAATACTAAATACTTGAAACAATAAATTATTATCAGATTTATTCAATTCTTCGTAATAGGATACGAGAATTGTGTTCCATTGGATCACAGTGGCCACATACATACACAAGTTATGTAAATATAACGCACACAATAGGTAGTGGTACGCTTTAGTGCATCTCAGCCGATGTATATTTATAAATTAAGCAAGGTTGTAGGGATCAGTAATCGGTCAGATTGCAACCAACATATATATGGTACGTTTTTTATATAATTACGGTTTAGCGTTACTGCCACTGTCTCATTTATATTAAATGACGATATGGCACGAGATGATGGATACGCTAAGCATAGTTTAGAGACAGACTTTCCAGTATTTGTAGGATTAAATTACAGTTACATCACCTTTTATTAATACGTAAATTATTTCCTGACAAATTAATTGTTTCTATATAAGCGGCGAATAAAAATGATTTAAAAAACCTAATTTAAATGTATAACATATATTATACATACATAGATATACATATATGCAAGCTGTATAATAACTATCAATTAATCATTTGTTTCTTGACTGCAAGATTACTAAGAAATTGTAAATAAACAAATAGGTACCAGGACGTCAGAAACCCTATGAAGTTATTACAAATTTAACGCTATGAGGACAAATTTCATACTTTTAAAAAATAGCTTTTAGGTTTAACGTTATGGCCACAATCTCATCTGATTTTAAGTACTGATTTGACCCAAGATGGTGCAGTGGACAGTGCAACTACCAGAACATACCTATAGGTATTTGGTGGTACCATTTCAACTTGAAGGTGGTAGTTGGCCAGGCGGCCGAGTCCTACTATCATGCAAACGTCTGATCCCGAAACCCAACAAACCTAAACTTGACACTATGGTGAGAGTTATACCCAACGAGAGTATGAGTTTTTGGTTAGCGTTAAGACATCCACAAACCACAAAAAAGACTTCTTTAAACAATAGTATATAGATCAAATAGTAGTAGTAGTAGCAATAGTAGTAGAAAATCTTATTAGACTTCAATATAAAACCACGAAGATGGACTTTTTTAACACTGCAAGTAGTGAATGCTCTCGATAATGCAAAATATCTACTATAAATAAAAATATATATTAAATTAACATTGAAACATATAAGGCCGTTATGAAAAGAAACATGAAGAGATGCGTAATAAAACCCTCCCAATGGGAGACAAAAGGCATTCTGTGCAGCAACAGATGCCCCAGGCAAAAAGAATAATACATAATTTTCAAACCTTAGAAATATACATAATTTTCATTGACCAGAGAAGTTCCATATATACATAGCACCGAATGTTCAGATCAGTTCAATAAGCGTTCTTCAGAAATTTGAGTCTCGATATATATGTTACATAAACAATATAATTTTTTTTAGCAATCGAAGGTACTGATATCTGAAAATGTGCCTTTCGTGAAAATTTACCATAATAATTATTACAACCAAACGGCCACCGCGGTGCCCCCACAGTTTAGTGCCTTTTACCCGGCTTGCCCTCCTCTAGAGCTGGCCTGGACCTGGATAAGAAGTGATAACACAGAAATGTAGCCGGACAACATGTTACTATAAAAGTTGATCCATGGTTTGGTTTACTGTGAAAAATATTTGAGCAAGTTAAGTTTGTTTTACCTCGTCCTAGCAGTCGCCTTATGAACGGGCAAACTTTTTTGAATCAACAATCTCGAACCAAATTTGAACAAAAAATTCCTGTTTAAACCGAATATTTTCGGAATGTAAAAATATAAGACACTGTTGATATATTCTCTTGCTTGTTAGTTTCCATAAAGCGGGGGTTGAACTCGTTTTTTGTTGTTTAGTTATTGTAATTCAGTATTGTTATGTTTAAGTTATCTTCGCTCTTGTATAATCTGTGTTCACTTTTTTAAGTCACGCATCTTTTTATATTTTACTCTTTATTATGTGTACGTTTTGATATCAATGTGTTGTCTGGTTTGCGAAACAATTAAAAAAAAACACCGGAAAGCCAGATCATCTGTGGTCGTATTTGACAATTATGATGACAATATTAGCCACACAGAGAGCATGAAAGGGCAAAACAACTTTGCCCTGAGAACTTTAAAAAACATCTTTATTTAACTGTCTAAAAAATTAAAAATCACTGTTGCTAAAAATGGTCAGGTTGAGATTATCAGCATGTTTTCGTACGTATGTATTGCCCAGTTATAACAACTTCTATGGTATGTGGGAGTATGTGAGGTTTTCAATATTTAATGCATTACCTACTACTAGTATACATTCAATACTAAAACGGGATGTAAAGAGAGTTGAAGAGTTTTTAGGGAGTAATTTTGGAATGGAAGATCGTTTTGAACTTCTTCAACTGTAGTATCATATCTTGTTAAGCGATTATATCTCTTCTAATTTAAATCACAATTGCGATTTCAGAAGGATAACTTTATTATTAATATTATAAATCTTGTGTACTAGTAAAAAATTATTTTTTTTTTTTTTATAATTGCACAGCAAAGTGACTGCACTGGACCTGATGGTAAGTACAGTACAATCCATATCAGACATGCAGACATCCAGACATCCAGATTATGACATTACCTAATGTATTGTGGTCACGATCTAGTACGGAACCATTAATTGGCGCGTCCTCAAACCTCCCAAATTATTTTATGTTTATAATCAAGGTTTAGTATTATGGCCACATCTCACCTAATGTTCTGTGACGATGTGGCCTAAGATGTTGGATACGCCATACCTAGTGGTAGGACTGGTTCTTAAGTGCAACTGCCGGATCATTCTTATACCTATTTGGCAGTAAATAATCAACTGAAAGGTGGTAGCTAGTCCGATGGGCATCAGAAAAGACATGCTATGGTTTCATAACGATGAAAACCCTCATCAAAAGCTCATTGCAGGTGGATTCGATCCTACGATCCTTGACGCGGCGTCCGTACACAATACTGACTGTGCTATTATCGCTTCAATCATTATTTTACGGTTTACTCTTGATATTACAAAGTGCAGATGCATAAATACAAATTAAATTTAAATTGTCAAAATCATTACCGTATTTAATTTTAAAAGAGACGCTTTCTAAAGCCTATAATATTTTAATTTTTGAAAAATCCACTCTTTTATTGTTATTTTTTGTAATTTGCTTAGCATTTACTGTAAGGTGCGATATATTTTATGTATAACGCTTACATATTATAGATGAAAGTTGAGTTTAAAATACACGTCAGCTGTTTACTAAGTTGCTAAGTTTTAAACTTATTAATGCTCCGATGTATTTCGAAGGTAGAGTCGACGCGGGCCCGGCTTACCAACTTGCAGACGGTACATGTGCATAAGGCATCAACTAAATTTTTAAAGCTACAGATCGTATTAAACATTAACAAATATAATAATATTTTGCTCATCGTCGTTATTTCGAACTCCTAAGTGTTAGTTACTCAGTGAATTCTACTGTAACCCTGAGTTGTTTATGTAGAAAACGTAATAATTAAACTATAGCATCATCATAGAACATTTTCCAAATCCCGCTTGGCTGTGTAGCACTTTCATTTTGAAGTTCTATCGCCTGCCACTGATATGTGGGTTCTGATAGCTGCTCGTAGAGACAATTCCTTCACTTTATTCATCTTGTTACTATTTTGAGCCCCAATGTTAAAACCAGAACGTGACCAAACTTTAGAACCTATACAGGCTGAATAATATATATTAACAGCAAAATACTTGTAATACGTAAAATATTTGGTTAATAAAAAAACTAGTTGCAGGTCTCGGTAGTATAACACATTTATAAAAGTCTATTGAGGATACTAGCCCACTGAAAAATACTTAAAAAACCAGTCACTTTTTTATATCAGGAAATGCGTTGATATTATTAAGAAGATTCTGTATGAAGTCTCTTAGCTATTTACATGGAAGCATCGCTAACGATTAGCTTGAAATTATTATCCATATCGAATTTTTATAGTAGACATATAGTACAAAGACGTGTAAGACGAGAACTCTGAGGCATACCGCCGGGTAAGTACATGTGTACTTGTGTGCGAGTATATCTGCATACATGATTCAGATAGCGAGCTAACATTCCATTGCATCAATGGAGTAAATTCGCTACATTTTTTTATAGTTAAGGTTTAGCGTTATGACCATAATCTCACCTGATCTTAAGTGCAGCTTTCGCAACACACCAATTGGTATTTGGCGGCAGAATTTCAACTTGAGGGTGGTAGCTACCTAGGCGGACATTAGAAAAAGTTCTACCACCATGCTATGGTTTCCTCACGATGTTTTCCTTCACCAAAAGCTAAAAACTCATTGTAGGTGGTTGGATTCGAACTGACGTCCCTTGACGCGAAGTCGTCTCTACCACTGAGCAATCATGAGCTAATTTTTATTTACCCCCTTATATATTTTGTGTAAATGTTTTCGAATAAGTTGTGCTATCTCAGGTAATAAGTAAGCTCTGCTTCAGCTTAAATGACCAGACTTGCCGCTTGCAAACACCACCCTTAGGGATGCGCTTATGTTCTATCGATGGGTTTACATTTAAATCATATTCATTGTTCTTAATATCATTTTCAACATAAACACTCACCGCATAGTTCAAACCGGTTGGACTAGATTTGCAATATTTTGGGAGATAGGTTTTATACATGTAACAATGATGAGCGCATTTTTTAACTCACCTTTAAGGGATTAAAGTATTCGTTATGTTGCCGATAGAAAATCCTATACGATTATAAGGGCTCATTTTCATTGGTCATTACAGCCCGCATTAGGGGTGTGCAAGATTTCCGTTCACGCATGCCATAGGGACCACATGTGATAATCGTTTTCATTAGTCGATTACTTGCGGTTTGATGGATATTCTTCAACGTGAATTTCTTTTGCAAGAGTATGAATGAGTAGACGTTATAGACGAGTAATACAGTAAACCGAGTACCATGTACCACGCTTGCTTTAGACCAACCGATGAATTTCATTGGATATTAGGCCGTTTGTGGAGAATGCCTGCATGCCATATACAGATAGATACATTATTTTCATTAGTCGATAGCTCGTATTCGGGAACTCTGCGCATACGGTATGACAAGTGAGTTAACGCATTTATTTTAATAAATTTGAAGTTCTTTTTCTGTATACATTTTTAACAAATTTTATCATTGGTAGCTGTTAATACACACTATAAACAAATCAACAATACATTTATAATTTGTCAAAAATGACCAAAAAAACTTTTTTTGTACCAAACTAATTTTACTGTAACCGACTTTTGTGATACTGTAAAAATATTTCAATGTATATTATAGTTCATTTTATAAGTATCTTTATCGATAAATTAAAACGGTCAGTAGCGGCCAACACTAAACTATTCGGTCAGCAGTAGTTATACTTTCTTCGACCATAAGTCCGGTGTTCGCAAGTTGGCGAATTGTCTATCTATTGTTTGTATATAATAATATTTATATTATAGATGAGTACAATAGTTGATTTACAGTTTGTCTTGAACAAAAGCGAGTGTCTAAGCGTTAATACTTCGAATAGTTCTAACAGACATAAATCATAGAGTCCAGGGGTTATCTTTAGCATGACTTCTTAGTAGCTAATGAATTTAAAAGGTGGATATTGGCTAACTACATTATTAGAATTAATTTCCGAATACAGTAATCGTTACTATTTTAAAATAGTAATGCAGTGTTCGGATTTGCATCGCGGTATATTAGAAATTAACACCGCGGTATATTAGAATTATCAGTGATTTATTGAGTACATTTTTTTTAACGTTGCTTATACAAATATTGTAAACGCATATGAAACAATGATAGATCTTTCGTAGGGTGTATGGACTTGGCGTTAACGGATGTGAGTTCGAATCTCTGCAATGAGATTGAGCTTTCAGTGAAGGAATACATCGTGATAAAATCATAGCATGGAGTTAGGGCTTTTTCTAATGCTCGCCAGGTTAGCTAACACCATAAAATGAAAATCTGCCGTCAAATACCTATACCTATAGGTGTGTTCCGGCAGTTGCACTTGAGAGCCAGTCCCTTCATTAATCTTAGCGTATCCATCATCTTGGGTCATTTAACATAAGGTAAGATTTTGACTATATCATTAAAACCTATAAAGTATTAAAAACTCCTACAATAAACACTATATATTTTTTAAAGTTGCTTAATTAAAATTAATAATTGACATAGGTTAATCATTAAGCGACTCCAAAAAAAGGGAAAAAGTAACTATTATTTCATATGTTACAATTTTTTACCCTGTAAGTTAATGTGAGGTTATTAGCAATTCTAAACCAGGGTGTTCATGAATGTAATAAGACTATGGAAATTAATTTATTCTGCTTCAAAGTGCACACCGGAAACGGATCCGAGCCATTGTGACGACACGGGAAGTAGCGAAGACTTCCGCTGTGCTATAAATTAGACGAGATTTGGCAACACAACCTTCGGAGGGTGCCGTCTGAATAGGTTCGCGAACCGCATATATTGTGTGTACGTAGCTATGTATTTATAATCTTTACAATTTCTATAAGAAGCTTTTATTGCATATTTAGAAAAGCAAAATGTGGAACTGGAAATTAACTTGTGAGCCATTACAAACGTCTCTCCTTGATATTAACGTACATAAAAACATTGTAACATTAGTTTTTGACGAAATCTTGATCTAGTATGTTGTGATGTACCTCTACCCACTCCAGGATTCATTAATTCGATCACGGGGTCACCTATTACGTTCGATTTGCGTAAAATCTATTCTTAGTGTTTGTCCAAATCAAAATGTAAAATTCCACGGTCCTTACCGTATGTAATATGTATTTTAATGAATTAAATTATGTATAATAAAATGTTTATTTTCACAACTAACTTTTTTTTTAATTACGTATTTTCCTACCATTCCTTTCCATTCTATTAGTTGTCTCTGCGTTTCATTTAATTGCTCTCAGTCGCTAGTAATCATTTATTTATATTTGTTAATAAAAATATAATATCTTTATCTATGATAATATACTATGTAAGGAAATTCTTTCCAACCGAGTGCTTTACGACACTCACTAATTTTTTATTGTTATTTATATCACTTATTAAACTGTATACCCGTTTTTATATACTTCTGTAAAGTATATATTCACGTATGCATAGATTATCCGTAGACTTTACTAGCAAAGTCGATGAGCAAACGCGACTTTTTTTTATAATAGCGTATTACATTTTCTTGGTAGCTGGCTACCAATTTTTTGTTTATCATCTGCAAACATTTGTTTCGAAAGAAAAAAAGTTGAATATCGCCGTTTCTGTAAAAGATGAAAATTCGAATACAAAAATTAATGAGCGCTCCCTCGGGTAACGACGCCGTTGGTATCGAGAATGTTCTTAACCTCATTAAACCGCGGCAATAGTATTCTAGTTTATTTACATAAGGAAAAGATAAAGGCAAGACGCGACCCCAGCGCAACGTCCGTGTCGCCATTTTGTTTAACCGATTTTTTTAATACGGAAGGGGAGCGTGCGCCTACGTACCTATTGACACTCGAATTTATTGCGCCCGTTCAGATTTCGTTTCATTGCGTAATTCTAAATGACGGGGTAGTTTTTTCGCATCCCCCTCTCGCCGAAACCCGTCGATTCGCTGAGTTGCCTCGTTCGCGGTTTTGCGAAGTAACGAAATTATTATAATGTTATTGCTTCTAAACAGATAATAATAAATGTTTTATGCATTTTCACAACAATACTAAGTACTTCTTTATTCTTTGGAATAAGTTTTTTTTTTGTTATTGCTATGTAATATAACAGACGGTTGTCTAACTCAGTGGTATTATTTTTGTATTAGCTAACCTTGACAACGATTATATCGTAACGAAACCCATGTATAACTGGCTGACTACAAACCAATACACGTGTGTTTGTCGACAGGAAAATACCGACACTTTTGTTTACCTGACAAATGCAGGTTACGTATTCATATTAGAAGGAAAAAGAAAATTGTAATTAATATTGGCGGGTAATCGATGTGAGTTATTAGTCGTTATTTTTAGTTACTCCCAGAGTTATGGATCTGTTTTCCGATGGTGCTTGCAAGTAAGTTATCATGACGAGAAATTGTATTAAATGTTTAAGTAAAATTCTGAAGTTTTTATATACAACCTGATGATGTAATCATTACAATATTATGAAATAAAATTTTATCCTCCGTAAAAGTAATCATATTTTTTGGGATATTTTTTACAAACGTTTGGTACCTACATTAGGCTTAAACAGAACAATGTTTAAACCAAATGTGTTCAAAGTATTAAGTATAGCATTAAAAATTAAATAATGGATATTTATTTATCAATTATAACGATAATAATAAATACATACACATTAAAACTACAATAATATATAGGTAACTGAATATGACGTCTTTAACTTTATATATATTTTTTAACTTTATACATTATTTTGGCTTATTATTATATTTCTTTATTGTTCTCATGCATTTTAACGATTTGTAAAATTAAAGTTTTAACATAAATTACCTAACATGTAAATGTCATGCTTGTGATCTGAATGATTATATTGTAATTTTATACTAGAATTAACAATATATATGCCCATTTTATCAATATGTATTCCAAAAACCATTATGTAGGTGTGCTATACATACAACATTAAATAAAATAAATATTTATTGGGGATTTTTAGCTGAGCTGGGGGAGCTTTACAGAACTTCTTGGGACGAGTAGGGTAGACATTCAGCGGGCGTATTGGTGCCAGAGTAGCTGAGCCTCAGCCTGGGCTACTGCATAGACACATAAAGATACGCAAATCTAACTAAGATGCTAATGGTATCTTTTTCTTTATAGCTATAAACTCACCTGATGTTAAGTGACGATATGGTCAAGATGGTGGACACACTAAGCCTAGTGGAGAGACTAACTCTCAAGTGCAATTACCGGACTTTACCTATAAGTATTTGGCAGCAGTTTCTCAACTTGAGGAGGATAGCTAGCTAAGCGGGTACTAGAAAAAGCTCTACCGACAGCTCAAGCTAATTGTGGGCGGATTCAAACTCAATCCCTTGACGCGTCGTCCGTGCACATTTTTTTTTTTTTATACTTAAGGTTTAGCGTTATGGCCGTAATCTCACCTGATCTTAAGTGACGATACAGCCCAAGTTGGTAGACACGCTAAACCTGTGGATTAACTGGCTCTCAAGTGCTGCTGCCGGAACACACCTATTGGTATTTGGTGGCAGGTTCACAACTAGAGGGTGGTAGCTACCCAGGCGGGCATTAGAAAAAGCCCTACCACCATGCGTACACATTTCCAACTAAACTATCCTCCTCCAGAATACTTTTATACACGCAATAACATAGTAGAGAATTGAAAATTTGCTTTAAAGCGTCGAGTTCTAAAATAACTTTATGGAATTTCTAGATTCTTGGTATCTATTGTATATATTATTTGTTTATTTACTGTTAGTTGGCTAGCTTTGCTATAAGTTAATTGGCATTATTCAGCTAAGCTTATAGAAGTAAGTGTTTTTACATTTAAATCAGGTCTTTAACTTACTTTTTTTTTAAATAAGTTATGTATTAATAAAAGCTGATGTTAACTGTAATTTTACCCTACAACGAACCGCTGACGATAATAAACTTCGACAAGAACAGAGAAATAGGCGGAGAGACTTTGTTAAAAACATAAATTTGGAATATTTTTATAATCAGCTCTTATATCGATGAAGCTGTGAATTCGACTTCGATCGTGTGTAAAAATATTTACGAATTTTTGCCAGTTTTTGCATCTTTTTTCAATAAAGCTTTAATCCTATTATTGGTAACGTTATTTTAAATAGTTCACATCCTTCCTTGATGATTGCGCATTCAAAGGCAATTTTTAATTTTTAATCCTACTGGTCGTTGCTAAGGTTAGCGGATTCAAACAAAAAAAACTTTTCCGCTTCATAATAATAATATAAATTAGGCTTTGAAATAATTTCGATGTGCTAATATTATATTGTAACTTCTTAGGGAGTCATTTGATAATTAGAAGAGAATTGTGAGTGAAACTTCAAGTCATGTCTAGTCAAACAAATGCTTTCTTTACGAGAGACGATGAGAAGTGACAGTGAGAGAAATGAAAGACAATGTATTGTGAAGAACAACAATTATAGATTGTTTACTTGATATATAGTCCTATGACATATTTAGGCCAGTGGGTCTCAGTATTGACTGGACTGCGATTCACCTAACAAAGTCTTCTAAATTCGGGCCCCAACTTCTGGTTTTGGTAAATAGAAACAGGGACATTTGTTAACCAGAGAGTTTGTATACTCCTATTTCTCAGAGCCCACTCAAAATTCAGCCACGGTACTAACCAATGGTTCTGACAAATACTTTGGAAAATGTTGATTTAGGCTATCCAAATCTTCGTTTTTAATTTCTCCCTTTTTACTATCACGTGTACGACTACCCGTAGTTATGATAGGTAGAACTACCCGTAGTTTTTCTTTAATTAATATCTGTTGTATGATATCATATGTAATATGAAATGATATGATGTTATACCAATTTATTGAAATTATGTGTATCACTTATTTGATTGCTACTGAGCTAAGCGGACCGCCTCAGTCCTAAACAAGTTATTATGTTGTCTGCTTATAAACGATGGCTACAACATAAAATCATCATCTCAATGACTTTAACACTTGTATCATTACTACTTTGAGTTGGGTGATGATAACTCTAACACAAAATGTTTATTTGAATATATCACTTGCCAAATCAATCAACTCCACTTTCTCAATGTTATTAAATTGTAATATCAAAATAATTTATAACAAAAAATTATAAAAATACATACTGTCGACTCTATACCATTCTATAGTTATCACAATACTGTGTCACTTCGCCTTTAATTCCGTTAACAAGAACTAATTTGTTTTACATGTTCCAAGAACCTTTGCCGTCCGACGTTCCAGGGTAGGCTAGTATCTTTGTGTAAGATAACGGTTGGAAAGGGTATTTATTTCGTTAACGAAGAATCTATTAGAATATAGTCTGCTTCTAGGTCAAAACAAAATCGAAAATGGTTTATTTAAAATTGTTTCGTATCGAAGCAAAAGTGGTGATCTTACTTTTTGATATCGTCTGATTAAGTTAACAGCAATTAGATATGCAGAAAAAGCGTTCGAATCAAATTAAAAACCGTTATTCAATTTAAGCCCTAAGAAGAGAGTTATGAATGTTAAAACTACCACCGGTTCGGAAAGCAACGCAGTCATCGAGAAGAAACAGCAAGAAACTCGATTTACATTTTTATATTTTTTTAGTCTATTTTTTATCATAATAGTTTAATGTTTGCTTATACAGTAGTTATTAACGGATGTACTGAGAGGGGTGTCATTCCAGACATCATGATCACTCACATATTGATCCACCCTATAATAGCCTTTTGACATCAAAACCAGTTTGACATGGTTCTTGAACTTACTATCTCGCAATTCGGTAATGTGTTTTGGGACTTTATTGTAAAATCTAATACTATTAACGTAAAAACTGTTACTGGTTTTGCTGAGTCTAAAATGGGGGGAGGGGAGGGATAATTTTGTAGCGATTTCTAGTATTTAAATCATACCGGACTTTAAAAAAGTCTAGGTTTTTAAATTATCAAGTATGTATTGGGAGGGCAAAGTTAAAATACCAAATTTCGTTTAATGATTTGTGAGGTCCTACATTGTAAATGGTTCGAACTATTCGTATTTGTAAAAGAAGTACGGTGTCTACCTCAGCTAATGTTCCCCACAGCAGTTCTTTCTCTAAAATAAATGATTGAATATTTCATTCTATTGTATTTATATTTTAGTAACAAATCGCCAAATCTTACTTAGCTTAAAAGTAATAAAGGTAAAAAAAACATTACCGCTTTACGATGTCTGTTATGAAGTTTCTAGTGCAGTAAAGCGAGGGCGGGTGCGTCTTGGCAGGCGGGACGCCCCGCGGCCGGAGGGCGGGCGTCACATCCGCCGGAAATGCTCACTTCACCTTCTCGTCACGTGTAATTTCAAATCCAGTCGACGTAATTAGATTTTACCGATTTAGCGATAGGAAATTTGGTCAGCCATATTTACTAACATGTTTTTTAATTATTTTGGTATGATATTATTCAGTTCAGTTGATTTAAAAAGAAAACTCGGTCGGTAAATGTTTTTAACAGTTGAAAAATTGCTTGAGTCTTTAGTTTAATCTATAATACTCTATGACACATAAATCAACACGACAGGCTACGAGTTACCATTGATACGGCAAATAAATAAAAAATATAATAAACGGATATTCTTTAGGTGCTCACCATTAGGAGATTTTATAAAGGCTCACTGGCTAGTTACCACTCTCAAGTTGAAAATCCGTCGCTAAATACCTATAGATGTTTAACGTTAGTTAAACTTGAGAGTCAATCCCTCCACAGGTTTAGCGTATCCACCATCTTGGGCCACATCATTAGATTGTGGCCCTAATGCAAAACCGTAACTATATATATATATAAAAAAAAAAACTAGGTGGTGGTGGAAACTGCATCAATAATTAAAGTGTTATTTTGTAATCATTATAATTATTTAACATGTTATTGTTATCAGTAATATGTATAATAATATACAATTTGCGCCATTTCAGTACATCTCCAATAAATTAATATCCCTAAACACAACAAAGGGTTTTCGCCATAACTGATCGATTTCAATATTTGAATTTGTTATCCGACCGCAAGATCGTAGTGCTTGGGGGAGAATTTACTATTATACGACGAGCATAACGTATCTAAATCCCAATTAAATTAACAAATTTGTTAGTTACAAACTACGAGCAAGCGTGTCATCTGGTGGTAAGTGATCACTGCCGCCCATGGACACCCACAACACCAGGGTATTTGGCGGTAGATTTTGAACTTGAGTATGGTGGCTAGCCGAGCTGGCATTCAAAAAGCCCTACCACTATGCTAAGGTTTCCTCATGACTTTTTCCTTCACCGAATGCTCAGGCTTATTACAGGTGTATTCAAACTCACGATCATTGGAATTGCGACCGCATACGTTACAAACAGATCCATCATCGTATATATATATTTAATTACAATGATAGTCTTCTTGTATAAGTACCTATTTAAGTATTCAACTTGTTTTCTTTACAATGACAATGGTCCGGTAATTATATGAAACGTGTTTATGCCACGTTACCGCTGCCCACGCGGTCCGCAGTCCACTCATCAGTTTCCAAGTAGGTCCGCTATATATAAACTTTGCGATGGTCCAAGCTAGAATCGAAGGTCTTATAATATAAAAAACTTTTCCAGTTTAAGCTTATGAAAGAAAGTAAGAAAAGTATAATTCGATACTAGATGTGGCTGTGACTTAGTTTGCGTGGCACTATTAAAAAAATTTGCTCGCTCTTTGTCACTTTTTCCCTACAACTACGCTCCTATTGATGGTAACGTGATGTTAAATAGGCTTCTTCAACGCTTGCTCTATCAAATAAAAAAATTATTTTGATATCTAACTACAAGTTCTAAAGATTAGCGCATTCAAGCAAACAGACAAATCAACATTCCTGCTTTATAATAATAATATAGGTACATTAGATAGATACATCGAAACATTATTTTATTAAACAACAAATATGAATAAAGTTATTGCTTGGAGCCGAATAGCTTACTTTCGTAGGATATGGCTACAGATGTACGAATATGAGGCACTGCAGATATTCTGAAAATGACTTATAGTACTAGTAAGATAAAGCACTAAAGGCCGAAATATAACATTATATTTCTGTAACGTCGATAAATAATGCCAGTATCCCTTGACGTTTATCTTAAAAGTAAAAATAAAGATTTAGATAGATTATTCTATTTTAATGTATTCATCTAAACGTAGAATAGAAAGAAACGTAGAATATAGGTACGTGGGATGTAATTTCTATGGTCATTTTATTTATATTACACCAAAGACGTAGAACTACCTACGTGCTTACTTAAGTACATACACGTGAGCTTTTTCTCATCGTGGGTACATCTCTGCATGGATATCCCTATCTTTTAGATACAAGAGGAGTATACGAGACACGGCTGGTACGAATCAGTAAAATTTCCACGATGGTCCTACATTCCCTCATTATTTACCAGGAGTCCGAGAACCGTTTTACTATGCTTCCAGTCATGGCAGGTATTAGCCGGTGTATGATGCTAGCCATCCTATTGTCTTCTCCTTTCACTCCCTCAGCATTCATATGCTGAAAAAATTTGTCAAAATAATTATAATTTGCTTTATCACGTTTGACGTATCAGTGGACATTTAGTTACCGATACGTTCGGAGGCCATTATAGTGGTATCGGTCAGCAATTGATTGTGGATTTTTTAGTAGTGGCTCTTGTTTTCTGAGTGTTTATTCATTTATTTATTACAATTTACCCAAAGTAAGGTTTCATGTATCTTGGCAGCTGGTTTGTCTTCGGCTAGGTAAGTTGTATGCTGTATCTGTAGATGGCATAGTAGTGAAATGAAATGAAAGTGTAGATACCTTACTACATTATTACCTTGAAGTGATGATAGCTCAGTGGTAGTGTATACGGACTCCGCGTCAAAGAACGTTAGTTCGAATCCTCCTATTATGAGCGTCGGCTTTCGGTGAAGTAAAACATCGTGAGAAAACCATAGCATGGTGGTAGCATTTTTTATGATGCCCGCGTGGTTAGCTACCACCTTCAAGTTCAAAATCTGCTGCCAAATACCAATACGTGTGTTCCAGCAGTTGCACATAAGAGCCAGTCCCTCAACAGGTTTAGCGTATCTACTAACTTGGGCCGAATCATCACATAAGATCAGGTGAGATTATGGCCATAACGTTAAAACTGAAATATATATATATATAAAAAATCATCAGCCAGAATAACGTCGCTACATCGTTTTAGTATATCGATATTGGAAAAGATTAGAAGAAATGTATCGTTAAACGCTGTCGCTTTTGATATACACCGTCGTTTACAGGCCGGCGTCGAAGTAGCTCGTCTCAGCAGGTCGCAGGGCGCCTTCAATACCAACCTGCACTAGATAGATTCATTACACGCATCGTTTGATTATAACATACCTCTGGAGGGGAATACGCCCCCGTTTAAATATACCAGAAACTATTATATTGATTTAAATACTTACGCAACCAATATTAATGTAGCTTCATCTATATATAATAAATTATACATATATACTAGATTAGCCTGCGACTTCGTTATTCAAATTACAATAACTTTTGATAGATTTAACCGATTCTAATGTAACAAACACTAAATATTACTTGAAGATATGCTTTATGATTTCCTTAGTGACGTTTTATCAGAAACATTGTACTTTAGTAATGATGGGTGCACATGGCAGATATATTAAAAAATTATGCAAATGTATTTTATTATTCTTTCTTAATCACTTGTAATTCCTTTTATCAGATAAATCTAAAGTACAGACACGTAAAATGTAAATTATTATTATGTGTATAGATATAATTGTTGTTATTATGCCAAGAAACAATTCAAAAACCTTCAGATTAGTAAAGAACTAGTTCGACGCGAAGCTCTAAACAACCTGTTTCCACTAAACTTATGCTAAAATAAAAATATACAATTTTTTAATGTTACAAACTAGCCATCGTGTATTACCCGCTGCCAATGAAATAGATTTTTTGTCAAATCAGGATATTTTGTCTCATCTTTGCATATGCACCTCAGAAGTTGTTTCCTGGGGTTCCTCCACTTATTTAGTGGTCAGTCCTCGATTACTGCGTACTATCTTGTTTTTTTATGTACGTATTTATCAGACCAACTGGATGGTAATTTAGCTATATATGAATCCAGTCGGTGGTGCTATAGTGAACATCAAGATGGTTTTATACTTTCCCAACCAAGCGATTTCTATATACATTCTAGATTTCTCGTATAAAAATTAGATACATTCTTAATTTTTAATCTTCTAGACTTTTTCCACTAAAAAGGTTTGTAACAGAACAAAGTCGGCCTGCCAAGTCCAGCCTGCATTGTATCATTAACAAATTAAAAAAAACATCTATTTTTTTTTAAGTACACCACTGATTTGTATTAATATTTAGCACAGGTATATATACGAATGGACAGGTTACAGGATTAAAAATTATATACCCATATTTATTTATGCATATCTATCACATTACCTACTCATCTATAACCAAATATTCAAAACTGTAGGCCTGATTGTCTTGTAATTTTGCGTGGATACTTCAATCATAAGGTAAAAGGCCACTAAGGACGAATTGTACGATCATGGACGAGGAATAGAAAAATGAGAAAGTAGTCGCAGACACGAGCTAGTAGATCATATAAAATTACGCTTTGATTTTTAAGGAAGCCACTTTGTTTAATTCTGTGCATTTAAAATTGATATTGTTCTGATCAGAGATTTGAGAATCGTACAAAGTAATTATCCAGAAAGAGCAGTTCTTGTATTTCCTTGAAGAATCATTTGAATTCGATGAAGCATTTCAATGGCTGTTTTCACGACATTTCCAAGTATCAAATTTCCTAAAGTGGGTACTCAGCCACGAAATATTAAATTCAACCCTTCATTCATCTTGCAAGACGTCCCCGACATCAAACAAAATCAGTGTGGGGGTACCAACAGCTACAACCCTGGCTGAAAGCGAAAAAAATCAAGCAAAGACGCAATTACTCCTACACAACCATAATTTAACTGTTCTAAAAGTCCATTTACGTACCACTGTGTAGTAAGATTTATTTTGTTGACGGTAAACTTAACTTGGTATTTTAACCCGCTAAAAGCTCGGCCGTATCAAAGAAATGCGTCTAATGAATCTATTGATAGCTCAGCTTATGTGTGTATGTTTCGAGTATTTTTTTAAATACGCAAACGTTGGTCTAGCTTGTGTGCGTGCAAGGAGGGTGAAGGCTAAGAGATGCTTTCTTCGGTCCCCTTGTTTCTTATACTGCGACTAACATGGTGTAATCATTTGCAAGTATGATAGAATCGTTTTCATAATTTCTCGATTTAAATTCGCGATTTCCAAACGAGTTACAATCTCAAGCAAAAAGCCCTGCGTTGAAAGTACCAATTTAATAACATTTAAACTTGTTATTTTCTGTCTAGATTAGAAAATAACTTATTAAGCGATTTTTTGTATTTATCTATCCCTATTTAAAGCAGAAAGAAAGCATTCGCATTTGCATTTCAAGTTATCTTCATGAAAATACTTTTATATTATTTAAACCTAGTTAATATCTATGTTCGAAATACAAATAATTTGAAATTATATCACACATCTAAAAATAAAAACTATACTAAAAATAACCAATCTTCATAGAAGACTTCACCATAAATTCACCTGAGTTATTTGACTGTAAAAGTTTTACCAAAATTTGAATAAAACTGTAAACAGAAATTTCATTGATACTATTCGATTTAAGAAACAAAAAGAAATGCCCACTTCTTGATCAACGCACACTAGTACATATTAGCTAAGATTAAACTTGAGAGCTCTCAGTTAAAAAATAAGACTGGACACACAACGCCAAAGGCTTGTTAAACATCATAAGTATAATAAAAAAAACTGTGATGATACAGACAACATGTCCTATTGTAAAGAACATACGAATATATCTTAAATCTTTACATTCTAACTTTACTGCTTTCTATACAATTAAATCACATGAAAACTCTATTGACGTATCTATTAAAGATATCGCCTAATAGGCTAGTCATAAACACTAATAGATTATAAAAAAAAAAACTTATTTTAAATAACATTTTACGGGCTTCACTTTTTTTATTATTAATGTTTTTTTATACATCTTTTATATATTACCAATAAATTACTAGTTGAACTGGTAAACATTGTTCTGCCTTTACAAGTAGTCGATCACATCGACTACAGTGACACCTATCGCGTTATGATCACTTACCGAGATGAATAGTCTCCTATTTATCAACTTAGATCAAATAAACACAGTGTGCAAAATTTGATTAAAATCGGTTCAGTAGTTGCGAATACTTAGCGATGAGCTCCTATCAACGCGGACAAATAATTTGGCACGGAATGTTCATAAATATTATATATATAAAAAGGTTTCGAAACTAATAGACTTCATTGAAAACAGGCGTAAACGATCAAAACTTATATTTTCTAGTATAAATCACTCCCCTTATTTCGCAACGTCGATCGTCTCAGATTCACGCACACACGCGTACCGCCACTATTCGCAACCCCGCCGCGCCGCGCCCGCGACGTGGGGCGCCTGCCCTCAGCGAACTCCTCCTTATATTTTCTTCTTTGTTATGTAAAAAAAATAATAATAGGAGAAAGGGGGTCGCAAAATCGATACCTGAATGGACGTATGTACTTTCAATTGTTTGGTCGTTATGTCGTTGTTTTTTTAGTATACATTTTTAAATATGGCGGTACTAGTTGTTTGAGTATTAAGAATTTATCCGTTTAGTTATTCGTGCCATATTGTACATTACTATATTTTTTATAATTGTTGGGCTTCATTAAACGTCATCACTTAAAATCATGTGAGATTGCAGCTATAACGCTAAACCTATACACATAGTACAGAAAGTTATGATCATTCTATAAAAGTCATTCATTTGTGGGAATCCACAACCTCTAGGGTCAATAGTAGAGTTTACTATCATTGCAGAATAAGCCTACAAGTTGTGTGCAGGAACTATATTAATTAAAGTTAACTGTAGACTCCGTTTTTAATTCGATTAGCTGTACCGCAACTTTCTTCGCGTAGAACTAAAACATATTTAATTATTTTTGCCCGTTTTTGTAACTTTTTTTTTCAATAGAACTTTGCCCATCTTGTTATTTGCGTGATGTTAAAAAGCCCAAAGCTATCTTCAGTTTTTGCTCCATCAAATACAAAAAGATTTTTTGTAATCTGACTGGTTATTCCTAAGGTTAGCGCGTTACAACAAACAAACTTATATACTATATATATATATAGTGAAATGTATGAATACACTAAGGTAAAGTATTGATTTGGTGTGGTAATTTTGTGTATATTAATGTGTAATTATGTGTATCTATTCAGTACGCTATTATTGTATTTTCAATTGTATTTATAGATATTTTATTATTCATGTACACTAACAGATATACACACGTTTTGACAAAACGTATCTAATTTCAATGTTTGGATACTGTTCTGCACTTATTAAAATATAAATGAATAAATATACTGCTGGTTAACTGGATGAAAATGTATAGTGGTACTAAACTTTTCAATGTACAAGCAAAAAGTGCAATAAAACTTTCATTCATTTATATTTTAATAAGTATAATATGTGCAATACAGTATCCAAACATTGAAATTAAATACAAGATGTTTTGTCAAAGCAAGTGTATATCTGTTAGTGTGGATCATAATGTGGATCATAAAATATCTTTAGCTTATATATAAAATGTAATGAATAAAAAATAAAAAATAAATTGGAGCAAACCACTTATAGGGTAATAACTATTTAAACATATATCCACTAGTTATAATATATTTATATGTCCTCAGAGCCGGATTTTCCTATAGGCTAACTAGGCTTCAACCTACGGCCTTAAGCTCACGAGGGACCTTCATTCTTGTTAGCAAAATTTAAATTACACATCTACGCACTAGAGACTACGCATATGACTAATAAACAAATATAAAAATGTACTGGTTAAGATTAACGCGAGAGGTGAAAAGGCCTCATAAGTGTATTAGCCTCTAATAATCTAAATCCGGGCCTATAGGCCTCACGTCTTTATTTATTTCGACAGATGAAAACAAAACAGAAGTATACAATGAGAAGGTTTACAAAATTTAAACACAAGACTAATGTTTATATTCCAATGACATGTTCCACAGTTTAGTAATAGTAAGTAAATCTTGTGAAGAAAACGTGATTATTATAATACCCAATTAAATTTCCTCCAAACGAGCCTAAAGTTTTTTTTTTATACTTAAGGTGTAGAGCGTTATGGTCATAATCTCACCTAATCTTAAATGACGATACGGCCCAAGTTGGTAGACACGCTAAACCTGTGGAGGAGCTGGCTCTGAAATGCCACTGCCGGAACACATCTATTGGTATTAGGCGGCAGGTTTACAACTTGAGGGTGGTAGCTAGCCAGGCGGGCATTATAAAAAGCCCTACCACCATGCTATGGTTTCCTCACGATGTTTTCCTTCACCGGAAGCTCAAGTTCATTGTAGGTGCTAGGATTCGAACTCACGTCCCATGACGCAAAGTCGTACACACTACCACTGAGCTATCATCGCTACAGAATTATTATATAATTATCTATGATATAACTGAGTTAATCTTACCACACATTTCGGTCACCTTTTGAGTTCGATCACAACAATATACTACTAGACAATTAATACTTTGATAATGATTTGCATGTTACGAGCGACGCAAAATTAAAAAAAAATAATAGAAAAAGAAAAAGTAACACAGTAACTTGTCAACAGATCATGGAACAATCGCGCATCACAAAATTCCAGAGCAAACTGACTGAGACGCAAACTGGCCGTTAGTGACCTAAATACTATTAAAAAAAATTAAAATAATCGGACCGGTTATCCTTTTAAAAACTGACAAAGGATGTGATCAGATCGGCGCGGATGCTGCGTCCGCCGCGGTTTCCATGCGTATTAAAAAAATGAATAGAAACAGGTTTTTTTTTAAATACTGAATGAGCTTTTGTATCGTGATCGGTTATTTTTGATTTATTCGATTTTTAGTATGCGAACGGTCTAAGGGAAATAAAAAGGAACACGTTCAGCAGGTACTTTCAAGTGGAAAAGTTTTTAGATATTATATATTATATATATATTTTAGATTTATGTATTTAAAAAAGAATATACCGTAAACTATGTACATAAACATGATTCTTCAATTGTATGTTTGTTCACTATGCGTTCGTAAACGATTCATTTAATTACTATGACATTTTGGATGGTTACTACACCTACAAAAGTTTTGGTAAAAACTATTTCTGCAATATTGCAAAACATCCTGTTTCTGTCTAGTTATATTATATAATAAATAATAACTGAGTGAAAATGCTACCTAGTAAAGAAAACCAGCATATATAAATTCACACAATTGCGACAATATCATAGAAGTAATGTTTTGCGGTTCACGTATTGGTTAAGAATACAGATTAAAATACCTCTTACGAAACTATAAATTTAAATTACGAATCTATTGAAAACGGTAAAGAAAATATAAGGTAACAATTTTTGGGGTTAATGTGATACACCTTAACAAATTTCGTTCAGTGCTTGTAAATACGAGATTACAAATAGATCTAATGATGCTAATAATTTCCACATGAGTCGGTTTAATTATGACACAAGAAACTTTATACTACACAGACGTAGGAAAAAGGAAAGGAAGCCATTAACAGTTTATAAATAACATACGTGATTTTTTTTTTAACTTTTATTTGATAGCACACATAACACAATGCTTAATATTTTGAATATTTCTAAACTTAATTTAAACAATAATATTTAAATACACTTGAATTAACCTAAGGTTTTTTTTTCTATTTAGCAAAATATTTCAAACAACACATAATTAATAACATGAAATATTTATCGAGTTACACTGAAACAAATTTTCAAACCTATATCTAATGTTAACAATATAAATGACTGCCGTATATCTAATTGAAAATTAACAATCTCAATAATAAAGGCATTATTATATCGATGTCAAAAAATACAATACAAAATACTAAATAATAAAAAAAATACTCAATTTTTCAACAAAACATTACCGAATGTTATCGACTGTACATTGTAATCTAGGGTTGCTTACATTTACTTCCATTACGTAATAATTTAATGATCTCAAAATTTTATTACAAATCTTGTATTACATATTATGCTCGTGATTGTACAAGAATTCGTTTTAGTTTTTTAACGTATATCAGACATTTAACATCGTATAAAACTGTGGACAAAATATTGTTTATTTCTCGATTGTGACGACAACTGAATACGCGTCCTTGAATTCCAGGTTTTCTAACAATTTTTTAATGCTATTACAACTGTTTTTGGACAAAATAAAATACGGTACGAATTATAGCTGTTTGGTTTGTTTTATAAATATAAGCTGGTATTCTGTAATAAACATATTCGTGTTACAAGAGTATAAACGTCCAGGTTGAGGTACCTAGCGTGTCACCGCCAAATCGTTATAAACGGATCGCTGGCTTCGTTATGTGAAACGAATTAAATAAGATTTACATTTCACAATGTGTACATATATTTTAAATATAAAATAAATGTAACAATAGATATCAAAAATTAAAATGTTTTTTTTTTATATATTTGAGTATGGACATTTATTTAAAGTACATGGCTTACATTTATAGGTTATATTTTGATAGAGTAATCATTACAGAAGGCCAACACCGATAAGAGCCAAGCTGTATTGAAAAAAGTTACAAAAACAATTGAATAAGTTTTGATTCCACACGAACAAAGTCGCGGGCACAGCTATGTGTGTATAAATAGATCTTTGTGTACCTATATGATATCGTTAAATTACAACACCGCTAGACTGATTACTATGCCAATTCTCACGCTTATGTTGGTACTTTTTAATTTAAAAAATCTTCATGTTGTATCTGAAAGTGATAGATGGCGTTGGGTCTGAGTTATTGACTACTGAAAAATGTACAATGATGTCTGCCGGTCTAGCTAGTACAGTGCCGGATTTACTCTTTTACCGCACGTAGGATATTCAAATGCAGTCCCTACATACCTCTACAATTAGATTCTGCATAAGACTACACAAATTGTAGAAAAAAAAAAACAATATAGATGGCCTTAGATTCTAATTGGTGAAACGTTATCTAGCATCGTTTAGGTATAGGTTAGGTTAGGTATATGTACACGTATGAATAATTTCAGTTTCTAGAAAAAAAAGTACCCAAAATTTGTCGCCCATGGCTCCGGCCTACTCAGCCTTTTGATAAATCCACCACTGAACCAGTTATTAAAACCTATGTCATAAAAAAGCAGTCGCTAATAACTCGTTAAGCTTAATAAATTAATATTCAATTAGCCCAATTTTTATTTTAGGTTTTGACTAATCAAAATCTTTAAATTCGGACTTATAAGATCTACTATATTCTATACCGAGAGAACGGAAGAAATAAAATATGTTTATCATAACGCTGTACACCTCTTAGATTATGCGATAATTGTTCTATTGTTGTAAGTTCTATGTCGCGTTTTTATCTGCTGTTTTCCTGTTCAAATTCGAACCTGCGAAATATAAATGCATCGGAAAAATTATGAACTAAGCTATTGCAACCCTGTATCAGTCGCGGATTTACACTTTTACCGTCCGTAGTTTATTCAAATTTTGCGTCGCTACCTACCTCTACAATTAGATTATTAAATCTCATATTAGGACTACGTAAATTGTAGAAAAAAAAAACGATGTAAGATATAGATTCTAAGCGGTAAAACATATTATCTAGCAACATTTAGGTATGTATGAACCATTTCAGTTTCTAAAAAAACAAAACAATATTACCCCATATTTGCCACCTCTAAAATCTGTCGCCCTAGGCGCCAGACTACTAAGCCTACTGGTAAATCCACCACTGCTCTGTTTAGTAATCATTTTAATTATGTAACTTAATAGCGTAACGTTTGAGAGCAGACCGGTCCGGAGAGCGAGCGCGGCAGCTGCGTCCATCTGTTTGTTTGTCATTCAAATTCTGTTATTATGCGTTTACCGGATTCTGGACAGGCCATGTGTAATTTAAAATGAATCTATTAAAAACGTTCTGAATTAAAAAAAAAAAACGAATGAAATAATATATTTTTTTATGCGTTATAAGTTAGCCTTATGGCCGCAATCTCATCTGATGTTAAGTGAAGATGTAGCTGACAATGTGGGACACGTCTAGTGGATGGGCTGGCTTTCAAATGCAACTACCGAAATACACTATTATAGGTATAGGTATAGGTATAGCTATAGGTATGCTACGATCTCATCACGATGAAATGAAATTGTTTAAAAAGATTATATTTGATTTCAAGTTCATTATGATACAGCACCTTAGTAAGAATTAATCAATTATGATAAATAGTAGATAATTTGATTTCGTTACATTTTTTTTTTTATATTTATAGAATTTTACGGTTCCTTGTTTTTGATTTTTATATAAACTATGTCGTTTATTCTTTCCTTCATGTTGTTGTTTTGTTTTTTTTTGTTCTTATGCACTATAAATGTTTCGACACTAAAATCATTGTAAAATATTCGCAAGTATATATTTTTACTTTAAAAAATTGAATAAAATTTCGGTTTTTAAATTATTTTTGATATACGAACAATAGAACTTGTAACGCCAATTTATAAGAGTAAGCATTTTCTAGTATTACAATATAATGTGTATTATTAAAATAAGCAATAAACACTCAGCCGCATTGGTCGTTTCATTACGTCTATCTGTTTATCATTTCTATTAGTTTTCAGATCATTTATCATGAAATACCAAAAATCGTTATCACCCTATCAGCACCTGTACGTTTGAAGTAACGTTACAAAAATTATGATACCACATGGTTTAGTCGTAGTCAGTTTTTGTTTTAAGTAAAAAATAACGCTTTTAATATAATCATGGGACGGATAGTTTGTAAATACGCATGATTGTGTATACTAATTCTAGTAATTTTTCATTTAGTGGTTTGCGAAATAAAAAAAAATACAAAATGCTTAAGACTTCTAATATTCATAAACAGTTCGTAGCTGAATGTAAATTTTAAACTTAAGTTTACTGCTACTCGACACTACGCATCCCATTAGCTCGGTTACGCTCCATGCGACTGGTAGAAGAACTATATTATAGGATAGCGACATCTATAAACGAATATCTTATATCTCTTAGTTAATCCTTTCAACACTAGATAGCAGTAAAAGGCAGGTCTGTTGAACTTTCAAAAGTATTTTTCTTTTATTGTAGATTTTGGTACCTTATTGTAATAATTTAAGAATGCAACAAAAAACTCAATCAGTATACCTATATTTTTTGTATTATTAATACAAAGATATATAAAAACAATAGTTACTATTTATTATATCTACGTATAGTGATTTTAGTTGATATTTAATATTGGTCAATGTCCAAGAAAAGTCAAAATAAGTTTTATTAGAACATGAAGCCACTACTCTAATATAGATCAAATTTATTTTCACCATGTTTAATTATAATTTAAAATGACACTAACACTATTCCCAACCGAACTCAATTATTTATATTTTCTTTGTAATTTTGTTTTCTAATTATTTTTTAATAATTTATGTATTACCATAACATGTTCTAATTAATACCATAGTGATTTAAATACTTTTGCTTACGTTATGAAGTAAGCAATTTTACATATAAATTTTCAAGCAAACGGTAACCATTCTTCCGTAAGGTGGTCAAATTCTTTGTAAAAACACAATTATCCGCGTCATCGGAGCGTTGTAAAGAAAATTACCGCTCGGTTTCGTTGAAAATAGCTCGATCACAGTACATTTTACGGGCGACCGACTAAATAATACCTTATTTTGAAGGTGTTATGGTCGTATTTTGATTAATTTTGTAGAGGAAAAGTATATCTTTATTGGCTAGTGTTTTAGACTTCATCTGCATGACATGACCTGGTAAACACTAATATACTAGAGATCCCTTATAAACTTAATTTTCAGTTAATTCGATCTTGAGTGGGTATTTTATTACGTGCTAATTTATTTTAGTTGGGTTGATATAGAAGTAGAGTAAGAACAAGGACAATATAAATGAATGTCTGAGGAATGTTTCTAGTGCCGGCTTAGTAAGCTATTACCCTTTAGTTGAAAATCTGGCGCCAAAACCTACAGGTGTGTTCCGGCAGTTGAGAGCCGGTTTTTCCACTAGGCTTAGTTTGTCCACCATCTTGGCCACATCGTTACTTAACTTTAGAGGAGATTGTGGCCATAACGTTAAACCTATGAAGTATAAAAAATACTTTACATGACAATTTATGGGAAACATTTTGATTGAATACTTGAATTCATTATTTTATGTTTTTTCCGTTTTTTTCCTTTGTAGGTTGCTTCCTTGTAAATGTCTTTAAGTTCGTTGAGCGAATTTGGAATGGTAGAAGTGATTTGAGTATGCGTCAGCGACGTTGTTGCGTTACGTGGTGCAATTAATAAAAGAACTTTGAAAATTAATGAAGCCCCACATAATAAATAAACTATACGAAAATTTATATAATTTTTGTTCTGACTCTCGATAAATGTGAAAACTAAACTAATGTTTTTGGTCTGTAATATGCATTTTTTTATATACTTGATATTGTACCTAATTAGAAAATCTAAAGAAATACTCAATAATATTTTTTATTTTTTCATAGTAGGTTATTATTTTTCAGAAATCTCCAATATCTGTCTATTCTTTTTATTACCATCCGATTACCAAATTACTTTTTTTAATTTACATTAACTTTGATAATTCACTAGACTTTATTAAAAATCAACAAATAAAAGTTTAAGTATGTTTTTTTAGATTTCGGGGAAAATTAGGATATCATTAGACGATTATTAACAATAAAATCATATTTTGAGAAGTATAACATCTTGCTGGATTAATAACATAAAAACTAAAACATGTCGTTAGTTATTATTTCATAAAAAAAAAAACATTATATTTTTTTTAGTTTATTCAAATTTGTTTGAGAGACTTAGTCCATACTATATCCTAAGATGTATTTATGTTTAGTGAAAGTATCGCTCGCTGTTTTTTTTTTTTTTTAAATGAAATGGTCTTGTTGCCCGACAAGCGATATTGAAACAACCAGAAAACTTGGTCCTAAACAATAATATTAAAACTCTTTTTAGTTTCTAATTATTGACAATTAAGTAGTAATATTTTTTAATAGCTTTCTTTATTTTTATTCTTGAGGAGTAATAAGAGTGGTATATTAACGTATATTTAATTCGTATTGTGTTTACCTATAGATAGTTTTGAAATTTAATTCGTACCTATTCCTCGTTGTATTGTATATTAGTTTAGTATAACTTATGCGTACTTAAAGATATATTTTTCAAATTATATTTTAATTTATATTTATTTTATAACTATCGTAAATAGGTATAGATGTTAAAAATAAGAGATGTCAGATATGAGCATACCTAGGTATACACGGATATAGTTAGAATTTTTAATCGGTTTTGTTTGTAAACATACATATTGGTATGTTTCGAATAATTTTGAAGGTCCCATAAATTCGTATAGTTTTATCTTCTACGGCATGAATAGGTCAATTTACAAAAAAAAATGTGCTTAAAATAATATGAATATAGTTTAAACTTCAAGCAATATGATTAATTAAATTTCAACATTCAAATAGACTTTTAAATTTCAAACTTATATGAAACATGTACATCGAATACGGTTTTTGTTTTGTTATTTCGCTTAGGCAATAATGGCACTTCTAGTATTATAAAGTTCCATAAGACTCCACATTTTATCTATACTAGTAAAGACATTTTAATCTTACAACATTTTAAAATATTTACGTTGATACCCGAACTTTTATTAAAATCTTTATATGAATACATATCTATTTTTTATAAAGCAGTGTTTGTCATACGAGAGTGAACATAATTGTAACAAATGCCTTTTAAACAAAGTGTCTATCATTAGCATAATGACGCCGGGCGTCGGAAGAGCAACACATAAATCAGGAAGAGCCTCCTAACCCGCACCCGCGCTCAGCATTTCTCAAATAAGCAAACTTGTTGCAAACACTTCTGAGTATGTGTTAGACTTATCTATCTATAAAAATAATGCAATAAGATATTAAATATGTGGTATATATAAAAAAGTTTCAGTTTAATCTTCAGTAGATACAATTAAGGAATTTAGACAAATATATACTAAACACGACATTGTTACTTTATTATTTGGAATTCAATTTTTGTAAATCAACACTGATAAACAAGTTTACTATTATTTTGTATGTTATTAATATATAAACTGCAAGAGCATTGCAACACTGCATTTATTTGCAAGAGATTGGATAGAAAATGTATGGGAACTGAACAACAGTCTTGTAAAATCTACATGAATATTTTTGTTTAAAATTAGTTGACATTTATAAATAGATGACATTAAAATAACTTATATCATTACATTATGATTCAAATCGTATGTTTTCTGTATCATATTTTTTTAGGTGGGTACCATTTACAGCATACAATAATATAACATTTACAACAAACCATTTACAATATGTTTTAAGCGGATGTACACAGAAGGATGTCATTCCTAAATATCACCATTGTTCACATATTGATCCACTTTGTAATACACCTTTTGACACCAAACCCGTTTGACATGGTGCTTGAACTTAATATCCGGCAAATTGGTAATGTGTTTTGGGACTTTGTTATAAAACCTAATAGTATTACCTAAAAACGATTACTAGTCTTGATTGAACTAAAATTCATGTAATATATATAGCTCTTTCATATACTCATAATCGATTTAGCAAGACAAAAACAAAAATTTTATTAGTTAAAAGAAAGGGTTAAATTTATTTTACCCGTTGAAAGGGGGTGCGATGGGAGACGCTAGTAGGCAGAGTGTTCTGTACCTATTCAAGCTTTTTCTCAATTTTTATTCCGCAGTCGCCAGTTTTTCTTGATATAGTTAATTGTTTGTTTACGAGGTTTGTTTAAAGTAAGTTTTTATTGAAAATCGTTTAGCTGATGGAATCGTTTATTATTATTTTTATGTATATATTGAAGTTAATGACAAAATTAATTTTGTGCATTATAAGTATATATCGACTACAATAATTGGACGTCTAATTTGTGCGCTCAATGGTAATAATTTTAAATTAAATAATAGAAAAGTAGTTTGTTTTATAGTTAACACATTTACATTTTAATAACAATGAATATTAAATAAAGATTATCTTATTATGGTAATATTAAATAAAGATTATCTTATTATGGTGATAGTAGGTTATTGTTCTTGTCTTACTCTTGTTACGGTAGTAATTATTGGCTATAGTTTTCCAAAATCAGATTTCCATAAAAACCTTGTGAATAAATACAGTGTACATTAAATTGTTTTATGTGACTTAAATGTTTAATTTAAAACGAACAAGTTTTTATTATATTGATTTTCTAATAACACCAAAAAGTTCAAGATTAGAGTATTCATATTTTAGAACCCTTTTTTGAATTAAGAACTGATTAGAAATTAGAGTCCTTAAAAAAAAACTTCACTCAATACCTACGAAACGTAGATATCTAATAGAATACTAAAACAGTTTGGAAACTATCAAAATTAAAGCAAAACTAAGGCCCTTTAAACGGCAACTGAGGGCGGTCGAGGCCATGGAAACATTACAATTTACCCAGTTCCAACAAAAGATAACCCAAACACGCCTTATTGATAGAGGCTTGGAAATTTAATATGAAATATTTCAAACTCAGAAACAGTATCCACACGACGACACGGTTAAGCCTGTTACATACGTAACGATATATCGTAGCGATTAATATGTGCAAACCGATTTGCGCAGATTTATCGATCGTGTGTATTAAATATCGTGGCAGACTATCGTTCATCGGCGGCAGTTACAATTTCTATCAGATAAATTGTTGTCGATTGTTGCGTTTGCACTCCTTGCAACATGTCGGAAGATGAAAGAGGTGGACACGCCAATAACTGAAAGAATTTATACCATGATACAGAAGAGAAACTTGCCTTTGGAAGACAAAATCCAAGGAGTGCCATAATCGCATTAAAAAAATACCGCCTACAAGAGGCTTGTCGAAAAATTCCAAGCCATTGATCCAAATGCCATCAGGGACATACTGGTTAGGAAGATAAATATTCTTAGAACTGCATTTAAAAAACAGCTTAATAAAATAACATTTTTCTTGTGCGGCTTACTACAGAGAACTGTTGATCGACATCGATGTCGGTGATGTGTGGAGAGACCAGGGGCATTCGATTAAATTGTACAGTCTGAAATCGCTACGATATATCGTTACGTGTGTAGCAGGCTTTACGTGTGTGTATATGAAACTAAACTCACACAAGCGCAACCGAACTACACAAATACATTGGACCGTAAGAGGGGTGTCTTTGTTACATTAAGGAAGAAGGGCGTGAAGACTGGTGGGGTTGGGTGTGTATGGGGTGGGACCGGCTCTGTTTTGTATTCAGCTCGCTTCGCCGTATACGATTTCGCGCGGGACACTTGGAGATTTCTATCGCTTCAGTGTTTTCGACATTTTGGAATTTGTTTATTAGAACGGTGTAGGTTTTATTGGTCACTGGAATCCGGACAGGCATGAAGGTTTTGACTACTACGCTTAATGAATTTTCAATGGTAGTTTTATAGACATATATTTAAAAAAAAATTTGCTATCAATACATTGGTCATAATTTTGTACTTATGTTGGAAAATAATATGGTTTATCATATCAATAATAAATAAAATAATTATTACTTTTAAAAAATTACATAAATCTTTTAGTTTGAAAGAATCTTTACGATAGTATTAGTTTAACAAGCGTATTCTCACATGTTAAGTGATAATGTGGCCTGAATCGATTTTCTACTTAAGGGTAGTAGGTAATGGGTGTATATAAGTAATTGCCCAACCATTAATTGTTTTTTACTTTCATCATAGTTTTTCTACCCCTTCAGCGTTTTCGAAATTTTGGAATTTGTTTATTAGAACTATGTAGATTTTATTGGTAAGTGGAATCCGGGCAGGCATGAAGGTATTGACTAGTACGCTTAATTAATTTTCAATGGTAGGTTTATAGGCAATTATAAGTAAATCAGATTTCGGGATCGATGTTTGTAATGATTATGGAAAATAGTAAGAATTATTGTAGATATAAATAATAAAAATAATTAGTATTTGTAAGTTACACAAAATTTCATTTGTGAGAATTTTTAAGTCGTTTTTTTTATGCGGGCATTCTTACATGATATTAAGTGATAATCTGACCTAAATAGTTTTTTTTTTCTCAAGGGTAGTTAGTATCCAGCCCAGCGAATAGGTAGATGGTACCAGGGTTTATAACTAAGTTTTCCATAAGCTTAAATTTTTATAAGGGATTATTGTGCTACCACTGATCCAGCGTGGCTTATAATATGAATGTAATTCTAGTGAGTAAATATTAAAGAACCAAGTATTTAATGTATTCAGAGAAGCATTTCCGTCGGAAGAGGAGCTCGTAAGAAGACAATTTTATGCAAATCTTTTTCCGCTACTTTAGCATTCGAGGAACTAAAGCGCTGTTTAGGGTTGGCAGTTTCATTTGTTAAATTATTGTGTTTTTTTATAATTAATGATTGAGATATCAAATGATGTGAATATTTTTGAAATGTGAAAGTTTGAAGGAATATTTTTGCAACGGTTTCTTTATTTAACAAATAAGTAAAGTCAAGATATCAATTTAAAAGTCTAATGACATAATATTAGACAAATTCGATTTAGTATAATTAACGTTTGGTTTCTTAGGAATCAAAATATCACTTTTAATATGTTTTTATCTTTATATTACCCGTATTAACTAGATGTTTCGGATTGGACTTCCAACACAGAAAATTAGGAAATGGGTTTCAATATTACCAGCATCAATATGAGGAAAACAGTTTACGATAATTTGCATTAATTATCTTTCCGTATTTGTGTGATCCACAAATAATTGTTCTGTGTTTGGGTGTTACTTTGTATCTGTTAATTGTAGGTATAAAATTATTCACGCTTGATATTGGTGAATTCGCCCTACATAGGCAGATCATATAATAATAATGAAAAATTAAAATCGTTAAATCGATAGTAGTATCTACTAAGTATAGGACTCCTGAAACACGCAATAAGAAATAATTTTTTCTATGCTAAATTTATGTTCTGGAATTTGGGCTTATTACCTACTTCTAAAGCGATATCGACTATATTATAAATTTAGACATAGTTTTAATAATGATTGTTTAAATAATTATATTAATACTATGATGCTATATTAAAATGGAATTTGTTTTTTTATAGATCAATAAAGGTTTGGTTTGCGCAAGAATAAACAAAGAGGACATTTTCTACAAAATGAATAACTTTAAAATTATTAGTTAAAAATAACATTACCTACTACGTATTCTGTTACAATATACTTTCAACTTTATATTCCCAATAATAAAATCAAATTTTATTTATCATTTATCAAATTCATTTATATCTGTTTCATTAGAATGTCATTTGAAGAAATGCTTGTTCACAAGAAGCTATTTGTTATATCGACGAATTAACAAGGTTTCTTTGTTTCTCCGTAAAATCATTTCAATTTTAATAGAGTAATTAACAAAGTAGCAACCCTTTAGCTAGAGACGGATATAAATTATTTTTTTCTACATTCGAGTCGGCTTCGGTGCGCCATGCTGCGTTTGTAACTAACAAGTCTCCACTAATTATGTTTTATTCTTGGAATACTTATAACGAATGTTTGTATTACGATATTAAAATTCTTTAAAGATAAATTTTTCGTCATTAACGATATTATTTTGTTGTTTAAGAGTAAGTTTTAAAAAGGTCTCGTGTAGAATTTAGGGTATTGAAATATTAAAACGATATTCTTGAATGGTACTAGGCTCACCATCAGATACAAAGTCTTCCCTTGCCAAGCTTTAGTAAAAAAAAACATGTATTAGTAAATGGTTCAATAAAAAAATGTTCTAAAACATTTTTGAAATATTTTTTTAATTTCCCGATCACGTTCCGTTGTACGGCGTTTATACATTCGGTCGGTGGGTTAAAGAAGTGCACCGTCCGACGGCTGAATGTTAATCGGGAGGGCCTTAATAATTGTACACGTGTATGTATTTAGAGTTCATATCTATTACTCTCATTCACTAATGGGACAGGAACAGACTTTTGAAAAAAACATATTATGTTTACTACCTTAATTGTGTCTAATGTTTAATCTGTTATGTATTTTTTTTGACAGTTAGAAACTTATTTATTGTATTTTTTGTTCGAGACTATATTATGTAGTTTTTGACATTTTGCGTGATATTATTATTGTGCATAAGCGAATGGTATTATAAACAACATTCTTTTTAAATTAACATAAAAACTCCTTGAATAGTTTTGACGCAACAGCCACTATCTTGTTCGAGCTAGGTTTGAAGATAGGTTGAGCTGCTGCACAACAAAAATCATCGAACTTTGAACCAGGTACTGATTTACTTATAATTTTATTTAAATTTTTAACTTCAGTAAAAATCCACTTGGTATTGTCTTTATTTTGATAATATTTGTTGAGAAGAGAACCGAAATTTTATGAGAGTGTAACTTAATGGGATGGACGTAGGTACAGTTTTGTTAACAATGTTCATATCCTAACACTGGCCTGCAATTTTTAGAGATTGGCCATAGGTTGTTTAAAATAATAAAATCTTTCACTGGTTTTACATAAGCAATGCAAATATGAGAGCTAAGCGGATATTTTCCATCAAGGGATTTTTCGAGAAGGGATCAAAATATAAACATTCCTACTAAAACTGATCATATTAGTGTTTTAGATGTATAGATGATTTAGAAGTAGTGTGTTAAATGTGATTATTGTTCCTACGGTATTGCCCCAGTTCTTAACACAATAGGTATTACGTTTTTTTATAGTAAACAGGGTTTCTTTGGTAGATGAAACTATTTTCGTTGGTGCAACGCATATAAATTTCGTTACTTATGTAATATAATTAATACAAATATTATAAAACAAGCAAATCTAAATAATCTAAAATCTTTTTGCTATTCGAGTTAGATAATATTTTACAAAATTTAATTGAATACGAGTCATATAATACCCGGTTAATTTATTAAATGTAGGCAATTGTTTTTATTTGTTAATTATATTAATGAGAAAATGATCCCTATAATTTTGGCGTGTTACTGGTAGACACATTAAACTTTTCTTTTGGCGCCTTTTTTAAATGACCGACATAATGTACAAAATACTTCATAATAGGTCCAATAAAAACCAATCACTAATTGAATAACCTTCTATATATGCGAATGGGTCAATACCAAAGAGTTCAATACGTTTATAAATCTTTCAAATGGCTTTCCTCTAGAAGAAAACACCTACTCCATCACACATCTCTCCTAAATTGCGTAAAATGTAATATATTTAATAAAACAAAATGTTTTCAAGAAACAATTAAATGTTTCATTAAGCTAAGATATACAAAATGTTTAAGATTGGTTTAAATTGTACGCAAATGTATGTATTTTTAAGCATTCTTTTCGTAAGCAATAAACAAAAGCATAAAAAAGTGCAGATTATAAGTCGCAATATTAAAAAAGAAATTTTACTTCTGATTGATAATCGATTAACTTTTTTTATTCGCTAAGACGTTAGTAGTGTGCTGTAGTGATTTTAATAAGAAGAATTGTTAACATTTTAATATCGATTTTCGCCTACGCTTGTCAACCGTTTTTTCCGTTTAAGAGCCTTACTGTGATCAATAGAAAAATCGCAACTATCAAAGAATTTTCTCAAAATTTTCAATTAATGCAATGATCGAATTTCGACGACCCATGTTATAACAACCCGTTGTAGTGCTTGAAAATGTTTGTACGTGAATAAATACGTAAATTTACATAGCATCGTCGGACTAAACAAACTAATGCCCAAATAAGACGTACCTACACACATAGGATCACCATCGCTACTAATGAAAAGCGCCGGTTTCTGATTGCGGGCCCACTAAACAGTCTTAAAGTTGCGAACACACCCCGAAACACCCCAACCCAACCCCTCGTAGTAAGGAAGAAGATAATCTACCATTATACTACGAGCTCTACGGTCCTCTTAATGACGACTTCAACGTATGTTATTATTGTTAGGATGTAAGTTTGCAGGGTCTTGTTAAACTGGTCTACGGGAGTGGAGGCACGGGGCTCGCTACCCAAGGAACGTAAGAAGGATCCACCACGCAAAACTGGATAAAGATGAAATAATATAAGTTTTGACATAAAAATGTGATTGTTATTATTTTGTCTAATTTTTTTTTAGTACATTGTGTTTGTAAATTTATGTATCTTAATGTAAATAAAGCGATTTTATAGGAAAGTGCTAAATTTATGCAGTCATATGCTGTTACATTAAAGTAATTTATAATATAGAGTACTTATTCCGTGTTATTAATTTATAACTTAAAACATCGAATTGGAGATAGAGATAATTGTAAACAGAACTATAAGCAGAATGGCTGTGCCTACGAAGCATAGTTGCTTCAATTGAATTTAAACCGCTCTAAACTATTTTTGATTTATTTAGCCATTATATAAAGAAAAACAATTTTTGGAACCTAAACTAGTAGATCCAGATATTACCGAGTTTAAATCCTCGTTAAATGTTTTAGTTAATTTCTGATCATTTGTTTTTCGTTTTGCTTGTCTTTTCACTATTAGCTCCTTGTTTTAGAATATCAATATGAGACCAAATCGCCAATAGGCGATTATATAAATAAGTTTATGTCGTCTACAAATACTACGCCGAAATGTAAGGCGGTTGATAAAACCATTGCAATACATCGTCGATTATTTTAATTACAGTTAATTTCGTATTGTTTTGTTTTTCATTTTGTTCGTCTTTTCGCTAATATGCTTGTTTATAGTTGTCAATATCAGACACTTCAAATAGCTACTGTTTGTTCCAGAACGACATAATAGCTGTGAATCTTTTCCAGGTGGTAATAATTTTTAAAATATGAATAAACTCTTATGTCTTGTGACTGTAATTGTTCCTGCAAAATTTACAATAATATTAATTGTTTAAAGTTAATTTTGTTTCGTCCATTAACGTCATTGATATTTTTTAATAACAACAATTTTATGTGAATTGACATGTCAATGGTAAAAATAGGAGTAATCACAGAATAAACATGTATTCCAAGGAACTTGTGTTATCGATGAAAAGGATAAACTTTTAGTCAAGTTAAATATTAGAAGGTGAATATCTGGACGAATTTAAATAGTCTTTGCCAGGATGTTAAGCAAGGAAAGGACCTTAAAGCGGTCCCGTGTATCGATCCCGTCCCATGTCCGCTTCTTAATGCCCAGTTCGTAGTATGTCCATTAATTATGGTCGGCGGTGTGAACCGCGGCTGTTTGACGACGATTGCCGACCATTGCCGACCGGGCACACGTGAAATTGCGAAAAGGGTTTCTGAGAATTAGGAGATTCTGTTAAAACTATTCTATTGTAAGTACCGACACTAACAGATTTTCACGGAATTAGATTATATGAACAGTCTTTACATGAACCAAAAAATTTTAAGAGATAGATACTCTATAAGTTCGGTATGATATCAATTATTGTCTATGTATTACAGAGTATTCTGTGGTCACTGTTGATTTTGGATTTTATTTTGCTTATCTTTATTTAGAGTCTTACTGTGTCACAAAATATAGTTCATTGTTTCAAAATTTGTATAAGAGATCATTTTTGAAGAAAAAAAATTTTTTTTTGATTGATAATACCAGCCTATATAAAAATAAACACACATTAAATACTATTGAATACCCAACAACAGCCCGTAATCAGCTACTTCCTACAGTATATCCTTACGGTATATATTGCAGCGCTGGTTTGCAATCTGCGGCCTTTTTTTATAAGTAAGTAAGTATTGTTGAATGAATTGGATTTTGCTTTTGTTTATTTAAATTTATTTGTTCTGTTTAGTTTTCTATGTTATTCAGTTCTATTGACTGAACTTATTATTATTAATTACTTGAACTAAACAGTTCTAATAAAACTTTGTAAAAATAATGAATACCAATGAGCAATATAAGGAATCTGAATGAAGATATAATTTTTAAACACACATTTTTATATTTGATATACAATTTGCTACTTCTAATAAATTTTGATTTGAAATGTAGGTAGAAACTAAATTTAAATGTAGAGTTTAAGAAAAACGAATCAAAGCTATTGGAAATATTTATGAAATTAAGCCCCAAATAAAGGTGGCTTACGATTTCATGTTTTTAACATTACAAAGATGAATGTACATTAGGCGAATAGAACGACTACTGCTAGTAATTTATTAAAATAAATTATGCTTGTAAAATAGAATTTGTATTGGGAGAATTTCAGTACCTACAAAAAAAGTTTCCTTCCACTGTCAATTTTCTCTACTCCGTCTCTTGGATCTAGCTCCAGATTAAATCTATGTGGTTCATAGGTAAACCCAAACCGGTATAAAATATCCAGTATAAGTATAGACTGCCATATGAGAGAATCAAATAATATATAATATTATTTTTCAAATAATTAAAATTTATATACTATCTCAATGAGTTGCACTTGCTATGTGTAGACATACTGATATAGGCACACTTTTTTGTTGCCGAATATGTATATTTAGTATGCCGCATATAACTAGCCATTCCGTCAACTTCGCCAGCCGAATAACATATTAAGATAAAATACCTGACTTTTGATTTTATTGGCAGGAAAAATGTTCATAAAAGTAAATTAGCAATAAATTTATGAACGATCGCGCCTCAACCAAACATCATTTTCATTATATTTATGTATAGATAATATGTTTTTTCTTCTAGAAGGGTACGAGATAGATATCGGCATCTCGAGTGGTGATTAATATGGTCCGCAAACACATTAATCAACTGAAGTGCGTAAGACGAGAACGGTTTGAAGTATCTCGTTGCGTGCCCGATTCATCTTATTCTGGTTTAAGTTTATTTTATAATAAAATATTTGAACTTGTTAAATTCTTTTTAAATATTGATTTTGTTTTGAATCCATAAAAAATACGAAAAAGGTTCAAAAGTATCTAATAATTTTGTAATCATCAAAACAGTATAAAAGTGTATAACTTGTATAAAAATTTGGAAATATGGCCGAAAATCTCGTATAAATTAACAGGGAAATTAGTAGCACAGATTAAAAATAATTCATATGATTTAAAAATCTCCGTGATAATCTTAGGCAGAGAGGAATAAATGCTTTTGCCGAATAAGTTTGTAGAATGAATTAAAAAGATAAAGTATTTCAAATTCAGAATACGTATGTGCGGATTTGGTGCTCTTAATCTCTTCGGGGTTGACTATCAGATATCACATATTTCTGCTAACAGGGCTGTGACCTAGTAACTTTAATTATTTTACGGTTATGTCTAAAAGAATTTGTCTCGGTTGGTATTAATTTAGAAATTACTAAACTAAATGTATTTGTGTGATTGTTTGTTTACACAATTAATTAGTAACTAGTACCTTGGTTTAATTATATTTCAATATTAATATTATAGTATGTGAGAAAATCTCCATCTTGAATCTAAAGTCCTATATTGAAAATATTTTTTGAAGTTAATTGGGTTGAAATATATTATTCATATACAGGACCTTTTTTATTTTTATTTATATGTCTTGTAGGCTTATACCTTTAAAATTACTGACCTGATTGTGATAATATTTGACATTATGATAACTTATATTATAAATCAACAAATTTGGTACTTGTTGGCCTATATAACGAAAAATTTCCTACGGGTTAATGGGTGCAGGTTAAAATGTTCCTTACTAATTTCCTATTTCCGATAACTATAACTAAAATATATGTTGTTATTTATATTTTTGGAAATTAAAGAATAGCATGTTGAAAACAATGTATAGAGCGTCAGAAACTTTGTTAGGAAAATAGTAAGAAACACATTTAATACTATTAATTACTTTTTGTAGGGCTTGAAAACGCCGTAATGTATATTTAATTATTTATACATGATGTTTTCTGTTTCTATTTTCTTCCGTAGTTGTTATAAAATATACCGAGAATACTTATTTCAAAATATTATTAAATGTAAATGTGAAGTGCATTTAGCTTAGATTTCAAAAATATATTTAATGTTTTTTAAGTGTTCGGATGATATAATAAACTTTACTTATATATTTTAAACTTTACATATAATGGAATTTAAAGTTCCGACATGATTAAAGGTGTTACTTATATTATTATAAGTTATCTAATTACATTTATAAAATATTGTAACGTTTAATAAAGTAATTGAACTCATATACCATTTATAGATTGTGTTATGTATTTATAGATTTAAAATTTAAATTATAATATATTTTATTATACGTAAATGAACGTAAATGAATTTTAAGAAAACTTTTAATATTTCAAGAGTAGTTTCTAATAAACTATGTTAATAATTTAATTTGTTTTTAATTAAGCGAGTGTACCGCAACTTTGAAAATACAAATTTTGATTTTAATCATCTCATTGACAAGGTATATTTTTTTTTATTTTCGTAACATGCATCTGCTAGAATAGTCATTTACGATAATCATAGTAATTAATGTGATGATTTAGTACATGACAAAAGTAATTTGGCACTTCTAATTGGTAGTTAGACCAAATCGACGAAAGATTAATGACTTGCCATTATTATGTTATATGGCTGTATTTAATATGTAACTATATGAAAGAACAAATTGGGAAAGCTTATAGAGGTTTAAGATTTAAATTTCTGTATTTGTCAAATTTGTCCATGATTTTTCTTTCATGGTATGTTTATAATATAGAATACTTTTCTTTGTTCGTATTTTTATAGATTTGGTGTTGGTTTACGATATCACCTGACGTTAAGTACCGATGTGTGATGAGATGTTAGCATGACAGCTTATTTATTGAACTGGCTTTGAAATGGCTGTGGAAACATATTTGTAGGTGTTTGATGATAGAATTTTAATTTCAGAATGGCAATTAGTTAAAAAGACATTATTACAAAGAATGCTATGGTTTCATAAGGATGTTTTCTAACACCGAGAGCTTACAGTACTATACAGGGATGTATAGTCCTGTTTATCGATACTCTGTCCGTACCATTTTGGAACAATTATTGATTAAAATTTTCTTAGGTATGGATTATTTGCTATTATACCAATTTTATACAATTGTACGTGATGATGATACAATTTTTTATGCTTTTTTTTAAATTGGGTAGAGAAGAAATGTTTTAGTGTCGACGATGTTAATAACTGTTTCTTCCACAATATCATATATAATAATAATAGCTCAGGACGCGGTTTAAGCAAAATTTTTTTTACCAAAGCATGAATGTGAAATTTACTATCTCTACTTTGAGAAATAATGACTTCTCCACACAAACTGTGGTCCTCTCTTTCACCCTTTAAAGTTTTATTTCTGCGATAATTAATAGTATTTTTCAAGTCATTAGTATTCTTCAAGGTTCTTTGTATGTATACACCAAAATTCATAGAAGCTGATTAAGTGGTTTAGAGGTAAGGAAGTAACAGAAGCTTTTTCATTTACAATATTACTTCTATTGGAGTCGCGTTGATCCTTCGAGCTACGTCAATACTACTGAGCAGTAACTATAAATGTGTCACGAAACCTGGATGTCGATAACATTACCAACTGACCAATAAACACGGTTAGAACCAGTTACAATTTTAGGGAAAAACATTACAACAAACAAAATCCTTATAATGCTAAATACGTTTAGAATAAAGTGTAAGCTTAATTATAACCTTATTCCTACGTTAAAGACGTGACCATCCTCGGTGCCGCTCCTTAGTTGGTGCTGGGGTGAGCGGGGCCTGGGGCGGGGGAGGGGCAAGACACTCGATCAATACCGACCCGACTTTCAAACTGCTTTCACCCTCACGAAAGTCGCCCGGACTATGGTCGACCGGACACTGATGATTTATACGGAGTTGTTACTACTATATATTTTTTTTATTACATACAATATATTTTGCAATTTTATAATAGTTATAATAAATATGTTTTAAGATTTTAGTTTGATATTCATGTCTGTTGCAAATTAGTTATGAATAGTATACTCAAGTAACCATTGCGTTGAAAAATGCTGTAATTTTCTATGTGTTTAGTATTAACTGTCCTTTGGGTGTTGTGGATGGTGGAGAGCGGCAACTGTCAGCATGGTCACTACAATCTGAAACAATTATAAATATTTTCTGAATAAAAACTTGTTTGTTAATGAATTTATGCAAATATTTGATAAATAAATATTTTTGTATTCTAGGCCACTAAAATGGCTGTAGAGCTCCGGATACAAATACTACTATATTATTATCAGAAGTCTCCGATGTTATACCGGCCTGCTTACATGCCTAAGCAAGCCTCTTTTGAAGCATCGATTGTTGTAAAAAGGAGAGAACTATTTTATTGGAAGAACATTCCATATCAACAAAATAAGACAAAGGTAACAATTTAAGTTTCTGCTTTGCTTGTTCCTGTCGTTATGAGCGCACTCGTGAAGAGATCGCTAATTGGGTGATTTTATAGAACAAGAGATATAATAGGATAAATTTAAAAAGCCCTTCAGAACATTAATTTTAATAAAAACCCTAAAAAACCCTGTCTATAATCTTCTTCTTATCCATACCAGCAATAGTTATGACGTATATTTGAAACTCTAAAATGGTGTATATTAAATACTGGATAATATAATCATTAAAAAGAATCTTATAAATATGCATTCTCATACATTTTAAATCACATATATGAAGTATTTTATGTCATAATATCCTTATTTTTTGGTTGCGAAGTTATGATGATGGGTTTTGTTTTCATGTAATTTTGCTAACATCTCTATAGGTATACGAGCATGTCTTCACCGCGGTGTCTTCACGTACGCCTCAAACCCTCGCCGTGAATATTTCGTCTCAAACCCCCCTCCGCCCACGAGGTCTTATCGGCCTTAGTTGGGTTATATATGATTATATTAATACCAACGCAATGTATGTACAGTATACATACATGTTAGCAATATATATATATATATATATATATATATATATATATATATATATATATATATATATATAAACATCTAGTAACATGTGTTACTTTATTTCTTGAAGATAATATAACTTATCTATTCATAGTTATTATGAAAGACCTAAAATAGAGGCGTAATATAGTTGACTCACTCAAATTCTTTGAGATCATAAATGCTTCTGTAGACTTTAATCCTTTATGGATGAACATAATAATATAAAAAATAACATGAATTTCCTCACACTTTTGATTCATATAAGCGATCTAAAACTTACACTTAATGATGCTTAATTTAATCAAATTTGCCATCTTAATAATTTTATTTGATTAGAAAGTGTTCACTAGTTTAATTTTTTTGTGTAAAACCTTCTAAATATTTTTAATGATGTCTTGTAAATATCTTAATATATAAAGTGAGCCTGTGATCTGTATAGTTGCATTATACACCTATATCAGAATAACAATATTTAATATTGTTTATAAGTAATGTAATTTTTCCGTTATACTATTTTCTTTTTATAGTTAATAGGTTTTAGCGTTATAATAACAATCTTACCTGATGTTAAGTGACGATGTGGCCCAAGATTGTGGACGCGCTAAACCTAGTAAAGGGACTGGCACTCAAGGTGCAACCGTCGGAACACACCTTTATGTATTTGGTAGCAAATTGTAAACTTGAAAAAGCCCTGCCACCATGCTATGGTTTCATCGCGATATTTTACTTCACTGAAAGCTCAAACTCATTACAGGTGTATTCGAACTTGACGCGGCGTCCGTACATACTACCAATTGAGCTACCATCGTTTTAACGATAACATAAAAAACAGAAAAAATAGTATATATCTAAATAGAGTTTAATGTTTTGAAACATCTACGCATACATAACGTACGCATTGGATATTTTCATTTCATAGTAGAAAAAGTTGTGAATCTAGTTAATACAACCCTTCACCTGCTTTCATCTCTACATACCTAATCATAATAGATGTCCAGTAATGACCCCAGGGTTACAGAATCCTCGCATCTCCCTATTTCTCACGAGATACACAGTTAGTCGAAGGGTTAAACAAGTTATTGTTAGAATAACAGAATTTATAATCTTACCAACGGATATCTGAAGTGGAATCAAAATATACCTATCGATATTGGAAAAATCTTTACTAATATTATAAATGTAAAAATGAATTTGTTGCGCTTTCATATCTATACCGTTGAATCTATTATGATGAATTTTTGTATAGAGATAGTTGGGATCTTGGACGACGATGATAGGCTACTCTTTCTCGCGAAAAACTTCTGGAAAATGGGATAAACTTTGTATGAAACTTTTTATTACGTCTTTCGATTTGTTTCAAACTTTAAAGAATAATTGCTTATAATTTCGCTTTTTGCGTAATTTCATATCTATCTGTATTGACTATTGGCTAACTTCATGAAATAAATAATTTAATAGCATTTGATCTAAAAAATATATCTGTGTCTATCGACAACCAAAATTGTTTTACAAAATCAATATTAACGCTAGCGGAGCTGCGGGTAAAAGATAGTATTTAAATGTTTTTATAAAAAACTTATATCATATAATTATTAATTAATATGATATTTTTATAGTACCATGTAACCGTGAGAACAGTTCGTCAACCGTCAAACCAGCCGGACCGTGGGTCACGGAGGTCACAGCCGCGACCAGTGGGTCACTCGCGACCACCGGACGCTCCGAAAGGGTTAAAACACTTCTATTCATATTTTTTTTAATATAAACATTAACAACCATTACTTATTTTAATTATAAATAATTTTGATTTGTATGTAACGTCGTTTGCAATGTGAAGAAAATGAAGTTGCATGACCAATGCATAGAAAGATAAATTGTTTAATTCCGTTGTGAAGAATCCTGAGAATTGTGAAGGGTAACTTAACAGTTATTTTTGGAATGCAATCGTAAAAGATAAATTTCCATGAATACTAAGCGATTTTCAATGCGACATAGTGGCCAGATCAAGTAAGCTCCATTTGTTTGCGTGAACTAAAATCATGAATTTTTTAAAATCTTGATTTAAAATATTTACTTATAAATACCTTTACTAATACAACTTACGACGCGTTTTCGTCTATTACACTACGTGTAGGTACTCGTATACTAACATTCTAAAAACCACCACAAATTACCAAAAGGTCACACAGCTATAATTGCCCAAACCCCATCCGCAAGGAAATTATAGAAATAAGTAAAATAAGTATAATAGTTCCATAAGAGCAATAAAAAAAAGAACTCATTTTTTAGTTTTTAGTCTAATGCGTAGCTACTATTATAAAGCAATTTTTTAAACTATTTATAACTAACTACAACTAAATGACTTACTTCAAAAGAAGGTGCGGATCCAGAGTCCGCAGAATGTGTATATTAAAAAAAACCTTTTGAATACAGCATGTGATGTAAATAATAGTTAAAAATAATTATTGATAACTATATATAATTTGAAAGTTAATAAGCTTGTCGTGACGCTTATGTAAACAGGGATCAAAGGATGCAATCTTATGGCTTCACAACGAGCTATAAATTTAAGTGCGATTATATGTAGTCGTATAAAAACAGAATATAAGCTTTCTGATTTACAATCATAATAATGAACATTTAAATATTTATTATTTGGATATTGGATATACTCCCAGTGACCCCGGAACGCGTCACTCATAAGCGTGTTGCTATGGGCACTTAGGCAGTAATACTCCCAAGTAATATACCAGCTTCGCAGTATAACAATGTTTTTTAAAAAATCTGTGAGGCCTCCTACACTGTGTATGAGATGTATTAATATATTATATTTCAATGACTATTTTCTAAACAGGTTAGCTGTCGAGGTCTGAAACTAGAAGTTTATTCGCCACTATATTACATGTTTTATGGCGTTGTCCCCAGCTCGAGGCGATTGTAATAAAATCTTGCAGACGACCGACGGTTTATGAACATTGTTCTCTATGCTACATAAGTCGTGCCAAACAACTTCGTCTAGTAAATATTCTATTATAGTTAGAAACTGTATTATTTACCCACTTGAATGATTGTTATATTCAGATGTAATAGGTACTATTTATAGCTCTTTTATTGACTATATATAATCTTAAAGTAGTAAGTAAAATTATATGACTGTATTTGTTTCTTTGGATTGACTAACGCTTGATGGATCTATACTTTACTAGGATTTGTTGTTTGTGGAAAATATATTAATATAAAATGTTAAATAGCTTAGAGGTGTGAAAATGGTTGAATCTCGACTTGATTTATCGCCTTACATGCACTTGCGAGAATTGAATATAACTATTAATTCCTTCTCAGTATACATATATATATAATAAAGAAGAATTGTAATGTCTAAACCTTAATAAAATCACTGTATACATCCTATAGGCTGCGTTTTAAACATAAATAAATATGTAACCTTTGGAATAATCAAAGCTCTATCAAGTTCCTGTAGATTTTTTTCCTGTGGAGGTTTCTTTCAGTTATACACCGAGACGTTACGTAATTATAGTCCATTGTGTTTTGTTTTCATGTATTTAAGGAGACGTTAAGTAACTGATATCGTGAAATACTTCTATCCTAGAAAAGTTCTCAGTCAAATAATGTTCTGTTTTGTTACTGCGGAGACCAGGATTTTAAGAATCCCTTGGAGGAGGGAGATTCAGAGACAGTGACGAGGTAGGGATACCTCTGATGTTAGAAGCGACCATAGGTTACAGTAACAGTTTGCCATGAAGTAGGCCATACTGTTGTTGGCCACTTCAGTATTACAGTAAAGAAATGTTTACAGTTTCATAAAAAGTTATTTGGAAGATAATAATAGAGAAAATATAGGCTATGCCATGTAAATTCTGTTACAAAAACAACGCCAACGACAGAACAAGCATATATTTATTGCGCAATTTAACTAAGATCATAAAACTATACACAAGCGACCCGGGCATTAAAATTGTACCATTCATCATGACCCCCGCCCCCTCCCCGTCTTTTGTTTAAGAAACACCCGTAACAACCGTGCGAACAAGTTTCGACAACGAAAACTATTCAAACGTTAGCAGCTAACAGCGCAACTTGTCTGGGGATGTTCTTAACTCGGGTGCTTCAGCGGTCGTTCGAGGAAAATTGGAAAATTTATAACCGCACAGTCGAGTTTCGACTTTTTGTTAATATATTTTTAGTTTATTTTTGAAAAATCAGTATCGACATTCGAATTGATAACGGTGCAATGAATGCTACGACTTATGTGTTTAACATAAGGTTGAGTTTTGTTTGAAGGGACGTAGAGTCGACTGGCGGAAGGGTAGAGTCGTAAGGAAGTTCGGCGATTATGTTTAGTCAGCGCTCGCTGTGTAATGGAAAGGAAGTAGGAATTGGGGCCTGTAAGATGTGGTCGTATAAGGCGGCCATTCGTGTTTCGTCCCCCCTCAGGCGTCGCGGGTTTGAGGCGGGGGAGGGGGCTAGGGACGATTTGTTTGTTTCTAAGGTCCGTTCTATTCCGCAGCTGCGGGTAGGATTTAAATTTCGCACTCTCGGACCGCTCTTTGTCCTTCTCAGTTACTTAATGAGGTACCTCTTTATAACTTCAAATTAAAGTGTGCCTCGGTAAATATTTCGGTTTTAGAAGTTTTGTACATAAACCGCATGTCCCTAATTAAATTACAAAAAAACCTCTTTTTAATTTAGATGCATTTTTTTATTCTTTTTGTAGGTACGATAAGGAATGAATATTTCAGAGGTAGTTTGGAAATGAGGAGGAAAGAAGTTCATGTCACTAGAAGAATGTAAATGTTTTTCTGGTAATACGTGGAAGAAAGCTTTCGATGATGCACAAAAAGGTTTTAACAAAGGTACATGTTGCCTTAGAGCAAATTTTTTTAACCATTAATGCAAATAAAACAAGTTATATGTAATTTACTCTCAGTAATCATAATGGAAATAACATCGATAACTTTAACTACTGCAATATATGTCCTATCCTTCAACAAACTAAATTGCAGTTAAACATCTCGGTATAATATTAGATAAAAATCTCTAATATTATTCTAATATCGGAACATTATTTACTTGCGTTCGTAAACTTATCTTTATTATCAAAAACTTCAGACACGTGTCAAATTTCAAACTTATAAATACCATGTATTATGCACTTTGCTAATTCATAATTACATATTGTCTAACAACATTGGGAGCGGCAAAGAAAACTAAATAATTAGGCTTCAAAGAACACAAAGAGCCATACTAAAAGTAATGTTCTAAATTCTTTATTATATCCAACTTGCGTAGTATATAATAAAGCTGAATTCTTACCGATCTGCCAATTATTTATACTGCAAGTAATATTAAAGAGACACTCATCATAGTTATATGTCCCCAATATAACCACAGTTCAACGTCGTAAGGTTATTGTTTCTAAAATTAAACTATTTTTCACAGCATTTTCACATAGGTTTTTCTTGGAGACTGTTTAACTAGGCAGACGGGTATTAGAAAAAGCCCTACTATCATGCTATGGTTTCAACACGATGTTTTCCTTTACCAAAACTTCAGGCTTATTTGCAGGTGGATTCAAAATCATGTCTATTGACGTGACATCTGTACATACTACTAAATGAACCATTATTTAAAAACTAATACTTGACTTGGACTCTTGGTTGTACTTGGTCGCACTGGACAGCTAGCCTCTCCACTACACTTAGCGTGTCCATAATCTTGCGCCACATCGTTACTTACTATCAGATGAAATTGTGCCTTAGCTTTAGTCTAGGTTCAGTTTAGTTGTGCCAAAATTGTTGACACTGTCACTATTTTACCTTCATAAAATTTCTTATTGTTATTAGCTATCATATTATAGTAAGCTCTTGCCTATGGTTGTTTTTACGCAGATTGCATTTCACTATGTTACAGTTTTTCATTACTATTGTAATCTTTAAAAAAAGCTTTGATGATTGAGGAGAGGTTTGTGTCCTCACGGAATGTATAAATAAAGCTAGCTTTTCTGAATAAACGAAGCTCATTGTGTTGTTAGCCTTAGGGAAAGTTTGAAAGTAATAGTTGGCTATACGTTAACCGCGAAGTGAGAATATAATAGCTTGTATGGCCGCCCGAGAGCTAGTTAGTTATGTACTTCGAAACTAAATACCAACTAACTGCGTAAAGAGACATCCACGGCGGTTTGCATACAACTATATAATATACATCCAATGCCTTTGGTTTTATAAAGATTTTTATTAAGTTATTGTTTACATGGTTAGTTATATCGTATGATTTTATAGAAAACTAACTGGCTGGGTTGAACTTGTTGTCCTCTTTTCAGAAGTCAAACATTAAGTGCATTACAAATTAATTAATTATTTGTTCTATAATTTAAATTCTTAATAAGTACATCCAATGCTAATTGAAAAATACATTGTGTGGTTTTATGAAACTATGATGCAAGTGAAACTTTTTTCCGATCGTAGTGTATAACTGAAAACTTTCGGAAAATTATTGTATTTAGGGTATTAAAATAGCTTTTTTAATTCTAACTTAATAATTGGAAAATGGGCATGATAATTGGAAATCAATGCTACACGGTCAATTTAGCCTTGGCTGCTCTGCCGAGCGCCTTTCACTTCACCCTTATATATGCGATAGATAGACGTATAAACTTGAGATGACGTAAAGATTTGAATACAATAATAAATGTAAATTTTCAGCTCCTGATTTATACATAAAAAAAAGCGTTTATCCTGTAATCACTATAAAAATGCAAATTATACCCAGTCTCGTACTGCATTGAGGATTGAGCTTCACCGTGGTGTCAATTATATTACATATTTGACGATGATTGTTACCTATTCAGTTCTACAAACAGGTCTCGCGGTGGAATTGTAGACTAATTATTGATTAATAAGGGAGCCAGGACGGCCGAATCTCGGCTAGGGCTGCTGCCGGTAAATGAAAAAAGATTCATGATCCTGACTAACCAACAGGTTCTTTATTACTAAATTACTGATACTAACTATGACCTTATCAGGTAAGCAGCTCAAGGGCCGCGAGGGTAGTCCCGTACAGAACTGTGTACTTAACGTGTGCGTGTGCACTAATGGTATGCGGTGTGATGGTGTAATCTCAGTGATGTAGAGTGTCACTGTATCGCGCGAGCAGAGTCACTCGAGGGCTCCTGTCCGGAGGATCGAACCTAGGCTCAGGCGTCTGCGGAAGGAGGCCGCGGCGGGTCCATTTGCTGTGCCAGCTTAGTTACATATATAATATAACTAGCTGTGCCTGCGATGACGTTCGCGTGAAAGTAAAATGTTATTTAACAATACCTTTTTTTTTGGAAGTTTTTCAATAAATTTTGTGTCTATTAGTGGTAGCGTAATGTTAAATAGCTTAAAGCCTACCTCAGTGATTGCTCTATCAAATACAGAATATTTTAAATACGACTGGTAGTTACTATGACGTGTTCAGACAAACTCATTTCCGCTGTATAATATTAATATATATTACCCTCTCCTATTACACTAATGCTAAACTTTATATCTATAAGTTTTGCTATAGTCATATACAACATATATTTCACTAACACATACCTGTCTTTAGTTGTTATGTGATATTTTTAATACAGTAATAAAGTTTCTCTTTCATACGATTAAAACAGTATTATTTAAAATATAACACGACTTTTAATATTATTTTTAAAGTGACTTAACATTGTAAAAAGTCAAGCCAAGAATATATTAGCGAAGCAAACTAATAATCGAAGGGTGGCTACATCAGGTCCCCCTTCCTCCCGGTTATAATCAGGGTATGGGCCCCAGTTTTGAGGCGTGTGCCGCGGACCCCAGATGCAGGGGGTAAGAAGCGAGGGGTTTGAGAAACTTAGGGGGGTGTTAAGACTAATATTAAAGGGGGTGTGTAAGCTTGGGAGATTGCTGGAGTAAATAACTAATTTTAAAGTATAAACATGTTTATTTAAACGCTGAAAATTCTCATATGAGGATGGCTGAAGAAAGATAATTATATAAAGATAAAGAAGAAAATATAGTAAACTAATAAAACAAAATCAGATGTATACCTATCGTATATGTACGCAAGAAATTGTATAATTATTTGGAATGAATATTAAAAAAAAAACTTTTAACATATTTTAATATTTAGGACCAAGTGAAAAGTTTGAACGACGGAAATCTATGCTATAAGTAAAAGTACATAGTATAACACAATTATTGAATTAGTTTTTTACAATAAATACCATATCAATAACTACTATAATTGAAAATTTTAATAATTCAATATTTTTAGTTTAAATATTTTTTAATATTATATTAATTAAGGAACAAAAATGTCATTATATAATGTAAATAATAAAATATAACGTACCTAAAGATCTATATATAAATACTATTTTATAATACTCAGTTTCTATTATTGAAAACGAATTAACCGTTTAATATGAATACAATTAAATTAATTAAAAGCCTGTGTTATGGAAATGAGTAACAAACAGGCAGGTTTAACAATAAAGGGTCAGTTTGAAAGTCAGATGAATTCTAGACCTATTTTTGTATTATTCAGTTATACCGTGTATGAAAAGCGGTAGTCAGAAATATCATTCCATTTTCTTTTCTCACACATTGTATTGTTTTTAAACAGCGATAGATCATAGTATTTGCGCAAGTGAGTTTGTTTGAATTTTAAACTGCTGAATCGATTGTGATGAATTTTTGTTCAGAAATAAATGGGGCCCAGGAGACGGAGGTAGGCTACTTTTTCTCGCGAAATTATTATTGGAAGTAGGGTAAATAGAGGGATAATCTTTATATGAAACTTTTTATTGCATCATCCGATTTGTTTGACAAAATCTATATTTACGCGAGTTAAGACCCATGTAAAATCTAGTATGTAATAGTTTTTTTTTTATCATATGTATATTTTAATTAAATGACATTGTTGATAGCTATATATTCTATATACTACATGTTTCATGTATATAAATATATATATATAAATATCTATATCATCCTTTCAACTATAATATCATATCCGAAGGTAAGTATGTTTGTTTGTTCTGTCAGACCTTAATTACTCATCCGATTATCATGAAGTTTCATATACCTAAACATTGTCTAGGGTAAAAAAGATGAGTGCCTCAAACTATACGATAAAAGTGAAATATCATTTTATCTCTTTCACTATATTTGTCACATCGAGCTGACTTTACCGGAACGAGCGTTATACAAAATGGTTGCGCATCAGAATTTCAAGGGCCTCCTATAAGAAGTTTCGCTTCGTAAACGACATAGGGTAGGTAGCTTCCATCTATAAAAATAACTTTTTCCGAAGGATAGAAAAATAAGCTGACAAATACTACAATAACGGGAATAATGCTGAGGGCAACATCTAGTTATTTTTTTTTACTCATTTTCTATTGAATATTTAGCATGGTACAACTCTAAAACATATTTTTCATGTTTGATATTTGCCAAATTGCATATTAAATATATGTAACTGAAATCATAAAGGATTGTCAATAAATTGACTTACCAACGTAACATGCAAACATTTATACATTAATAGTTAGCGTACAAATGTAAATCAAATATTTGTAAATAATAAATAAATAGTGAGCATATTTAACGGACACGATGTAGATGCTAAATTTTAGCGATACAGTGTACCGTAGAAGCCAAGCAAGTTTTAATGAAAACGCTCCTCTGTAAACACATACATTCTGTTATACATATAACATAGAGTGATAGTTTGGGCCCGACCCACTCTCTACTGGCGGGTGGAATTACCGCAAGATTGCCGCCATTCTTCAGGGCTCGTGTGATCCGACCCTTAGGAGGTGCCCGCGGATTGAATTCGAAACCTTTTGCGTGAGAAAATTTAATTATTCCAAGGTAATTTGTTGAAGGGGCCCGTTTGTTAGGGAATATTTTGAAGATCTCATTCGTACGTGTACTCGAATAGAATGTGTCAAAACATTAAAATTAGATAGGTCGGTAAAGTATCTATTTAAAATTAAATCTATTTACCGACTGAAGTGCTAAAATGCTGCACGATGCGAATAAAGTGTTTTATTATGAAAAAAAAAGTTTGGAAAATCCAAAAGTGCTCGCCTCAGAATCTCATTTTTTTTGGTTTATTTAATAACAATTAAACCACATCAAATTAGACCGTGAAAAGTAATAGGGTTCTATTCCTAAATATACTGAAGCGTAGGATATGAAAAGACTCGCTAAGCAAAGTTTTTCGGTCGTTATCGTGATAACATACAGGATCCGCACATACAGACACATGGCCGACCAAGGCAGAACTTTTTTAAACAGTTTTTAACTAGTTATAATAACAAAAATAGTATATGCTTGATCGAGATTAATGATATCGATAACGATCAAATGAGTGTTAAAATAGTGTTTTTACTTGATATTATTTTACAAGTGTAATATATGATAAATAGAGACATTTTAAGTCTGAAAAATCTGTTGTTTTGCTTGAAGTGACAGTAGTACCCACCTCAACGCTTCGCTTATGAGGCGTGCAAAAATGATCAAATGTATTAAAATTAATATTGCTTTTATAAAATCTTTTTCCTACGTAAGGTCGGCCCATGTTCTTACAGTCTACTCTATTAGCTGTCATCTCAATATTCACATTTATAGACATAGCATTCCCTACACACTCCACCCATGTCGTCTTCGATCTTCCTCTTCTCCTACATCCAACCACCTCCATACTTAACATTCTTCTAGTTATGTAAATTTCATCTCTTCTCATAACATGCTCATATCTCGCTAGCCTATTGCTACTCAATTTCTATGTAACTAGTACTATTTTCATGCTTCTCGAATATATTCATTCCTAAACTTTTCCATTCTAGCTACTTCACACATCCATTGTAGCATTCGCATCTCTGCTAAATGTTTCATCCGTCTCTTTCGTTGCAGAGTTCGATTCCAACCGCGGTCGCGAACGGACGTATCCGTGAGCTCTCGCTGATTGTTTTCGAAATCGATTGCTGCGCCTTGCCGCGCCGCCTATTGTTCCTTTGTATTACGTCTCGTCGGCAATAATCCGTCTATTGTTGCCAGTTCGTGCTACAGATAATTAGTTCTTGTTAATCTTAATCTATTGTTTGGTTATCGTGTCAAGTTTATATTGTGAAAATTCTCTTAGTTTTTATTGTGAATTCCAAGTATTGCTTTTTGTTATTGTGAATTAGTGCAGTGATTAAAGTACCGCCACTGTAAGTACGCCGGTCACCGGCTGCCAACAAAGGTAAAACTTGTTTTACCTTAAGCCTTTTATTACAGGCCAGACTTCAGATATTGTATTTTTTTTTTTTTTTTATTTCTTTTCTCTTTCCAAATTTGCACGTGCAGTAGATAGTATTTAAATGTTATTTCGCCGAACTCGGGATAGTTTTTAGTTTTTGCTAGCCGCACCCCCCTGCCCTTCCGGCAGGGAGGTTTTATTTTTACATCGGCTACTTCCTTATAACCTTACCCACCCCAAGCCCGCCACCCGATATGGCGCATCGTAGCGAGCTACTGCTCAATAGGTTACGCGCTTTCATCGAAAAGGAACAGCCGGACCTGTTCCAGAAATTCCTTTCCACCCAAACCCACCAAAACCCACACGCACAATATGTTCGCGCTCCACCCGCCGGAGCAAACGCGCCGGCTCACCGCCCACCAACCCCAGCCGCAACCACTTCCCTACCCATCCGCACTCCCGCAACCGCGGCGACCGCACCGGCACGCCGCCCAGCATCTCCACCGTCACCTCCACGTACGCGCTCCCGTTCCCGCTCGCCTGTCACTCGCCAGGCACAAGTATCCGACGCTCCCGCAAACTGTTCCTCGCGCACCCAGTCGCCTTCAGCGATTCCTACCCCTTCACCTGCATCTCAACCATTTGCAGAGATGATTTCCTACATGTCCCGTCCAATTCCCACGGCGAATTCCTTCTCGCCGCTCTTGTCTGAGTCAACCCCTGAAACAGAGACCGAAATGGAAGCCATAGATTCAGAGGCTAATCCCGAAACTGGCTTCACAGTCGTTACCAGGACGAAACCTAAAAACAAGCGGGTGCTATCACCCGACACAGTTGAAACTGCTGCTTCTAAAGCCAGGCGCGCTAATAACTCTCGCGTGCCTCAGCCATCTGCAACTCCCTCAAGCTCCGCAATTCCTGCAACACCAGCTGTACACGCGCAACCCAAAATTCGTGCACCTCCCCCGGTTACGATCAAAGATAAAACCAAGTGGCTGAACATCTCTACTCAGCTAAACACACAAAAAATACGCTATACTAGCGCTTTGAGTACCCCTTCAGGGATTCAAGTAAAAGTCCCAACAATAGAGGACTACAAAAATCTTACTGCCTTCCTCAGAGGAGGCAAACACGAATTCTACACCTACACTCTAGAGGAAGAACGCCTTCTGCGCGTAGTTCTGAGACGCGTCCCAAAGGAAATACCCGTCGAAGAGGTATTCGCGTCCATCAAAGAACAGAACTTCCCTGTCCGTGAAGTACATCGTATGTACCATACCTTCACTAAACAAAATTACGATATGGTTCTTGTTGTCCTTGATCGCACCCGGGAAGGTAAAGAAATCTTCTCGCTCACCTCAGTCTGCGGTCTCTCGGGTGTCACAGTCGAGATCCCACATAAAAAACACGCCCCGACTCAGTGCCACAACTGCCAGGCATACGGTCATTCCGCTAGGAATTGCCACATAAGGCCCCGATGCGTCAAATGTCTAGGTGATCACTCCACTAGGGATTGCCCACGCATGCCCGAAGCAGTCGAACCTCCCAGTTGCGTCTTATGCGGCAAGGCCGGGCACCCTGCGAATTATCGCGGCTGTGAACGTGCCCCACGCACGAGACATGCTCGCGGCCCTCATCGAGCGCCCTCAACGTACACCGCGGCAGCACGTCCCGCTCCACCACCGCTTATTTCTAACCAGGCCTTCCCGAGCCTCCCTGGTCCTGCGCGGGTTACTCCTGCGCATACATCCGCACAAACCTCAACCACTGCGTGGGCCATTAAACCGCAACCTGCGAAACCAATACCTGCAAATTCCACCACGCCCGCGTCGTCATCCGCCTTCCATGGCCTCGATTGGCTCGCAGGCCTTCTCAAAGAACACCTTGTCGACGACCTCATCGCGTTTGACGATATGATTAGCTCGAGTCGCGACTTCGACCGCCTCAAGGCCATTAAGGCCTTCCCAGACATTGCGCGCTCCATGCAACGCCTCATTCGCGCTTCCCCGTAATTAGTTTGCAATGGAGGATAGAATTAGACCCCGTGGCCTTTCTTTATCCTTTTTTAACGCGCGTAATTTAAAACCTCAACGCGACTTAGTAGCTAGCTTCCTTAAGGAGCGGCAAATAGACGTGTTTCTCATACAAGAGACACTTCTTAAACCGAGCGTTCGAAATCCCGCGATTGCTAACTACAAAATAGTAAGAAATGATCGTACCGGTGTAAGAGGCGGCGGCACGCTCATATACTATAGAAACTCACTATATTGCATGCCAATAGATCCTCCCGAACTCACCAACTTAGAAGTGTCGGTGTGCAGAGTGGGCATGACCGGTCATCCTACTATTCTTATTGTTTCCGCGTACCTCTCGCCCAATAAAACTCTCCTTCAGTCGGATCTGGAGGCACTTTTCGCGCTCGGTGATTCGGTTATAGTGGCCGGTGATCTAAATAGCGGGCATATTCAATATAACAACCCGCGTTCCACCGCTAATGGCAGGATACTTTATTTGTTAGAAAATGCGCTTAACTTCGACGTGATTGCTCCCTTAGAGCCAACTCATTACCAAGCTAACTGCCGCCCCTCAGTATTAGACGTAGCCATATTAAAAGGGGTCGCGCTTCAGGTACGGCAAATCAAAGTCGTACATGAACTAGACTCCGACCACCGGCCAGTAGTTCTGCAACTCGGTCACCCGGGTGACCACACTCCCGGTTCAGTCAAAGTAGCTGACTATCTAAAGCTCAGACAGTACCTTTTTAATAACCTCGCCTCATCTCACTTAGATAGGATCCCCAACGAGATAAAGTCTGTAGCCGATGCTGATCTGGCAGTTGAATCTCTAGTCGGTCACCTCCAGAATGCCATCAGGGTAACCTCGAAAGAGGTAAGGGCGGTAAACGATCGCCGTTTCATACTCCCTGATGACATTCGAAGATTGATCACGGAGAAAAACGCGGCAACACGCGCGCACGATTCCTATCCGACGGAGGAAAATCGCATAAGGCTACGTAACCTACAAAGATCAGTTAAATCTCGTATCTCTGAACTCCGTGGTCAAAGATGGGACAGCCTTTTAGCGGAAATCAAACCGTCTCATCTCGCCTTCTGGGATCTCGTTCGTAAACAGAAGAGCAGCTATTCGTCCGCGATGCCCCCGTTAGATAGAGGCCCCGGCAATTCGCCCGCCTTCGAAAGTATAGATAAGGCAGAGTATCTCGCTGCTACTCTCGAACAACAGTGTTCTCCCAATCCCTATGAATATCATACCAGAGATCCCGAACACGTCGGGAGGGTCGATCAAACAATACAAGCAATAAGAGAGACCCCCCCGATCGAAAACTTAGACCCGGTTACAACTGACGAAGTCTTCGCGATCATAAAAGCCCTTAAGCCAAGGAAAGCCCCCGGTCCTGACGGGATTAGGAACGAAGTCCTTAAACTTCTCCCTGATAAACTCATAGCCCTTCTAGTCTGCATCTTTAATGCGGCCATAACTCACTGTCACTTTCCAACTGCTTGGAAAAAGGCAACGGTAGTAGGTATCCGTAAACCCGGAAAAAAGGCATCTCTTCCGGAAAGCTACCGCCCGATAAGCCTCCTCAATACGATTGGTAAAATATACGAGCGACTCCTTCTGAACCGACTTCAATCAACTGTCTCAGACAAATGTCTTTTACCACACGAGCAATTCGGCTTTCGACCGAAGCACTCATGCACTCACCAAGTGCTCCGCCTCACGGAGCATATTCTCTCCAATTTCACGGAGCTACGCCGTCCAAGGCGCACGCTTGCTGTATTTTTCGACATAGCCAAAGCATTCGATAAGGTCTGGCACGAAGGCCTCATATATAAACTCATTCACTTTCAAGTTCCGGATAGACTAGTCCGCATAATCCTTGCTTACTTATCGGACCGCTCCTTCTGCTACAAAGCGGACGGAGCTCTATCCTCACCTCATCCAATACGTTCAGGAGTCCCACAAGGCTCCATACTAGCGCCTTGCCTGTTCAATTTGTTCGTTAGCGATATACCCGAATTCCCCGACGTCGCAGTAGGGTCCTACGCAGACGACACAGTTATCTTCAGTTCGGGCAGGAATAGGATTCACGTATACTACCGCGTCCAAAGAGCCGTCTCTGATTTCGGGTCCTGGTGTCTTAAGTGGCGCATAGGAATTAACCCAGAAAAAAGTGCGGCTATCATGTTCGATCCTCACGCGAGAAAGAACATAAAAAAAACATTACACCTTTTCGGCGTCAATATCCCTTGGACTAACCAAACTAAATACCTTGGTGTAGTATTAGACAGGCACCTTACCTTTAACAAACATATAGATTACGTACAGAAAAAAGCCTCCCGGGCTATGGTTCTACTACGCAATCTAACTTCCTCCAAGAGCAAAATGTCACTCAGGCATAAGCTCATAATATACAAAGTATGTATCCGTCCCATACTTACATATAGCTGTCCCGTATTCGCTCACGCTTCGCGAACCACCCTTCGCAAACTACAAGTGTTGCAAAATAGATTCATGCGCATAGCCGTCCAAGCCCCGTTCTATGTCCGTAATGTAGATCTCCATAAAGATATGGAACTTCCGTCCATGTATGCATATATTAAACACCTTACAAAGAATTTTTTTGAAAATGCTGAACTTCATCCTAACCCCAAAATAGTACACGCAGTTAGCTATACTTCCAATCCGCACGCTAAAGGTTTTGCGCGCCGGCCACGCAATTGCTCTTCCGATCCCGTCGATAAAATAACGAGATTAAACGCGCTTCTCCCTGCTGTCTCCAGCAATCGCTCGTGTCCGCGCACACGCCCGCGCAACCGCCGTCCTCGCCGTCGAGGCCGAGCGGATAATTTCGCTCCCGCACACCCGCCGCGGCCTCCCTCCGCAGACGCCTGAGCCTTGGTTCGATCCTCCGGATAGGAGCCCTCAAGTGACTCTGCTCGCGCGATACAGTGACACTCTACATCACTGAGAGTACACCATGACACCGCATTACATTCGTGCACACTCACACGTTAAGTACACGGTTCTGTAAGGGACTACCCTCGCGGCCCTGAGCTGCTTACCTAATAATAAGGTCGTTGTTAGGATCACTAAATTTGTAAGACAAGACCTGATGGTTAGTCAGGATCGTGAACCTTTTTCACTTACCGGCAGCAACCCAAGCCGAGGTTCGGCCGTTTTGGCACCCTCGTGCCTGCTGCCTCGAGGCTGAGTGCCGTCAGCACTTGCCCCAAAAAGTTCGGTGAAGCTGTCAAAGCCCCTGGGGCTAACAGCGTATGTCAGTTCGAAAAAAAAAAAAAAAAAAAAAAAAAAAAAAAAATCTTTCGTTGCTCACTCTTCAGATCAATACAATTACTTTTATAAAATGGAATACAATAATATCTAAGTTTGCAATGTCGTAGTACTAAAGCATAAAATAAGATATATGGTTCATATATGTAGTAATAAAATTAATTTTATGGTCGTCAATATCAAATTAAACAAAATAAAATAAAATCAATATCAAAATAAAGATCTCAGTTTCACCTCTATCGCTACTCCGAACAATATTTATATACATTTCTATATGGTTTAATTATTCATTAAAAATACTATATGGGCTGCGAAAATTCAGTAAAACATATATACATAATAATCCATATATATTTATATTATATAAATAAACTGTTTATAAATTTACATTAATGTCAATGAATTAAATTTTCAACATTATTTTATTTGTTTGTATCACGGAACTGGAGTAATTCAGTGACGCGATCTTTTTAGAAGGTTTTACACAACCTTTCATTTCTTTCTAAACATATAGTTAAAATTGTTTATGGTAATTATGAAACATTCAGCTAATATGTAACTATTAAATACTAGCTTTTACCTGCGGCTTTGCTCGCGTTAATATTGATTTTGTCGAACAAATCGGATGACGCTATACAGTTTTATATAAAGTTTATTCCTCTCTTTACACTACTTCCAATAAGTTTTTGGGGAAAAAGTACCCTATCACCGTCTACAGGTTCCTATCTATCTCTATACCAAAAGCCATCATAATCAGTTCAGCGGCTCAGGCATGACAGCGTAACAAACGAACAAACTCACTTTTACATTTATAATATTAGTATGATGGTGATATTATGAGCATTTTTTCTACTTTATTGTTTATTTAATTGCCTGATTATAAATTTATTTTAAGTATTAGTAGTATTAAAGCATGTATTATAAAAAAAAAAAAAAAAATTACTATCTTGCTACGTCCATCAAATTGTAAAAATATGAGTGAGCAATAATGCTAGATGAGTCTGCAAATTCTTGATTTCGCTGATTAAAAAAAACTAAAGTTTTTTACTTCGATCACACACTACATATATTCTTTTGTCAAATCATAATGACCAGTTTTTTTTTTACTTTAGTCTTTAATACGTACTTTATCTTCAAAATTGATTATATGATAGTTTATAATAGTCAAGCGTATACCTAGTAGTTGTAAACAAATATATAACAATTTACAAACTTAAAAGTAAAAATAAAATATTCTAGAAGCACCATATCTGGGCTGCAAGGCAGTATATCCAAAATATTATAAACATTGCTACGTTTTATTGCAATGCTGATTTCTTGAGCAAAGTAGTAGTTTTGTTTTCTAAATTTTTGTTTTTCCTTTTTTATGATAATAAATCCTTTTCCTAATATTCCTCATCTAGATTTAGGTGATAAATTCAATATTAAAGATATTACACATACATAATAGTTTAGTAAATATATTTTTACAAAGTACAAACTCCGTGAGAGGCAGAAGCCCTTCACGGCCCACTGAAGGCAGTTAAGGGTTGACACACTCAAGGAAATTGGGTCATTTGTCCCTTTACTAGCCCGACGCGACTTGTTCATAGGTGGCCGCCTGTTTATGCCGTATTGGTTTTAGTTTCGTTGAAGTAATTCATAGGTTTTGTGACTATTTGGCCCATTTAAGGGTATATATATACCTTGATAAATGCGTTTTAGTAGTAATCTTGGTCTGTAATGTATTGAAATTATTTTTATATTTGAAATTAACTTTTAGGTGTGCTTGGCATTTTATTTTGTGTGTATTAAATTATATTGAGCCGTCATGCTCGACTATGTTTCGATCGTTCGGAAAATTTCGCTTCGAGCCAACTAAGTAAACAAAAGAGATATAGTCATTCCCTGCTATACTTTATGTATTAGGGAATTATATTAATATAATAAAGCGGAAAACTTTGTTTGTTTGAACGCGCTAATGTTAAGAACTACTAGTCGATGTTTTTTTTCTATCTGGTACAGCAATCATTGAGTAAAGATTTAGGCTTTAATATGATGCTACCGCCAATACACGCAAAGCTATATTGAATAAGTTACAAAAATGGGCGATACATTTAAAATAATTTTTACTTCCACGCGATCGAAGTCGCGGAAACATTATAGTTAAAGTTGTCAGTTCTATGGTGTGGTCATAAGCTCACAGCGATTTTTTCATGCATCAATTGTATATTGGATGCTATTCTGTACAATATGGTATGGTTATTGTGCTCAAATGATGTGTATTAGAAATATTAGCATGGACCATGAGTTCTGATACGTCACAAATACAAGGAGATACACGAGAATTCTAACAAGGGGGCCACCGTTTTTTTAGGTTACTTGGTAATGGAAACAATGATCTTCAACAACGTAGTTGTCAAGTTAGAAAACATAAAAAAAAGGTTGAATAGGGAATGTTATTGTGTTTTTTTTTACAGTTTAGGTTTAGCGTTATAGTCAAAATCTCACCTGATGTTTAAGTGACGATGTGACTCAAGATGGTGGACACGCTAAGCCTAGTGAAGGGACTCGCTCTCAAGTGCAACTGCCGGGACATCCCTATAGATATTTGGCTGCAGATTTTCTACTTGAGGGTTGTAGCTAGTTAGGCAGGCATTAGAAAAAACCCAATCACCATGCTGTGGTTCCATCACGATGATTCGAACTCACGTCTCTTGACGCGGCGTTCGTACAGGATAACACTGAGCCATTATCGCTTATATGAATAACTATTATTGAAACACAACTCGTGTAGGATCACTGGTCTGCGAATAACACAGAGAGCGCTTGGAAATACGCTTGCATTCGAAACATATTAACGTAGCCCTCAACTACGACAACTATTAACGAGCTATTATTGGTACTTGATAGGCGAAACATATTGTCACATGATACGTTTTAACTTTACCCTTTGTAGTACCGACCTATTAATTACTAGTTTCAGGCCGGAGATTGTTTTAAGGTGAATTATGCGTACCTGTATAGGTTATATTATTAATTTTGCATTTGCTAGCAATATTACTAGGATATAAGTTCTTCTGACAGTGACTGCTGATCGATCTCTTTGGTCACCGTTGCTTTCAGACTCAATCTGCTATTAAATAAAATGCGATTATTATACCATGGTCGAATTAAATAAATATGATTTTAGATCTATTGTTTGTAATAATACTTCATTATGTTAAACGTTTAGACTAAGTTTAATATGTGAACGTGACAAAACTACTGCGGGTCTTGTATATATAACCGTTTTATACGTATAATAAATTATTTGCGGGCAAATAATATCTAAAGTTCCGGACAGTTTAAGTACGATACAGTAAAGTAGAATTAGCCCATAGTAAAGTTGAGTTTTTTCCTTTCAGACGTAATTCTTAGTATTGGAATAAAATGTATATTTTTAATCTGCTCATTTTTTGTCAAGACAAAAACAAATATTTTTGTTGTTTATGATTTTTTTTTAATAAATAGGGTTAAATAAATTACGTACCAATTTTTGATGATACTATTTGTCATTGTAGTTTTTCTATGTTCGTCTACAGATGGTCAGTATATAAGAGGTACTAACTAATATGTTTTTCTATAATAATTCTGTGCCAACTATAGGTGTAATTTAAATAGATCCGTGGATCCGAAAAACTAAAATCCGTGGTGTAAATAAATATTATTGTCGATTCTTACTTATATTTTGCTTATAAAATATCTTTATATAAAGATGTTGCTTTTTCAATAAATATACACTGCACTATGTACATAAGTAAAAGTTTTTTCTCATCTGAAGATCGACGTAAATTTGACGTGGAATCTCTATAACTCGAATGTCAAGGGAAATGCTGTAAAATTCGAGTTAAAGAGTTTTCGATTTAACAAGGAGTTCGAGGTATAAAGTATCTAATTGAAGACATTTTGTCTTGGAAAGGCGCGATTTCTAAGTATATTTTTCGAAGTGTTTTTTAACGAGACGTCATTATATTTTGCTATCTAAGATTAACGGAGTCTGCTTATATAAATTCAAGTTATACAGTACAAACATGTAGTTCCAGATTTGAAGTGCAGCTTCGCTCGCGTTAATGTTGATTTTATCAAACAAATCGGATGAATTAAAAGAAGTCTCGTGCAAAGTTTATCTTTTCCAACTCTCCACTTGCAATCTATGATCGTCTCCAGGTTCTTATCTATCTCTACAGGAAAATTCATCGTAATCAATTCAGCGCTTTAGATGTGAAACCGCAACAAACAAACTTTTGCATTTATAATATTAGTATGGATATCAATACCTCGCAGGGAAATAACATTTTGTTCAAGTTACAAAGTCTAAATAATTCGAGACACTGCGTATTTAGGGGTTCAGTAGCAGGGAATGACATTTTTTTTTACTTACTGAGGTTTACGACTTCACGAGGTTTGAGTTATAGAGATTCTACTGTATTATTTTAACAAACGTAAGTGCACTTTATGAATAGTAAGTATAGGTACTTATATGTAATTCGCCCCCTCGTATTAATAAGTCCGTATCGTTCTGTGTCGGGCTTAAGGCGTCGTCCTTAGTCGGCCCCCACGCCCGGTCCCACACCCTAAGACATATTTCATCGGCGACGCCTCGAAACCGCTTCGCCTCGCTAACCAACTTTAAGCGATATTTTACCGAAAATAATACACGACTCATAAAATATCTACGTGAAAACTATATTAATAATTTAGCTCTATTACCTATAAATAAATAAATGCAATCTATACATGTAAAAATTAATCGTCGAAATGTATGTACGCGCATATCTTCCGAACGACTGTACCGAATTGGCTAAATCGTATTTAATTGTTTTCGTTTTTGTCAGGACAAAGTTTGTGTACATAAAACGAATACATTTTTTATTTTATTCTCATAATATGAAAAGCAATGAAGCGATGATAGTACAGTTGGTAGTGTGTACAGACGCGGGTTCGACGTGGGTTCGAATCCACATAGATTTCAGTTTCATATAATTAAGGCGTTTAATTTATTGAAATTATAAATAAGTTTCATTCAATAACCAAAATAAATAAAAAAACGGAAACGATATTACACCAGCCAGTTCTATTGATATTAATTAATTGAAATTAGAAGGTTATTTAGGATTGATTATAGCTTATCAAAATAACATAAAAAATTATACAAATCGGTGAAACTATTTTTGAAAATAACCGAGAATAAAGAATATTGGTTCTAGGTGATACGAGGTTCATCGGGTCAGGTAGTTAAAGATAAAAGAGCCTTATATTACTAACGTAGAAACGAACAAATTTGTTTATATATTTATGAATTACTACCTATACTGTATACTCTTTAAACAATAAATTAAATTCGAGTAAGCTATGTAAATAAGAATCCTTCGACTTCAAAGGTGAAGCCCAGTGTCACTTCAGTTTTTACAGTGGCACAAAGCATTAGTGAGATTTCTCTTTTTTCTGTTAGTTAATTACCTATACTAAGTTTTATCTATTATTACTAAAGTATTATATAGTATTACTAAAGTGAAAATATCTATAAGCGCGCTGAGCGCTTTGTACATATCGAATGAGACTTATATGAAACGTCCGTTTAATAACGCATTCTTACCAATTCTAACAAGTTTCTACGTTTTTATATATGCTTTACTGGTTTCACGTTATGACCACAACTTCACCAGATGTTAAGTTACGAGTTGGTTCAATATAATGGGTACGATATAAAACCTAATGGAGGGACTGGCTCTTAGGAGCAACTATCGAAATACGACTGTTAGTATTTGGCTGCAGATTTTCAACTTGAGCGTGGTCGCTAGCAAACGGCCAGAAAATACTCTACCACCATGCATAAAGCACATGTTGATCGGTCAGATGTAGTGAGTTCATTAGCTTGAACTTTCGGTTATGAATATATATTGACATTATATAATGGTATGTGTAAGTGTGGTTACAACGTACGAACAATTAAATTACGAATACTACTATCCCTAGCCAAGGTGTCTTTAAATAACTCTTAACGAGAAGAATAAACAAAAATGTATGGGTCATCATGTAATATTTGTTTTTGTCACATCCACTATAGCGAAATTATTTGACACAATGTTAACAGGCTCGTTACATCCGAATGTTATTTTTTTCAATATATCGTTTTTAAAGGAATGTAATACATGATGGTAGGGTTTTTCCTAACACCGCGCCCGCCGGCCTAGCTACCACCCTCAAGCTCCGGCATTTGCACTTGAGAGACAATTATTCCACAGGCTTAGGGTATCCACTATCGTGGGCCACAAAGTCACTTGACATCAACCATAACGCTAAAACTATGAATTATAGATACATATAAATATTATTTAAGCTTTCGGTAAGTGAACAAACATGTTTACATAATTATTTGAAATCATTGTTAGTTATTCGACAGTGTCTTATTGAATTATGTACTAGTCCGAAATGATTCGAAACATTTATATGAGATACAGTTACATCGTTGGACATTTTTGTTACGGTTGGGTATTGGGTAGTTAGAACTACGCTTATAGAGAGAGTATCATAACAGCCTTAACACATATCTATGTAAGACAATTTATATTCGGTTTATATTTGCTCTAATAGCGCTTAAACGCTCGTTGATCTCTTCTCAGTGAAGACTGGTTATGATACAGTGTTTTAATTGTAGAGTATCAGAAACATCTAGAGTATTCAATAAACGATAAAGCTGTCCGTACATTAAGGTTAATTGAAGCTTAAACATTGCGCCCCACCTATTTATAGGCGAGTACAAAACTAAAGGTGGGCACCCAGAATGTTTACAAAGCATTTGCTTAATAACTGAAAGTTCGGGGGAGTCGGGTCGAATTCTCCTAATACCTCATGCGCTAGGAGCCGTCTACCTCAATTACTAAGACATCTATAATTCCATATTTTTAATTGCGTTTTGTAAAAATAAATCTGCCAGTATCAAGTTTAAAAGTTACTTAATATCTTTAATATTGTATAATTTTTGTTGTTCAATTGTTCAAATATGGATGTTAATGTTAATAAAGTGACATTTTTTGTATATTCGTCAAATTGTTATTTTTTTTATGAAAGTAAACAATTCTCGACTTAAACTAAACGGCTTTTTATCTGGTTCTTGATGGTTGAAATGTTTTCCCAACCCTGTTATTGTTGTTTTTTTGCATTCATAAATCATACGGGTCTAAACTAAATGTAGTAGGTATTTTATATTCGAATACATAAAGAAGTCTCTTAAGTCATGGCATTGAATAAGTTCGCTATTTATGTTTAAGTATAAACATTATTGTTGTTTATCGTTAATATTTATCTACAAAAAAGTTGTTATATCTTAAGTTAATTGTTAAAAAGTCCCAATGCGAAATCGAACTACACTGCAAATTATAAAAGTATATAAGCAAAATATGCGAAAAATAATCAATAAAATCCAAATAAAGTTTCTGGCCACTGTCAAAAGAGTGATTCGTAACCAATAAAATAAAAAAAAATGTAGATAGTGGGCAATTTTAATTTTTATGTATATGTGAAGAAGGCAGATATGGGTAACACTGTGATCTAAATTTAACTTATTGATATAATGAAACGGAAAGGTAAACCTTTTATTTACGGAATACTAAATACTTAACGATGTAACTCTACCAGATTTCATACCTATTTTAAGGTAAGCAGAAACCACTTTTATCAAATTGTGTATTTTATTTATGGTTAAGGATTAGCGTTATAGGCATAATTTCACCTGATCTTAAGTGACGATACGGCCCAAGTTGGTTGACACGCTAAACCTGTGGAGGAACTGGCTCTTAAATGCAACTGCCGGAACACACCAATTGGTATTTGGCGGCAGATTTTCAAATTGAGGCTAGATGCTAGCCAGGCAGGCATCAGAAAAAGCCCTACCACCATGCTATGGTTTCCTCACGATGTTTTCCTTCACCGAAAGCTGAAGTTCATTGTAGGTGGTTGGATTCGAACTCACGTCCCTTGATGCGACCTCGTACACATTACCACAGATTTATCATCTCTTTAATTTAACCTTTATAGGTTTTGCGTTATTGCCACAATATCACTTGATCTTTACTGACGAAAGACTGGATCTCAAGTGCAACTGCCGGAAAACACCTATAGATATTTGGTGCCAGATTTTCTTTCTTTTCATTGCAGGGATCTTTATACATTACCATCTGAGTTATTATTGCATCTATGGATAACCTACATATATCAATTATTATTTATAAATTTAAAATTATTATAAATAAATAAAGTATGCAGTACCAATATTACTTTTTTTTAGATCTATAAAAAGATCGTTTATTTTAGTTAATGTTCGTATAAAAATAAATTAATCTTAAATAACCTTAGTATTCGATGAGATTATGTTAATTATAACAGTATGAGCTCCGAAACTACGCTCTTGCTGCTACTGCCAGTGTGGGTGGCAACTATCATTAAACTAAGAGATAGGTGAGCATGTGTGCGTAGCCCGAAAGCGTTGCCATAGCGACGTATCTTAAAGATCTCTCTCTCTGCCCCATCTCAGTTTTCTCCTTTCTCCTTTGCACGCGTTTCTTGTCGGGAGGCGTGAAATTGTACGGTACGCATATAAAATTATTTATTATTTATAATTTTTAAAATAATCTCGTTACTATAAGTAATATGAGTAACTTTGTAAGTGATGGTTGGATCATTAATGATACGGTATATCAAAAATGGAAAGAAGGTAATTGATATGTTTTAACAGTCGGCCTTGTGCTAAGTTTAAATTTGTAACTAGAGCATTCTAATAGAAGTTCTTTGATTATTGATTTACAAAAGCAAACTGAGGTAAAAAAGACAAACATTGATTTTCATTTTTCCTGAAGGGAGGTTTGAAAGAAATAGCATCTGCGATAGAAATAAGATGTTTTCAACCACGAATCTATTACTTACAAAAGAGAAAATCGTAAATCTGTATAATGTTTTTGCTGACTGTGACAAAGGGTTAACCGTGCCGCGGGGGGTTTCGAAGCTCTACTAATGGAGTAGCGACCTGCCAACCCCCCACACGATCCCACAAGCCATAAAATTGTAAATTAGTGATGAGCCGGCCGGGTCGCGCGACGTTTATCGATTTATTGATAGTTCTAGTGATGGACCTTCATCGAATATTTGACGGGAGATAAATTATAATAATGATTTCTGATGTTAATACAATTCTTACCGACACTAATTGAAGTTCTTCTAAAAGATTTGTCGTGTAAAGTATACGTCTAATTGAATATTAGGAACAAAATTATATCGAAAGTGATTACTTTTATTACATTTCGTAGCGATACTTAATTAAATGCCATTTTCATATTAAAATAGCATTTTTTTTGTAAATTAAGGTTTAGCGTTATGACCTCAATCTCACCTGATGTTAACTAACGATGTGGCCGAAGATGGTGGATACGCTAAGCCTAGTGAAGGGATTGGCTTTCAAGTGAAACTATTGGAACACACCTATACGTATTTGGCGACAGATTTTCAACTTGAAGGTGGTAGCTAGCCAGGCGGGCATTAGAAAAGCCCTACCACTATATTTTCCCTATGACGTTTTCCGTCACTGAAAGCTCATGTTCATTGTGAATGGATTTGAACTCACGTCCCTAAACGCGGTGTCCGTACACACTACTAGACAACTTTGTAACTTTTGCATATACAATTTTGAAGTTTGGAGACGTGAGAATGGATTGAAGTGCCTTGCTTTATTATTTTTTCACACTTATTATAACATCTACAACAATTCTACCTTAGTGTTATGTGATTACCATAAACAAGGTGTGATATGCCCGTTATTGTGGTTCTCGTTTGCTTCTAGCATTTCGGTAACGAGAGATTTATAGGCCGGTTGGACAGGAACAATCCGTCGGCGACGTATCGCTAAGTATAGAAATTCAAAGATGGTGATATTGATTCAAAAATGGATTACACAAAGTTTAACTATAAGTGAGGTAATAAGGGGTAAAAGTTGTGGAAACTATATTATTCTGGTCGCTTTAATTTTAAACATGCATTAACATACTTTGGTATAGTAGATACTACGTTTTTCAGTTTTTAATGAATATGTTAGGGTTTGAAAATACATACAAAAAATGGGAAAACAAAACTTCTTCTTAGCTGAAATGTGCCTGTCACTAGTTGCCATTATTCTGAATTATATATTATAATTATAAATCTTTTTATTAAAAATGTTATAAGCTAGAAATATTATTGGTCTGCAAGTCTACGTAACGAATCAAGCGATCACGCGTTTGTTATGGTGGGTTCAAATCATACACAAGGCTATTATTTGTATGATTATTTTGAGCCTCACTGTTGATTTGTTTCGTTAAATAATATTTGTTAAGGCTCTAATGTTTTATAAAAAAATAATTTAATCAACTCACCAAGTTAAATCTTGATACAATACACAAACATAATCATTTTCGTATCACTCCCGTGTCACCTCCACAGCATCTCATCAATAACTACAGTCGTAACGTTTAAAAACTACCATGAAATCTCTCGTATATAATGAATATTAATAAAGCCGGACACCGGTCAAGGAGTTATGTTAATATCTTTTACTATTGTTACCGAACTGGTTATCATTCGACAAATTAAGGGCGCTGGATGACTTACAACAATTTTATTATACCGTCTTATTCGATTTACATTTCGACTCTATGGTTATCGTTTTAGGGTTTAAATTATTTTTTGTTTGTCGATAAATAAATTCAGATAATTGTCCCGATCAGGAAAGGTGTGTGCATATGAAATAAGCGTCGACGATGCAGCATCCCCTGTGTCTGTTTTGAACTCGTTAGTCTCTTTGACCCTGGACTATTTAAGTGTATAATACCTAATGTCGTGAGATCGGTGCCGAGATGAAATCCTGTGGGAACAGTTAAAGTTCTTACAAGACCGGATTATTATAATTGTCGTCCTTATGAACAAGTTATATGATGCAATAGGATAATTCATGTAAAGTAATATTGAAAACGAATACAGTGAAATAGCTCAGTTGATAATGTGTACGGACGCGGACGCCGCGTTATGGGAAGTGAGTTCGAATCCTCCTAAGTATAACGAGCTTGAGCATTCGGTGCAGTAAAACATCGTGATGAAACCATAGCGTAGTGGTAGGGTTTTATTAATGTCTGCCTGGCTAGCTACCACCATCAAGTTGAAAATCTACTGCCAAATAGTAATAGGTGTGTTCCGACAGTTGCACTTGAGAACTAGTCCCTCCACTAGGTTTAGAGTGTCCACCATCTTGGACCACTTCGTCACTTAACATCTGGTGAGATTGTGGCCATAAATCTATGAAGCACATCTATGAAATATAAAGAAATGTTTATCTCAATTCTTATTACGTACTTATATACCCAAGGGTACAACGTTGTAAGATAAAGTACATTATTTAACGTTATCAAAACGTTACTCCCCTAACAAGAAATAGTTAACATTTCGCTCTTTAATATAATTTTAGTCGATAGCGTCGGCTGAGAGCGCTCGTGGAAGACGATTTGCAGCAGGAAATGAACTCGAACAGAGGTGGGAGTGGCTCGGGGTTATTCAAAGTTACATTGTAACTATACATTTGCGTATAAAGGCTATACACGTATACGTATATGAGCTACCTAAATCGATACTATTCCTTCGAGGAATGCTAAATTCAAGTGATATATTTGTAGGAACAAATTCTTACTACTCGTTATGCTTACTTCCTTACTAATATTATAAATGCGAAAGAAAGTTTACTGGTTGTTTGTGGCGATTAATAAATTTAGCATTAAATAACGCGTTATCAATTATTTTAAGTTATCCTTGAACATGCTTTTTGTTATCCAGCATAAACAAGGAGGGTTTTCACACCATAATCTATTTAATTTAGCAAAAAAATAAGAAATAAATAAATGTTGCAGACGTAATTCTTACCAATATTATAAATGCAAAATTGAGTTTGTTTGTTACGATTTTACGCCTAAATCCTTGAATTAATTATGATGAATTTAATTATGTCATCCGTTTTCAGAAATTCAATTTTGAGATTTAGGCGTGAGCCCATCCGCGGGCCAAAGTTAGTTTATAATATAATTTGCAATCAATCGCTCGCTTTAATATTCAGTTTGCCAACCATTCCGGTTGTCGATCGATACAGAAATATTTTCTTTATCAAATGCTATTAAATTATTTATAATAGGATGTCGCTCAAGACAGGTAGATATGAATTTTCACAAACCCTTTTTTACCTAATGTCTACTATCTATCAACTTCCTAACTGCCAAATTTTAGCAGCTTGAATACGGTTTTTCTTAATTACTTTACAGTCATATTCTAATCTTTTAAGAGTAGTATGAAAAACAAATGTGTATACTTATATTATTTATTTAAAAACAATTATTCTCTAAAGTTTGAACCAAATACGTAATAAAAAGTTTCATGCAAAATATGTCCCTCCCTTTACTCCAGCTCCTATACGGTTTTCGCGAAACAAAGTAGTCTATCTCTATACAAAAAAAAACATATTAATCGATTCAATGGTTTAAACGTGGAAGAGTAGAAAATAAACAAATTCACTTTCGATGTATAATAATAAGTAAGAATTTTTAATACTTTCTAACTCTAATTGAAAACTACAGGATCGGTTTTGAAGCGATGATAGCTCAGTGGTAGTGTGCACGACTTCGCGTCAAGGGACGTGGGTTCGAACCCAAGCACCTACAATGAGCTGGAGCTTTCGGTGAAGGAAAACATCGTGAGGAAATCATAGCATGGTGGTAGGGCTTTTTCTAATGCCCGCCTGGGTAGCTACCACCCTCTAGTTGTGAACCTGCCGCCAAATACCAATAGGTGTGTTGCGGCAGCTGCACTTGAGAGCCAGTTCCGTCACAGGTTTAACGTGTCAACCAACTTGGGCCGTATCGTCACTTAAGATCAGGTGAGATTATGGCCATAACGCTAAAACCTTAAGTATAAAAAAAAATCTCTTTTAAATGTTAAATTACTATAAAATAAATATAGCCCACCCGAGCGAATACTTTAATTAATTACTTTAACACATTAAATAATTATTAATCACAGTATGTCAGTGATGATACTATGTGATTGATTTTTGAAACAGATTACATTTACATTGAGAATTTGTTTCTTTAAATATATAGCTTAATATAGATTCATTCTCGCAAACATAGGTCAGGCTCTGAATTTTGGTATGCCTTGGAATTACTTACATTATTTTAACAAAGCGGCCATTACTTTTTTAGAATATAAAAATCATCATAAAATACTTTAATGACTTGACAATAGCAATAATGATCATTGATATCGAGGTTTAGTTAAATTAAGAAAAAGGAGAATTATAAAGCGAATTTAAATAAACGAAGCTGACATTATTCGTTAAACATTACGGAGTTCAGGTAAACATCCTGAGGCGTTCTCTGGACACCAACTTACCTATCACCAAACTCAAATTACAAGCAACAATGTAATCACCATAAAGACACTTTACTATCACGCCGTGCAAATTACTTCTTACTGAACACAAATTAAGAGCAGACAGCGAATTAATTCTTGAATTAGGAAGACAGATTTGTAGTTTTTTGAAGTGAAGACTTCCAGGGAGCCGTTCTCTGAACATTTAACGAAAGTGCGGGTTTGTGGTGGGGGAAATGGAGTGCTGATGTAACTTGTGTCCATATTAAGTGTATCTTTTCTTCCTCTTCACATGTTTCCCGGATGTTGATAAAAGAGTACGAAATATTTGGCTGTTACACTATTCCTCATTATTAATTGAACAACCTGCCGTTAGAGTAATTACATCCAAATACGCTATTTAATCATATGATTAAATAAGAAGTGAACCGTCACGCTCGGATCGGTTACGCTGAATCCGATTTACTCGGCTAATCTCGACATTAAGCGGGACCTCCTGACGCACTGAATCGTGTATAATCAGCTCTAGTCGTCATCAGCCACTGTCTTAAGTCTTCATTCTATCACCGGTACTACCTATTTGAAAATTATCTATTTTTTTACATATGTAATACTCACGGTGGTAGAGCTTTATCTAATGCCCGCCTGGCTAGCTACCACCCTCAAGTTCAGTATAAGCCGCCAAATACCTATAGGTGTGTTCCGGCAGTTGCACGTGCGAGCCAGTCTCTCCATTAAACTTAGTGTGTCCACCATCATGGACCACATCTTCACTTTACATCAAGTGAACAAGAACACGACACGGTTATTTGCCTATGGACTTTTGTAGGATGAATATATTTCACCAGGCGGAGTAATTACAAAAAGAGATTTTGTTATTAACCAATTTTTATAGTAATATGGCAAAATGATGGAATTTTTCCTGATAGGTACAGTACACTTTAAAAACATCGGCAAGAAATGTGGTATTGACAATTTGTCGGACGAAGATCGTGATCATGGTAATCTCCAAGCTTCTTGGTAGTCAAATAGATAGACATGAGTTCATATTAAAAGCAACCTAATGAAAATCTATCGCCAAATACCTATAGGTGTGTTCCGGCAGTTGCACTTGAGAGCCAGTTCCTCCACTACGCTTAGCATATCCACCATCCTGGGCCACATCGTCATTTAACATCAGGCTAGATTGTACATATAAGCGAGCGTCCATTAATTATGTGAGGCATTTTGAGAATTTTTCGACCCTCCCACCCAGGTGAGATTTTGTAAAAAAAATCTCAACTCCCTCCCCCCTCCTCTAATCTCGTGCGAGATTCTTAAAAATTTATGTCTAAAATCATAATCACAAAATTAAATAATAAATATTAAACAAAAAATTTAAAGGTTTATTCTAATTCAGCCCATGGATAGACTCGTGTACGCCCTTAACAGTGACTACTGGAACCAACATATCCAAGTGATTTTCAATAAAATCATCTGCTCCTTTAACTTCGCTCTGAATTAGCCCCTCTAAGCCGTTGTCGCTTGCGCACAGAAGCTCAGTGCAGAGCAGTGCAGAGGTTCGGATTTCGGCATATTAAATTCTAGAAATAATTTTCCACACAATTTTACACCGTTTCCTGCAAAAAAAATTACTCGGTGTTTGCTAACACCCAGCCTCCCTTCTAAGTGAGATTTGGAAAGGTTTAGCTTGATCCCCTCTCCCCCTGGAACACCTTACGTAATTATTGAACGTCCCCTAACGATAAACCTTAAACCTGAACTAGACCTATATATAAAAAAAAAACCGTGAATTTATTAAAATCAATCGAGTTAGTTTTGTATGATGTCCGTACGAAGGCACAGGAAGAGAACATTTAAAATAAAAAAAAAATTTGGCTCGATATCGATAAAAATTTACTGCCGTATTATTATTTTTCCATATTTATAAACAGTAGATGGACTGGCAGACTTTGTTCTAGAATGTGAATAAGAAATGAAGTACCTTTTTAAACAATTTACATTTTACCTTTTCAATAAAAGTAGGTATAATTGAAAAAAAAAAGTAGAGATGTATAAATTATGAGATACTTGTACATATTTTCTTTATTTTAATTGGGGATTCATTGGGCGTATAAAATAAATATAAATAAAATGAGAAAGGGTTCATGAAATTCAAAACTAAGTAGTCTTCAACCATCTGCGAAGGTTTTCACTTCGAATGGCCGTAGTTCCGTATCGATAAGTTCAGTATTTATGACCTAAATGAGCATCACAAATATGTATTTTCTTTATATATGTACACAGATAGAAGAAGGTTGAAGATAGATTATCGCTTGTGTTTATCACATACACCACAATTTCAGAACCTACGCCTTAGGCACTATACAGATAAACACTTTATGTGCGTGGTCGAGACCCTTTATGTGTTTAGTTCGGTTATCGCTCGCGTTTCATCGCTCAACTGATAGTGCTCCGGATTACCGAGCTAAGCCTCATTTTATTGCCTTCACGTATTTACGAGTATCTTTGAGGGGTCTTGAGTTAATGTATCGTTATGTGAACTTTGGTTTTATGTGAATTGTATATAAACATAAAGTCTTCGCAAGACATAAAAGATAAAATCAAAGCAGTCAGAAGGACTGCGGACAGAAGTGTAAACTTAAAAGTATAAACAAGTAAAAACAAGTCGTTATTTTTGTATATTCAGATTAATTGTTTGATCTTAAATGTAAAACTTCTAAATCAAAACTGTTTACAACGTAATAAGCTATATTAATAAGAACAGATATAATGTTATCGTTAACACGTCACGTGGCCATGTCGATGACGACTTACATGAATTTGCTCCCTACCCAAACCGTTCTATAAAAGTTTTCACTAAAAAAAACTAAAGTTATTGATGCGGCGACAGCATTAAAACTGGAATTTGGCAGGTCACATAGCACGTATGCTGGCTGAAAGATGGGCAAAGCAAGTAATAAGATGGGCTGATTTACGGGGTACAAGAGAAACAGACAGACCCCGAGGACACTGAAATACCTGGAAAATAGGTGGCAGAATATAGGGAGAAATGGAAACATTTGGAAGAGACATAGCTCGAAAAGGGGCCAAGCCATTAATTTAAAAAAGTAGTACTAATTTCGGATAATTTCAGTTATAGGTTTTAGGTATATTTATCAAAAAGAATTAAATACACACAAATAAATCAGTTATCAACGCTTCGAAACAACTTAAAGCCTGTACGAGCCTTAACATTGTGCTTTTCCAAGTGAATTACTTATACATCCAAAACACTACACTAATTATAGGTTTTTAATACTATTATTGAATTACGAAAAGGTTTTTGTTATGGTTTTTAGAGCACAGTAGACTATCTGAATTCTCTTTCCTATGTCGAATGAAACTTTCCAAGTGTCACGCTGGAACTGTCAACGTGTTGTGTGTGCCCCTCTTATCACATCGACCGTGTAACCTGCTAGAAAGGGTTGCATTTCTTAACGATATTTTTAAACTAAGCTAAAATTGGAATTCACGCAGCGCAAGTTCGTCACGCGTTAAATGGTTAATTTTCTGTTCAAAGCGTTCTTAAGTTAGGTTGGGTGTAGATTTTTTTTAATCATGGCAATTTTTGATGCTTTTTACCTTAGTGATAGCTTATTCGAATATTGCCTATATAGATAGATGTAGGTCCGAATTTTACAATGAGTGACGAAACATTTTAGAGCGTTGTTAGGCTATTTTCTTATACGAGATGCAAATTCAAAAGCCGTTAGTGGTGTCTGAAAATAAAGGATTTTATAGTGAGTATTGCTGCTTCGTACGCTCTAGGTAAGTCCCACATACATACACGCTTCTCGTAGTTCGTCCAGATCTTTACGAGAGGCCAAACGCAAACATATTTTTGCCCACGTTAGTAAAAGAACATTCTAATGTTCAACAGCAATGTTTATTGTAATCTTTAGATTCTTAAAATTTGATGTTAAGCAATTATATAAATGCTAAGAGATATATAGGACTACACATATGTACCGTTTAGAGTAAAATTGGTTGAGAAAAGATAACCCTTGAATTGTTTATATTTATTATAGTAGTTTAAATTAGGATTTTTGTGAACATTAAAAGTTGACCTTCAGACATCAGACCTCGAGCTGCGGAAAATAGTTACAAGATAACAACGGAACGCCCGAAACGGATTATGTTAATTCACTAACTATCTACGTATAGTGGTCAATTTTATATGAACGAATTAGTTATGCCAGACGGTTTGTAAGCTAAATGATATTTTACGATGTAGACTTGTTCAAGGACCTGACGAGTTTGCGATAAACTTATAATCACCGTTGTAATTATTTTAAACACTTTATAGGTGAAGCGTTATGACGTGTCGACCATATGGTTCAAGATGGTGGACACGCTTAACCTGGAGGGGCTCGCAATCAAGTACAATTGTTGAATTCGTCAACAGATTTTCAATTTGAAGCTGGTAACCAGCCAGGTGAGCACAAGAAAACCAACTATTTTTATCTCCATTTAGACTGAATTTTATTTTAGTATGATGTGAAAAGGGGAAAATGTAAGTTTAATTAGACCAGTAGGTAAGTCAGACTCATATAGGCACTCAAATGGAACTCATGTGCCTAAACAAGTTAACTTGCTAGAATAACACGCACGTTCTTAGTTCGGACCTAATTAAAACAATTCCAGGAACAATACAGTAGGTACAAAGCGCAAGACAAACCGTGAGTTCGTGTTGTATCGCAGGTACCCGACTAAACTGAACTGGCTTAAGCTGGTTATAACAAGTTAACGCTGCTTGGGGAGGCTTCGGCCGGGAGGCGGGGGGTCGAGGCACGGTTCTAACTAGATTCCTCCCAACTTTCTCGTGCTAGATAATGATCTTCGGTACGTGGGTGCTCGGATGACGGTCGTTAGTTCGGCGGTTCTGATGTTCGCTTACTACCGAATAGCTTAGCCTTAAAACGTGTAGAGCGCTATCTTTTTGGTGAAAATAGCTATGTAACATACATCGTAAATATTATATACAAAATAATATTAGTAAATGGGTAGTTCGTTTAAATAAATAAATAAAAAAAAAAACAAAAAAAATATTCGACTGTATTATAATAGCACAAATTTTCCATAGAACTAGCATGATAAGAAATAAATGGTTAAGTAGATTGTAAAATGTGTATTTATCTGAATTAAGTAAGGAAGCGATTCGATTTTTTTTAATTGAATAGCTTGAATATATTCTACTTTTTTTATTTTATTTTTATAACAATAAAGTGACGTTATATATTGATAAGTATTGTACAATCCTGAAGTGTTGGAAACCACTGAGAGTTCAGCAATTCATCATTAACTTTCCATAGCTGTAACGTTGGTTAATTTCAAAATTGCCACAAACCCACGGAAAGATTGGTGTGTTGCTTTGTGTATGAGAGTAACGACCCTTTCAAGTACTTACTGACTGCTGTCATCTCCATTACTGATAACACATCGGATAACTCTAACCCGCGCCACACCTAAGCATGCTTCTATGTCGTGTACATGGTTTCTGATACTCTTACATATGGTAGTTATAGTATCATTTTTTTATAGAGTATATTATTAGTTTAGTGTTATGATCACAGTATCCCCTGCTGTTAAGTGCCTACTGGAGGAACTGGCTCTCAAGTGCATCTGCCGGAACACATTTACACGTATTTGGTGGCAGATATTTCTCTTGAGGGTGGCAGATACCCTGACCGGCATTAAAAAAAATCCTACCACCGTGCTATGGTTTCACCAGGATGTATTCCTACACCAAAAGTTTATTGCAGGAATTCCAACTCACATCCATCGACGCGATGAGGAATCAAATTCAAAGATTCAAGAATTCAAAATCATACCGTTCGGCAGCGTAATGAGAGGTTTAGTTTATGAAATACACTTTCTTGTTAAAGTATGTATATTGTGTGTCATGTTGTCTTTGTAGGTGTTCACACCGTGACGCGTAGTGGGGTGAGCCTGTGATTAATTGACCGCGCGAATGTACGTTCATATTACAATTTTACGTTGCCAGTGCTACGTAACATTCGGTTCGAATTATACTAAGCACCTGGACGAACGAGCTAAGCTCGGTTATATTTTGTGTTAGCTCAGCAACGTGGCTGCACTGTACCTGATATTAAGTACAGTACAGTCCAAAAACAGCAACGACCATCGACAGAATAATAAGCCATCCCTAGTGGCTACTATCATGCCGGAAATCTGTTTAAAAATATATATATTGATACGAATTGTATATCGGTTAAACAGTCATATTTTACACTTTTAGATGCGTATGAAGAGATTATTAAAATTAAAAAAAAGTTTAAGAAATTGAGTTGTTACGAAACGCAAGTGAATCCAAACAGCCAAAATGTGTATAAATACAAAATTTCATCCAAACCGTTGCATTACTTACCGTGCTTTTTGCTGATAACATACCGTCATGTGGGAGGTTTATATGGTGATTACGTTAGCAATATATATTTATTCGCTTTTACCTAGATTTTTGTAAGATTTAATACATTACGATATGGCAACCTTACATATTTATGACCACAAGCAAAAAGCATGTTCAAGGATGCTCTAAATTATTATTATTGATTACTCATTATTAAGGAAAAATTTTCTTTCAAATTTCAATTCAAATCTTTAACCCTACCTCTCCCTTGTCTGAAAAAATTAGTAATGCTCTTATAAATTACTTATTTACATAGACAGATGCAAAAAATCACCAATACGGTCGCATCACGTGATACAAAAAAATAATGTTTAAAATTAAGCTTATTAATGAATTCATCTAAATATAAATGTTATGTATAAATTAATATAAATATAACTTAATTATTACGTCAGTTGAATTTTATTTATATTTTGTACTGGATTTGCGTAGTCCGTTCTGCGTTTTGGTGAATAAATAAACCATAATAATTGTTCCTTGGGCTACCGATAGATATGAAGAGGAGACCGAGCGATGATAGTTCAGTTAGTAATGTGTACGGACGCCTTCAAGACACGTGAGTTCGATTGTATATGCAATGAGCTTGAGATTTCGGTGAAGGAAAACATCGTGATGAAACCATATCTTGGTGGTAGGGCTTTTTCTAATGCCCACCTGATTACCTACGACACTCAAGTTGAAAATCTGCGGACAAATACCTGTTGATGTGTTCCGGAAGTTCCATTTGAAAGTCAGTTCCTCCACTAAGCTTACCGTGTCCACCATCTTGGGAGAAATCGTGACTTAATATCAGGTGAGATTTTAGGCATAACAATAAATCTATTGACCATATAAATGATAATGAACTTAATTTTTATTTTAAATAACGAAGCGAGTTTGGGCAAATAGGCTTAGACAAGAATTATGTAGCAGCTAAACATTAGCAGAACGACAATAATATGTAACACAATCAATAAAAGGTTATTAATTAGTGACCACATCTTTATTGCTTAAATGGAACGCTTTGTGCGTGAGTGCATAATGCCAACATACGCTTTCTCAAGTGTAGATTTTGAAACACTGCTGAAGTTGCTCAGTATTTTTTTTAATCTTTTTTTAGAAGGGACCTACATTGTAAGCCTGAAAGGCTTTTACAACTTCACCGGACTGCGATGGCGAAAACCAAATCGCGTAAGCAAATCAAGCGTAAGGGTGTCACTAGTGACCGACCGTCGGCTTGGGCTGTTGCCGAACGCGAAAGAGAGAATCGAGCGCGATACTAACTAAAATAGAGAGAGTGATTATACTGTGCCACAATGGTGCGAAGGATTGTACTGTGCAACCCTAGCTGGCGATATCAATACCCACAGCCTACTCGAGAAAAAGAAAGACTCGAATCTAATTGATCCACCGGGATTTAAATGAAAACTAACTAAGAAAAATAAATTAGGATTGTACTGGGTCATGGCAGGCGAGGCAAGATTGTATTGTGCATCCTCCCTACCTAACTGGTTGGTGACGAACGAACTTAAAACCTCAAAAACGGAGAAAAAAGTAAAATGACGCACTGTCTAAACTGAACGCTTGGTATTTATTATCAATTTGAAGGTTATAGAAAGACAGGTGAGCATTAGACAATGACCTACCCATATGCTACGGTTTCGTCATGATATTTTCTACCACTGAAATGTAAAAGTTGATGGTGTCGATGCCACTTCAACTGATACCGTACTCCTAAGCACTACTATCAACTCATTATTGCTTTATATGAAGTATACTATAATTTGAAAGATATAACTAAAGATTGTGTTAAAATAGTTTATATATAAATAGAACTATTTTTACTTAGAAGTTAAGGTTTCTAAGTTTAGTGTGAAAGCTCATTCATATAATAGTAAAATTGTGAATTTAATATGAAAACTAAAACGTTGGCGGCCCCTGCAGCTGTGCTCAACGACAAACTATCTCGGAAACCGGGGAATTTACATATCTTCATCAGTGAAAATGTGGGGTGAAGATGATTTGGCGAAATTGTGCGGGCAACCCGACCCGAGGGGAGGTCTGGGGGTGGATTACCCCCCGGGGATAATTGCTTCAAGAGAGCGCATGTCTTCATAGCACTTTTGCGACATACGTGAAGGTAATTCGATTGGGTTTCGGGATAATTATTCGGGAATTATTTGACAATTGTGTTACTATTGTAGTATTGTATGAGACATATAAAGGAACGGACGTTTATGAGATTGTGTTGGGCAAAACACACTAACAATCTATTATGTATTTGAAATTTAATTGTAACCAATCTAGTTTTTGTTGTTTTCTTATTTGGAACTCATTATGAAATTAAAAATATAGTATGTACTTGTCTATGTACATAAAATTGATGTGGTCTTTGTATATTTGTGTTACATATATTCCTAAACAATTCTTATGATTCTAATGAAATTTTACAGAACTGTTCTTCGTGCCGTGGCATAGTAACGCATGTCAGATACGGTTAGTCAGTGTATCATCTTTTCTATTTGATATATGTAGGTAATCAAAGTACAATAACAGTTATTTTCATAAAAAATACATTATCTGTATATACTGGTTCAAGCAGACACGAAATTCTTGCTGTGATTTGACTGTATTTTTTGTGCTTATAAGATCAATAAAATCGTTTTTGGCCATGCACTTACGATTATATAAAATGGGAAAGCAATTGGGAATTTGGATGTAGGTCAAAGCAAAATCAATGACAACCGTCGCGACATCAGAAATCCTTTGGGATTTGTCACTGTCGTTCTGGTTCACAAATATCTGGCCAACTGCTTATATATATTATATATGCTATGTATTATATATATAAGTAGTTATTTATTATATTATACTAGTTTCCGGAACGTGACAAACTCAAAGTGACTATTGTACGCGATTTTGATGTGTGCCATCTTTCCTCTCGCTTTTCTACAATTTGTTGCAAATATTTTGTGAAAAGGTACGGAAGTGTGTAACAAACAGGAAGTTGAGGAAGCACGGGCTATTTAATTTGACCAATCAACGCGCGCGGTGCTAGACTGTACCATCAGGTGGTAGCTAGCCATTTTCCGAGAAGTTGGTAAAAAATGAATATAAAAAAAGGTATATACAAATCGAGTTTCTTCAATGAGTAGTTAATTTACCGAACCGGTGGTAGTTTTGACGTTCATAAGCGACTTCTCAGGGCTTAAATTGAAAAGTTTTTTAATTTGATTAAACGACTGTCCGCCATCAGCCGTGCGCTTATTCTACATTATTGCGAATAAAGTACGCTGGTATACAAATTATTTTTAAGTAAAACTATAGAAATAAATTATCTTCACCCTTAATAATAAGTGTTCAAAAATGGCTAATTTATTTATTATGGATAAAAAACTCAAAGTATAATCAATTAATTGAGTTAATATTTAATTATAAAGTTTTTTAAAATTGTATGATTAATTTTTGTCGCTTTTCAATTGATATTTTAATGATTGATTTAAAATCAAATTATTATTATTCGCACAATAATTTGATATTAACAATTTTCTAAATATATTTTTTTTTCAAGATATATTTAGTTCATGTGTTTTATTAACAATGTGAAATAATAGGTATTATATAGACTACTGTAAGATTTGTTCGTTTTTTTATTTGTCAGTTATGGATGGGACCTATCATGCCTCTTTATTGCTGGATACACTGTGACTGAACTCCGAACACGCCAGCCCTAAGCGTGTCACTATTTCGAATGGTATACTTTGTATATTGCAGTCGAGATCTATTCAGAGATAATTATTATATTATATGGTGCTTCTTAATTTTTAAGCGATGGTGGGTCAATTGGAAGTTTGTACGGATGTCGCGTCAATGAAGCTTGAACTTTCGGTGAGGGAAAACATCGCGATGAAATCATAGCTTGGTGGTAGGGCTTTTTCTAATGCTGTAGAATAGATAGAATACAGATTGAGTGTAAATGTAGAAAATCTGCCGCTAAATACACATAGATGTGTTCTTACAATTACAGTTTAGAGTCAGTCCCTCCACTAGGTTAAGCGTGTTCATCATCTTGGGCCACATCGTCAATTGCATCAGGTGATATTGTAGTCATAACGCCAATCATAAAGTGTACAAAAATTAGAAATAAAACCAAATCTTTAATTTCGATGTCTTTATTATTCACTAATTTTCTACAATACGTATAACTATTAAATTAATCACAATAGAAAAAAACCATTGAACAACTTATTACCAGTGAATTTTCGATAAAAAAAAAACACTTTATGTAAGTCACAGGCCTCTTACATATTATAGTATGTAAAGACAATATTCTTCGTCTAATTAATATCCTACAAGATTGTTAGTTAACGAGCACCACGCGTACTGACTTGTCGGCGTACTATGGCACCTGCTGAGGAGTAGGATAGGATGGCCCGAGGACTAGGTAAGCCCGTGGTGGTATAAAGTCTTCTAGCCCAGGCAAAGCAGCATCCGTGAAGAGGCAACTTCGTTCACCTGTCTTAAAGGCGAAAAACAACACGGAAAATGTCATATGATGCTGCCTAAATCATCTGCCAAATATGTAAAGTTAGTGTTAGTTAATTTTCTACGATTCTATCAAATATGTGTTCAATAACACATCGATAGTCATTTAGTTAATTTACAAACCGGAAATTAGAAAGTTACTACATTTCAAGAAAGACCTGCATGATTTAAATACTAAAAATAGTGAAAAACCGGTCAGCCCCTATTTTGGACTCAGTAAGATCGGTAATAGCTTTTAGGTCAGTGTTAGGTTTTATAAGAAAGTCCCAAAGCACATTACTGAATTGCAGGACAGTTAGTTCAAGAACCATGACAAACGGGTTTTGATGTCAAAATTGTAAGGTGGATCAATATAATCATGATGTTTGTATTTGACACCCCTCTTTGTACATCCGCTAATAACTACACACATTAAGCTATTATGTAAAAAAAAAACAACAAAAAGATATAAGAATATGCCTAAAAAAAGAGATGCAGATTTTTTTATATAGTTAAGGCTTAGTGTTGTGGCCATAATCTCACCTGATCTTAAGTGACGATACGGCCCAAGTTTGTAGACACGCTAAACCTTTAGAGGAACTGGCTCTCAAGTGTAACTGTCGGAACACACCTATTGGTATTAGGCGGCAGACTTTCAGCTTGAGGGTGGTAGCTGGCCAGGCGGGCATCAGAAAAAGCTCTACCACCATGCTATGGTTTCCTCATGATGTTTTCCTTCACCGAAAGCTCAAGCTTATTGTAGGTGATTGGATTCGAACTCATATCCCTTGACATAAAAGTCGTACACACTACCATTGAGCTATCATCGCAACAAATCGAGTTTCTTGCCGGTTTTTCTCGATGACTGCGTTACTTTCCGAACCGGTGGTAGTTTCGATGTTCATGAGCTCCTTGTTGGACCGATATTAATTAAAAACGTTTGATTCGATTCGATTTAAACAGTGGTAGTATGCTGTACCGAGCCAAGAGGTCACAAGTTCAAATTCTAATATGACAGATACTTTGTAAAGGCACATTGATTAATTAGCTATTTGTCTAAGTGCTACCAATTATTTAAATTTTTATAGTGACTATAGTATATCAGGTGCTTAGTTTGCATAACTTATGTCACATATTATTGTATTATTATTATTTATTATGTTGATCTAATTCGAAAACATTATACATTAGTCATTATTATGTATGAAAAGTAAAATGTTAGAAATAGGAGCTACTGACATCTAGTAGTGAGTAAATGAAGCTTATTATCTGACATTAATTTTATAAACAGTAATCTTCAAACAAAATTAGTTTTAAGATAGAAATATATTTTATTTGTGATATATATTAGTCAAAAAAGATATTAAATTATTTTACATAATGGTGGCAGGTACAATGGTGGTATTTTGTGATATAAATAGTTTCACTTTAGTTTATACATTACAACGTTTTTTAATATTTGTTACATAAATATAATTCATAATGACACATTGACAGAATTAAAAATTGAAATGCATACTTCATACAATAATCATTTTTTATGGTTTAGCTACTGAACGGAAGATGGCGCATGTAGTATTTAAAAATTTTATAAATTTGTTTACTTCGTAGAACATATTTATAAATTATATTAATAAAATATGTGATTCCAATTATATATTTTTTGTTTTACTTTGCCATAATTATAACATCGATGCTTGGTTTTGGTTTCATTTCATTTTGTGTTTTCGTCACGTATCATATTTTTTGTCGAAAGCCATTTTGGATACAATTTGTTTGTATAATTTTTAATCCTCGTCATATTTTAAACACAAATATTGTTTAAAAAAATCTTGTTTAATATTTTATTCAAGCATTACTACAAAAAAATTGATGATTTAAAACTCAGTAGCAGAATGCCCCTTTACACACTACAGATTGCATACAAAAATCTTGTTTAATATTTCTTCAAGCATTACTAAAAAAAAAATTGATGGTTTAAAACTCAGTAGCATAATGCCCCTTCACCCACTACAGGGTGTATAGTAAAGTAGTAGAGGCAAGAATAGTAGATTTGCATAAACGCATTTGATTTTTTAAACAGTTGATTATTTTTATTTTATTGTACGCATTGTAAACATTATATAGGAAGAATAATTAGGTAGGTATAAAAATGCTTGTGTCTATTAGTGGCCATATAAATTCTAAACGAGTTGACTGATTAATTTTATTTAAATATATTTCATTTATCGAAAGTCTATGAATATTCATTATTAATTTTTCACAATAAGAGTACTATATATATTCTACAAAAGTCACACAAATGATATAATGCTATTAAAACGAGTTCCCCAGAAAAAACTTGTTTTATAAGTCAGCTGCGAATAGAATACAGTATGGACACATGCCACTTAACAAGTTAGCCTTGCTTCGTCCCAAAAAGCTCGGTGACTGAGGCTAACAGCGTATGGCAGTTCGAAAAAAAAAAATGAGGAAAAGTGTATCACCCAATTGCATAACGTTTGGATCGATCTAATACTTGTTCACAGAATGTAAACAAAACTAAGCTAACCGGAGAACTGTTAGAGACCACTTAATACTCAGTAGAGTGAAATAGCATGTTTCATGAAAATTGGATGCACTTGCAAGGGACGAAGCCAAGAACTTATTGAGTTTTGTTATTAATTATAAGTATTTTTAATAAATATTGTTCAGCGCACGATGGGATTGGCATGTCCTCCTTTGTGAACACCTTAATAAAGACATAAAATATAAGTAAGTCTTAACAGATTTTCATATATTCCTATCTGTAGAAACTGTAACAATGAACTATGTTACAATTATCGAGAAAAAAAAATATTTTTACATCATATAGTAGGAATAGTTTTAAATTAATTGAAGGTGAACATATAATACAATAAAACAAATCTTACTACGTAGGTTGTTTTCAATAATTTCCCCTTTGAAATATCTATATACATACACCATATGATTCAGTAGTAGTGTGCTCGTACACCTCGTCGATTTATATGAATTCGAAACCTACAGTACAGTTCTGTGCTTTTATAAAGCTTAAATGAAAGTACTCGTAGTAATTTATAATCACCGCTTGTCTAGCTACCATACTCAAGTTGAAAATCCATAATCGCCATTGTTGTATTTAATATAAATCCTTTTTTAATGTATTTGCGTATTTCCCTCTTGTGTTTCCTAGACATCCTGTAAGAGCGGTATGTGGTACTCATCTTTTATTATGGAATAGAGAGAAACTAGCAAGGGTGTCACCTGATGGTAATTGATCACCGCCGCCCATGGACATCCACAACAACAGAAGAATCGCAGAGGCGTTGCCGGACTTTATAGGAGAGACTGGTTCTCAAGTGCAACTGCCGGAACACATCTATTGGTATTTGGCGGCAGATTTTCAACTTGAGGGTAGTAGCTAGCCATTTGGGCCTTAGAAAAAGCCCTAACACCATACTATTTGGTTGGTTTCCTCATGATATTTTTCTATAACCGGAAGCTCAAACTTATTGTAGGTGGTCGGATTCGAACTCACGTCCTACACGCTACCACTGAGCTATCATCGCTTCTAGACTTTAGAACTAGATTTTTCTTCCTTTCTTTATGGTCTGCGAAACTGGATTCAATTTAACAATGGTTCGTAGGTTTAGGTACAATTTTTACAACCACAATCGCCTAGACGTACCTAAACTTATGGATGAATAGATGTACTTATTAACCCAATAGTGCATCTACATTCCCCCATTACTTCCCAAGCTCAAATGGAGTGCCTCTTGCTAAGTGATTTATTAACAACTGCTTACGTAACTAGAAAACAAATACATACAAGATAAATTATAGGTTGACATTCGACTTAGAAATCAATGTGAAATTGGTTCCTTTGCTTTTGAAGCTTTGCCAAGTAGTGGGGAATGCAAGATTAACGTGGGGATTTCTAGTAGGTACCTATTGCTAGCTCCAACCACTCCCTGAAGCCTGTCCGATATATATGGGTGCGAAATAGATGAATATATATTATACTCATTCATCAAAAAGGTCCCAGATTCTCCTAATGTAAGGTGGACGTGATTCTCCTGATGATGTGGACGTGATAGGAGGACTGAATTCACGTGCACTATCCTGAACGCAGCATAAGTGATTGGTGAATGATTTTTTGTGATGGGAGTCAGGCTATAACAGTCAGTTAGAAAAATATCCTATCACCAACATATGATGTCATTGCGGTTTCCTTCATCGAAGACTCAGGCTTATTAGCATGGGAAAGCAATGATTAAGAAATTAAAAATATATATCGGATTATCATCCCTGCCTTAAAATTAAGTGTAGCTTGTGTATATTTATTGTTGTAGTCGAACAGCTGATTGCTTCACTCTTCTCTTCACTTAATTATCACTGTTAATTAGGGGGTCTTTGACCTATGAAGAGACTAAAATATTCTTTAATTTTTTTTATTTTTTTTAATCTTAAAATTAAAAACTAATATAAATATAAAAACTAATATAAAAATAAGTAAATAATTTAAACAATTTTAACATCATTTTGTAACATTATATGTTCACTGTGTGTGTGTGTGTTCATACTTTTATGTTTTTAGCTAATAGCATTGTAAAAAATTAATGTTTATTTCTTTAATTAATTAATTAATTTATTTTGTTATTATCTACTATTTAATTTATTGTTTTTAAATGGTTAACTTACGGCACTAACAGGCTATAAATTTTGTAACCTGGTTTTGGTCGATTACCCACGATACAGGGTTTATTTCCTAGTACGGGGATCAACAGACTAATTTCTAATTTTACTAAAACTAATTTAAATACTAATTTCTGTTTACATAATAATTTCAAATAATGGCGCGAACTAACACTATACGACAGCGCCTCTTAAATTGTTTCGTATCTGCTTTGAATTGGTCCATATCGTAAAGAACACGATACTATGTGCATCTGAATAGTATAACAAAATCGAATGAATAGATTCATAAATAATTATTTATGAATCTATTTATTTCAACTGAAATAAAGGCTGCAGTGCAATTTGTGTTTTCATCTAATTTTAATGAAGTAAATAAACGACTAAGTACTTAGACGCACCTTTTCAAATATATTCTTCATAACACGCACCTCTAATATTTATTTTTTAGAATGTAAGTACACCAACGATAAAGATTTTTGTATTTTTTATGTGTATTTAATCCTGGTCTAGAATTATTTTTATACTTTTTATCATTGACCCGATTACACTAGCCGTGATCATCTAGCTATTGTATAACCTGATGCAAAGTTCTTTAAAATAAATAAGATAATCGTACAACATTCTATATTCCTTGTGTATGCGTGTAACAAACGTAAAAGTCCGGTGAAGCTGTCAAAGCCCTTAAGGATAAAAGCGTATGTCAGTTAGAAAAATATTTCAGGTAAAAAATAAACAAAGAATTTATGCCAAAATAGCTTACCTATATATCTGATAATAATTACGACTGACAATTTACATCATTTTGAAATAACCTAATCAATTGCAGACATTTCTATTCGATATGTAACTTACAGCAAGGCGGTTAGATATTATAAGGTATTCGGCTTGATTTAATATAGAATGAGCAAAATAAATTTCAAAAATATTAACTTTGCCCTTGCAATAAATCCCTCAAAATGTTAAATTCAAATTAGATATATTATTGACTAGAAATAAATGTAAAATAGCAATTACATCTATTAATAAATTCAGTTACTTTTTTTTAAGCAATGTTGTTTACGTTTTATAATAACACTTAAGCACCATACGATTTTACCTTGAAAGAAAAAAGATGAAAATCACGTTGCCCTTGATACTACAACACTAATTCTTAATACACCAATAAGTATTTGACGATAGATAATAGATAAAAGATTAATAGGTATATTCACTCAGTGCAATACTTTAGTTTCTTTACAATTTTTTGATTTCCAAAAGCTAGGGTTCATTTCAGAGATTCAGAGTCATTGACGTAGTTTCCATACAATTTAAGATTGAACTATATTGCTTCTTGCAGGGATTCGTACTCACTTTCGCAAACCTTGGCAAATGAACACGGTTTACGAACAAACAAACACTAAGCTATCATCGCTTTAGAAATTGTTATGTCGGTATATGGGCAACCAAAGATCAGATAGACTTAAGAAATAAGTTGTTCCATTTTAGTCTCCTGACGGTTGTTATCGATGACTGGGTTATTTTCTATACCGGTGGTAGTTTTGACGTTCATAAGCACCTTCTCAGGGTCTAAATTGAGTAAAGTATTTGTATTGATTTGATTTGTTTCTATGAAAGATTATGTATAAAATACATTTATGTTGTAGGTAATTGTATGTTATGCCTTTTTTAGAATATTCTACGTGATACTGAATAATTGACAAGTAACTTCAAAACGTGTATTTGTCACACTCGATATTGGCGAAGTGGCCTACATAGGCAGACGCCATAATGTACCAAATAAAATGCAATGCCCTGGGGTATATTCAAGCATATATACCTATATTTCACCGTTCAAATTTTGCTAAGCACACTTTTTGTAACAAAATTTCTGTAGTACTTTAGTTTGCTTACATATATATTGTTTACTCCGTATTCTAAATTATCATTTACGTGGAGCAATTTTGTTTACCCAAGTGAAATAAGTGCGAAATAATTGGACAGATACAAACTAAAAATCACTTCAAAGTTTTCGTTAAAAAGTAGATACATTAGATAAATTTAATAACATTACAACTTGATTCTAAACATTAGTGATATTTAAGAACCACAGGATACAATCTACATTGAATAAAACTATAAAAAATATTACTAAGGTTGTCAACGTGCATTTTTAACTGTTACAAATCTTCTTGGACAATTCTAGCAACTATAGTCAACGATTTATTAGCTTGTTGTTTCAACTGGAAAGTTTATAATAATACATATCTCCAAAAACGCATGTTTGAGATAATATAAAGAAAATAAATATTAATTCTAACTGTTACAATAAAGAAGTATTTTACAGAGTAAAATTGTAAAATGAAGCTCACTGTTTACTTTTAACTGTTATCGTGTTTAGCGACAAATATTGTTTTATTATTATGAAATATGTAATATAAAGATTAATATAACAGATTAATGCAGTCTATCAATACTTATCTTATGCGTGGTAGGACATTTATATGTTGGTTAGCAAGTTGAAAATCTGTTACCACGCAACTATAACTGTGTTCTAGTTGTTATCCGCCCGCAGCCTGCCTTGTCATTAACCACACCGTGTTACCATCTTGGACTACATCGTAATTTAACAATAGGTAAGATTATCAAAACACTCTAAACCCTATAAGAATAAATTCTTATATATACCTACTTACATCACAGATTAACTAATAATAGACCATTACTATACAGTAAGGTAAAAATAAATAGACGTCTTATATTAAGAAATCACAGTATATTTACAAGGAATTCGTATAAAACGTTTAATATCAACGGATGAATTAAATCAAAATTAATACCAGTCTTCACCGCCGTCGGGCGAGCAATATGGCTGCCGGTTTTCGCGCTCGCTTCCCTTCCCCGCGCTTTTGCTATCTAATAACCCCCCTTGGCATGAGAGATTGGTTTTTTGCGAGCGAGAGAGACCCACTCCCCGGTGTTTTGCGTTCTAAAATATTTTCACTGGACACTTTTCATTACTTAAAATTCGACTTTAAATTTTGACTGGTTAAGTTAATAATAGCTTATAACTGTTGAATTTGTTACGACTTTTAGATAATAAAATGGTTATATGAAAAGTGTGAAAAACCGAAAGGGACGGATAGAGGCGTCCGTCTCGGGCGGAGCCCAAGTTTTCGTGAGTCGTTTGTAGCTTAGATGCGGCTCTATTCGCACATTGCGCATCTGTACACGCGAGAGTGTGACGGAGAGATTTTTCACGTTTTCTTTTTTTATTCGGTCTTTATCTTGCGGAAAACGAGTGCGTTAGAGGGCAGTGGGGTGAGGTGGCAACGACCGTTGCGTGTACCGCTTTAGGGGTGTTCGTGGACGTACACACCTATAATGATATAGATAATGAATAGTGGTGTAGAATGTTAATTACGGTTTTTGGTACTTAGTTGCATTTCAGAAATACACGATATATTAAATAGCAAAAATAATATTCGATATTCATAAACATTTTTTTTTTTCTATTAGTAATGACATATACAAAATATCCCTAAGTAAGTAAGTATACTATGAACAGTTAAATTTTTTCCATAAGTTTTCAAAAAAAATATTATTGTTTACCGTGTTTAATTTGTACATAAATACCGTCTCTACCTTAACTTGTATACTTACAAAAAATATGTAAATGATATAATTATGAATACAATTAAATATTATTTTTGTTCTTTTTTTCTAAATTTATACGAAAGTTATCTTTATTTGTATTTAATTTGATAGAACAGTTCACCACTATATCTTTTGCAATAATATATACGAGAAAAAATTTCACACATTAACGTATACTTCCAAATTCAATAAAGCTAATACTTTGCCTGATATATACCTAACTTTATTATACATATCTACATTAAAAACAATTTTCCATTGAGAAACAAGAGTGCCAATTATGTTTGTTATGCAAAAATGCATCTACAAACTGTCTATTATTTTCAATCCTTTACTACTGATAGCTTGTATCGTTTAGTAAATCGGTAGGTAAATACATATCTGGCAAATGGTAGAAATAATTCAAGTCTTAATGTAAAAGAAATAATTTTTATTCTTTTCTCGTTTCCCTACAATAGGCTAAACAACGATTAAACGACAGCCTGGCTCAGAAAGGTAGGTGCTTGGTAACAAACTCTTAACTTAAGAGTGGTAGCTGGTTAAACTGACATCGGCAGGTTATAATTTCGCTATGACATTTTGCTTCAACAAAAACCCATTGCATAAACTCGATCTCATATCAATCGACGTGATATATAGGTATGCTATTACTAAGTAGTACCTGCTTTAAATTATAGAGTACATGAATATACAAGTAGACGCGAAAATAATTGCGATAATGTTTGCGAAATTGGCGCATACAAATTACGCATATTCAGAGATGGTCCAGTTATTCAGCAGCTGCTCTCATTCCAATTAAAAAGAAAATCGTACAAAGATATTAATATTCCTAAGGGGTCAACCGTGAGAAAGCAGGGTCGGAGGTCATCGGGACCTGTCCAACGTATATCCATGACAAAGGGCGATAAGGTCAAGACCTCTGACCCCACGTGTGCCGGGATTAGCATAAAGATGTTTTGTAGTCTTAAACTTCGAGATGGCATTTGCATAAAGCGAAATATGATCAAGGGCGAAAAACTGCTGCAAGTTACCTTGAGTTATCGCATCGTATGTACCTATATAGTTGTAAGAAATCCTCTTTTGAAACATATTAAAGGCGGATGTGTGTTTATTTGTTATCTATTTTTACCTTATATATGTGTAGAGCTAATTTTGCATAGCATGGTGGCAGGGCTTTCTGTAATGCCCGCCCAGCTGGTTATCTATCACCCTGAAGTTGAAAATCTGCCGCCAAATACCTAGAGGTGTGTTTGAGATTGTGGCATAACTAAAACTAAATATTAATTATAAAAAGACGATATAACAGAGTATTTCAAGCCGGTAGGTATCGAAATTAGGTACTTTTACGTGGTTACAGTCGACTACAAGCGATTTCACACCTTCACTTCTTCATGCTTTAGAAGTCTTTATTTTTGGGAATGACAATTACAATTATAATTTTTAATGAATTACAAATTCCTTTTTGAACGTCATGAAATCTATTGATGGTGTTACTGAAATGTTATTTCAGTATTCGTTATTGATCGTATTTTTATCTGTTACTTACTGAAACAGAAGTCAGTATTTTTTTTTTTGTTTACCTAATTGATTTATTAAAAGCAGGTGAATACAAACGCAAAATCTATGAGATAATTATTCAACGTGTCCGTGTGACCGAATAATCTACAATTATAATCATCTACACAGCAAATGAAAACTGGGCGAAATTTCTTTAAGATGACCCCTTTCGGATTATAATGTCACCTGTTACTCGCATAACTAATTATGCGATTTGCATAAGGCAAACGGTCCTCTAAAGATTTCAGTTTTCTCTCACGACAAAGTTTATTAGCATCATAATACTGTAAAGTTTTATTTATATTTTTAATTTAGCTATTTTAAATTTTTAACCGTGCGAAACAGCAAAGGGTTATTATGCATACGTATTTATAATGAACCAACGGACATTGAATAAATTATGAAATTAAACTAGACATGTAACTTTGTAAACAGTATTTGGTGATTTAAATCAATTTCAGATACTAATTAATTTTCATATAAACTTTCTACCAACTTGTTGCAAAAGATTTATTGCAAAATTAAACTTATAAAATACACCAATTAAATAAAACAAACTAACCATCTGCGATTACGTATTTTGACAAAAGTGGAGTTTGACCAACTATAACAAAAAATCATGTTTTTATACTATGCCGTGACTACTATGACTACTATTATTGACGAAGTTTAGTATTAGCAATAAAAAAGTAAACAGTGTTTATTACGTTTAAAAGAATTTTCTTAAATATCAATGATTATCATGTTCTAATTTCTACCACCGGGAAACATTGTTTTTATTTATTTATTTATTTAACATATTTGTTGTATTATGCAGAAAGGATTGTCGAGACATTTTGACTGAATAAACAAGTTTGATTTCATTCACATAGCTACTATTTATATGAGATTTGTCTGGATTTCTCATCATTTGCAGTTAATTGAAGCGATAAAACTATTAGTTATGGACGCGTCCTACTTAGCGAGATAAAAGTTAAATGACAAACCAATTTTTTTATTATAACTTTATAGCTTTTACCCGCGGCTGCGTTCACGTTAATATTAATTTTATCATCTAATTTTGGTAGTCGATTCGATACAGAAATACTTTTCTATCACATGCTCTTAAATTATTTATTTCATCATGAACTTACCTAAAATTAGAAATTATAAGTAATTATTCTAAGTTATAATTAATCATTATAAGTTTCAAGAAATTCGGATGACAATAAAAAGTTTTTTACAAACTTTATCCCTCTCTTTATAAAACTTCCTATAAGTTTTTCAAGAGAAAAAGTAACCTATTACCGTCTACAGGGGCCTATCTATATATATACCAAAAACATTCAAAATAGATTCAGTGACGTTTTAGGTGCGGAAGCGTAAGAATCAAAGAAACTCACCTTTGCATGTATATTATTAGTATAGATTATAATTCTATGATTTTATTGGTTAAGCTTTGGTCAATATCTCATCTGATGGTAATAGAAGAGGTATCATAAGATAGTATTAATTCTAGTGGGGGTAATTATCCATCAAGTGCCGCTCCTGCAACAAATCGATAGGACTTTGCGATAGATTTTCAACTATTGAATGGTGTAAGTCAAAATTGCCTTTAGTGAACATTTACTTTAAGAATTGATTTTATTTATTACATGGAAAGAAGAGAATCTATATTAATTAAACTAAAATTTAACAAAAGCCAAAAAAATTCGTCATTTAAAAGTTGCTCGTTTAATCGACTCGCATTCATTGGTTTTATTTACACTGTACGTTATATTGTCCTTGGCTATTTTGAAGTGGATATATGATCTACTAACGGAGCCCGCGACTTTATTCGCGTAGAATTAAAAGTATCTAATATTTTTACCCGTCTTTGTAACATTTTTCAATACAGCTTTACTGCTATTAGTGGTAGCATTTTTTATAGTTAAGGTTTAGCGTTATGGCCATAATCTCACCTGATCTTAGTGCCGATACGGCCCGAGTTCGTAGACACGCTAAACCAGTGGAGGGACTGGCTCTCAAGTACAACTGCCGGAATACACCTACTGGTATTTGGCGGCAGATTTTCAACTTGAGGGTGATAGCTAGCCAGGCGGGCATTATAAAAAGTTCTACCAACATGCTATGGTTTCTTCACGATGTTTTTCTTCACCTAAAGCTCAAGCTCATTGTAGGTGGTTTGGAACTCACGTCCCTTGATGCGGAGTCCGTACAAACTACCACTGAGCTATCAATGCTTGAAATGCGCGTGATGTTAAATAGGCTAAAGCTTTATTCAATGATTGCTCTATCCAATAAAAAGAGTTTATGAAATCCGACAGGTAGTTTTTAAGGCTATCGTGTTTAAACAAACAAACAAACTTTTCTGCTTTATAATACTAATAATTAGCTGCGCCTGCGACTTCTTTCGCATGGAAGTAAAGTTTAATCATCTTTGGCCGTTTTTGTAACTTTTCTCAATACAACTTCTAACATACTTCTATAGGTAGTAGCATGATGTTAAACAGCCTAAAGCCTTTCTCAATGACTGTTCTATCATAGGTATACAAAAAGAGTTTTTGAAATTCGACAAGTAGTTACTAAGAGTTGCGCGTTCAAATAAACAGACTTTTCCGATTTATAATATTAATGTGGATATCGCTTACACTAGGACTGGTCTACAGCATTCGTTTCCTTTCCAATTGTAGCGACATCGACATATACGGTAATTTATTAGATAATTTGATTTCCGATTGGGACGAATGCGTCCGCCGTAATTAATATTACGGTAGACATGTTTAATGTAACTATTAAATTCTATTTTTATTATGCGCAGTCGTGTCAGTTAAACTGCAGGGTTGCCACATTGCGTTAATAGATGATATAGCGATAATCAGTATTGTATTTAGAAACAATTTGTCGAAATGTTGTAGGTTTGAATAAGGGCCGGGTCTTCCTTTTGTTAGGCAAAATAGGCTAACCTAGGGTCTCAAGATCAAGAGGAGCTTACACACAAGTTGTTAGAAAAATGAAAATTACAAGTGTAACTGTACTGTATTGTAAATTAGTACTGTACAGTGTACTCTTAAAACAGTGAACACTACAATACTTCACCGGAAATGAGGAGATATTCTTTCTACGTATATAGCTAATAAACAAACATTAAAATGTATTTGTACAGATCAAGGCGTGAGGTGAAAGGGCATTATAAATAGAATATCCTTGGCCTTTTTTATATAACTCCAGCACTGGTTCGAGTAAATTTCTCCAAGTAAAACACCTTTTATTTAAAAATGCAGAGAGTAGCTGACATAATATGATATGTAAATCCATTCCATAGCGAGGCCTAACTCCTTTAGTATGAAAGAAAAGTGTAAAGCGGGTATTATCGACCGGGTCGATGCGAAGGTGTTACCTAGCAACGTACTGCCTAACCCTCCAGATGCCGCGAGCGGCTTACTTTGCGGCGAGGGATGAGGGTACATTTGGTTCGTTTTTAGAGTTACATGAGGAATTATTTCAAACTCTATTAAACTAAAGCTAGCGTTTTCTTTCTACGGTTAACAATTATGCCTTCCATAATGAATTATAATATCCTTTCAATCCTCATCCTTACTAATATTATAAATGCGAAAGTTAGTTTGTTTGTTTCTTTTTCAGCGCCTAAACCAGTGAATGAGTTATGATGAATTTTGTATAGAGATATATGGGAATGAGTAGATGGTGATAGGCTGCCTTATTTTTCGAAAAACTAGGAAATGAGGTAGAGGGATAAACTTTGTACCAAACATCTTTATTGCGACAAACTCAATATTAACGCGAGCGAAGTCGCACGTCAAATGTAGTAAAAGTATGTTTTATTTTTCTTTTATTTTTATTAATATATGTTTTCCTGAGCAATTCTATTTTTTTTAGTTTATTATTCAAAATACATATTGTAGCTGTAAATAACCTGTGCGTTGAACAGGTACAAGGAAAGTGTTCAATATATTTTTCTGGGTTGACGTGGAATAGTTCAAAAAGAATTTTAAAACAACCAATAAAATATTCTACGAAGTAAACTGTTAGATGTCTGAATCTGCTTTAAAAAAATTGTGCCAATATGATTAAGAATGCAAAAACGGAACTATGGTTTTTTCTTGCGTGTTATTATCTATTATCCATTGGGCTACTACTCAACTATCAATCTACTGTATAGGTATGCTGTTTTAAATCGCCTTTTCATATTTTTTCTGTCACTGACTTAGCAAACAATCAAGCTGTGTGTTGGTTGTAAGTTGGTTATTGAAAACTTCCGTTACATATAGCCATCCTCAAATAGGTCTACAGCTCCATCAGATATTAGTCACAGAGACGAATATTATTCTGTTTCTTTTACGTGCAAATATTACAAAACAATAATACCATGTTGTAGAAGGTCTATAATAAATAAATAAATATGAATTTCCGTTTGAATACAACAAAACTATTAGAAACTGATAATTTTTAACTTCCTTAGGTAAACAATCTTGTCGTTATTAAAAAGTTTTGAAAAGAAGAAAAAAGGTTTTGATGCAAATAAAAATACGGAATTCAAAAAACGCGAAATAGGATCCCGCCGCGCTACATTTTTCGGCATTGATCCGGAGTCGGGCGCGCCTGCGTGCTGCCAGTAAATACGGCCGACGAAAAGCAAGGTCACTACAAGTTCTTTTTTCAAATTCCGAATATTGAATGGCGGATCAGGAATGTTGCTTTGCTTTGTCGAGTTCACTGGGACAGCAGTGCGGCGGTGGAGGTCATAACGATAGCACGTCAATCAGTTTCCTTTTGATTCTGAATTTGAATTTTTTATTAGAACGAAAACTATCAAAAGTAAAATAACACTGAAAATTATTTGACAGGCATTTAGAAAATATACAAAAATATGAATAGGTCGGTTAGGAAATGGAGTAGTCTTGTTAAGCAAGCGTCTTATAATATCTATAGATAAAGAAAATGGAAAATATGATCAAAGAAAAACAAATATTATTTACCTAGTGAGCTATCACTATCCAGACGAAAATCTGTCTTTAAATCGTTTTTATTTGTTGACAACGTTGACGCTAGGCAAAAGTTACCAAACAAAAAAAAAGCGAAACATGGTCGAGAGACACCAGAGAAAAAATATACTGACCTGTCTTGTCTTAGCTTATTTATAGTAAATTCAAAATGGATCAGGTATAGTATGTTCGGCAACCACATCATAATGGAGGTTCGAAACATAAAATTACGGAAACACCTACGGTTTTTTTTTATGTTCGTCTAACATCGAATTCGCAAATTTGTCGTCAAGCATTTATACCTTGTGAACCTGTACCACTTAACTGCTACTCCGTAATTTAGGTGTAGGATATTATCATAGGCTAAATAATAACATAACATTTGCTAAGTTTCATGCTAAGCACTGGACTAAATAAATTAAAAAAATGTGTCTTATATACCGTAAGGCTGACTGTAAGACTATGCTGTAGCAATTAGCTGAATAAGGGGTCATTGTTCGTAAAATTAGATAATGTATTTATATTTGCTTTTTTAAATTGTTATTTATTTAGGCAAATATACCTTTTTTTTATTCCTTTACATAAGTTACCAATTATACTTAAATACGTGGAAAGTGCGTAGAAGGAAACGAAATAACGTGATTAGGAACCAGAAAGGAGACTAATTAAAAATATAGCCAATATTTAATTTTATATAAATAAATATAGGTATACTAGGTAATAATAAAATCAAGTATTCGTTCAGTTATCAAAATTGGACCATATTCGTTATTGAAAAATTGTGGAAATTCTTGTTTACAACGTTCTGTCATTTAGTAGGAAAAGGAAAATTCCACTATTTTTTTACAATTTAAATTTTTTTGTTCTTTAGTACCCATACTAGTTGTTTAGTTATTATTGTATACAAAATAGGATAATTATTGAGGACATGAGGAAAAGGAAACTTTGTGTGATAATATTTAATTAATGTATATAAGCAAATTATCATTCTCTTGCCCTGTTCGCAAGTTATTTGGCGTTGGCGCAATACGTTTTCTTCTTCTATAAACTCCATCCCTTCATTCACTCCCTTTTTTCATCTCATTTCTCACACGCTATATCTAACTTTTCTTTAGCTCTTCTCTTGCTTTCCATACTTCAACATTCATATCCATTCACTTCCCACCATATTATGTGAGCCATTCATAGGTGGGAGCATGATTTGTTTGTTGCCACTAAATAAGAAGAACTATATTAAACATATACTTACTACGTAAGAATTATAATCATCAATACAGTAAAGAAACGCTTTCCGAAACGTTGAGCTGTTCATATAATAAAATTGCAGTGTGCACACCGGCTAAATGTCTAACGCAGATCTAATAGCACTCTCGCTATCGGCCGGTCATTGACACATGTGTATACCGTAGTAACATTACCCGGGCAGGTCAAGGGGACGGTTTCCCTGTCTTTGAATAGTAAACACCCTTATGTACCGCCTCATGCTACGTTTTGTATCAATAATCGACATACGATTGAATAACACATTGTTAGCTATATTAAAACTAGCGAAGTAATTATTTTTAATGTCTTGGTTTGGAAATAAAAATTGTGTGGGTTGATATTCATTTCTTTCTTTTTTATATACTTTGTAGATATATCGTTATGTTCACAGTCTCACCTGATATTAAGTGACGATGTGGTCCATGATGGTGGATATGCTAAGCCTAAGTAGCGGAGGGACTAGCTGTCAAGCGTAACTGCCGGAATAGGAGATTGGCGGCAGATTTTCAACTTCAGTGTGGTAGTTAGCCGCTTAGGCATCAGATTCCACGGTTTCCTAACGATATTTTGTTTCAGCGAAAGCTCCGGCTCTTTTTTAGTGGATACGATCTCACGTCCATTGGGGCAGCGCCCGTACACGCTACCACATTTTGTATGTACCATTATCGCTTCAAAGCCACAACGAAGATACAACTAAAGTCTAAACGTTACATTTTTTTATAATTCTATATGAAACACAACATAAGTACTTAGGTCACAAGAAATAGTAAAGACGCCACGTTTTTAAGACGCTCTGATCACGGGATTTAGTTTTGAGATATTTCGACGATGATTTTAACAACAATGGCAACTCATACATTTATAAATTATTATTTTTGCAAGCAAATGCAGAAAAAGACAACTTGGTTAGCGACTCTATTATATTGTTTTTTGTTCCAGAGTAAAATTAAACATTGTTTTATATAAATATTAAAGAAGTGTCACATAGGTTTGCCGAAATATTCTTTATGCCTCGTTTGAAGAATTCAATATCATATTCAAGAAGGAGTATATGAGGAAAGAGACCAATAAAAAAAAGAGAAGAAAACAGAGGTGAAAAAAAGATAAATAATTTTTAAAATATATTTTTACAACCGCGTTACTCAAATGGCATAAAACATAAACTACCCTTTTTGTTTTTCGCAAACTCAATGAGTCTTCGCAATCGTTCCTCGTTTTATATTTTGATAGTGTCGAATTATCTATATTAATAACTATGCATCAATAATTTTTTAGTTTATTTTGCTAAATCTAAAAATAGGTCAAAGGTCGCGAATTAGACATTAAAATATATTGTCTGCCTCTCTGTATCTATTTTTTTGTAATTTTACACACAATCTGTTCGTTGGGTCATTAACTGAGTGTAGTATACTGTATAGTAATTCAACAAAGTTACCGTTACCTATATACGTTTCAATGACCCACAAAGGTCGACTAAAACAGAATACCTAAACCACAACACCTAAATTAGTGTGGTCGTGAATTCGCGGCCAAACATACCGGGTCAAGGCATCGCTTTCACTGTCTTCGATCGGTGCATAAACATCATACACACACGTGTACCAACAACCGCCCTAAATGGACAACACATTCCATTATCATGAACCCAGTGTTCCTAGAGAAATGCAGATGCATGCTGATGTGTTTGTTTTTTTGTAAAGTAATACCGAACATTTGTGGAATAAACTTTTTAAACAAACTAATTGCCATAGTTGACATCGGTAAAACTATCGACAAACTCAGTTATTATGTTTAAAAAAATTAAAATGTTCCATATAACATTTTGTACATCTAAAGGTGATTATTGGTAGATATATAGATATACTTTTATAATAAAATTTTCTCTCCTATATGAAAGAAGTGTAGAAAACCTAGATAACATAGGTTACAAATAAAAAAAATACATTTTACGTTTTATAGGTATAGCGTTATAGGCAAAATCTCACCTCATGTTACGTGACGATTTAGACGAAGATGGTGGACGCGGTAAGTCTAGAGGAACGACTGGTTCTCAAGTGCAACTATCGGAGCACACCTACAGGTGTTTGGCGGCAGATTTTTAATATGAGGGTGGTAGCCAGGCGGGAGTTAGAAAATACTCTACCACCACACGAACATAGCACAATTTATAGTAAATAAAAAGTTAGTATATTATAACGTCATTAAATCTAACAGCTATAGGTGACGAAGAACTGTATAAATAAGTTTCTGTTTAATTCCAAATAACTATGCAAACAACACAACGTTGTTAGTTCATAGCCTAATCAAATTGAACGCGGAGCATGAATGGACGTCCAATCTTGTAGCAAATCGATAGTATGAATGTTAAAGGGATCTAACTGGCTAGCTAAATTACTGGTTCTACACAATACACTGCCTGTGTTTGCCTGTTCGCTCTGTGTTGTGGTAAGGTGAAAGTGACCATTTATGTGTTACGTCACAATATGTCGGGGAATACGGCATTAACCATGTAACGACCGTATGAGATACTCTATACTGTACGGTCAGACAAGAAATTTTTAAGATTTATTTTAATTTTAATATCCTATGCACATTAATCTATATTAATGTTGTAAAGCGGAAAACATAGTTTGAACGGGCTAATCTTAAGGACTAACAGTCGTATTTTAAAAAATGCTGACGCGGTGTTAGCATGCACAGATCCGCGTCGCCCCAGGAAGGCGATAGACGGCCGTGGGGTTTTAGTAGGTATTCCCGGCGCTTAGCGCCAGGTGAGTTGCCACCTACTTCTCTTAGTCTCCCCGAACTGGGACGGGATGCATAAATGGATTTCCCGTCTTAAAAAAAAGGAAGACTTAGGCTGTTTAACATCCCGCTGCCACCAATAGTAGCAAAGTTTTATTGAAAGTTGTGAAAACGGGAATAAATTATTAAGTAATTTTTAGTTCCACGTGGACAATGTTGCGGTCACAGCTACTTTATACATATAAAGATACGGTTTGACTGACTGTTTAACGCATAGCCGAAAGTACTGAAGCTAAAACACGATTTTTTTTAAGTAGGCTAATGGGAATAAACATGGTTTGCAAAGATTATATGGGGAACAAAAAAATTCACCTATTAACTTGAAAGTAAAAACATAAACTGACCTAATGGAAATAAATAAATACTTATTTCAGTATTTATCTACTTTTAAGTTTCTAAAATAAGACATGAAGTATTTTCATCGATTTTAAGTAAATATACATATGATTTTTATGGACTTAAATTTTAGGTGAAACAATAATTTGCTCTTTTTTCTCATCTTATCTGACTATGTAAAAGAGCAGAGCAAAGTTTGCTAGCCAGCAAAAAATAACATAAGAACATAGTTCTTTGCTTACATGTTTACCTTTTGTCCATTTACGTTTTTGTGTCTAAATCAGAGACTCATTTTCTATGGATTTTGGTATGGAGAGACATTGGACTTTCAACATACACATGAGCTACCTATTGTTACAAAAGTAAAACTTGAAGAAATAAATAAGGAATGGAAAATTAATTACATTTACAATTGGGGATATAAAAATTGTTTCTGTTGGTGAATATTTTTTAGAATCGTTCCCGCGGTTCTTTAGAACCCTGTCTCTTTATAACATCCAGGTGGATTAGTATACCTATTTGCATGTTAATTATAAAATTATTACCTGATTGACCTGCATTTTTAACAAAAATATACTTGTTCTGATCAGAAAAACTGAATTTGCTAACTATTTGCATTCTATGAGTATACTTTGTTTATTTATCCATCAGAATATAATGATAGTAGAATAAAGTTATTAAATACGTAGTTTTATGTTTACACTGTGTTTTGGTGTGACCGAAGTTTCGGTAGATTTTTGGTCCCAACCAGCAGAAACCGAACCTTTGCTCGAATATTAATCACTGTGCAGGTGTAATTAGATACTGTTTTTTTTTTGCAAATATGTATGGGATGGTTTAATTATAAAATACAGTATTATCTTAGGTTGATATAAATTTAAACAAATTCTGTTTTTGCTGACCGTGTTCTATGTGTAGTGTGTTGGTCGGTTGTATCGACAATCTCATCCTCATTGAGTGGCAACACTATGCAATTATACTTATAATGTAGATAGAGTATTTGAACCACGGATAGAGTAAATACTGGATATTTAATATAACTGAAATGATTCACAAACATTGTTAATGAATACGTTTGACCACCGATATACATACTGATTTTAAATGTAACCATGGAATTGCGGTACGGTATTGTTAGGCGAAATAGCCGGTTTTAAACACAATTAGGCAGGCTATTTCTGAAGATATTTCGAATAGATTATCTTGAATTGTAAATCAAATATCGGTTTTTTAGGTACACCTATAAGTGGTTCTAAATGTTTCACAGCAAATCCTGCAAGCTTCATTGAAAAGACTTTTTGGAAAGTATAAATTGAAAGTTATCATGGGATAGATCTGGGGATTCAAGTTAGGGCCTCATGCTAAATACAGTGGGATCTGTATAACTCGAATGTCACGGGAATGCTAATAATTTCGAGTTAATGAGTTTTCTACCTAATAAGAAGTTCGAGATACGAAGGATTTAATTGCAGAAATTTAGACTTATATTTTTCGAATTGTATTATATCGACACGTTATATTTTATTAATTTACGGAGTCTGCTTCTTGAAATTCGAGCTATAATGTATAAATATGTACAATCGATATCTCACAGTGAAATAAATCTTGTTCCAGTTACAAAGTCTAAATAATTCGAGATTTAGGGGTTCAGCGGTAGGGAATGGATTTTTTTTCGACTTACTGAGTATAACGACTTATCGAGGTACGGGTTCAGTTTTAGTGTTTACTGATATCGCGTCGATCACCGTAGGTTCGAATACCTGTATTAAGCCTTAATCATCGTGAAGTGTGTGGCATGTTTCGGTAGTTACCTAGATTTTACGCATTATACATAAATAGGTAGGAGTTTGAAAGCAACATAAAAAAGTACAAAATAATTTTTTGCCCGAGGCCGTTAATACAATTTCCCGATGCGTCATCAATCACTCAGGAAGGGCGAGTTAAGTCGACACATGTAAATTTCGCACCCAAATTATACGGAAGGCGGGCCTAACGTAATATCACCACTGGGAGGGTATCGTCTAAACAAATTTGTTTTTACAACGTTTAAATATATAAAAAAAGTTTTTTTTTCGTTTTGGCTACGGTCTCACCTTGAATGGGTTGCTAGACATGTGGGCGTTAGAAAAAGCCCTACCACCGTGCTATGGTTTCTTCACGATGTTTTCCTTCATCGAAAGCTAAAGCTCATTGTAAGTGGATTTGAACTCACGTCCCTTGACGCGGAGACCATACGCACTACCACTGAGGTATCATCGTTATAAATTAAAGAGATAATAAAAGAGTTGAACGAGTTCTTAAGAAATCTTCAAATAGAACACCTTCTTTAACTGTACTAACACTAAAATGTTAAATGTCCTCTTAAAATGTTATAGGTACGTTAAAGACCACATCTCTCCTTTATTTAAACCGCAATTACGGTTTTAGTAGGATGAGTATAATCCGAATGAAAAATGAACTAATAATAAATAAACAAAATGTATATGTATACACAATCCCCATACTATGTAGCTATTGAACATAGAAATACAGAAATTAAATCGTATGCCTGTTATAATTGCATATTTTCTACCAGTTTGTAAATTCATTTAATTTGATTCACTGTTAAAAATACAATATGTCTACTATACATTAATAAGGAACCATCTATATAATATTTTCAGAAAATCTATGCGTCAGTACCCACGGTTTAGCTGCCCTTCTAAATACGAGTTGGGCCAAAACAAATACAGAAAAAGATATTTCACTCGAAAAGAGCCCATTACATTGGTCTTGGGCAAAAAAGGCCTGGGGCCGTGCAAACGGCTCGCATCAATTAGTGGAGGAGGCGCGGGTAAACAGAACAGGCTTTAGATTGAAATAATCGCCGCCTTATTTACGGTTCGCCCTTTTAACCACCCCGTCTGGTGTTTACTACTCATTAAGCATGAAGATCGACTAACGAAAATTATTATAAGCTTACACGGCTATTTGAAATGTTCCTAACTGTACTCAATTAATACAGCAAATTAATTAAAACAAGTAAATTCCTATATAAAGTTATCTTTAAGGCAGAAAAAAAATTATTTACTAAAATTATGCAAATGCAGTTAGAGTCGCGAAGTACGCTGCCAGCTAGTGTCGTTCAAAATTAGTCTTCGTCTTGTTCCTGCATTTTTTAAAGGCCAATACTAAGACCGCCGAATTTTTCCAAGACTAAGACTGGACCATGCAAGATTTTAGCAAGACAAGACTGGGTCTGCGAAACTCTTGCGTTCTGTATTATAAATTGTTATTAATATTTCAAGTCTTATTAGTGATTAAAAAACATTAACTAACAAAGACAAACAGCTCATTATCACAAAAATGCAGTGCACTATAGTTAACGCCAAATTGTATAAACATTTTAAAATACTTTCTATTCCAAGTCCAAACAGAATAGTTCTATATAAAGTGATCTTTAACATATATACCAAAAATAATGTATATTTGCGCAAAGAACGCTGCCAGAATTTCCTTATTTTCTTAACAGTACATTGTATTATAAATTGTTCTATCCAATTCAAGTATTTTTTGTGATTTCAGAAGACGAAATAATATAGGTTGAGTTCATTAGCACAAGAATGAACCACGCTATAGTATACTCCAGATTGTATAAACATTTAAAAATACTTTGTATTCCGAGTCCACAGACGCGACCGTGTACACGACAGGAGTAATTTTTCTCGCGCCATTTACTCTCGCGTCCGTCATTTCGGAGGTTTTCCGCGCGAGACTGCACGAGGGGAGCCAAGTGTTAAAATGCAAATCACCGCTCCGCTGTATTAATATTAATATCGGAATGTACAGATGAATAAACTGAAACCGGGTTTGATGCGTGAATATTTTAGGCTCTCATGAATCATGTTTAACGTGCGAATAGTATAAACTTAGGAGTATATTAGCCGGGAGTTTGTTTACGTGAAAATCATATTCGCGTTCCATTATTTGTTGCTAGAAATTATTTTGCTTTCCCTCTGAAACGGAATTGTTTCCCTATTAAAATTAACCTATAGGTAATATTTCATGAATGTGGCTATAATATAATTTTTATTTAAACGACCTGTAGATCCAGAAACTAGCGCGTTTAAACAAACGAAACACTCTTCATTTTGTATTATATAAGTATGGATTTTATTATTATTACTGCTTACCACCTACGAGAGACTGTATAATGTATATATATTTTTATACCAACTGTGCATACGACTTCGTTTGCGTGGAACTAAAATTATTTAATCCCGTGCCGTCATTTAAATTACAATAATTTTCATAGAGTTAACCAATTTTAATAAAATAAATACTAAATGGTACTCCAGGGTACGCTTTATGGTAATTGAATGGTTGTATGGTCCTTGGTGACGTTTTATCAAAAATGTTGTACTTTAACAGTGATGCGTGCGCAAACAAGCAGACAGACGGACTTTTCTAAAATTGATGTAAATGCATTTTATTACTTACCAAAATCATACTTACAAATACCCACACCTTCTAGTCAATAATCCTTACTAATATTATAAATGCGTAAGTTTGTAAGTATGTATGTTTGGATGCTTGTTGCTCTTTTATGCAAAAACTACTGAATGGATTTTAATGAAACTACAATAATATAGCATATGCATCAGAATAACACATAGGCTATATTGTAAAAATATTGTGTGAATTGTCCAAAATATAACGATAAGTGTCGAGTAAGTAGGAAAAAATTCTGACTTCTGCGAGCTATTCTGGCGTGCGCTGCAAAAACCGTTATATTTACATGTTTAAAATATATATTACTAATGTTTAACTTAAATAATCTTACAAAAAGCGTAAGCCATTATCGCCAAAATAGTAAGCGGCGTATACGAGTAAAAATATTCGGAATCGGAATTGTTTGACAAAGCTAATATTAACGTGAGCAAAACTGCGGGTAAAAGCCAGTAGAATATATAAATTTTACGTCCCTTCAGTAACGTTCCAACTACATATGATGAATACGCCTCGAGTGACTCGCTTAGACTGAACCCATAGCCGAGCTCGTATCGCACTTATATACTAATCGGTGTTATAAACTATCCTCCTCCGTGACTAATCTTAGTTGTTTTTTTATTCTATATATATATTAAAGTTGCTGTTAAAACCAAATAGGGTAATAATTAGGTGGCATAACAATAGCTTTTAAAATGGATCACTACATTAGCTTGATAAAGTTTATTCCTACATTGAATAGTTCACAAAAGATCTTAGCAATTGAAGATTCAAAGTCAATTAATACAATATATACAAGTACGTTACCATCAGCAGAGTTGTTTACTTACAAGCTGTGTCTGCGACTTTGTTTGCGGGGAACTAAAAAATATTTAATTATTTTCGACAATTTTTGTATCTTTATTCAATACAGCTTTGCTCCTATTAACGGCAGCGTAAATTTAAATAGCTTACAACCTTTTTGTATTTGATAGATCAATCATGGCGGAAGGCTTTAGGCAAAAATTAAGGAAATAAAGCTCTATTCTGCAATATTACAAAAATAGGCAATAATTATTAAATCATTTTTAGTTCAACGCGAACGAAGTCGCGGGGAAGACTAGTATGAATATAGCTGAGAAGTAAAAAGCGCTGAAGATGTATTCTTCTTTATATTTGTTGGAACTATAAATTTTAATAAAACCCAACCATTTCATGTTCCGGTGTTAGGGTTTTACAGGTCCTTTCCCAACCATTTAGCAGGGAAGATGATTGTACCAGATAGTGACGGCGTAATGGCCGACGGTAAATGCCTTCAATGGCGTCGTTTCGGGGTTAAAATTAGAAATGACCGTGACGTTGCGTTTTCCTTTTTGTATCGAAGGGACGGAGGCGAATTTTGTTGAAAGAATACTTTGAAGGGACGGCTTTTATGACTCCGGGTTGGCGTGGGAGGGTCGGCCTGTTATGTTTGAGGGTGGCTGCAAGGGTAAGGTAGCTGACGTTGCTGAGTTATAATGAGTTCCTTTTTTATTTTTTTTTTATTATATGACCATAGGGAGTTAGCTCAATAAATGCTAATGATATTTCGTTAATTATAAAGTAACTAACTTATCCGGCGGCTTTGCTCGCATGTATTTCGTACCATATCCTTTTTTCTACTTATCGACTTTATTGTAAACCTCTTATGATCAGACATGAATACTCTAGAAGGTATTTATAATACTAGCTTGAATAATGGAATAGCTGTGAACCATCGCCACAATAGAATAAATGCATTAACTTGATTTTGGTTCTATAAGTCAAATCGTTTAAAACTTGTAAAATAATATAATAACATATGTATACAACATTTTTATATTCAAAGCTAGTATAGAGTGTTGAGTATATGGTATAGATAAATAGCTACAAAAAAGATAAATGAATATAAGTAGTTCTGATTTACAGAATTTGAATTTTTCACTATTGTAATTTAGATGACTTCTGATTAGGCGAAAAATAAGTAATGTTATGGAAAACCGTGTTGAATATGGGTTCGTATACCTATAATAAATATTAGCCAGAACTTTTGCATCAATCCACTCGGATATAGAAGAGAGAATTAGTAGAGATCCGAAACATGAAAATAGCACCAGTGACAGAAAAGTTGAGAAGTAATTGGTTAGCGCGGTATGGGCCTTTTATAAAAAGAGATGATAGTAATAAACCCAACAGAATGTTAAGTATGGAAGTGGATAGACGTAGCAGAAAAGGGAGACCGAAAAAGATATAGATGGACTATGTGAGGAATTATATGTGTATAAAAAGTACCTGATAGACTACATAGAGTGGAAGAAGAAAACATGTTCTGCCGACTCTACTTAGGTGACATATGGTTTATGAAAAAGACTACATGTGTTTATTTAGTTATTACACTTCAATTTTAAATGAAGCGACGATGTAGTCCCTGATTGTAGAGATTAAGCTTATATATAGCTATGAACGAGCTTTTAAATGCAAAAGCCGAAACTAACTTATAAAAACTTGACGATGAACCTTCACCTTGAAAACGACATGTTTTATAGTTAAGGTTTAGCTTTACGGTCACATTCTCACATGATGTTAAGTGACGATGAGGCCCTAGATGGCAGCCACACTAAGCTTTGTGGAAGCACGGGCTTGAAAGTGCAATTGTTGGAACATATCTATAGATATTTGGCAGCAGATTTTCAACTTGAGAGTGGTAGCTAGCCAGGCTGGCAGTAGAAAAAGTCCTACCATCATGTAAGGTTTTCTTTCTTAGACAATCTCAAGGTCATTGTAGGTGGATTCGAACCCATGTCCCTACACGCGGCGTTCGTCCACAACGCAGACTGAGCTATCATCGCTTTAATTTATCGCCTTATCATAACGCAAAGTCCTAGACAAGGTCATATATTATCTGTTATAATAACGTTTCACAAACACCGATGACTATAAAAGTGTTTTGCAGGATTAGTCGCCTACATAATATACTGAACATTTGCGACCAAAAAAAAAGTTAAACGTTAAGAGTCGGCCTGAAAATGATTATTAATGGAGTGTTCGCAACGAAGAATTTTTTTTCGCCGGGCGCCCGTTTTTCGGCCTAAGCTTTTTACTCGGTCCAAAACCAGGCAATTTAGTCTGTCGCGCCAGGGTTGTTAATTAGGATCCTAATTAAAATTAATAGGCGATTATTCGGACTTTTTCAAGGAGATAAACTTTATAATAGGCTTTTTGGAATTTTGTTAGCGAAGTTAGATGACGTTAATATCGTCTGAGTATGTTAAATAATTTGGTTAATTGCAGAATATTTTTTTGTAACTGTGAGATTATGCAATAACATCTTTAATTTTTATTTTTATTTCAATGTAAGTCAAACATATATTTAAATAACCGGTGGATATATTTTATAACACTATAACTGCCCCAAAATCTCTACCCATAAATTGTTATTTTTTAGTTATAATTCGAGTGCTCTTTGATGTCGATATTAAGAGAAAAATATTTTTGTGTTTTAATTTTTGTCTGTTTCTCTGTCCCTTTGCATGTGATTAACGCCGAATGTGTGCATAAAATTTGTTAAGATTTAATTTAATAGCGAATAGTAGGGACTAAAACGTAGGATACATATTACACAATAAAATGAAAAGGTTCCGGGATAGAAGATATCTTTTAAATTGTAAATGCACTTAGTAACAAAATCGAATGTAATCTATTCTTTTATTATGTTAATGGGCAGCAAACAGTCAGACGTCCCATTTGATGTTAAATGGTTACCGTCGACTATAAACAACTGCAACATCAGGGGCATTACAGTCGTGTTACTGACCGTGGTTTCTGTTCTGTAGCTGACAATTAAAGTAAAAAATCTAAGGTATTTCATGTTTATTTTATGTCATTTAATACGGTTTGTAATTTAATTAATTTCAAGCATGAAGTAGTTAGCAAGTTGTGTGCATCAAAACAATATATATGTTTTTTGTATACAATAACAAATCTAAGTCATTCTTCATAGTATGCCCTATTATTTTTCGACACGGACCTAACAAATGTGCCAATCTGTATAAAACCAGTATGTATATATTAAATGCACCTAATACCTGATCTATTGGCATACTCTTTCTGCATATTCCATACCCTTTTAATTTCTCTTTTATTATTTTACTAAAATCTTAATAAAAATACACTATATTATCACACACAAATAAATATTAGCCATATTGGATGTGCAGGAGTTTTTATATTCATATATGTAGGTAATTCGCAATGCCGGGGTTCTCGGTCGAGTTAGGACGTATGCGCGCGATCATCAAGAGTCAGTTGCTAATAACGAACAGAGCGCAAGCGGTTTTACATTCTATGGTGAATTTTTAATTAGTTATAATAATTTATTGTTTATTCTTTCTTCTGGGTTATTGTGCCTTAATTGTCACTGTCAGTGTTACGAGTGTGTTCGTGTGTGTGTCGAACGGGTAGAGCACACAAGAAGACCTTCATTTAGGTTTATACAAACGTCTGAATTGGAGATGTATCAGGTCACTTCGGTTTACTATCAGGAGATCCACATAAATATTGGCATACACAAATAAATATTGGCACAGTTGACTATAAGGTTTCTGGCTCAACTATTATTGATCTAGCTGCCGAAAGCCTTAAAGGTCGACCTGACCTCTGTTACATCACCACTGTTTATCCCATTCTAATTGCTTGTCAGCGTTATAAACAATTACCCAGTTGGAATAGGTATGGGTTCACGCGTGCAGACACCAACGTCATTAGTGATATTTTCGCCACAACGACACCGACTGTGGTCGTCATATGGAACGATTTCGATTTCGAATGGAAGGCATATTTGAGGCCTTGAGAACACTAAGTGAAACGTAGCCTACAGTTAAACAAACTGTGTCAATTACAATTTAAACTATGTAATCTGTCGTGCTGATTCTATTGAAGAACAAACAGCTCTATGTTAGCACGGTGACTCTAAAAGTTAGAAATTCTCACGCGTGAAAGTGCGTGTTTTCTTTTACGTTTTTCCATCTGCCATCGACGACCACCTTTCGATTTCATTACGGACATCCGACGCTTTTTATTTTAAATCACGGCTTGCTTGCTCCGCGCGCGGGTCAGTTTTTTATTTCCCGACGTTTTGTATGTTTTTTTCACGGTTTCGTTTCAGCGTGTGTGTATGTTTTTTTTTATTCAAGCAGCCCGCAAACAATGCCAGCGCGGTCACAGAATTAACTCCCGATATTTTGCCTTTCGGCGCCGAATAAAATATTTTAAATTCGAAACGATGCGTGTTAATTAATAATTAATATTTTTCGACGGTATCCATTTAATGGCGCCGTTTAACACGTGCCCAGACGCGATTGTTTTTTCACGCAATGTTTTCATGAATGGAAATGATGACGTAATAGGATAATGTCAGTGCCGGCGATTTTACTTTTTATTGGGCTGCCTGTTGTTGGTTTTTTTTTCTGCCGCGAATGCACTTCGGTCAATGGGCCGATCGCATTGCCGTTTAATTTTCAATGTCATTTTCACGATAATTTATGTATCATGTTTTTTGTACGTATCTTCTCTATACTTTTTTTTACGTGCTTTTATAACGTTCAATTGTTTATGTATTTAGTATATGTGACAAGAGTCTATCACAAAAACATCAAGACTTCGTTCGTAAATCTTAGCCAGAATCGTCATGTTAAATGAAAATTACTTAGCTGAGTCAGTTCCTTCACTAAGCTTAGGCCGTATCGTCACTTAACATCAGGTGAGATTGTGACCATAATACTAAATTTCTAAAGTATAAAAAAAAGTTTTAAGGGTCAGAGGTAATACACGATCTAGGGCACCCTCGATCGAAACGTTACTTAACGAGCTTTTGAACTGGTTTCCGAACAGGTCAACTTTTAAAAGCTAAGGTGAGTGAGTTATGTCGTTTGACCTTTGATAATACGGGTCGGGACTGTTAGACCGGTACAGTCAACCGTGTCACGTGCTACCGTTTTACGGTGGAACTGCTTTTAAATGTTTATGGTAAGTTAGAGTCACGCAGGGTCAGTGGTGCGGATTTTGTTTGTATCGATTTTATGGTTGTTTTACACTGAATATTCTATGGAATAGAATCGAATTCATAGAATTACGTAGTTACTTTAGAATGTGATAATTAATGCGTTTGCAATGTTGCTACGTGTTAGTGAAATAATTATCAGGATCGGATCAACTGTTTGCAAGATTATAGCTTACAAACTTAAAATCTTTATCTGTGTACTAGTTGTACTTGTGAACTTTAATTAATTTTGCAAAAATCTAAGACTTCTTATAGAACTTTGTGAACATGCTAAATATTACATATTTTTATGCACCTATTTAAAATTTGATCACATGCTTATAATAACGATGTTTTCTCGTAGTGGGCGGTTTTACGAAGAGCGCATCTTTTCTTTTTATATGTGGCGGAAAAATCCTTTTACGCATTTCCACTCACAGTACGAGAACGCACTATATAAACCTTATAAACCGGATTACATTGTTTTGATTTATACTAAATTATACTATTAATTATATTTTTATTTATAATATACATTTTAAGAGTTGAATTTATAAACTAGTCTTTCTTACCTATATTGAACTGTAACCATTGATTATATATTTTAATATTTTACTAGAGATTTAATTAGATTTAACCACTGCTATTTATAAATTGACGAAGTCTACATCTGATTATGGCTCAAAATAGAAAAGAAATGTATTACCTATTATTGTATTATTAGAATACAATGTTATGTTTTTCATTTAAGACATAGAAAGGTTCTATATTATGTAAGGGGTGATGCTTAATAAAAAAAAATGCATTGTCCAGGCTCAGGTGAAGGCGAGAGGCGATTGTGAAGATACTCATTGGGTGATAAACACTATCAAATACTTACTACAAAAGATATGACAAACAAACTGTCAGTAACATTTTTGGCTTCTATACAGATAATAAACTGTATAGCCAAATTTTAATTTCTAGAATGTATTTAATGTATAGATTTGTTTGCATTTTAGTTTTACTATATTAGACTGCATTACATATTTTAGTATACCTAATAGTTAAGTACCTATATGCCCTTAAAATATTATAGATGAGTAGGTAAATTTAAATTGTTATGATCCTTTTAAATGTAAAATATCAGTATTACGTATCTGACTTGTTATTCGACTTGTCACAGGTGATTTCCATTGCCGGGGAGCACATGCAATGCATATACGGACCCTCCTCCCTGGCCCAATATTGGGGTTTTAGTGGGTAATCACGCTGGGTGAAACTCGCATATCCCTTCCAGCCTATCTATATAAATAAGTTTCAGCTAATATAAATGCAATTTCTCCAAGTAAAAAAAAATGATTTCGATTGTCTACTTCGTATTTAAAGAAATGGTTGTATTATAATCCATTATGAATTAGTTCTACGTGGCATATATGTATATGTATATCTATAGTTATGTATAGATATATTTACCTAAGAGAAAGTATACGTATAGCTTAGTATATTGTACAATAAAGTACATAAGTTCTGTTTAAAAAATGCAAGTCAGTTGTATTTTTAAATAAATCAAGTACAAAGTACGGGAGCTAGCGCATTTGGAGTGCTCAGTCTACGGAAGTCGGCCACTTCGAATGTTTCAAGCCAATAACACTCAGTTGGGAGTTGGAATACGGCGTTGCGTCGTGTTGCACTTTTTAAATCTGGATAATACTTTATTTTAACATTATCAAATACTATTTATCTATGTCGAATCCTTTTGGATGCAATGAGAGTTAAATTCCAAGGTCTGGTTTAACGTTTACCATCGATATTCTGAGTATCTGCCATAGTAAATGTTTCGGTATGAATCATTATGCAACAATGAGTTTTCGGGACTCGATTTATAATCGTGAGGCGGTTATAGTTTGTATAGATTATTACAATCATAAAAAAACAGGAGACTTTGAGCCGGACTACGATCATGTAAGATTTTGGTTTAATTTGATGTGATATTTACTGGCAAGGACATTATCATCATGGACTGTGTATTAGTTTGCTACAAACATAAACATCATATCTATTAAGTATTGCATGGAAACGGGGTGAGTTAAACTAAATATGTGTTTTCATAAGAAAATAGAACAGCATACGTCGCCTAAATGGATATTAATAATTACAGATACAGCCCAGTTGTAGGCATCTTCGAATAAAAAAATAACTTAGGAGAAATGATTGAGTGAATAACTTTATAATATAGTTCTTAGCGAGATCTTAATATGTCATTTGGTTGTTTTTACTTTTTTTTTACTAATTAACTTACGTTATTTAAGCCTATTTAGTAATGTTGGGGGCATCGTGTGTGATATCGTTTGATTATCGTGCTTAAGAGAAGTAAATTATGAATAATAAGCTCGAAGCATGATATTTTAGTGTAAGAGCAGAGTCACTACTTTGTGAACGCATTGTATAAACTTTGAAAGTTTATAATATATTCTATCACTCTACATATATATATAATTATGTACAAATAGATTTCAACTAAATGAATGAAATACTTTTATCGTTTACCCTTATGTAAAGATAGGATAGTATAGGATTAATTTATTCATTTTCAATCCTAAATATAATATCCTATGTATAATTGTTTCAAATCCAAAAATACATTTAATTAAATATGTTCTAAATTATGCTTAAGTGTCAGTCACTTAGATTATAATGGAATTTGTTATATATTACACATATTACACGAAATACTAAATTTTTTTATCGACACACTATGCATCTAGGTTTATTAGCTACTATAAATATTAAAGTATGATATAGGTACCTATATAACAACATGCTCGTTGATGTTCTCAAATTTATTCTTTAATATTACAAAAAAATACATTAAAAAAACAAAGAACATTAATTATCTGAACGCAATACCCAAAGCGGAAACCCTTTTGTTATTGTCAAATTAGCCAATCCTCAAGATAACAAAACATCCCTTTATACCAAAGGGACAAAAGCCTTTTTTATTGACGAGCGAAATTTATTCAGGGCGGGTTTTAACTATCTTCCATGCACATAATCCGTGGGCAGTGGGCGGCAGGGGGGGCCACCTCCCGCTGTACTTATCTCTGCCTTTGGAATTATACCTTTGGTTAGCAAATTGAGATATTTTACATTTATACATTGTTATTGCCGACTTGTCATAGCTGATTTCGATTTCAATTGTTCATTATGTTCAAAGAAATCGTCAATGTGTTGTGAAAAATAGGTTATATTAGGCTACGAACATGGTGAGTGAACGCAAAATATCTAACTAAAGTTTCATCATAATCGACTGCTGAATGGTTTAGGAATATGCGTATAGGACGATCATATAAATAAATATTCATTTCTATATGTATGGATATCGAAATTTATTAGATATTTACAAGTTCATACAAAATGAAGTATGTATATTTAACCTTTAATTTCGTTTTATTTTATAACATAATGTATAGAATGTAAATTAAAAAAGCAAGCAAACTTTTAGATATCTTAAGGACTCACTATTGTTTACAATATCTATTTCTAGGTTAGTTTAACAGAAGTTTTTTAATGCAAATAGGTATTGAGGTAAATAGGTATAGTAGATCTGACTGCAATTTCATCTTATGGTAATTATTTGCGTGACCATTTATGGGAGCATCTTAATTCTAGTGAGAAAACCGGATTTATAGGGGATTTGACGAATGATTTTCTACTTGATAGTGATAGAGAAGTTGGTATTTGAAAATGTCTTTTACCGTGCTATACTGGAATAATGTTTCTTTTCTTCGAAAACTTATGCTCTTTTGTTGTATATCGTTTATTTTGTCTAAGGGCTTTTAATAGTACTTATATCAGCCCCGTTGTAACCTAAATAATACTTTAATCTAACTCTTCCATATATCCTCGTTCATACAGTCATCTTTCACTCATTTCATATAACATTTTAGCTATCTCACTCGAAAGACGTACTAAAATGCTATGAAACATTTCACACTCACACACACAAACACTCTAATTTACTTAAATTGAACTTCTTAATTAATTTAGTCCTAATAGTACTATTCTTTATACATTACATCAGACTGTGATAAACATCATCTATTACTCGGAAGGTTTTAATGCTCTGTTGTTTTAAAATTAATTTATTCTTAATTACCTGGTATCTTAACTTCGCTTGCGTTTTTATGTACATTGTGTGATAATAAAATACGTTATCCCGTCTGTCTACATTTTAAAAGGAATAAAATTACAAGTATACTTATTGAAAGAAGCTAGGTTTTCACAATTATACGGATAAAACAGACAGTTCTTTGTACCTTATACCGTACCGTTACCGCACTCTCGAGTATTCACAGACAAAGCTGTTTTTATTAAAGACATAAAACGAAGCAACTCGCAATTTTCAGGGAGACGGGAGAGTTTAACTATCCTTGTATGTAATAAGGGTGCGGGGGTGTGGTGGTGCGGGGATTAGAAGGGTGCGTCTTGCAAACGGCTCTGCGTGCCTGCCCGCGAGCGCCAGCGATTTGTCCCTAACATCGCCCGGCTACCCTTCTGAACAAAGACTGCGATTGTCAAACTATTACTCATTTTTGCAACTAGTTCATGTGACTGTATTAGTGAATATCGATAAATACACTATCTAATAAAAATCATGATCGTTAATACTGTTTTTCCATTTCATAAAATGGTTCATAAAACTTTATCGTGATATAATTTAAATAAAATTAAACCCAACTTACATTATTACACAAAAGCTGATAATTAAAATAAATGATTAAATATTGAACAGGAAACAGTAAACCATACACGAAAGATAAATATTGTACAAGACGTACTTCGTGTTAATTAAAATTTATACCTAGTGGCGTCGGCTAGATGTCATGTTTATTAAAATTCTTTATGTTATAAAAGGTTACCGGGATGAATCATGGAATGTATATAAAAGAATAGAATAAGATTCAGAAAAGGGATTTACAAGGCCAACTTACATCTCGTCTATTCGCCCACTGCCTGAGAATTCTTTAAAGCGCAATCCTCCAAAATTTGCTGTTCCTATTGATGAAATATTGCCCATTCGAAGCGGAGATGTCCGTAGAAGTTTCTAGGATAGTTTCTTTATAGACTCCATATACCTTTGTTGTTTTTTTACTTGGTTTTGTTTACGCTTTCCCCTCTAATAAAATAATAGACCAATTTTGTTCGCTTAACATAGCCGATGGCAATGAAAACTTACAGAATTGTCATTATTAATTAACTAGTTTAGAGCACATTTATTACTAAAGTTTGATAAAACTCCTTTTTACGAAACGAAGTGTAAATAAACAAAAACTAAAAAGTTAGACAGTAATTGGGAAAAGGTTTAGAACCGCTGTTAGTGCGAATGTTTACGTCGTAAAAGGTGGTCGATACAGCAGATGAGGCCCTTGTGACGTCCGACTAAATACATAGCCCTCCCTATTTATCCGCTGTCGGATAACTAAGCTCGAAATTATTCAGAGTTATACGACAGGTCGCACCCAAGTGTTAGTGTTACTTTCCATGTCCTTAACCTTTTACATTTGTAGTTAAACCCACAAAATGACGTGCGGTATTGATATCTTGAAGTTTCAGCACAAAATGTATTACTTTTTATTAATTTATTCTGTTTAATTTGTTCTGTGTTTCTCTACACTTTTCGTATGATGAATATAATAACATATTTAAACAAAAAAACGCAATTTTTTAAAGTAAATTCAAAACGAATGTTTATACGGTAGGAATTATTTATTTATCGATACTTTTTTTGTGCACGGTTCATTATCATCGTTGGGTCAGTATGCACACAGTATAGCTTTATTTCTTTGTATTTCACTAAATTTTTATTTATGTAAGAAATTTTCAACGTTCATGCGACGTCTACTACAACTGTACTCTACTAGATTCTATAAAGGAACTTTGATGATTTTTCTTGGTCAGGATATTAGGACAAAGTCATGATGTCTAAGTTAGTTAAAATCACGGCGATAGATTACGTTATACTGATATTCTCCATATAAATTGAGTTTATTGAAATAATTACTTGGTTTATATAATAACCAGCGATGACCGCTATTTCGTTAGCGTAGAAATAAAAATTATTTTATATTTTAAGCCCATTTTTTTAACCCTTTTCAATACAGCTCTGCTCCTATTGATGGTAGCTTGATTTTAAATAGCCTAAAGCCTTCCCTAATAATTGCTTGAAATCCAACTTATAGTTCCTGAGATTAATGCGATCAAACAAACTATCAGTAAATAAGATTTCCAACATAATAGAAGAGAAGTATGCCGCAGCTGACCCAGTAGGTCAATAACATTACAAGCACTCTTAACATAATAAATAAGATAGCAATATTAATAACAATTACATATATAAAAAAGAAGAATACTAAGTTATATGTATTGTGCATTTTTATAAAGAGTACTATATAAAAAAATACAATTAAATGAAACTGGTGCGGACCAAGAGTCTGAAGTGTGAATAAATTAATAAAAAAAGAAACAAACAAACTTTTCAGCTTTATAATATTAATATAGATTATTTTACTGACCGTCCTGTATAAGAGATATGTAGGGATAATGTTGAAGACATATTAATTAAGGATCGATTTGTTGGAGTGCTTGAGTCAGATCACGCACCTGACATCTACGATAACACTCATCTTGCGTGACAAGTCCTTGCGATTACCTGCCAAATCGGCTTTTATGTAAAAATTGTATGGAATTATATACTGATTAGCTTACTGATCCGTAAATCCTAAAATATAATTAATGTAGAAATATAAGAAGATTAAAGAGTGCACATACATGACGTTTTTATTTAGAATGATAAAACATGCATAGGCCTAACAAGTTGACTTGTTAATCGTAATTGTGTACGCGCGTAAAAAAAATCAATAAAGTGGTGAAATAAAGGAGAAAATAAAACTATATAAACAGAGATTCGAGAAATTTCGCAGAGTGCCCGGACCAGTAATGTGGTAGATAAAATATATATGTATATGGATATCTTTCTAAATTTGTAAAAAATTAGAAGTGATGATAGCTCAGTGGTAGTGTGTACGGATGTCGCATCAAAGGACGTGAATTCGAATCCATCTACAATGAGCCTGAGCTTTCGGCGAAGGAAAATAACGTAAAGAAACCATAGCACGGTAGTAGGGAATTTTCAAATATCTGCCTGGCTAGCTACCACTCTCTAGTTGAATATCTGCCTGCCACCAAATACCGTGTTGTGTGTTCCGGCAGTTGCACTTGAGAGCCAGTCCCTCCACAGATAAGGCGTGTTTACTATATTGGGCCATATTATCACTTAAGATCCAGTGCGATTATGTCCATAAAGAATTAAAAAAAAACTACGAATATTTTAAGGGTTTTAGTTGCTCTAGTAATTTGATAACCTTAGTTTGCCTCTGAATGAATATTTGCAGGTAGATAAGATAGTAAGCTTATATATATGTAGGTATAACTTATTGGGTATGTTTCTTATGAGAATATTAATATGAGTAATGTTCATGAGCAATATTATACATTTCAATATATAGAGTGTTATTATGAAAGAAATACAAGGACATTAAAATGAATACAATGGTATATTTTCCCTAATTTGTAGTAGTAGGTAAGGTACGAAACGTTGAACATAACATAAAAAGTTCAAGGGATTAAATAAACAAAGTTTTATGTAAAAATCCTGTGAGTTAAAACATCAAACAGTTTAGGTAGGCCGGGTCCGGTCGGATCGGTACATTTGCTTAGATTAACGGCACGCGTAAGGGACGAACCTTTAAGGTTCTCTATTCGAGCAAACGACAATAATATCGATATCAATTCTAAATATCGATCTGTTCTGTGATGCAAGTAAAAAAAAAGAAGCTTGTTAACACAGACCCTTGTTATATATTTTCTAACATGAATCTTCAGTTTCGAAAAATCATATCTTTCATTGCTGTTCACTATGTAACAATTAATGTAATGTATATGCAGTTTCTAAAATATTTAGTGCCAAGGGAACTGCTTGTTAGTAATAATAAATAATGAAAAATCTAATTTATTGTTAGAAATTTATGCAATAACACTTTTTCTTAAGACCATTTTTAAGAACATCAAGTTTAAGACTTTAATAAAGTTTGTTAACAACAATAAAAATATATTATTTATTTTTCATTAAATACCATCAGCTCCAAGTGGATTATTTTTATTTCGGCTATTAAAATAGTATAAAAGGTTATTTTTTTAACCTACATAGTTTATTTTAAGTTACCTTGAAATAAATGGAATGGAGTAGAATAAAAACGATTACCGTTTTCATGTCGTTACAATATCGATAATGAGAATCTACCCCTGAAAACTGGACCGAGTTAAATCTTGTCTGTTTTTCGAGCTATTTTTCTCAAGGGTCGTACGTGGCGGGTGAATTATCGTGTGGGGTATGCCGGGGAGATATAAGGGTCTGTCGGGTGGTTGGCCTAATTTTTTACGTGGATCCCACAGAGGTTTATGAAGCTGATATGTACGTGTTTCCAATTTTAGGGTACTTTTGGAAGGTCCTATGTACACTTGGATAGTAGCTTTGTTCTTAATTTGAATAAAAGATCGTTCTATAGCAGACTTCATAAAGGAGTTTTTTTTTATGTAAAAATATTGCGTCTTCTTCGTATTATGAGTATCAGCTAGAAAGTGGATTTTCCCCTATTTTACTGTGAATATATAGGTATTTGTAATGGATTATCTCTTTGCCGTTTTAACCGAAATTAATGCCGCCAACGATAAATCATCCGCAGCACATGCTACACGCTCCGATCATAAATAACGAAGATTTAATTAAATATTACCGAACGAAATCTTACGGCGGCCATATTGGGTACCCTTATCCCACCCCCCTGCCCGCAACAGACGATTACACTCGTGCAAACTTTACGTTTGCCGTTCCTGAAATTTAAATTCGGAAATCCGTCTATAAAATTCTATAGGATTAGGGATTAAAATATTCGGAGTCTCATTCATACGCGTGTATTATTAAATTTGTCCCTTTGTTCCGAGTACTTCCGTGGCATAATTAGGGACGGACCCTCGCGATGAGATTTTCAGCTCGAGTTTAAATTGATTCAATCGAGTCCTGATGTTTCGCTCGAGAGGTTCCGAAACGGAATGTTTTTCGTTTTTTTTTTACCAAATACGCTTTTTTTTCATGTGTTTATCCGGAACAAGGAATTAATTAGGGTGGATTCGTTTTCAAACGTCATTCAATTGGATTGTAAGAAAAACGAGCTATACTTATTTAAACTTTTTATTTAGTATAATAGTTGGGTTGAAATAAAAATATATCTTGGTTAGCTGTATTTTACACCCAATTGTATACACTTATGTTCGGTATGTACAGGTATATTTTGTGAATATGTTTGCACAAGATACCTAATCTCTGAAAAGTTCAATATAAAAAATCTTTTAAACATAACAAGCAACCTTATATGTTATATTCCATAATTATACAATTTAATGCGTACAAATTCACGTATAGATATTAGTTTATGAAATTATTTTCATGAATGTGTAAAAGCATCTAAATTTTATAGTCTAGCTAATTAGATTATAGTGGAGCTTTTATTAATATTCAATTTGATATGAAAAGTACATACTATACATAATCATTAAAAATTACCTTGTAGCGAAGTGTATACTCAAATATATGCTCAAAGTCGGGGTTAAATGCTAGTATAGTAATAAAGTAGTACCTTTTTCGTATTTCAATACGTAAAATTTAAAGATTACACGCTTAATTACATATCATTACGCTCTCCTATAGATTAAATTAAAATTATAGCAAGAACTTAGTAAAAAGCTTAAAAATAAAATTGATTGATCATTTTGACATGACATTAATGAAAACTAATATGTTACATGAAATTAGTGAAAGATGATTTTTTGAATGAAAATGTATGAAAGATTTTGACTTTAGTATTATTAGGTTGGGTATGAAGGGGTTACATAACTACAGTTAAAAACCTCGATACAAAGTAACGATATGTTTTGCTATCTTAATTCATAGGGAATATGCATATATCGAACATACATCGATTTTTGGGTATATATGGACTTTATTTCCTGTATTACACAGGACTCTAGTATATGTAGTATCGACCACATTATTCAATTAAAAAGAAAATTAAAAACTATTACGACAATGAAAATCTCTCTTTGAATAATATTACGTTTCGGATTCGTATTCAATCCATCCCTCTGCCTTGACTAGAGAGATGCGGATAAATTATTTAGTGCGAACTCTCGGCTATTTCCCGACGGTACAAAAGCTTGCCTCAGAATTATATATGAGTGGAGCTTAAAGTTTAGAAGCCCGCTGTGCAAGTCTAAAAGCTTAGGTCGAACAGACTGCTATTAATTTAGACACGACAATATATTTTAATTCTCTTTTATCTCTTCTTAGTAATTGCTACCGAAAAGAGAAAACTCAAATGGATTGGATAACATTCTATATAGTATATCAAAGTCACTCTGACATTGAATTTGTGACATTCAGCGTTTTCTCTTTACTTTAGGAATTATTAAAAGACAAATTGGCTAAGGATTCAGTTGTGCCATACTACGTTAAATTTTTATTCATGTCGCGTTCCAGGCTGTGGTCGCCTAGAGTATGAAAAAGATGGAATGAAAACATTGTGGTAAACATATAACAATGACTATCTTATGGCTTTTTTAATTTATGGGTTTAGAACATATATTCCACAATCTTCCTTGATGTTAAGTAACGATGTGACCCCTAGATGTTGAGCGCGGCTAGCCTAGTGGAGAGACTGGTTCACAAGTACAACTGCCGGAATACATCTATAGGTATTTGATGGCTGATTTTCAACTTGAGGGTAGCTAGTCATGTGGGCATTAGAAAAGCCCTACCAACATGCTATGGTTTTATGGCGATGTTTTTTCTTCACTGAAAACTTAAGCTAAGGATTCGAACTCATGGTCATTAAAGCGACAAACGTACATACTTATAATTTAGTCTTCATCCCTTAATAGCTTGTCGCGTATTGGGATCATTCAGCATCTGACAGGCCCACAGGCCGGTATGACAGAGGAGATCACCGGTAAACCGGTATCTGTAGTTTTGCTATAGTTACAGTTCTATGAAAAATAAAATGGCGTGTCATTAAATACTAAACACTATGTTATGTAGAGTCAGCGAAAATGAGCGAGAGGCGCGAGCCTCGTCTGTTACGAATCTAAACACAGTTTCCTAATTATATGTCTCGACTTGTCTGTGATTTACTTTAACGGACACCTTTCCGGCTTGTTTTAATTTTTCATTTTGTTTCTTCACAATACCTCGCGTTTTAGTAAAATGTAGGTAACCAGAATGTTGAGGTTCGGTATACAATACCATTAAGTGAGTAATTCTTATTCTTATTATTTAAACTTCGCGTATCTCGGAAACGGTTCTAATGATTTGGATGATTTTTTTTATTAAGATATTTTATTGCTTTTTAAATTCACCGGTGTAGTTATATTTTTCGTAAAAAAGCAGTTTTTAAGTTAATTATTCCGAATACAATTATCAATTATATTCGTGTTCAGTTCATACGCATATAACATTATAAAACGCGTTTTATCAAAATGTAAAATGTTTAATCAATGTGTGATTCGTATTTAAACATTCTTATATACTATTTTTTTGTAAATAAACACAAATAAGAAGAAATACTGAACTAAGCTCGGTAACCTAGGTACTTGAGTTATTATTAGAACATTTCTTTGCATTTTGAAAAGATGACAAAAGGCTTAATACTTACATCAAAGAAGATATCAAGTTTTTCCTTGATCACTAATTAAATTTTAATTTTTATTAGTACGTATAAAATATTTTAATTAAGATTTAGTAATTTATTATCCACGCCCGTAATTAACCATGGAACTAAAAAAAATTTTTTTTCTGTTTTTGTAACTTTTTTCAATACAACTTTGCTCCCATCGGTGGTAGCGTGAGGATAATTAGTCTAAAGCCATCCTCAATGATTGCTCTATCAAATAAAAAAATACCTTTTAAAATCTGATCGATAGTTCCTAAGATTAAAACGATCAAACAAAAAATAAAACAACCAAACGTTTTCCACTTTATAAAATGATTATAGATAAGAAAATACTCAGTCCTGGATCGGTTTTTAAAAAAGAACGTTACATATAATCTGCCTAAATATAATGGGTGTTTTTGAATACGAAATCACTAAAGTATAAAATCATTTGACCAATTTACAAAGAAAATTGACGCTTCATACTTTTTCAGCGAGTAGGATTTGATATCCCCTTAGATAATTGATGGGCTGCAGTTATTGTATAAACAGTAGAACAATAATTGTGGAGACAATTAATGTTATATATTTGAGTATATACTTTATGTACTGAAGAAGTCGCGGTAACCGAATGGGTGACATTATCTGGGTATTGTCTCGATTCTCGCGAGTTCGAGAGTTTTTGAACGCAGGGTAAATTGCGCAAAAGAACAATGTTTGTAAATTAAGGCTCGAATTCATTTCACACTTCACAAAATCGAATCTTAAGGAGTAAATTACAATAAATAAACCACTGAATACGTATACTTCATATTAACTTCACTATCAATCTAGTAACGAATCTAGCAACGTTACTTTCACTAACTTAGACCTGTTTAGTTGACTTGAAAATTTTCATACGCATCAAACGTCATATATATTACAATAATATCATGATTTTGACAAAATTCATGTAGCTTCATTAATAGAAAATTAACAAATCATAGATGTTGCTGAAAATCTTTTCAACATGCACCTTGTAAATATAGGTCTTTTTAAAATACAATTTATTTTAAAGTATTAAAATGGAAATTCTGATTGATCGAGATTTATTAGCTGGGAATTTCTAAGTAATCTAGTAATTAATAATCCAATGGAAACTGCTAAATACATATGATTTAAATGACATACTGAGAAGATATTTCAGTACAGGCCGTTATGAATCTTATGAAAATATTAATAGGTTGACTGAGTGGAACATCTGCGATCGACGTGCCAGTTCTAATTCGGATACGTCTAGCTTCGGTATTACTGTTCAAATTTGAGAACATTTCACTCACATCATGTAATACTGCTTGTTTTTCGATTTCTCATTCAATAAAATAGCCAATATGTAATTTAAAAATCTGAGAATAATATTTATTGAAGTATCTTTCTTTATACAAAATTTATTACTTAAAAATTGTTTCATAATACAAAATATCTTTTTATTATAGTCGATAACTAATTAAAAAAACTCAAAAACTAAAATGGTTACTAGGCCCGAATGAATTTTGTGTTTGTTACAGTATTCTGCACCGGTATATTCTTTAATGTGTTTTATAATTGCATTGTTAGAGACGACATTTTAAAAAAAAATTGTAGCAACTAACACACTGAAATATGTGTTTTATTTACGTATATTTTCAAGAAAGCAATTTTAAGCACATAAAGTATTCGATATCATTTTTAAAATATTTATTTTCCATGTAGGCAGTTGACTATTGACTTTATGAAATAATACATAAAATATTTGAGTAGTTGTAATCAGAATCATTTGCGTGTGTCAGCGAGTAATGATATGTCAGAGTTATGATTAAATGTAAACCGGTTTGTCTATGGGTGTACGTTTAATGTGCCCTATCCTTCGCAGTTTGAAAACCTATTGGATTGACTGCCCTGAGTACTGAATCTTTAACAACATTAGGGTGACCGATAAATAACGCACGTTTCGCTGCCCTATTCACATTAACGAGTGGACAAAAACAAATACGCGAATAGCATGGCGGTATTTACTGCAACTCCTGCGAAGGATGACAGGATATTTTATTTTATAATTTACTAGCTTTTACCCGTGACTTCGCTCGCGTCAATATTTGTTTTGTCAAACAAATCGGATGACGCAATAAAGTTTCATACAAAGTTTATCCCTCTCTTTACCCCACTTCCAATTGTTTTTTTTGCGAAAAAAAAGTAGCCTATCACCATCTCCAAGGTTCCCTCTACTTCTATACCAAAATTCATCATGATCGTTTTAGCGGTTTAGACGTGAAAGTGTAACAAACAAACTCACTTTCGCATTTATAATGTTAGTAAGTATTTTTATCGAACTATATCGTTTGTTTATTCGGTAGTCTCATGTGTAAGTATATCTCCTTTCAAGAATGAGCGTTTATCTTAAAATAATAATATATATTGAGGGTTTAGTGTAAATGTATTCGTGTGAATTATATTCTCTAGGAGAGTACATTTTCGCGACTAAACACGCGTCCGCGTCTGCGTCCGCATGTTAATCTATAGAGCGCTTTACAATTCAGTGCATGACCAATACGTTTGCTTATGCTTTGCTTTGATGGAGTGTTACATGCCAACACTGCATCTATAAATGTAGAAAACGTATCACTCATTTTGTTGAAAGTGCATTTTAACAAATGTTACATAGATACTCAATCTAAAAGTAACGTAAGCAGTTCTTTACATTTTGCGTATGTTGATAACGCATCTAACGATATGGATGAAATTTTGTATTTTGACAACAATTTTGGTTGTTGAATTCAACGTGTTTATCGTAAAAACGCATTTTTCTAAGAAAAATATTTCTACAAAAATGATTAATTACATCCGTGTTTCTATTTAAATAATCAGTTTATACTTAAGTGAAATTGTGAACGTTTAATCAGTAAAAAAAACTAATATCAATTATCCAGGTACTAATTATAAAATTGTTTTTCATCGTAGTTCAACTGATAAAATGACTACACTTAATGATCATTCAAAGGAACTGAATCTAGCCCAGTCAAAGGTTTACTGTGGAGTTTGAGTTTATAGATTAAATTATGAAATTGCGTTGTGTCTTAAGATGGTGGATACGTTAAGCCACGATAGCTAAGGAGTAGCGTGTACGGACGCCACGTCAAAAGACGTGAGTTCAAATACCTACAATGTGTTTGAGCTTTCGGTGAAGAAAAACATCGAGATGAAACCATACTATGGTGGTAGGTCTCTTTCTAATGCCCATCTGATTAAGTACTACCCTCAAGTTGACAATCTGGCTCCAAATACCTATAGTTGTATTCTGGCAGTTGCACTTGAGAGCCAATCCCTCCAATAGGCTTAGTGTGTAGATCTTAACTATAAAAAATCTAGATCTTCTAGTAATTTCGACGGTTTAACCGCTACTAATTCTTTATCTCTCTAAATTAAAATAAACTCCATTTAATGGTTGTAAATTTTCTTTTTTATCGTAATTAAAATAATTTAGTTGGGAGCAAGCGGTGTAGTAGTAACTTTGTTACGGTAACAATCGAATGCGCACAGAGACCAGTCGCAGCTGTAGATACGTGAGGCAAATTGAAATCCTGCAACCTTATTAAAGGAAAGCACGCTACAAAAGAACTTATATGTACCCGTATACTGTTTGTGTATTTCACTATACAATATACTGCCTTTTAAAAGCGAATTTACTTATATTCCCAACCAAATGCAGCTCTTTATTTGTTTATTTATTCTAATATTCCATCTGAAGAAAATCAGAGACTTTTCTATTACAATAGGGTTTAAAAAAACACCGTACATTTACTTAACTGTTACAAATAAAACAAATAAAAATAATAAGTGAATAAATAATCTGCGTAAGTAACATAATATTGAATTTATATTAAAGTAAGGTAAGTAAATACAAACACCAAAAAAAAACATGTTATCTTATGACAACTGAAGAGTTTTTTTTTTTATTTATAGGTTTTAGCGTTATGGCTACAATTTCACCTGATTTTAAGTGACGATGAGGCCCAAAATTGTGGACACGCTAAGCCTGTGGAGGGATTGGCTCTCAAGTGCAACTGTCGGAATACACCTATTGGTATTTGGGGGAAGATTATCAACCTGAGAATGGTAGTTAGCCACGTGGTCATTAGAAAAAGTTCTACGACCATACTATGGTTTCATCACGATGTTTTCCTTCACCTAAAGCTCAAGCTTATCACAGGGATTCGAATTCATTTCCTTTGACGCGGCGGCCGTACACACTACCAATTAAGCTATGATCGCTTCGGATCACATATAGGCACGAGTATAATTCACCATAAAAATGATTATAAATTCAGTAAATTACTAGACATATCATGATATAAAACTGTCCTCAACACGAGCCAGCCGAAAATATCTTATGAAAGAATATATAATGAGAACGTTGAAAAGGGAAAATTGATATGAATTTTCCGTCGGGCCTTCGCTTAAAACTGGGGAAGGCTTTGTGATGGGACAAAAGGAATTATAAACAAGTATTTCGGCCGGTGAAGGGTTTTTGTACCTATGTTAAGGGGTTTTGACAGCTCCGTGTATATAGCACATACATATACTTAGATGAGTCAAATATATAATTTACTTACTCTAAATTTTTAATGACTTGGATGACTCCTACTGTATGCATATTGGTAAAAGGTTATAAAATAACATTTATATTATATTTTAGAAAGTATTATTACTCCCGTAAAAAATACGTCTGGCGAATTATTTGAAGAATGTGTTTGATGCGAATGAGTAAATATAGAGCAGATGAGATAACCAGAGCTTCAAATTATAATCCGGGTATAAAACAAATGAAATCATAATTTCGTAGACTTGTATAGCTTGTCCCTACACTAGGTTTAGCGTCTCTACTATCTTGGGCCACTTCGTCACTTAAAATCAGGAAAGATTTCGGCAATAACGCTCAACCTATAGAGTATTAAAAAAACTTCTAAAAGTAAATGGACTAAATTTCTTTTTTCCAAAAATATATTAGTAAGACTAATATATGTAAAATAGGTACTATATTACTGGACGATTTATGTAATTTTTGAGGACTCTCATGTGTAATTAATATTGTGAATGCGCATGTGTTTATTTGTTTTTTATAGTTGGTTATTAGGTTTTTAAGATAAACCAGTCTTACATATTTACCATGTACCATATTCAACAAACTGGGAGATTTTCGAAGCAGTAACTACTATTATTTACACGTTCAATCAGTGCCTTCTTCAGAAATTAAATAAAGTTTTTTTTTCCTTTATTGCTATGGTTCAAATTTTCTCAACGCGAGTTCAGGAACTCTATTACTAAACTTAAACATGTAACATAACAAAGTAAAAATAACGTATGAGATTCATAAATTCTAACAAAACTCGACAAACGGAGACACATGGGTCTGCCAATAAAATTTCCAAACAAATCGTAGTAAAATGTAGGCAACACATAGGTAATGTCCGATGTCGGTTTGCAAATTGTCGTAATAATCGTCGAGCGTGTGTCGTGTCGTTTTAATGAGGGATTGTGTGCGACATCACGACGTGTGGTGCGGTCCAAAGAACAAGCGTCAGCGGCAATATTAATTATATAATATATAAATTAATGTAATACTACGTTTTCTTCTTAAGCCTTCATGTACTTTTTTTGTTGACGTCATGAAGGATAACTGGTGTATGTTTAAATTCACACAACAGGAGTGACACTCGCTTAGCCACCTCGAGCTGAATTTACCCGAACGAGTGTCATACAGAATGGTTGTGAATCAGAATTTCAAAGCCCTCCCATAAGAAATTTAACTACCGAAACGTATTCACGGTCTTCATTTGGCAATGTATAAACGCATTGTAAGGCAGGCCACAGCGAGAGGAACTTTTGGAGAGTTCTATTTGAGAGCGAGTCCTTCCACTAGGGCGTAGCAGGTCCACCATAGAAGACCACATAGTGACCTAACATCTGATGAGATTGTGGTTATAACGCTAAATCTATAAAGTATAAAGAAGCTTATGAATTGTACCACACACTGTATTTTAGTGAAGTGTGCGCACTTTGACTGGCGTACCGCGGGCTACGGACAAACTCGTCTGTTTTACAGAGATTACTCCCGCCTATTGTTGAACTTCTCACCAAAGCACTCTAGACTGCTTAGTGCGGTGTGGTCTTTCGAAGGTATCTACATAATTATGTTTGACGTTGAACCTAACAAGAGCTAATGCAAACTGTGGTCTTTCGAAAGTATCTACATTATTATTCATGTTAACAACAGTAAAATTATACTGTCTGTGTTATTTCGATGTTTCTAACTTATCTGAGAGTATTTCTGTCATATTTTTTCTTTCTATGTCAGTTTATTCTTTAAACTTAACGTTTAACTATACAAAAGAATAGTTACAATTAATTAACCAACTAAGGTTGTAAACAGTCATACGGTTAGCATAAGAGTATAGGTATGGGATTACTGTAGCCTATGAACCATAGGTTAAACGTTATGGGCAAAATTTCTCCTGATGTTAAGTGACGATGTGGCCTAAGATGGCAGGTAGGCTAAGCCTAGTAGAGGGACTGACTTTCAAGGGCTACTGCAGGAACACACCTATGGGTGTTTGGCAGCAGATTTTTAACTTTAGGGTGGTAGCTAACCAGGTGGGCATTAGAAAAAAGTCTCACTACCATGCTATGGTTTCCTCATGATTTATTCTTTACCGAGCAAGCTCATTGCAGGTGCATTCGAACTCACGTCCGGTAAAGGCAGCATACGTACACACTACCAACTGGGCTATCATCGTTGCAAAACAGAACTCTTGTTATAGAAGAAATATCGCTACCAGGTTATCGATGTTGGATACCCATTACCGAGGAACTTTGAACTACTTGTGTCGGAAACAGCATGTGATTATTTGAGTGCAGTTTTTTGTAGCGTGGAAGCATTTGACATAGGAACCTATATACGAAAAATAGACAAATTATACCTACCAAATGTCAACTTAAATGTAAACTATTAAGATACCTTTTGTGCTTATTTATTTTGAAGCCTTATTAGCGACATATACATAAAAAACCTTTAAATGAACTAAATCTGTAGTGTTTTTAATGGTATAGTCTGGACGTTCATCGTCATTGATATAGGGATCAAATTGTTATATTTTAAATTTATGAAATAGGGGGAAAACGAGCATGTGTGTCACCTGACAGTAAGTGATCGCCGTCACCCATGGACACCCACAACACTAGAAAAGTCGCAGATTCGTAGTCGGTCTTTGTAGGAGGGACTGGCTCTCAAGTGCCACTACTAGAACACATTTAATGGTATTTGGCGGCAGATTTTCAACTTGAGGGTGGTTGCTAGCCAGATGGGCCATAAGAAAAAGCCCTATGCTAAGGTTTCCTCACGATATTTTACTTCACCTAAAGCGCAAGCTCATTGTAGGTGTTTGACGTCCCATGACGCGGCGTTCCTACACGCTACCACTGAACTATCATCACTTCTTGTTGTCTTATACGCGAAACACTTTGAAACAAATGAACAGATTTAAATGAAATTTCACATGATGTTATATAATATTATATACAAAAATATAAGAAACTGTTATTTCATGAAGCAAAATAGTTCCTTCGAAATAAGTGATAGAAGTATAGTAAATAAAGTTCTTTGAATGTTATGAAACTATTATTAAATTTGCTACAGTTTAAAATTTATGTACTAATAAAAAAAATACCTATATTTAATATAATACTACTATATATTACAAAAAGTCTAAATATAACCGCTCACGAAACGTAATTCAAGTCCATTTTAATTTTATGACAGTTTAATAGTTGAATAGGACCCTACTGTGCTTTTCAAACCAAATTCAAAGTTTAAATACCTACTCTAATTGAAAGCCGCGAACCACTAACGTCGACCTATTTCGCGTAGGGTATTTGAAATGGGTTCTTATTTTACATTTTAGGTCTTGCCGACCGAGGATTTATATTCAGGGGTCACTTCGCCGGGCTCGAGAGGCCCATAAATAACCGTCGTGGAGGTCCGGACCCGCGCAGTACCCCCAAACCCTCTACAGGGGTTGACGCAAACGGCTAAGGTTACCCCGGTCGGGAAAGATGAAAGAGCCCCCTCATATATCTTTTTCAAAGTGCGGGATCGTGTGGGAATTTTAATTTCATGGAAATGGCCGATGTTAGGTGGCTATGTAATTTAAGTTATATTACATTCATTATGTAAAATTTTTCTGCAAGAATATAAAAATTATGTTACTTGATAAGGGTTAATCTTTTATTTCCTTTGTATATCATTGGAACATATACTCTTAAGTAAAAAAAAAAAAACATTTAAATCAAACAGGACGTTTTTCAATTTATCTCAAACAATTATACAAGAAATTAAGATTACTGATATTTATCATTACATATGATAAAATGGATGTTTATCACAAAATTATGGAATAGTATGTGTAAGAACAGAACTAACCTTTGTTGGTAACCAACCTAATACAAAAGACAAATTGTCTTTTTTTAATATATAAGTTGTCTGAGATACTTATTAATTTGCCTGGATTTCCTCCATGATTCATTCAAGTCATTACTTTTTAAACATAAATAAACAATAAAAGTCATTAATTCTCATACAACTGTCTTAAAAACGAAGCGAAGACGGATTAAAGAAACTGATGCTTTAGTAAATATATCACGTATATATAATTTTGCTAAGTAATTAAGCGTTGGTTTTTACCCAAGCACTTGATTAAAACGTGTGTTAGCGTAGACCAAATAAAGCGGTCTTTATTTGCGAAAGGCTCGTCCCTCAGGCACGTCGTCAAATTACGTTAATAAATAAGGCTGAAAGTCGACTCATTAGGGGAATTCTTTGCGGTCGATTGTTACCTGCACTCCGAAATATAAGCACTTATAAATAGCTTCGTTATAGATACCTACATGAGTACTGTATCGCCATGTTATATTTATTAAACCAGAACTGGTTTAGGTTTTTTAATCCTTTATAGGTTTGGTATTGGTCCAACACTCGATACTTTAAGCTTAGTGGAAGGACTGACTTTCAAATGCAATTACCGAAAACATCTAAGGGTATTTGGCAACAGGTTTTCAACTTGAGGATGATACCTTGCCAAGTGGGCAACATTCTAAGACCATGGTATGATATCATCACCTTATTTTTCTGTACCGAAAGCTCAGGCTCTTTGCAGAGATTTGAAAAATGCCTAGTTCTTTGTGGAGGAACTGGTTCTCAAGTGCAACTACCGAAACACACCTATAGATAAGGTATTCGGCAGCAAATTTTCAACATGATGGGGGGGGGGGGGGTTAGTCAGAAGTACGTTATAAAAACTCTGTCAGTATGCTATAGTTTTCTCACTATGTTTTTCTTCTTCGAAAGCTCACCTCCATTGACAATTGATAACGTTACCACTGAGTTAACATTGTAGAATTCGTCACTCTCTTCTAGTCTGTTGCGTTTAGGGATCAGCCAATATCCACCTACTAAGAGGTTTCGAGGCCGAAGAAAGATTTGTGCTTGATGACTTAGTCTACTTGAGATTGACGTAGCTAACCAAACAAACACTACATACATACCAATATGCATCTAAAAGTGATCTATATTTTTCTTTGTTTATTTATCTTCTTAATATATTTATTGCATGTGATAACGTTTTAAACATTTTAGTTCATTTATATCTACACCGAATATTTAAATTTAGTAATTATCATTAATTAAACTTGACAAAAAAGGTTCTTATCGTCGAGAGCACTTGATAACACACAAAAAATCCTACCCAAAAACATGAAAAACAAAAGGCTAAAAGTTGTCCTTATTTAAATTTTCATTAAAACTTTCTCCCGTCAGGAACAAAGAACATTTATATTAAAAAAGTCCGGCCGCGGCCAGATAAATATCTGTAGTCTCGAGAGCGGACCCGAAATTCAACTTTTGGACAAAGATTTGAAAGTAAATTACAGATGCGTTACTTCTGTGTAATATACTGATTAAGCGTAAACGTGTCGGTATTAGTAATTTTTAAAAACACAATGCAGAAAAATATTATTTTCTAATCTAGGAACTGTCAATACTCATAAACATGTTACTCACCTATTTGTGATGGGTTTTTATGTTATATATAAAACTGTTAGTTGTAAGACTGCACGTCAGAAGTACAAACTTCTTAGTTAAGCTTATCTATACCTAATTAATATAATTATTTAGTTTGTTTGTTTGAACGCGATAATCTTAGAAACTACCAGATGGCTTACAAAAAAAAATTGTATTTAATAACAATAACATTTATTAGGGATGTCTTTAGATTATTTAATATCTTGATACTCCCAATAGGAGCAAATTTGTATTGAAAAAAATATGCAAAAACGGACAAAGACTATTAAATAATTTTTAGTTCCACGCCAATGCACTAGTATATATAAATGTATATACACACTAATACGTTTTCCCATTCCAAAAGTGCCCATAATGCTTGAAGAAGTTTTCACTCAAAATAAACCTTCTTATAGAAAAAAAAACTGTAAATATATTTGGCTTTATACGACAAATACAGTCTAATCATGTAATTGGAAAACAAGGCATCAAATTTACCGCAACATAACTTTTTGATTTATACAAAATCAAACATAGCAATATCAGTTTTTGATAACTTTGACTTAAATAGGCAAAATAACTTGATATGCCAACTTAATTTTTGTGGATCCAATTCAGAGAAAAGTATCAGAAAAAAGATGACTCAAAATTATCTAATTGTATCATCTATATAGGTAACACAAAGGTGTAAATACTGAAACTATATCCATTCATTCTGTATGACTGATGTTTTATAGAATAATCGCGATTTTTTACGCCGTATATTAATTTCTTATATACTTCAGCATTCAATTAGTGGTTATATTATTATTTATAAATTTATTTTAAAATGAATTATACGTGTAGTTTTTCTACTTAAAATACCTATTTACGAGTCTATGAAACTCAAACAAACACGTGGAACGGCCTCCCAACTCATTACTGGAATGGTATTCGCCACAAGACCCGCCCAACCTACCGCTTGCCCAACTTCCACTTACCGCCTAGGGCCGCCACGCGAATACCAAACAATATAAATTTTATTATTCGAACAGAATATATTACTTTGTTAACAAATAGTAGCAATGTATTATTAAGCAACGAAATTTTGTGATACCTACCTAATTTTGTATGATGTTTTTTACTTTTTTTTAATGTTTATTTAACAGGCAATTGAGGTTAACAGCGCTAGCTATATTAAGCGAACTGGCTCTCCAAGTGCGGTTGCATTCACTTATAAATGCTTGCCAACACATGCCATCTTAAATGTTTTAGCTAACCAAGCATGTACCTAATTGAAATCGCCTCTTATCTGTGTCTTATCTTCTCTCATATGTTTTTTTCCTCGTGATATCTGTACACGCTACCACTTTATTTCATCTCGTATCCCAATGCATTTATTGGTCACTCCGACTGACAGCAATACAAAACCAATATCAAAAAATCTTAATTAATTGGATAATCGTTACAAGTTTCTTCTTCTAAGGAATGAATTGGGATACCTCGCGTGTCAGTATATCTTATCAAGTCTCTAAGGATTTAAAGAAAGCAGCATACGTAGCTCTAAATTCGTCGAAGTAGGAGTGATGGTCATTGTTTCTGTATCGAGCCTTGAATAGATTGTGTGACCGTATGATTTGTTTGTTATGCTTTGGAAAAACAGATGTATAAATTTTTCTCTGCGTTAAATACCTCCAAACTTTAAAAAAGAAATCACTTTCTTAATAACAGTAAAGTATAGACACTATATCACTTGTACCTAGTAATTTAATTCTAAAATATGAAAGACTTCTAAAATTGTAACTAAACAGCTGGTATACATAATTATAATTATATAGATATTTATCATCATGACATATAATTGAAATTTATAATCAACATCTCAAATGTCAATGGTACACGAGAATTCAAACCCGTGCCATTTTGGCTCAATAGTACAGCTTACTACCGTTCTACAACGAGACCCTGAAATAGTCAGTTATTTTCGAATATATATTTTATAGAAATATTTGTTACAATTTTAGTGAATTAAACAACCCTAATATAGCCACAGGGTGTGCTCAACACCCAGCAGTGTCGACTCTAAGCATTCCCTCTTGGAACATTACACGAACTTTGTTCACTAAATTTTTATGTTTAAAGTTATCTTTTAAAATGTCTAGCGATAAGCGGAGAGCGGGCAGTTTGGCGTTAGGCTATACGATATCTTAAAGTAAATATAATAGGCGTAGTTTCAGTTAGCTGAAAGTGATCGCTAGGTGAGTGCAGTTTGGGTGGGTTGCCTTTGGATAACGGAAGTATTTTTTGATATCCCGAATCCCGTAATGCATGAAGAACAAGGCTGATAACCAATGCGTATTGCCCATACTCACTTACGAAACTGAAACATGGCCTCTTACCAATTAAAACATGTATAAAATACGTGTAGCTTAAACAACCATGGAAATTACCACACTTGATCCGCATCTGGTAGCTCGTGTTCCAAACGTAGATATTTGACGTTGCACCAAAGGCGAAAACATGGGTACACGTATTGCTAATCTAGAGATGGGTAGGATACCAACAAACAGATCAAGGTAGTTTCGGAGCGGTATCCTTGAAGTGGACGACGGCCTAGAGACAGACCACCAGCCTCATGGTCAGACGACATATTTAGGTTACTCGGAAGACAATGGATGAGCATAGCACAAGATCGCAAAATGGTGTAATCGAGGGAAGGCTTATACTTAACAGTATCTGCTGATATAGTTATAGATAGACTGATATAGATAGATAGATCAGTTTTTGTGAAAAATTTGTGTTCTGATTGAAAATTAAGTTACATAAAAATTGTCTGTGTTAATTCTAGAATACGCTATTATAGCTATAAATATAATATACTAAAATAGCAAGTATAATAGCGCAAAGTACTGTTATTGTGTCAAATAACCACCTAGCTGCATGCAATTATTAAGAGTATCTGCAAATTTGTTTCTTCTGTACATGTATGTTAATTATGCCATTTTGAACATCGAAATGTAATGCAGTTTTTAAACATAACGTAGTTACTATTAAACAATTTTAATAAGATCTATTTATTTATTAAAACTATTTATTTACTATTTATCTATTAAAACGTGCGGCTTTATTATTTCGCCATTTGGAAGATTCTAGTTTCATGACAATCATAGCAGTTAATTTATGTTAGTGTGTGGAAAAGTGTGTATATACTTTATAATACCGTAATTTGTAATAGCACTGGTAAAGGTATTATCATTGAATTTTGTTTTCTATTATATATTCATATTATACCGAACTTCGTACAACTATTTAGTTACTACAGTTACCATGTTAGAAGGTTCTAGAATTAATAATCGATATTAAACTACATTGGTCATCACAACTGAGGAAAAAATTGTCCTCACAAATATATAGTTTTGGTAACGAATAAAACAAAATAACATTGAAACCCGTTCAACCCTGATAATATTAGTGATCGCAATCTGTAAGGGCCGGTAATTAGATTTTAGCTTGCAGCGTAGATTGTCAAATTGAAGAAAAGTCGAGATTAGGGCAACTCATAACCGGAAATGAAATTGGGAAGACTAATTTTCGTTATCAATTGGTTTATCAAGTCTTTCGTATATTTACCTACTTTGAATCTGACTATTCAGATGATTTCTTTTATCTCATATTTTCTTACATTCTTTTCATGTAACCTTTATATTTATTATTTTTTATGATTATTATAATATCATCGTATTATTTATATTATTATTTACTCACATGCAACAAATACATTTATAACAGAATTTATTAAGAATTACAACCAGCATTATCGTTTATGGACGGTCGTAAAAACGCAGCGTTTCGCCCGCCCGTTCGTGCTGGCGTAGCGTGTAAGGAAGCGTGAACAAATTCACCATAGCTGAGGATGGTAACTTTTGTACAATTACCACGGATGCCGCGCTCGCTCTCCGCTTGCGCCTTCCCGGTGCGCACCGTCTGCAAAACAATAACAAAGGTATATAAATTAAATCTGTTCAAGACATAAATAACATTACTAAATTACATGTCGGAAATAGAATTATACTACTATATATATATTACTCTAAATTTTTCTTATTTTATATCAATCTATTTTCTGATTTTTTTAAATGTTATAAGAAGTTCATTTGATTGCTCTTTCGTAAATAAGGAGTTAATTTCCGTTTAGCTACTTCCGTCTTAAAAAGTCAGTTTTCATCCGAGAGTGTAATAGGACATTCATTTGATCTTTTTAATGTTTATTAAACGTGGAAATGTAGATAGCGCCATAGACTTCTGAGACGTCTGGATAAAGTTTTGGTGCTTGGTTTTGCTGGGAATATTGGAAAAGTGATTATTAAAACTGGGTCACAGCAAGACGTAGAATAGAGGTCTTGTCTGTGACCGTGTGAGTACTTACGATTATTTATTAAGTACACTTGCACTAGATGGATTATTCAAGGACTGTTGTGAAGTGTTCAAATTGAAACAAATCATGAACGTTTTATGGTTCATTTTAGTTCGTCGCCTGGGGAACCCGATAGCGCCGATAATCATGGATGGTGAAAATAACAAACACGTGATTTCACATCCTGTCACGCCTGACTCGACACATAAATAAAATATCTAATTCGTGTTATAGTTTCCATCTTGTTATTTAGATTTATCTAGTTCAATCCTTACTAATATTATAAAGGTGAAAGTGAGTTTGGTTGTTTGTTACGCTTTCACGCCTAAACCGTTGAATCGATTGTAACGAATTTTACTATACAGAGAGATGGGACATTAGAGACTGTAGTAAGCTACTTTTTCTCGCAAAAAAAAAATGGAAGTGGGCTTGAGAGAGTATAGAAATATTGTATGTAACTTATTATTCCGTCATTCGATTTAATCAAATAAATATTAACATGAGCGAAGCCGCGAGTAAAAACTAATATATTATAATTAATATATGGTGGTATTTTAAAAGCAAGTAACGTAAAAAATAGTAAAGCATGTTTTATTTATTTGTGTAGAATATAATAAATGGACGAGTACTATTGAAAATCGGCAATTACATGAAGTGTGGAAGAAATAAACGGTATATTAACTTCTTTTTTATTTAATTTTTCTGTATAATAAATTGTGGAACATGTCATCGAAAGATACACATTATTCCTGTAATTTTTTTTTTATTTAATCATTATATACTTCTGTTACATTTTAATTTTATGCAGGTACTAAAAATCATAAATTTTATTTTTGTACTTTCTTCTTTAGAATATTATATGTAATGTACTTTTCAAAAACAAGGAAATCTTATTATTTCTGAATAGCGAATGAAACAACCATAACGTGTAAACCCCACAAGCATTACAAAGTATTAAACATTAGTACTTGCTTTTTTTTTGGTGAGCAACTGAAGCTAAAACAATATTTGGCCAGTTCTAGCTAGTATATTTTGATTATACAAATTTTATACCTACCGATTGTAAGACACAATTTCTAGATTAAGAAATTATGGTTCACAGTAAAACTTAACTTAAACAATTTTATTATTTAAAATACATTATATTTATTCGTTGTTATTTGTTGTTTGTTGTAAAAAGAAAAAAAACTGATATTAAAATATTTTTATTAAGAATTGAAAAAAAATTTATTTTTATGTGACGAATTTAAAGCGACTTTTATCTTTTTAAGTATTTATATATATCTACCTAAAATGAATATAATTAGATCGAATTTCTTACCGGTTATTTTCTGAACCAGCGGCTTAAATTGAATAAGGGTTTTTTTATCTCACAAAATTTGTTGATTGATAAATAATTATAAATCCAAAACTATTTATTTAGTTTGGTGGCTGACGCTACACGTAGAAGTTGAGCACACATAAATTATATCCACCAAAGGATAGGAACATTGTCTAACTTTGCACTTTACTCGTATTTTATAGATAATGGTTATATATGGGCGGTGAAACTCTCGTAGAGGGAACTCGTTAATTGAGAGTGCGTCTAGAACTCTGCAATATCCTAGACATAAGTAACTTCGCTCGGTTTAATAGTTTAACTTTTCGCTGGGGTAGTTCGCGAAATTGGATTCGTCGAGTATTTGATAGTTTCTCATTAATTAATATTACTTTTGCGTTATTTTCATACTAAGAGTTTTACGTGGGATTTGAGAAGAACATAACCTACGACGATTATAAATTACCATGTTAAACAGAATCTCCTCCAAATTAAAAAATTCTAGATCCACAGGCTTGAGCAAGCTTAACAACATATTTTTCTATAGTCTATAGTCTAAGCGTTATACTCACAATCTCACCTGATGTTAAGTGACGGTATGGCTCAAGATATCTATTATACTATATACTTTATCATATCAATATTAATACGAATTATATTTGTAACTATATACAGAAATATATAAAATAAGTAAAGTACAAAGCCTTTTACTTGAACCACCATCAATACATTTTCAACTTGAGGGTGATAGCCAGACGAGCGATAGAAGCCGTACCATGCTATGGTTTTATCATCATGATGTTTTCCTTTACCAAGAGATCAAGCTTCAATGGCAGGTGGATTCGATATTACGTCTATTAATACTAACTGAGCTATCATTAGTTCAAAATAAATAATGATTTAAAGAATACTTATTGTAATTTCTAATTAAGAATTTTCGAGTTGAGTAAAAATGTATATAGATGACGTATTTTCAAATATTCATGAAGTGCCAAACAAAAATATGAAATTATTTTATTTTCAAGACTAGCCAATATACGTACCTATAATAAAATAAATAACATATTTTAACCCAATATTACTAATGTCAATGTAAGTTTGTTTGTTTGTTACGTTCTCATACTTGAATTAGGTACCTACTCAACCGATCACTATGACAATTTAAAATTATCAAAGGACATTCAGAAAAACGTAATCTTTTCGCAGCCATAACTATTTTTTTAATAACACAGAGTTATTTATTCTGATAGGCTATTTTGATGCCATCATTAATTTCCATGGGCCTGTATTCTAAATACTTTATATTAACATAGTTTACCCTCTACTTAAGTAGAAAACTAATAATAAAACGAATGAAATATTGTTCTCTTCGTATTTTTTTTTGTCATTATTCGCTGGTATGTGTTTGGCAATTTGTATATCACTAGATTGGACACAATACGTCTTTTGATCGATCCTCATTATAACATAAGTGGTTCATTAACAGTGAGAAGTTCCATTTTATATACCTATTAAAATATGATTTATATCTGTTCACTAACATTATTTTTGTAGCTTTTGTGTTATAATATTTAATACTATTCGAGGAAAAAATATGAATATTACGATATATTGCTGTATATCTTATATTGGACATATGAAGACTGACAATATAATTTACATACAAACATAATTCGAATATTGAACAAAACTATGAAACAAAAAAGAATAAATGTGAGTCACAAGAATATACCAAAACATACAAGAAGGTTGAATTCCCAGCATATTCTGGTCCATATTTATATATATTTAGATTAAGTTTGATAGTATTCGCAATGATGAGGGATTTTTATACGTAACTCTAATTAAAATATTCTGATTTCTCTAAAAGTTGATATGAACTTTTTATAATATGTAAAGATAACTAATTCGCTTAACAGTACTAATTGTGTAAAATTGGTTTATTTAATAAATAATAAACTAATTGAACAATATAAAATGCATAACATAATATTAAAATTATTAAGTTACTAATACTTTTATATTTACTGTGATTTTATAAATGGCAAGATCACTAAGATTCTGAAACTTGACTGTATGTGGATTGATACATCTGTCGCCACCTAGCGGACTCACCGTGAACCATGTGGTACAGCTGTGGAAGGGCACTTTACCCATACAGGACTATTAATTTCCTAAGGGAACTCGACAACCGCATCCCCTGTACCAAGTTCTGTATAAAAAATTAGTAATTAATTTACGTTATTAATTTTTGATTTTAAAAGTTCCGAACTTGTATTTACTAAACGTATGTATTTATCTGTGGTCGATATAAAATTAACATTTGTTAGTTTTGAAGTGTCTTACAAGTCTTACAGCATTTACTTGAAAGACAGATAATCTAGACGTATATATTATTTGTATTTTGTATAAGTTTAAAACTCAGGAAAAAATGGTAATTAGTTTTATAATAATATTTGAACTAAACTTTAAAGTTTAAAGCACGAATCATGAATATCCAAGGCCGCAAAGAAGTCAATCAAATAATAAACAACTACTGAGATAAGAGGCGTTATGACACCAATCAAAATGAGAAACCACGAATAAAGTTAAAGTATCTGTTGTAAAAATAACCCGTTTTGTTCACATATATCTATAGATATAATATAGATATCACAATAATTTATATAAATTGATTGATAACTGCAACAACAACTATTTCAAAATAAGTTATTCATGTGAATTAAAAAAATCTTTTTTTTTCTAATTCACTGGTGTTAAAACTATTGTTGTTGGTATGTCCTACTTCCCTCCCCCAATTAAAATATCACCATCTATCGATATCTCATAGATTCACCAAGATTCACCATAGATTCACTTTAAACAGCAGAGTAAGTACACCTAAAAAATTATAAGTTACAAAAATCCTAAACCGTACAAAGAACTTTAGAACCGTAGAAAGAATTCACAATAATATAAATAATAATAAATCAATTCACAATAATAGGTGATTTACGAAAAATATTTTTTTTATTTTGTCGATTAAATCCCTCCAAACACTTATTACACATTCTTTAATAAATATAGAGAGCCTTTGTTGCTTGTTATATGTGGGTATCACTTAAGGTCCTGGAGTCAGCTTTCCGAATTTTCTTTTTCCACTTCAGCCTGAACTTAAAATCTTTTCTCAATCTGTCATGTTCATTAGCAATTCACTTTTAGAATTTAATTTAGGATTACCTCATTTAGCTTATACTATAAAAACAGACAGAAACTAGACAAATTACGTAGTCTTTGTTTTTATACGGAGGATTAAGTTATGACTAAGTTTTTTAACAGTACTTTTACAGTACTTACTTAATGCAGTATTGTGTTTGGTATGTATTGTCTGTCACTGGAAGGTCTTTCTATTTTGTGCTCTCAACTTCTTTTAGTTCCTAGATTTACCTATGGTGTACTGCCCTATATACTTTCGCTGTATACTCGTTAGGGGTAAAATAGAAAAAGGTTAATCGGTTTAGCAGAACTTGTTCTACTTTTTTCCAATAGTAAATATTTTGACCGAATTGTAATTATCGCGTTCAGCTATAGAGTCACTTAATAGGTTAAATAATTATTCATAAACTACTTCTCAAGATGGACAAAGATATACAAAAAAAATTGCTAACATCGGTCAAGTTTTTAAGAGTAGAAATAGGGATTGCCAATGTACGTACAATGGTATTTTATGTTGTTATTTTTTGTTTAGGGTAATCATTATGACCATAATGTCACCTGATGCTGTGGTGGATAACGATGTGGCCCAAGATGGTGGACATGCTAAGCGTACTGGAGAGGCTGGCCCTCAAGTGCAACTCCTGGAACACATCTATTGGTATTTGGCGGCAGGTTTTCATCTTGAGAGTGGTTACTAGCGAGGCGGGCATTATTACCAAGGCATACCACCATGCTATGGTTTTCTCACGAAGTTTCCTTCTCAGAAGCTCATTGTAGGTGGTTGGACTCGAAATCAGGTCCTTTGACGCGAAGTCGTACACACTACCACTGAGCTATCATCGCTTCATGTCAGTCAGTGGTGTTATAATTTATAGATTTTGTAACCACGGCCTGTTAAGTCACATAGACGCAGATTTTCAAAGTGTGGTAGTGGTTCAAAGTAAATCAGCAAAAGCCTTAAAATAATGCTATGGTTTCATCACGATGTTTTCCTTCACCGAAAGCTCAAGCTCATTGCAGGTGGATTCGAAACTCACGTGCATCGACGCGGTGTCCGAGGTATGCACAAAGATATGCGTAAGTGTATAAAAAAAGGGAAATCAATGTGTAAATGTGTAGGTGTACCGTGGTACAGGGTGTACGGCGCGACGCTTTATCTACATACGCGCATGACTATCCAATGGTAATGTAATGAAAAATTACGCTCATCTTATAATAACAACCTCCGAATATTTTATTAAACCTTCATTTTCAATTCTCTTTAAAAATATCAAAGGAAAATACAGTATATACCTACTTAAAACATAAAGAGATGTTAGCTGCGAGATAACGTATTATCTAATTCTACAAAATGTCAGAAATTTCTATAAACTATATACCTATCATCTTACGAGAAATCATAATGTGGCTTTTTGTAATGATTTTGTACCGACAAATTGATAAATTGTCTTAGACCGCCTAAAAGTGTTTTCCGGAAACTGCATTTGAGCTATTGAGCTATCGAGAGCTGGTACCTTCCATGTAAAAATATGTCGTCACTTAACGTTAGGGCTAATAAAAACTAACTCTATAATTAATAATTATTTTAAAAAATTATGGAGAAAATTTATAAGAATATAAATCAAAGGTGATGGTTCAATGATTGAAAAGTCTAATTATCTTCCGATGTTACATTTTTATACTCTGTGTTAGAGTTGACTCTTATGGTCATGGTAGCCGGGATACTTTTCAAGGAGTACCTGCCTTAGCATCTATAAACTATACTATTACCTAATAAAATTTAACTTATAGTTATTTATACATGTGGTGAAAAAATTTGTACACATTACACATTCAGTTTTTATTTAAACTGTAACTCCAAAAAAAATATATACATTTCTCTAAGTAATTTCTTTCTTGACTTTATCGGAACCATGATTGTTGTTGTGTTTTGTTTGCGGTCAAGCGGGTAAATTAAATTCGTAGTTCACAAAAAGCTCTGAAGTTCTGAAGGGATGATAACTCAGTTGGTGGTGTGTCGGTACGGACGCCGCGTCAAGGGATGTGAGTTCGAATCCACCTACAATTAGCTTGAGCTTTAGGTGAAGATTTTTTTTATGACAATATTATAGCATAGTAGAGCTTTTTCAAATGCCCGCCTGGCTAGCTACCATCTTAAGTTGAAAATCTGCCATCATATATCTGTAGGTGTGTTCCGGCAGTTGCAATTGAGAGCCAGTCCCTCCACTAGGCTTAGTGTGAATGCTATTCTGGACCACATCGTAACCTAAGATGAAATTGCGCCCATTATGCTATACCTTAACAACAAAAATATTCATAGTACCGCCATCTAGGTGTCCAAATATGAATCACATGTTTTGTTTATGGCGGCTGTATATATAGGCAATTTCGCTAATGTCAAATGAGAATACTCATAAAAGCAATGAACACAAACATCTAGACTCAGAACAATTATTTTCACATAAACATTTGTCCCGTGTGGGGATCGAACCCACAACCCGGGTCAGCGAAGCAAACGCTTGAACCGCTAAATATATATTTTTTTAATCCCGCTAAATGTTTCTATCAAGGCACTTCAGTTTGAATAAACCTACAATGAGCTTGAGTTTTGGGTGAACGAAAACATCGTGAGGAAATCATAGCAAGGTGGTACGGCTTTTTCTAATGCCCATCTAGCTAGCTATTACCCTCAACTTGAAAATCTGCCGCCAAATACCAATAGGTGTGTTCCAGCAATTTCACTTGAGAGCCAGTCCCTCTACAGTTTTATTGTGTCTATCAACTTGAGCCGTATCGTCACTTAAGATCAGGAGAGATAGTGGCCAATACCTTAACCATAAAAAAGGATAGAGTCACTGTGTAGCTCGATCATAAGGTTCAGGAGTTCCGGACCATCGAAGTTACTCATTTCTAAATAATATTGATAACGTAGACACGATATTGAATATATAATAGAATGCAAACTTTTAAAAATGATAGTATTTAAAACCAATGATGCAAAAATTTAGTAGTCCCTGTATACTAAAGTATGTTCAGTGTTTTTGGTGTATAGTTCAAAACGCGTCATCAAATACCCGCGTTCTGCCGAGCAATGCGTCTTTAACCCTTTGCTACTGAACTACCTTTATCCCCTCCCCTGACGACCACCCCACGAACCCACCGGGCGGCCTTTTTAATGTCCACCGCCTTTGAATTCAGTCCTTAACTGATGTTACTCAGATTCACACAGAGAAATTTTATACAAAAAACATTAAGTAAATATAACTTTAACACAGTTGCTATACAGTTCATTTTGTATTACAGAAAATGCGAAGTTAGATCAGTATCTAATGGGATATCAGATCGCTAGGACTGTACGTTCTTTGGAAATATTCATTCTTACATTCGATATATTCGAGTTTAATCTCGACTTTATTCGTTGCCGGTAAAGTTTATTATTATTTGTTACTTTTTAGTACGCTTATGACTGTACTGTGTAGTAGAAATGGATGTACAATAATTTAAGCAAGGGGTGGAATGCGACGGAGAGTTCTTTTTGGAGTTTGTGTGAGTGAGATGTGCGTAGAGGTCGAGAGGGTGCGGGTTAAACGCGTTACAGGACTGCATTCTAATCATTACTAATATTATAAATGCGAAAGTGAGTTTGTTTGTTACGCTTTCACGCATACACCATGCCGCTGAATCGATTCAACACAGCTTTGCTCCTAATGCTGGTAGCGTGATGTTAAACAGTATTGACATGAGCCCGGGTAAGGCGTTAACGCATTACGAGAGGAAGTGCGTAAATGGATTTTATACCACGTTAATAAAGAAAAGGAATGCAAAGGAGTCACCGTTGTTATGCCGGCCTGCATATCCGTTGACTTTATGCTTGAAGATCCCTTTTTATCGTGTGCAAACAAATTTACTCACATCCTCCTAGCCTGGGGGGACTGAAAGGGTTATGTGTGACTCGCCCAGCGCTAGTTGCTGGGTAAACCCACTGAAATCCTACGGCCCTCTGTCGCCGTGCTGGGGCGAAGCGGGTTCGAACTGCGCCAATCACTGCGTCCCTGTGCCCAATATTTACAGTCGATTTCTTATTTTGCAATATGATTATCATTGGACAAATTATCTACGGTTACTTTGCTATGAGATATAAAAAGTATAGTTGTATTTTTTTATATTATAGTAGGGAAAAAATCCAATATAAAGTTCCTCTCGAAATGCGTTATCATAATGCCTGTGCAGGCCGCAAGAAAGGCGTGTAGCAACATCGCGTCTAGCGTCGTCACATACGCACTAAAAACACAAACTCAAATCCCCGAGTTGCTAGAGACTAGAGACAGCTTTTTCACTCCATTTAATCTCCGATTGGGGTTATATGTTTATCATAGATATACTGTTATAATTCAAGTAAGTCAGAATCCAGCCCTGTCTGTCATCAACACCCCAAATAGGCCGACGCTGCGAACGCTAAAAACGCACCCCTTTCACCCCGTTCTACGATTTTTAAGCCTACTCCTCCACCACCTAACTCCCGGGTTAGGCAGAGGTACAATTATGCGCAATAAATTTTGACCGCCGGCGCTTATTCAAAATGGCGTCACTACTACAGGCCATGTCACATGAATGTGCACTCTAATGATGATAACTAAAGTTCATTTTGATATTTATCGAAACCAGGAACATGGGCTATGTAAAACAAACCCGACCGGAATTTTGAAACCGTGTTGAGTTTTTACAAAAACTCACCCTGTATCTCGTGTGTTTAAGAGTGGTTTTTAATCAATATCCTTTGTATAAATATGGTGCTGCTTTCCGGGTTGTCGGGGGTGGGTCTATTTACCTAGCTTTGGATGTCGTGGTCTCATTTGTCTTGATGATAGTACGGTCATAAGCCATTGTTCTGGCGGCCCGCGCTAGTGGTGAAAGGACAATAAAGAATTTGTAGGTTCACGAAAAAATATATATGCCGAATATGTGTTTACCTAAGGACTGGCTATGTCCGCGACTTCGTTCGCGTGGAATTAAATATGTATTTATGACTAGCTTATACCTGCGGATTTGTGAAAAAAGTCGGATGACGCAATAAAATGTTTCATACAAAATTTATCCCACTCTTTACCCCACTTCCGGTTTTTCGGTAGTAAAAGTAGCCTATCGCCGTCTCCAGATTCCTATCTACCTCTATACTAAAATTCATCATAATCGATTCACTGATTTAGGCGTAAAAGCCTGTCGAACAAACTCACTTTCGTATTTACGTATAATATTAGTAAGGATAAGGATTTAGAAACAATTTTTTACCTGTTCGGATTAAAACTTAGTTAAAAGTATTATAGTTTGCATGGTTGGCTTAACGGTTATGGCATTCGCCTCGCAGCAAACGACGCGCCGAAGTACTGTGGGTTCAAGTCCTTAATGGGACAATTATTTGTATGATAAGCTACCAGCCTCAAGTTAAAAATCTGCCGCCAAATACCTAAATGTATGTTCCGACAGTTGTACTTTAGATACAGTCCCGCCACAGGTTATAAATAAAAATCAAAGTGACTGACATAATTCTACAACCAAGAAAATGTAAATATTATCAGCTAACACGTTGGATTATGGTATTTTTTTCTAAAATATGAATAAAAATATTATATTAACAAACGTTGTCGAATTTGGCAGTGTATTTATTTAGAAAATCTCAGCGAGTATCTTTTTCCTAAGACATCAGGTGTTTCAAGCGAAGCCTGCAGGTACCTACTTCTGCAGGTCATCATACTATGAATAATGATGGATTTGGCCACCGACATTCGCCATTGGTTTGAAGTGATGATAGCTCAGTGGTAGTGTGCACGACTTCGCGTCAAGGGACGTGGGTTCGAATCCAAGCACCTACAATGAGCTTGAGCTTTCGGTGAAGGAAAACATCGTGAGGAAACCATAGCATGGTGGTAGGGCTTTTTCTAATGCCCGCCTGGGTAGCTACCACCCTTAAGTTGTAAACCTGCCGCCAAATACCAATAGGTGTGTTCCGGCAGCAGCACTTGAGAGCCAGTTCCTCCACAGGCTCAGCGTGTCTACCAACTTGGGCCGTATCGTCACTTAAGATCAGGTGAGATTATGGCCATAACGCTAAACCTTAAGTATAAAAAAAAACAAGACCGTGCTTTCTATTAGGCAGATATTCAGCCTTAAATAGAATTAATTAATTAATAACTTATTTTCAGGAAACCCAACAGCACACATCATTATATAGAATAAAACACATTATTTAGTAATAATAGCCAAGACAGGGTTCCACAATTACTACACAGTGGTATATAATTATAATGTTAATAGGAGTTACAAAGAACAGGCACTATTTATTTATTATTTGCCGCTTATATTCGTGTGCGAGTGATTGGGTATGGACCATGTCTTATATTACATGAAATATATATATAAAGAGTGAATTTATATATTTCCGCAATTTCATTTCATAATTTCGTTATTAAATGATTTTTTGTAGATCGAAATAAACCGTATAAAATAATCATATCGTATTCTTTATTATATGAGCGATTAATAGTTGTAAGTACTATGGTCTTACTTGAATATAATTACATAGTGAAAACAAAAGAGATAAACCACGCTTAAGTCAAATTTCAAAGTACATTCTATTTGTTTTCGAATGAAAACAATAGACGGGGTGAAACACAAGCTACGTGGGAAATGCACTCACTATGGAGTTGGACTTTTTGTTAATTAAATACTCTCCGACCAGTATTGTATATCGACCAATAATTATTCAAGTTTAGTCAACCATATGTTCATATGTTCGTATATTTGAAACGATGATAGCTCTGTGGTAGCGTGTACGGACGCCGTGTCAAAGGACGTGAGTTCGAATCCTTGCAATGAGTCTGAGCTTTCGGTGAAGGAAAACATTGTGATGAATAGATAGTCTGATGAGAGGGTTCTTTTTAATGCCCGTCTGGTTAACTACTACCCTCAAGTTGATAATCTGCCGCCAAATTCCTATAGGTACGCTTCAGCAGTTACCCTTGAGAGCCAGTCCCTCCTCAGGTTAACATCAGATGAGATTTAAGCCATAATGCTAAACCTATAAACAATAATAAAACGTAAACGTAGGCGATACTATTACTGAAGTACAAAAAGTAGCAGGATTTTAAAGCAGATACTCTTTAATACCTTTGCTATTTATATATAACGTAATTGGTTGGATGGTTTGTTTGTACTCCAAAATAAATTAACAAATATCACTATAAATTATATTTAATTTTTTTCACAAATTCTTATTTTCAATAGATTTTTTTAGGTTTAGCGTTATGGCCATTATCTCAAATGATGTTATGTGACGATATGGCCCAGTATGGTGGGCACGCTAAGCCCAGTGGAGGGACTGCCTGTCAAATGCAACTGTCACAACACATCTATAGATATTTCGTGGTAGATTTTCACCTTGAGGGCGGTAGCTAACCAGTTGGGCGTTGGTAAAAGCCATACCACCATTCAACGGTTTCGTCACGATATTTCGTTTCACCAATGCTGAGGTTCATTACAGGTGGATTCAAACTCACGTCCATTGACAGGGTGTCTGTGCACACTACCAACTGAGCCTTTTTGAGCTTGAGGTTGTAAGTATTTTCTGTATGTTAGTATATCGACTAAAATAGTGAAATATTTTTTAATGCACTGTAAATATGTACATTGGTGAGCTTAGTGCCATAAGACATTTTCTTCCAGCTAACCAGCAGTAATGTAGTAAGTAATAATTACTACCATTGTATGTAGTGCAAATTAAAAATAATTGGTGAAATAATAAAGTTAGCAAAGTGAACCGTTCCCGGAGGTATTGTGAAGTTCGTGGATCAAATAAAACTTCATAAAGTAAGTGCTGCATATGAGCATTTCGACGGTAATGAATAGGCTATGTGAGAAAGCTATTCAAACTTCAAGTAATATAGAGGAAGGTTAAAAAAATCGGTACATGGTGGATTATCCTACAAATTTCAGTTAAAAAAAATATGTTACGTATTCCTAGGGGGCGCTGGGTATTCAATTTTCCTTACAGTTGACAGTACACCAAAAAGTTTCAGAAACACTGTACTAAGCCAAATCAATTTTGAACGGCACTATGAAATGTGATCGTACTTACGATCACATGTAACAAAATTAATGTCTACAAAAAATATTTATGTCATTAGAAAATACTTAGTATAGTCGACAGAGCTTCTTGTTAGCTCATTTCGATACTTGAGATGTTCTTTGAACCGACAGTAGTGGTTTGATATTCTTTTTTAAGCCTTAGGAGAAATTGAATAAAGCTCCCTTTCTTTCTATTTTGTATTGTCATTTAACACCATATGTCATTGTTTTTTTGTTTTATAGAGGAGCGACAAAGTGAGAGTATTGTACATCATGATAGCATATACCATGGTAGCATAATACAATCCAAAAATAATGGCGGCCATCAAAAAGTTACACGTTCGTCGGTAATCATTACTTAAAGCAACTGCCTCACTCCGACCGCTACGTCAAAGTGCTGTCTGTTCGAGTCTCGCAAAGGACAATTATTGGTTTCGTGTTCCCCAAATATTATAGTTATCTTTTTTTTATAACTTTGTGTCCATTGATTGTTATTATAAAGTTCCTCATACTTGATATTGTCGAATATACATACGTAAGTAGTCGCCATTATAGAAAGAAAGCCTTTCGGCAGATGGGTATGAAGTGGTTGGTCCAGAAACGCAACAAACTTGAAGAGAACCACTGTTACGGATTTATAACCATGGGACTGCGGTCGCGACCCACCGTGATTGAGTTCTCTACCAACCCGCTTTATAATTAACAATAAGGACCTGGCTGACCAAGCGTAACTCCTTTTTTTTTAATTGTGTTAATTTGACAATTTATATTTAAATACTTACATATTAAGTAAACATCCAGATTTTATGACTTTATATAGCATAAATTGATTATTCATAAATAAAAAATAAATTTATTAAAACATTTTATTAGAAATATTTTTTTAAATGACTGTAATTTTACAAAAAAAAAATTACATAGGCGAATAAAAACAAATAATCTGTTTAAATACAAAACTTCATCCAAATCGTTACAGTAAATTCCGAGATACGTGAAATTTACATACTAGCTGACCTTGCAGACCTCGTTCTGCCTTTTCGAGTAATCAATGACATTGCCTACAGTGATATCTATCGCGTTAAGATCTCTTATCGGGATAAAAAATATCATATCTGTCAAGCTGGATCAAACTGTACAGTGTACAAAATTTAATTACAATTGGTGCAGTACTTTAGAAGTTCATAGTGGACAAACAACGTGACTCGAAATTTTTATATATAAAGATACAGACGAATTGCTCATTTAATAGTATTGGATTATATAATATATAGAATAGAATATAGGTACCATTTTTCCTTTACGTGGTAGAAACTCTATTCACAGACTTCCTCTCGTAATGCTTAAATACTCTACTTAGGCTCAGGCCGAGGTGAGGGCGTGTGGTAAGACTCATTGGGTAACAAGCATCGTGAAACTATCTACTATAATAAATCATAACGGCGACATTTCAATACCCCGTGGTCCAGAGACCAGGGCTAACGTTAACATTTATTCTAGTCTCCAGTGGGAGTAGCTATCCGGCCTTGCAGTACTTCCGGCATGATGTACTATAACTAAATGTTTACTAAAAATAATAACTAAATATTAGGTTGTAGGATAAAATATTAAAGTCCATTATAAGACCTGTCATATTGTATGGATCGGAGTGCTGAGCTAGTAAGAAGACGGATGAGTGCCGATTGCATGCTGCAGAAATGCGAATGTTGAGATGAATGTGTGGTGTTACAAGAGTGGATAAAGTTAGGACTGAGTATGTTAGAGGGAATTCGAAAGTAATGCCAATGGTAGAGAAGTTAAAGAAGAATGCGCCGACCTCAAATGACTTAAGAGCAAGACATGAAGATGATGATGTACTATAACTAAATTTATCTATATCGGCTGATCTCGCTATTCGATACATCTTAGTATTTATCGTGTTTTTAGGTCAATCACCAGACGCTAGTATGCTTGCAAGCAGGATTTCTCTCGTTTGTTAGCATGAACTTATATACAATCAGGAACAGACACTATGTCGTGCTAAAAAAGTCAATGCATTAATCAGTTTTATAAATAAACAAAAGAAAAAATAAAACCACAAGGGGCTATTGGTATGGAAGTGTGAGACTCATCGTGATAAATAGAAATGTCAAGATGATGGATTACCACCCCAGGCTTGCATCAGCCACTTCAATTTGCCAGTAAACATTAATGTCTTTTACCGTAACATCAAGAGAATAAAGTTGAAAGTTCTTTAATAATATTCTCATTTTATCATTTACTCGGATATTTACATCGTACTATTGTAAATAAGGAGATTTTCTAATAGTCAGATAATCGATGGCCTAATTGTGAATGTTTGATTATGCTTATATTAAGAAAACATAATTTAAATTTGACGTAATTTTGTTTTAAAGTTTAAAATAGTTAAATTTAAATAAATTAATAATTTAATTAATTTAAAACTTATTTTTGCGGTTGGAAATGTAAAAATGATTGTTTGTTAATACTGGTAAAAATATGGACAAAATTAGTGACGTTATATATCCCCAGATTTCTATAAGCAGTTGTGTTTTAGAACATTAATTAATATGTTTTAATTATTCTTATTAATCATACTAATATTATAAATACGAAAGTGAGTTTGTTTGTTTGTCACGCTTTGACGCCTAAACCGCTGAATCGACTGTGATGAATTTTCGCACAGAGATAGATGGGATCCTGGAGACGAAGATAGGCTACTTTTTATCGCGAAAAACTTATAAGTAGTGGGGTAAAAAGAGGGATAAACTTTTATAAAACTTTTTATTGCGTCATCCCATTTAACAAAATCAATATTAACGTGAGCCAAGCTGCGAGCAACGGCTAGTTGTAAATAAAAATCTACTAACCCAAATAAATTTCATAAAGACAACACTACAAGATATGTTAGGTAACTGTCATTACTAGAGCAAGAACTACAAAATCTGGGAAAAAATATTTCTAATTTAAGGAAGCTCAACTATTTAATAAACTGCTGAGGGATCCGACAGGAACTGGATCATAGAACATGTTTAAAGCAAGTTTAAACATTTATTTAAGAGATCACTTGTTATTATTAGATTATCGAAATTAAACAAATATTATTTTCATTAAATGGAATAAGTTATATTGAATAATAAAAAACTTATATATCGGTAAATGTATTAATTATTTTTCATTTGACAGGATGTCTGAAGTAGTTTTATATACCTACATAGTATATTGATTTTTAGGTTTGTACTCAATATTGCACAGCTTTAGATTGTAGGGTTCGTAGAGCAAGCTTTGAGTAGGTATGGTTTTTCTAACAATTGTTATGATATTATTACGGTTACCTTTACTAAAAGCCGTGACTCGTAGCACTACGTTAAATGTGAGTTTAAACTCTATAGTAAACTTAATCTTTCCATGGATAGCATCGTAATGGTAATTTAACATGATGATAAGTATTTTTTGACTGCTTGTTTTATTGCGATGTGTATTTTGGTGGATCGAGATATCTGTTAGGTATAGGTAGGTAGTTTTTAATTGAAAAAAAATGATTTTATTTATGTAATCCTCATATATCGCTTTAAAATAATAGTGGCACTCTTGTTAGTACTAATTATAACGTTCTTTATTGTGACTCAAAGACCTTATTTTAAGTAATTATGTTAATATGCTTTATTTGTGTGTAACTACGAAACTAAAAAATAAGGTCAAAGACTATCAGTATCTCATTAAACAGAATAAAATAAAGACAACCTACATTACAGATCGAGGTTTTGTCAAAAATATCCAATAGATCCTATTGTGTCTAAATGTTATATATATTCAATCAGATTTAGTACCTAATATAAACGTACTTTTTGTTCTATTATCGGATTTGCCTGTGTAGAGAATTTCGCCAATGTCAGGTGTGAATAGCCCTAAAGGAACACCCAGATTCAGATACACAAATAATTATCTTGCATGGGTTCGGGTTGTATCGGCGCGGTGTCAATAGCTTGGCGACCGCTTAAACCGCAAGATCAACCTTGCAGTCTCCGAAGGAAAATACCTTAACATAACGTCAGAAAAATAAAATTAATCGATGAATTTAAACCTAAAACTATAAATAAAAGGCAAACCATTGTGTATGTGATTTAAGAAACAGACAAAGTCAGTCTTTCTAGGAATTGTTTAGTATTTTAATCAGAATCAATGTAAGTTTTTATTTAAACAGTTGTGTAACAGGAAAAAAGGAAACAGCTAAAAAACCGTACGTCCACGCAAAAACAAAATGGAAGCCCGGTTTAGGTGTGAGAGCGCGGAAGGTGCAGCACGCATGTGCGTACCTCCCTAAAGGCTAGTCCGAGACCAGGCGACGCGAACTCTTGGCCCGAACGTGGGGGCGGAATTTAATCTATGAAAGAATAGTATTTCGTATTAGTACCGTGATTTTGTTCATATAAACATTGCAGTATTTCCATTTACCGCAAATGATTTTTTTTTCCGATTGAAGTCTACTAAAACTCCTAACAGTTTTTAAATTCTGTTACAATTTAAGATCTACTGACTTTGCCCTTGCAATTATTAAGAGTTGCCAGATGCTTCTGTGTAAATTATAAAAGTTAAAGAGGTACGAAATCCTGATTTTTCCTTCTGCCTACGAGTTTCTATCATTACGTCTTGTTAATACTAATAACTTTCTTTTTCTTGCAAAAGTTTCCGTTTCGAACTCAAAGATCGTTGGTAAATATTAATCATTGATAACTTAAAACTTAAAGTCAGGCATTGTCTCTGGGTACACTTTAACTCGTTAACATGTTTTTTGACTACTTCATAAAATTGAGCTGGAATGAATATGATTGACAAGAAAATTTATTACGTTAGGCGATCCCTGATCAAGAGAAAATAGAATAAATAGATACCATTATCAGAAAAATACATTGAAAATATAACATTTTATTTCCTCTGATACAAATTGTTATGATATTTCAATGCTCGGAAAAATTTTCTTATTATATCCAACTTTTATATCCTGTAATTTTGATTTCTTTTCACTTTGGTTGCTAGTAAATTAAAGGCTAGTAAATTTTCAAGGTAAATTTGCAAATTTTCATACGAAATTATTGGAATATTTACCGACAATTTCATTATTAAACTATATAAATAAATAAAACATAACATAAAATTCTAACATAAGATCTATTCTAATATCTAATTATTCATGTTGACAGGAGTTGTATATAACCATCTGTCATTCGAGATTGTGTGGAATACCGTCCAATTTATGTTAGTCCGCAACATCTTTTTTATATTGCATAAATTGTATTTAATCTCACCATTCTGTAGGTACTTTTATTTTTACAAATAATCAAACTATTGTTTTATTTATAAAAGTAAAATGATATTATAGTTTATAAAGGCATATTTTGGGATGGAATACGTTGAAACTTTAACAGAATTGTATTGCTATAATATCAAAATGTATTGGCAGTGTGTAAAATTAGTTTTGGTAGACTTTTTTTATTTTAAAATGCATCATCGAGATAAATTTACAACAAGCATGAGGATATTTGGAGATCCGCAATCTTTAGAGAGTAAACCCTCTCCAAAAACGGAATGGTTGTTCGCTGCTTGTATGTATAATACTTACAACATTCAAATTCAAAGAAAGGTTCTTTTTATTTAACTTTAACTTTTATTTTCATAATAAACAGAATTTCAATGTGTAGTAACGGGAACCATTAAGCGTTAGGCAAAAAAATGTTAAAGTAATTTCCTAAATTTGATCCAAAATAAAATAAAAGCGACTAAAAATATAACACGTACTGGGCACTTTTTACATAATCCGTGAAGGCCGAATTAAATTTTAGCACGTATAGACGGAAAACAGGACACCTCGCAAACAACCCTTACACACAGTAAAAAATGGAATATTTCTTTTTGATTACAACAATATAAATTGTGCCTTTGTCGTTGACGCAAAATGTAAGAAAAAGCGGATTGTGTCCTAAATAAAGTCTACGTCATTATTAGGTGATGATTATGTTTTTAAATAATTGAGGAAGTCTTTTCGTATATAGTATGTATACACTTGTAATAGAATCTCTTTGGCTGTACTATTTGTATCTAGCTGGTTTTGAGGTCATTAAAAGAGTTACATTTCAAATAAAGAGAAAAATATTAAAATGTTGTTTTATCGTTTGTTTTCTTTCTACCAAAATGAGTAAATCTAATGAATAAATAAATAAATAAAATATTAAAATTGTATTGCTAAATAGGAAAAAATGCAACACAAGACACGACAAAAATTTGTGACGTTTATCAACTTAATGCAGTGTTATTAGTAGTAGCAGCACAGAAATAAATATATTACATTTATCTGAATATTCGTAACAAAACGTATCAAAATATACATTAATATATTTCAATGATCACCATCACTTGAAATATGATTTCACTATAAGTAATAAATTAAGTAAAGTAAATTTTGTATCAACTGATATATATAATATTGAATAACATCAAGTTTGAGGAATATTCATAATTACAAAGATAATAGTAATAAATGTAATAAAGAATATCATATCTCTTGTCGAACCCTCATAGATAAACATGACTGTCCTCTAAATATTGCTACAGCGGTTACTTGCAATATATAAGGATCACTTTAGTTTGGAGGCTCTACCGATGCTACATCTGCAATATCTCAATAGGTACAATTATGTTTAACCATTTCTAGGACTATATTAGTAACTTTGATCATTGTATGATCAGCTCATTTTTGATTTGATCTCGTTAAAAAGTCCTAATATTATCCTTAGAGTAATCTTAAATTTTGTCATTATGGCTGAAGTCACTTGGTTCTGTTTTTAGATATCACAATATCTTGGGTATAATCTTACATAGCAAAATAGAGTCTAACCCAATTAAATTCGACTAGCTTTGCAGGTAACAATACATATGCCAGGTATAAGAAGTAAAGTCATTTAAAAAGAATTTACCGAAACATACCACTAAATATGTACCTTTTAATAATTTTTCCACTATTGAATGCTAGTTTGCTAGGTGAGCAATAAAAATTATCACCATACCAGTCTGTGGTAGTTGTTTAAATACTAATATATTTACAATTTGAGCTAATGTCTATAGCGTTGCCTCCGATATCACTATTGCACCATTTCAATAGGTATATGTAGAACTTCATTTAAGTACTGAGTAACTCTTAATTTGGACCAATGTCGGAAACCCTTTTCCGAGATCGGCAAATTAAGCAGGGACGCCCTTTGCGGGCTCCAGGCAAAATTCAATTACAAACTTTGGGCCCATCGCAAGAGTCCGCCTGAAAAGGGTGTACCTACGTTTTTTGCCTCTAAATTTTTATGTGACCCTTTACAAGGTCGTAAACGGGGCGGTTTTATGAATATTCCATTTACGTCGAACCTCCGGGGTATCAGGACACGGATAAGCATTATGTACTCATTTGAAGTTTACGGAAAGGGGCGGTTTTGTTTGTTTTACTTGATTAAAAATCTTCTATTATCGCTTTGTATGAGAAATTCACTCTGAATTTTAAATATAACGATTCATTATTCAAGGGATTTGTCGGATAACACCCAAAAGGAACCATTTCATTTTAAACATAGGTGTACCTGTTTGTTGAAAACAAACAAACGTTGCAAGATTTAATAACTCTATTTTGGGACCAGGAATATTTAGTATTGATTTACTTACTCTACACATCGGCTTGTCATAAAATTATTACATAATGGTAATGGTTACCTAATAGACTATCCATCTAATAAAGGTAACTTATTTTCAACAATTTTTTAAACTAAATCTAATTAGTTTAATTAAATCAATGAATAAATAAGTTGATGCAGTAACCAACTAGAATTGTAAATTATATAAAGTAACAAGGAAATAAATGGTAATGAAGTTCTTAATTTCTTTAACTGTACTAATGGTGAGTAAGATCGAAAAGATACGGGATACCAAATAAAATATAGTCGGTTTAGATATTAAAATTAACTGGACTATATTATCATGAATGTTGAAGCTATTGTATAAAATCGTATATATTGAGTCCATGTACGGTCTGTAAAGAATTACACAAACCTCGTATTAAAAATACTTTGAAACATAAAACGATGTAAATGTTTGTGGTAAATAGGTTATGTTATATATTTTTTTGTAAACCGTGTGCCGTAAAGTGCCATTAAAATTCTCGGGTACCGAGCACAATATAAAGTCGTTATGGTAATGCTCCTAGCTTTTGTAGAAGTTTAGGTTATTTGCAGAAAAGCCACGCTTTTTAAACCGGAACTTTGTCACTTTATGGGTCAATTAGATTATTTTAATTGTTTATGCTAATTAACGGGAAGGAAAGAAAAACAATTTACCAACATATGTACGAATATAGACAGACAGGTGTGCTGTTATTTTTGTTGTTTATAATTTTACGTAAATTCATTTTAAGTGTAGGTACATTAAATTGTTAACCAAGCTATACTATTAAGGTATGTATCTAATACTTAATACTATTAAGTAAGGAGTTGGTGTAGAATAATACATATATGTCCAAAAGTAAAAATTTCATCTTCTTTTCTCTCCTGTTTAACAACCGATCTTCTTATCTTTTTTCGTTTAGTAGATTTTAAAAAGCTATTGGAATGTTTCTGTATTATAAATAAAAAAAAGAAACATTTTTTTTCTTATCCTTAAAAAAAATTCCGCAAATTGTCTGTCGTTCGATTATCAACCATTTAGTTTTGAACTAGTTATAATAATGTAGAAATCCGGGATTCGGATCCGATAAGGCACATTCAAAGATCAGTTTAGCGGTAGACTGCTAAATGCTGATGCTGATGTGAATGAAATTATATTTAAATAAAATACAACTTTACCGTAAGGCAATTTACTAATGCCCATTTGGATAGTTCCAAATTTTAAGTTGTCTATATATAAGTAACTGTCTTTAGGTGTGATCAAACAGATGGGTCTGAGAGCCAGTACCTCTATGTTCAGCGGGTTGACAATGTTGACATCCTAAGTTACATGGTCGTCTAACATAATTTTAGATTGTATTAAACCTCCAAACATTTTAATTTACATAAAAACGACGTTGCTAAAAATTTAACTTTACTCTGAACTATACATTAGTCTGTACTCAGACAGAACCCGGATTAATAAGTTATATTCTAGAATTTGAACTTTATTTTAGAATCTCGTATAAATACGAAAGTTACTTGCCTGGCTGTTATCTGCTTTTATATTTCACTCAATTACCTCTGAGCTGATAGATTTCGGCGTGGAAATAGATTGGTTGTTGGTAGTGAAAATAAAATTTGATGTAGTGAAACAGAGGAAATTTTGTACTCGGTAATCATTATTATTCCGGAGTGCGAAGGTTTGTGTTACTATTGTTTTAAACACCTTGACAGGTTGTGATTTTTTTTTTGTAGTACCGATGTTATCTTTACAGTTCTTAGTTACTGTTTGACCAGATAAGTGTTGTTAACAGTCAATATTTTTTATTAATTTTAGTACCGTAGCAGGGCAACGTTTGCCTACCGGATCCGCTAATAAATAAATTTGTTTGCCAGATACAAAGTATAGGATAGGTTTTCTCATTGTGTAATCGACAATTTATTTATCTAGATTTTCCATAACCAGTTTCATTTGCACGTAGTTACGTAAAAAAACTCATAAAATATTCATAAACGCACAGATAAGGGTCAAATCCGTGGGATTAGAATTACGTCGTTGGTCATTACGAATTCCCGTGAAGGCTTTGAAGGCAGAATTACCCTTCGGGGGGGCGGTTAGGGGTGGATTATAAATGACGCGGTCGGCCCTGCCAACCCTAGGGGTAAAGTCGCAAACTTTTTGTGACAAATTGCCGTAAAAGTGCGTGTCTCTAATCGCAGTCCAGGCCAATAAAGGGGTAAATGGACGATGCAGTGTTTTGCCGCACATGCTCCTCTATTTACATAGGCATAGTCTTATGTAGTGTTATGTATATTAATAATAATAAGGCAAGGTGCCCAAAGACCCGCGGTCTATAAGAATACGTGACGTCCATATGTGGAGGAAATATTTACGATTTGTTCATAATTTAACTAGTGTTTTACCTATGTTTCGGCTTTATATAAGACAACAAAAGTTAATTAAAAATGTTGGTAAAAAAAAACTATAAAAGAAATATATTTATTTTGATCACTTTTCTTAAAATGTTTTTGTGTTTTACAAGGCGCGTGTTTACTTAATGTCGATAACCATTTTTTAATTAGATAAGAATCCTACAAAGTAACTAAATGGGCGGGCTGATTAATACTAGTGTATACTAGATGGACCTATGTTAGAAGAAAACACATAAAACATCGTAATACGTATTACCGAAGACGTATGCATGATGAGGTTTCTAGCTACTGACTAGTAGTAAGAAGTTAAAGTGGATTTTGTTAAACCTTAATAAAAATTTTAGAACTTCAGATATTAGAACTACTTCGCATTTTAAGAGGTAATTGGAAATTCTATACGAAAACAAAAATTAAAAATCAACTAAAGTAACAAAGAAAGTATTAAAAAGTCCCATGTTTGCCTGAAAGTAAACAAGAAATAGGCTCTATCCCGGTTGGAAAGAAAAAGATGTGGGACAAATAAAAAAGAATTGGATTGAGGTTGAAACCCGTCCGGAAAAACGGTGTGATGAATTCCCGGTGTATTGTATTTCTTTAATACAGATTATTGTTAATAATTATTCCGTGATATGATAAACGGCGTTGTAGACGTATTATTAAATACCTAAAAGGGTAGAACAACGTCTGCTAGTAGTAATAAATCTATACATATAATAAATCTGTAGAAAAGTCGTTTTGGTACATTGAAAATATTTCCAAAAAAATAGCCAGGGTGTTAGAGGAAACCAACGGAACCATTTCCACTTTTTTTTGGATTTTGTGTCTGTTTATCTGTGCATGCATCACGTAAAGTGTACAAAAACGAAGTTGATAACTTTTATATGTAAAAATTGTACGCAATTTGGAGTATTACTCAATTTTTGTTTCATCGTAATCAGTTCACTCTACGACGAGAAAAAATAATTACCGAAATGTAGGTAAGTGCGCGCTTAACTTCCGAACGACTGTACCAAATTGAATAATTATTTTTTAATGTGTTCGTTACTGTCAGGACAAGGTTTGTAAGAAAAAAAAAAAAACAAAAAAATAACAAACAGGTTTTTTTTTAATCTCATAATATGAAAAGTAATAACTCATAACTCAGTTTGATGCGATGATAGTTGAGTTGGTAGTGTGTACGGATGCCGCATCAAGGGATGGGGGCTCGAATCCATCTATATTTAAATTAAATAAGTTTCATTCAATAACCAAAAGAAATGCAAAACGGAAACGATATTAAATATAGCCAGTTCTATTGATATTAACGAATGGAAGTTGGAAAGTTGATTATGGTTTATTATAGCTAATCAAAATGTAAAAAATCGAACAAAACGTTTTTGAGTTCTATCGAGAATAAAGAACATCGATAGGTGATACGAAGTTCACCAGGTCAGCTTGTAACAGAATAAAACGTGTACTACCATATAATTTAACAAAAGGTGATTGTGATGAAATGAATAAGATCTGAGACAACGATTCGCATCGAAAGAAAAAATTACATTTTTCCGAACAATTAAAAAATAATAACATTCGAATGCGTAGAAATTAGAACATATAATCTAAAACACATAACGTTCCCCTTCGGGATAATAGGATATGAGAAAATTAATTAAACAGGGGCGCAAACAAACGGACAAGCCAATAAACGTTTTTGTTTGTTTAGGCACGGCAGGCACCGTAACGTATTCGCTGTTTTTATAAGATTTTCCGCATTTCGTTTTGTTTCGTACATATGTTTAAATAAAGTCATAGGTATACTTATGTATCTATTACATATAATAAATGCACGTAATTATAAACAGTACAACTAATAAGAAAGTACCTAAGGTCATCTATTTGTTACACATGTAATTTTACTAACATTTTTGAATCCATGGTGATCAACACGATTGCCGGACAAACTTTATCTGGGTCAACATTGCTTAAAATAAATAATTTTATTGAAAGGATATCAAATGAAAATTAAAAACCGAGAGACATAAAGACGATATGAAGTGTATACTATATATCTCAGATTTCTCGATTTCGTTCCAAAAAACAAAAAGGTTTACACATGTATGCGACAGATATATGTTATATCAAAGAGCATACAAAGCAATAAATCATTCGAAATCCCTACGGCGCGAACCTCAAACATAACTCTTCATAAGCCCTCCAGAACAAAACAGACACCGTTCCAATTATAAAAGGCAGCCGTCCCGAAAACCCTCGGCTTTAGAAAAAAAAAACTCACAAAAAATAACCTAAAAAAAGTTATTTAAATAAAACCCCAGCACCGGGGCTCTGTGTGTCGCATAAATTGCCTTCATTAATTTCCGGACCCTGCGAAATATTGTCTTGAAAGGATAATCAAATACAAAAACGGGGAAAATGGCGGTGCGTCATTTCCATAACATTTCCCCGGCGCACCAGCTCCCCCCCCCCCTCGGGCGACCCCGCCGTACCCTTCCGTCCGAAACGTCCCCTTTACGGTCCTCCAATTATAAGCCAACGACGGAGCTTAAGGCCCGCATTAGAGAGAATGGTAATGGCCACAATTATATACCTACTTACCGTGTAGGTTTTTTGTACGACAAAAAACATTTAAGGCTACGTTTCCGTAAGACGGCAATACGGGAGTTCCAACTTTTTTTTTATAGTTAAAGTTTAGCGTTATGGCCACAATCTATCCTGATGTTATGTGACGATGTCATCCAAGATGGTGGACACGCTAAGCCTAGTTGAGAGACTGCCTCTCAAGTGCAACTACCAGAATACACCTATAGATATTTGGCCTCATATTTCGAACTTGAGGGTGGTAGCTAGCTTGACTAGATGTATTGTGAAAACTGTGCCTAGTTTCTGGCAACACGGGAATTTGAAGTGTCGCCGTTGTGCGTTTTACTTGGTAGTGTTGGGTGATTAGCGTCCAATAAGTCGCCACATGCCCCTTACGCCTTTAACCTTAACCCGGGTAATGCGTTTGCGCGATGCGTTGAGTAAGTCCGTAAAGACTGGGATTTTAAACACCACGTTAGCAAAAAAAAGGGTGGTAGCTAGCCAGATGGGTATTAGAAAAAACTCTATCACCGTTCTATGGTTTTATCACAATGTTTTATTTCACCGAAAGCACAAGCTCATTGTACCTGGATTCGAACTCACGTCCGTTGACGCAGCGTCCGTACACACTACCAACAGGGCTAACGTTCCCAGGTAGGAAATGACAACGGGCCCATCCTTGGCATAAGCTTGGCACGACTCTGTGTTCCCTTGGTCCATGCTTGTACGCCAGCCTTGGATCGTCTCTGGTATAACTAGGGAGTGATAACTGGGTGCCTAGTCTGGTAATCAAAACTGGGCCAAGCTTCAAATACAAGATTGGACCAAGCTTTAAATGCAAGGTTGGCCCAGTCGTGTCTGTCAGACTTGGCCCCCAGTTATCATTCCTTAGTTTCACCAGAGGCGACCCAAGGCCGGCGTATAAGACTGGGCCAAGCTTAAAATGTAAAATTGGGCCAAGGTTCAAATACAAAATTGGACCAAGCTTGAAATATAAGATTGGGCCAAATTTCAAATACAAGCTTGGCCCAGTAGTTTTTGCCAAGCTTAACCCCCCAGTGATCATTTTCTAGTCCTACCTCAAATGGCCCAACGCTGATTTATGCGATTGGGCCAAGGTTGTATCATGCTTGAAGCATCAGATGATACCCTGCTAATAAGGATAAGGACCAAACATAGAAATATATTTAGAGCTTATCATTTAGTTATTAATTTCTTATATAAATTCAGATTAAATATTTATTTTTTCGTGCAGTAACGATAATATTAATAATAATAATAATAGTAGTAATAATAAAATTAAATAATATTGATTATATGAATTCAATACAATAATGTGTTATATGCTAAATATCAAAATATTTGAATATTATAATCAAATAGTTTACGATTGATTAATTAGCGCCTTTTTTTCACGTTGCCCCGACCATCTTCTCGATCCTTTGCACCAGACAGAAATTACTCACAGCTGTAAGAATTTTTAATTTCTCGCCAGTTTTATCATACCGTCAAATGGTAAGTCTGTACCAAAAACTTGCCAATAATGCGGTCGATTAAGATCATTAGGATGCTGGATCACAGCTATTGATGACTTTATTTCATCAACACTATGTTTAAATTCATAAATCATGCTTCTCTTCATCTTAGTCATCTCCGATAGATTTTTTTTTTTAATCACTGACAATTTCCGATAAATCTGCTGAATCTATAATAATGATAAATATATAGGTTAAATAAAATTAATTGTTCATTAGATTAAATTTTAATTTAATATCCGAAAAATTTTGTTAATTAACTAATAAAATAGAAAAGAAATAAGCTTCGAAACAAATTAGTTAAATTCTTTAATTAAAAATGAGTTTGTTTATGAAATTAATTTTAATGATTAAAATTTTAGTTTTTTAACTAGAAATTTTTGAATTATAAATTTATTGTAATAATTCTAAATTAATAAACAAATTCAAGAAATAATTTTTTTTACAAAAATAAATTAATAGCCTAAAATTAATTTATCGTTTGATAAAATTTTAATTAGAGAACTAGAAATTTCTATTTTTTTTTTTTTTATAATTGAAAACTAATTCCTTTTTTATAAAAATAAATTTGTTGGATAAAATTAACCTATTAATAGATGAAATTTTAGTTTGAGAACTGAACATTTGTTAATCAAATAATTAAAAGTAAAAAAAAAATCGTCAAACAAATAATTTTTTTTTCCATTTAAAATAAATTTACTTGATAAAAATAATTTCTCAATCCATAAGATATGAGTTTGAGAACTGATTATTTCTTAATTAAATATTTTTTGAATACCTAAAAATTTAGAAAAAAATTATATCAATATTTAAAAAAAATAAAAAAACTTTTGAGATAATAGAAATTTCATACAATGACCAATTTTCTTCGGGTAAATATTGTTGCTTTATCCATTGCTCGATATTTTTGTATTGGTTTTGATTAGAATAATAACATGTATCATCGTTATATAACCACGAAGTAGGGACCAATTCCACACATTTTTTTGGAATTTACGCGTTCGCCAATAAACTCTACAATTGCATACATCGGTTCAAAATCTGACATGATTAATAAAATTTTTTTTTCAATAAATATTTTTCAATAAGAAATACCGTAGTACTGCTCACGACAAGAACTGAGACGAGACTGACTACGCAACTATGGAAAATGCAATATAAGATCAAATACTTAAACAAAACAATATCGACAAGTTTTAACAGGTTAAAAGACGCAGTTATACTTTAAACACGCGCTTGTTGTTTTATTTAGCTGAGTATAGCTATATATAGATCGTCTTTGTCACTTCAACGGAAATAAAATAAAATGTCATTATAATTTTTTATTTTTTTATTTTATATATTTTTTAATAGCTATAATAAATTAGCTAGGACCAATATTGGAAACCCAGAACTGGGTTAACTAGTTCTGGTTCAAGTCGGGGCCAACATTGGAGAGCCAGAGCTGGGTCACCCACGACTGGATCTTAGCTAGGACCAACATTGGAAACCCAGGGCTGGGTTAACTAGTTCTGGTTCAAGTCGGGGCCATCATTGGAGAGCCAGAGCTGGGTTACCCACGACTGGGTCTTAGCTAGGGCCAACGTTGGAAACTCAGAGCTAGATCACCCACCACTGGGCCTTAGCTAGGGCCACCACTGGGAAGCCACAGCTGGGTTGCCCATACCTGGCTCGTGCTTGGCCCTGTTGTCAGTGCCTGAAAGTTCTTATATGGTTTGCTTCAAAATCGCTTTGTTTAAATCAATTGAATATAATAATTTTATCCTGCAGAACTACTATACCTATTGTTTTTTTAAATACATTATAGATTAAGTGATATCGTCTCAATCTTACTTAATGTTAAGCGATGATGTGGCTCGAGATCATAGTTTGAAAGATTGTATTTAACATTTTGGCAAAATTTATTAATATTATAAAGGTTATTTTTTCTATCCCTCGGGACCTCCTTTAGCCTTAACGAAAAATACAGTACGTTCTTTTGCTGTAGATACTCAGCCAGGCAGTGGCGGATTTACATTTTTGCCGCCCGCAGGCTATTCAAAATTTGCCGTCCCTACCTACCCCTACAATTAGAATCCACATAGGAATACGTAAATTGTAGAATTAAAATCGATATAAGACTTCGATTGTAAGTGATGAAACATATTATCTAGCAACACGTAGGTACATGTATAAGTATGAATCATTTCAGTTTCTGAAAAACAAAAATACCCTATTTGGTCACCTCTTAAATCTGCCGCCCTAGGCTTCAGTCTACTCAGTCTACAGGCGAATCCATCACTGCTGCCAGGAAACATACAAGCAAACAAACCCACAATCATATTTATAATATTAGTATTTAAAACCAATATGACTATAACTTCAATAAAATTCTGAGTAAATTCATCTATAGAACATGTAGATAAATACATAAAGTACCTATATTTATTGTAAGCGACGACAAACCATCGTTGGTGGACGAAGCGGCGCCACCAAATCCCTCTACTTAAAATTTCGCACCAAACCTTTTTATATACAAAGCATATCGCCTTTTGTTTTTTAATTCCAAAAAGAAAAAAGAACTCTAACCCCTGATAATAAGATTTAATATTAAGACGAAATATTTAAAGCCACTAATCGAGCATCCCACGCATTGAAATTTGAAACCTATACTACTGAATGTAAGGATTCATTTAATTTTTTTTCTTTCAAGAGTGAGAGTTTTGAGAAAAATCGTATTATGTAACAAAACATTTATTCTGTCCGTTTCAAAGTAAATAGAACTCCTATTCCCCTTATGTACGGTGATTTAGTGCGCGCGAGATTGTTTTGATAACTCCTTTTCATATTTCGCTCGGCGGAGCGTTATCTTAGCAGGAAATGCGAGTATTACATTTTTAAAAGTGTTATTTTTTATTTTCGTTTGTTCCTTGGCATGTTTTAGCAAAATTTAGAAAAAAAAAACGTACCAACGCGTTGCTATCTGTTAATATAAAGTTATTTTTTAACAGATTGGCGTAGAAAAATATTTTTATAGTTTTAGCATAATGGCTACAATCTCATCGGATTTTAAATGACAATGTGACCCAAGCTTGTGAACACGGTAAACATGTGGAGGGATTAGCTCTCAAGAGCCGCTGCCGGAACACACCAATAGGTATTAGGCGACAGATGTTCAACTTGAGGGTAGTAACTTAGATTATGGTTAATAATTTTTAAAACCAAAAAAAAAATAGTAGGATGAAATTCATTGGAAAAGGAAGACAGCATAACAAAAATGATAATGAAAAATGATTTACGGGTGATCTGAGGTCGGGAAGTGGAAGGAGGTGAGTTTTTAAGGGCAAAAAACAGTTTATCTCAATTTTCGGCGGAACTACAAGTACTATAGAAAAAGTTAAACGGCAAAGATGTAGGTAATATATTGATCTACAACTTTTGTATCGACATTTAATTTATATAACCTTAAAATTTATGTGAAAAATTGAAATATCCAAGTTGTTGTTTTATTTCTTCTAAAAAAAAACACGAAGTATGGTGAAAACTTACCTTTTTTGTCTCAAATACAGTGTATTTTTTTATTTATTTAAAACATTAATTTTTTACCTTATTTTGACTTAATATCGAAAAAGAACCCTGATTTTCAGTTGAAGATTCTCACGACAAATAATCTGCTTTTTTATTCGTTGAAATCATTACTGTCTAATTGTATAAAAAATTACATTACTATGGTAAATGTTCTCGCTCATTCTTTTTCACTTCCCAACCTCACAGCGCCCGTAAAATATTTTTCCTTTCATTTTTATTATTTTTCTTCTATTTCCAATAGTTTTCATCCTGCTGTAGCGTCTTCATCGTCACCGATTTCAAACTCTTGTGATAGTCCGCTAATATAAATAGACATGTAACATTAAAATTCGAATATTAGAACGTATTCGGAGTTAACGTTCCAATACGCTTCATTGAATACCGGGACTCTTACCTCGACCGCCCATAGTAAGGCATGTAAATTAAATTGTAAATATATACAACAACAATATTGTTTTCGTTGTTTACGGTGGTTAAATTTACTAAGATGTACTCCAAACTACTATTACTTTTTTCCTATTTTTAACATTTTCAAAGGCTTCAGCCCTAGTCTAACTAGAAAGGCGGGCTTTAAAAAAAGCTCTACTACCATTTGCTGCTATCAATGTTTTATTTCCATAAATGCAATAAATATCGCTATTCGTTATTATCCTGTCTATTCTCATGTTTTTAATGTCAATAAAACCATTGTGAAAGTAATTAAATGTAAAAAGGTCTACTGACTAAAATACTGTAAATTATTACAGTATATTTGTACTTTATTAATTTATTCTAAACTATTACAAGTCGCTTACCTATGCACAAGTATCAAAGTATATTATATAAAAGATGGCAAAACAATACAGGACATAGTACAGTAAAAATACAAGATACATACCTAAAACCCAAAAAATAAGCCAATTTTCCGACAAAAGATTTTATACAACATTAATTTATTAGTCATTCAGAATTTAAGAAACAAAATACTTAATAAAGTGATAACATAAAAAAAAATGTTGTATATAATCACTTACATTAAAAAAAATCATAACATGTTATTTTTAAAGTTAGAAACAAGTTCTTGTGATCTACATCTGCCATTTTTTGTCTGCAACACAATCGAAAAGTCTACCGTTTCACACAATAAGTTAGCTGTCGGAATCATGTTCCAAAACCTGTTATTTTCGATCTGCAGCATAATGTTTGCATTCCGCGTACCTGTGCGCGGTTGCAGAATCCGAACCCTTTAGAATTTAGCAAACTTGTTCCATTCTTATTCAAAATCGTATAGTACATTTTTTTTTTTTTATTTGGAGCAAGTTTTTTTTTGCGAAGCAGTTAAAACCATTTGCGAATAGCTCGAACGAGCGACGGATTACAATGGGCATGAAATGTCGTATGGGATCTCAATATCAATATGACAATCTGGCTTTAATTATGTAAAAGCTTTACGCAGACGAGTCTGGCGATGAATACAGAACTTGTTTGAATATAATATAACGTAATGCGTCGCAGTGTTGCCGCTTAAACTTTTAAAGTGATATTAAATATTTAATCATTTTTTTAATAGTACTATACTAAAATTAAATACAAAACGCTACAGTTAAATGAATTATAAATTTAAAACGATGATAGCTCAGTTGATTATGCGTAAGGACGTTGCATTAAGGGATATAAGTTTGAATCCATCTACAATGAGCTTGAACTTTCGGTGAACGAAAACATTTTGATGAAATCATAGCATGGTCGTAGAGTTTTTTCTAATACCTGCCTGGATAGCTACCACCCTCAAGTAAAAAATTTGGCGCCACATACCTATAGGTGTGATGTGGCAGTTGCACTTGAGAGCTAGTCCCTCCAATAGGCTTGGGGTATCCACCATCTTAGGCCACATCATCACTTAATATTAGCTGATATTGTTGCCAATAAACCTATAAACTATAAAAAAATAAGAATTACGAACAACTTATTGGTACCCTTATCTTTACTTTTACGTAGTGATATCTACACAAAAGTTTTTTAATTGGAGAATTTAAAGGAAAAAATCAATCTCAGCGAATTTCATCCGAGTAATGCGGTCACTTCATTTGCATTTAAATTATCTCTTTATACGGAATATATCCTATGCATTTAGCCAAAATTTCCTAGTATTTTCCTTTCAGAGGGGTTCAATTAAGATTATCGTAGTTTACTTCTAAAAACTTTTAATCGCTACAAAGCACTTTAATACTGTTAAATATTTTGTCTCAAATCACTCTTTTAACATAATCTTAAATATATCATCATCATCAGTGATTAGATTTGATGGATTAAGTTGATAAAGTTGTCTACGTTTCACAAGGTCATACGATAGATTTTTATGGCACGGCACGTCTCTTTTTGTAACTTTTTTCTATCCTACATATGGTAGAATGATGTTAAATAGCCTAGCTTTCCTCATTGATTAATCTATCAAATACAAAGAGAATTTTTGAAATCCAACAGGTTGTTTCTAAGCTAATCGCGTTCAAACAAACACACATTTTTGCTCCATAATATTATAATACATATATAAGAGTAAGTTTTTTTTTACCTAAAATGTCTTGAACGTGTTTAGGGATTGAGAAACACTTAAAACCAGTGCAAAATATTAACGAAAATTTTCCATACAACTTATACAGGTAAATTTAATTATATAGTAATCAAAACGTACCCCCGTTAACAAAGAATGCACACATCTATTAGCTGGAAAGGGTTGCACCCTTCGCCTCGAGCTCGCTTTTGCATCGAAACCACGTTGCAAAGTGCTTATTTACCATATAGGCACACTTATAGGTATATGTAAATCGGGTTTTTCTGAAAACCTCTATTGTTAAAACGGTCTATGGGTAGTATATATTTGATTGTATATTGCTTTGTTTTATATGATATTTTTTAAAATAAACTATTTAGATGTAGTCTTTATAAGTTTACTTAAAGGACGGTGTTGATGAAATACATTAACAGATTTATTCGCGCGTTGTAAGTTCGATCTCTGCACAGGGCAATTGTGTTAAAATAGTTTTCTGAGTCTGGTTTTTTGTGTTAGTTGCTTGTATGGATATTTTCGCTTGACATTAGTGAAATTGCCAACATATGCAGATGCCGTAATAAAATAAACTTATTTACACGATCTTATTTATCTTAATGGTTATAGCTAGCATCCTACATGAATACTAAAATAGTAATTACCTACTAAAATCTTATATATGTCAACGTTTATCGCAAATCCCATCTAATATTTATATCTTCTTTGTAGCCTAAGATTATTTGTAAGGCTTTGGTTTCACTGGTTTTCACGGAATTTAGGTTATTTTATATTTTGAGCACTGTTAGCTCATTTTATTTAATTACCTATAGTAATGTAAGCTATGTCTGCAACCAGAAAGAGTATCATTTAATGACCTTTAAATATTTATCTACATTATCGTTAAAAACGTAGAAGCAATTCAGTTTTGTTGAGCAAGTGAGGTGATAATAATCTAACCCTAGAGAGGGTAATAACTGATAATGTCGAAACATAATATAAAAAGATGTTAACGACAGACAACCAACTTGAGAGATATACCTACATAGACGTTAGAAAATGACTTTCTTTTAACGTGAGCTAACCGCCGCTATCGGATTTGAAGATATGGCGATTCTTATTGATCACATATATTATAGAGCCATAATTAAATAATATTGGAATAGTTAACCCATAGACAAAAGCCTATGTACGGTGACACAATAGGACCCGGAAGCAGTAAACCACAAGACGAATAAAAAAGCAATATTGTTTATATGTTTGCTTACGTTGCGGAAAATGCAGACGCACGGCATATGGCCGACGAGCTAGTCATTCCTACGCAAAATGACGAAGTCTGTACACGGACAATTGTTATTGTGTACTCAAGCCGGCATCGAATTGTTGTTCTCGTTTTTTAGGACTTACACTGTATTGTTGTACCGGAACGACGTTGGCGCGTTTTGATTATTTACAACACATAGGTACTAACCGAGCTGGATTTTTATCTTTACTAGCTGACGTAGAACAACTTATTATCAACTAACATACTGCCCTTTCTATTGGTAAATAACTTGAAAACGTTACCCATCTCGTTCAAGTGTAGGGTTATTTATTAAGATAAAATAATTCTATTTTTCATGTTGACCCAAACAATACACTTTATAAAAATTAATTAAAAACGTCACACGGGATTTTTATATAAGTTCATATAAATATATCAATAATACTACAGCACAGCACAGCTGTAAACAACTGTAAACAGTAAACTGTTTGATAAGACTCGCCAAACGGATGATTCGGAAATTTTTGGTGGGTCACTGACGGTGACTATTTTAGATACTTTGAAGACTTGGGCAATAAATATAAAACAATGTGAAATCTTGAAATCTGCGCTCAAACTACTGTAATAAGATTTATAGATACTTACAATAATCGATAGGGACGATGTTGAGTTGCTCTTACAAATAAGAGTGTGGAAAAAATGCCAATAAATTCTGTAATAATTATTCATTTTGGGTTGGGAAACGTTAACATATACTATAAATTCTATAAACAACGTCAATTGTCAGTAACATAATTTCCATCGGCAGTCGTCGATATCATGCCAGCTATTTTATTACTGGTCCCTGATGCCAGACTACTCAAATGCCTGTTCAAATCTTTCTTGAATAAATATTGTAGAAAAGAGTATATAGATATTAAATAAGTTATTAAGCAGAAGATAAATTGTATTTAACATAATTATAGGAAGTCTTGTTACGATTGTAGAAAGTTACAATGTGTGGCAAAATAATAGATACATCACACAACACATTTTCTATTAACATCATTATATTAATCATTAAATATTTGTAAATACTTCAGAACTATATGTGTAAGGTCATAATTGAATATACCCTGTCTGTAGCTGTCATAAGAGATCGTAACGGATAAATTTGAAGAATGAAAGTAACTTTGGAATAAGTGTTATTCTTTATAAATATACACGAAGAAAGAACTTTTTTCTTTTAATCGCGGTTTTTAGTTATGCGGGCAATTTTGCCAATGACAAGTATGACAAATATATGTTTTAAAGTTTAATCACAAAATGTTTCGTGTATTGTAAGTATACCTAATAAACAATATATATAAAGTAAATACAATTAAGACCTAACTGTTGACATATTAACCGACTGGTGTCAAACTTTGATAAGTGCCAAGTTTCAAACAAGTCGTATAGTTTTAAATTTGATTATTTAGGATACCGTGATACTAAAAAAAATTGCTAAAATTATTGTACTCTATCTTTCTGTCCATCTATTTATTTATCTGTGACTGTGGGTATATATTTAGACTACAAGTAAACTATTATATTTTTTAAATACAATAGATGCCAATCATGCCATTATTAATATAATTGCTAATTTATGAAAACCTATTCCTGCATAGGTAAAAAATATTATAGGACAGTATGGCCTTGTCAAAAATAGGTAAAACAATAATTTTTCCCGTTCTAAAAATGTGTAAATAAAAAAGTCAATCTATTACGAAACGATACTTTTAGCGCGGAACTGAAACATAGCGCGAATTTAAAAAAATGGAACGATAACCTCTAACTCGGCCACGGGCACCGCTCAGAAAAAAAGTAAAAGAAATGAACCAATATTTGCTCACGATCAGCCGACACTTCGACCCGATATTCCATTGTCGAGGCGAATAGGTACACAGCATTGAACATCGATAATATCTGAATAGGGATGACGTTAAAGTGGTTTTACTTTTTAAATTACATTACTACTAATACTAGTAATAATTAAACACATTTAGTATTAATTTGTTTCTACAATTGTTTAACAGAAAATCAAAAGAGATTATATATTTAAACCTCATCAGATGAGATCTAGATAGGTAAGAAAGTTTGGTAACTGTAATCCTTTTTGAGGTTCTAATTTCACCAGCAACAAACCTCTTTAGTAAAACTAATAAACCTTCTTGTTTTAATCTTTATTTGTCTTTATATCATTTTATTTGGCTGGATCTTGATAAGTCATATCGTGGTTTTTATTTTAATTAGTAAATTTGTATTATTTCAATTACGTAATATTGCTGGTCGGAAACCCCAGATTGCGTACCTAACAAACAGATAACAAAGTTCCAGTGACTTCTCATGATTAGATTTATTGTTAATTTAATATTGTGTACGGGGATTTCAGTTTGTTCTTGCAGTGGTGTAAACTTGTAATAGTACTATGGAACTCCGTGACCACAATCTTAATGAATATCGGAAAGAAAACATATGGTAAGGCGTATTCTTATTTTATATGGGTCCAATAATTTTGTAAAAGGAAGTTGAATTTGTTGTTATATAATAATATATAATCTATACATACAAAAGCGGAATGCCACTGCCAAACTCATCATGATAGCTCCAAAAGTACCAGATTTATGTACTTACCTAAATATTTTTGTATGACAATTCCTTTCACGGACTAGTCATCCACTAAAACAGATTTTAACATCACATGCGGTTACCGATAAAAACGCGAAGAAAGTCGGAGGCATTAGCTAGTAATAATATAAGTGATAGTTACTAGGCTCTTATATTACTATTTATCTTTTACTTTACTTATATTGATATAAAAAAATGACTTTACTTTATACTTCTCGTATATAAATTTAATTAAATTCGATCGAGCCGACTTGTCTTTACCTACTACCATATTCGATATTAATATCCTTTAAAATAAACAAAATATAAAGAATGTAGAAGCGAAAATACAAAATTATTTTTATAATTACGACTGGAATATTGATATTATTTCAGCTGTTAAAAAACGTTTTTTTCCATTACCGATAAATCAATAAACCATGAAATCAATAGATACTTAAACAAAGCTAATATTTAATATTTTGTAATCGATACGTAGTAGGTTATTCATATAATCAGCTGTCTTCTCATAATATGAACGTATATTTGTATTGATTTTTTATTTGGAATCGATACCCATAATGAATTGTTTGTACAGCTTTACTCGGTTGCGATCAGACCTTTGGGTCAATTATGAACCACATAAAAGCAAACATTATAAAATAACTTATACCTTAAACACATTGCATCGATTCTAACTCAAGTTGTTCCTTATTTCATCTCTTTTTTTTAATTATATATATAAATTAATATAATTATGTATATTAATAATTTCGTGTTATACATATAAATATATTAGTGGGACTGACTTTCAAGTACAGCTGCTTGATTATAGCTAAAGATATTTGATTTCTAACAACTTGAGGGTGGTAACTATTCAGGTGGGCATTAGAAAAAACCATATCACAATTTTTTGGTTTCTTCAAAACGTTTTCCTTCACCAAAAGCTCAGGCTCATTGTAAGGTTTGAGCTCACGTCCATTGACGCGGCGTCCGGACACATACAAACTGAGCCATCATCGCTTCGTGTAGGAGAAAGAAAAAGAACCGAATATCACATGAAAATGTTTGATCAAAATTTTAATATGTATTTGTAATAAACTTCGTTCATAGACTTCGAAAACTCTGTGTTGGTGAATCTGTTTGTAAACACTTTTATAATTTTGCAAGTGTTCTACATTTCAATTTCATGTAGTACTTCCATATCAAAATAAAATTTAAGTATGAAACACTTTTGCACACCTCATACTGCGATGCGGGTAAGGTAGCACTCTACTCTCGACATGATAAGATAAACAAATTTTTGCCCTTAAACTGCCTCTATCACAACCAAACAGCATTTATACAATAATATAAGTAGAAATAATTTAAGAAAACGCTTCAAATAATTTATCACATATTTTATTATTTACTTAGATTTTAAGTACTCCAACTATGAACTAGTAGATTATATTGAATGAAATATCAATTTATACAATTATAACCTCTGCTATATTGACTTTTTCTTAAATGTATTTAAATGAATTTTAATTAATTAGGACATGCTGAACCAAAACCATAATATGGTAAAATTATTTTCACAAATAAGAAGTGCGAATGGTATGAGAGATAGTTTCTCCGTATATCTTCGAAAGTTATAGATTTATACGTACTGTTCCAGTTAAAAAAAACCTATAGGCTTTTACGCACACACATAAAAAAAAGTTGTTACAATTGGCTATTCATACTAATAATTTCATAATATTTTATTACGCACTAGCTGTGCCCGCGACTTCATTTGCGTGGAACTATAAATTATGTACTAATTTGTTTACGTAGAACCATTTTTTTAATCTAAAATAAAAGTAACTTATAATATCAGATATCTGCCAGTGTAACTGTCTTCATGATCGGTCTAACCGTTTATGATACTAGCCGAAACAAATAGACTGACAGGCAAACAGCAATTTTAAAAACCTTGTACCGTATATACTTTCAAATGTAGTTTGTACAAAATTGCTCGGCATTACAAACATACACTTTAATTTTATTTATTTGTAGAGATGCCTACATAACAACTAAAAATTTAGAAGAAAAACTCATTTTTAACAATAACATAGGTGCAACTTCCATTTTCGACCATTTGAAACAGCAGGCCTCGCAATAAATATATCCACCCTCCCCATTCTCGCCATTTTTCTCTACGCAACCCCTGTGTTATCAATAATATAGCGCGATGCAAGAAATCTCACCCTGGAAGGGTGGCGACGCTAAATGATCCTCGATCCCTACGCGGGAAAATATCTCATTAATAACAATGAAAAATATACTTTATTACGTTATAAACAAAGTCGACTTTACTTGATAGATTTAACGTGCTTAATCACCGTTGGCTCTTACACGACACCTATGTCACTCTATGTATACGTGACTCTTAGACCTTTTTTTAATAAAAAAAAACCGTCGCTGTGTCGCCTCGCGAATTCAAGATGGCGTCGTTGTCGCACGTGTTCTGTATTTCTATGTAATTAGGCGCATTTCAAAGTTTTGCGGATAACGCGTGGAATCATGTGAGGCATAGTGACTGTACCATTTACTAGCACAACACCATGCTGCAATATAAACAGATATATAAGTTCTGTAAGAAACCTTTTTGAACCTACTATATCTAATATCCGTTAGGGTAAAGTTGTATCTACTTAATGACATACTAGTTATAGAATCAATCATAAAACCTTTATTTATTAATATTTATAAACAGTTTATGTAGTTATATATTCTTCGGTTCATTGACTGTTTAAAATTACGATCAACGCAAGATCAGTCAACTTAAAAGAAACATAAAATTTTTAACAATTTACATCACAAGGAACCTTTGTGAACTCGATATATTTACACTAGAATGCGGACAATTAGATCGTTGAACCGCGTTACCATTTTCCAAGGCCGAGATTCGACGTTTTAGTATGTTTACGTTGGTTAACATATCAATTGAATGCGTTGACAAATCGTTACAAAGGCCGGTGTAAATGGATAATTTTTTAAGGTAAGAGTTTGCTCGTCAGTCAGTGTCTTATATTATATATATAAGAAAACGTCGATAACTCTAAAAGCAGAGCATTCTAATATATCTGAATATTTTTTTATGTTCAAACTGACTGACGAGCAAACTTTTTTTTTTATTGTATAGTAGTCTTAAGGGCTTTCATAGCTTCACCTAGCTTTGGAGGAGAGTACTAAGGCATTCAGCTCGAGGCAACGAGCACAAAAGAGCTATGAAGTGGTCGATTCTAGCGTGGGTTGTTGCTAAGGTCGCAAAACAGAAACCGCAGTCCTGACTAATCTTAAATAGGATCCTATATTAAGCAGAAAACCAATTCAACTATAACGTAAATTAAGACTGCGAACTGGTGGGGTTAGTGGTTCCTAAACTAAGGGATTGTACAGACTTTTCCTCACTATGGAATGACTGGACTGTACATGACCTACAATGAACAAATAAGGCCTAATAAAATCATAACAAACAAAACAGCAATAAAAAAGGGCTTAACCACATTCAAGGCTAGGGCGGTCCTTTACAGAACTGATCCATCGTTTCACCTCAGTCTCATAAGATACATACAAAATAAACTGCTCAGCGCATTTAAAGAAGTTTTTGCTTTAAAACATCTGTGTGTGAATTCGGTCAATAATTTTAGTTGATTTCATGTGAAACGCTGTTACACAGTAAGGTTTCCAATATTTCGTAGAACAAACTATGACATAGAGATTGATTAACATAGAAGTTAGCGCTTATCTTCGTTATCACATGTTCATAAATCCCTCTTATCGAACAATAGTAAGCTCATTTAACTTGTAATACCCGTAATGAACACAAGGTAAGCGTATTCGCTGTACCAACTATGGCAAGGAATTAGTAGAAACGTTGTTAGCGCAGATATGTTACGTAAGCATCCATCTAAACTACTGAGTTAGCATTGTGCTAATATACACATAGGTATATTCGATTCTAAGTTTCTGGAATTTGATAACTCTGCCCTCTTAGACCATTCTTGATAATTTCATGTATGTCCGCAGAAACTTCGATAAACTGGATTGTGTAAAAGACTTCAATACTAGAAACCGTGACCAACTGGTCGATATATTGGTCCAATATTTTCGACTCAGTAAGACCACTAGTTTTTAGATAATAGTGTTAGGTTTTATAACAAAGTTCCAAAGCACATACCCGATATACCGGATGGTAGGTTCAAGTATCATGTCATGCGAGTTTTGATGTCAATAGGTTATTACAGAGTCGATCAATATGTGAACGATGGTGATGTCTGAAATTTACACTCCTCTCGGTGCATCCGCTAAAAGCTATTGTAAATGTATTTAAATTTCTATTTTTTTTAAGTATGTACCTACCTATATATATATATATATATATATACATATGTATTTAATATAAAAAATTAATGCATAACTTCATATAACTCCGTATAACTTCATAAGCCGTAAATATACTTGTACAGTTAACGATTTTAATAAACAAAAAAAAACTATCGCAGATCTAAAAAAATCCGGAATAATACATTCCAGTCTACTCTAAATAAAATAGTTACATTTTGATAATTTAGAGATACGTTCATTCTTATTATTATTTTTACGAATATACAGAATGATGTAAAACAGATTTATTAAAGTTTTGACAGGACAACATTTTTCTGGTCAATTCATACAAATAAAATCAAAAAACTTTAATCAACTTAGGCATTAGGCACTTATGAACGTCAAAAATATCACCAGTTCGGAAAATTACCCAGATATTCTAGAAGAACTGCCAAGAAACGCACTCTGGTTTTATATATATATATATAAAATATACATATGTGTACAAGTATATTTGCGGCTTATGAAGTTCGGTTCCTATTCTAGTCATTTAGTAGCTCGTAGTATTTATTAGTTTTTATATATTTTATTTTGTTTCCGATACACTTTATAATAAAAAAGTATATCGGATTTTTTTTATTCAAAACTCTGAGTGCAAGTCCTCCCACTATTTTTAGTATATATTTTAATACCTAAAAGTACACTTAATAACTTGGACCACATGGTCACTTAATAAGTATAAGTGAGATTGGAAAACGTTATTTTCACATATTATAAATTATTTTTTATCCTAGCTCGACATAATGACCGTACTTCATCTGATGGTAACAGGGTTGGAAAAAAACAGTTTTGTTTTAATGTCATAAAACAAACAGTGCAAATTGTTTTAATTTTTATGTTATGTTATGTGTTTTTTATTTTTATGTTTTTTATTTATTTGTAGTTTAGGCCATTAATTTCAAATCAAAATAGACCCTATATTTCTAGACTAGGTATTTTCAAATTCGCCATAGAGAATTAAATATTGCCAAAAATCGATCAATGGACAAACATTTATTTTATGGTCCGTGCGTACCTATCTCTAATCCGTACTAAACGCTTTACATTCATTCTAACTTCTAACTAATGTTAATGTTATATATATGTTAATGTTCTACTAACCTCTCGAATGATGGCTCTCATTACAAAAAAAAAAAACAAATTAATGGCCACACAATGGACTTAGTGACTCAGCTTCACACTGCTATAGCTTCAAGTGCTAGAATCGAAAGATTGTTTTCAACATTTGGATATATTTATTCTGACGTACGAAATAAACTGGGTACCGAGAAAACTGTACAACTTCTCAAAGTTTTTAAATACCAAGATAAGAAAAATTAATTGTTGTCTTGTCATTTGTCTGACTCTAACTGAACTGACAGACACACAATTTTGATTTTATAATAACTAGTTTATTGTTTAATAATTGAAATTCATTTTTCATTCATTCATCAAAAATGATCATTTTATTGATTTGAACTGAGTAGTATAATTATGTTTTAAAATTACTTTTTATCTTGTACTGCATGTGTCCTATACATGCATGCACCAAATAATGTTTGTTAATTATTGGTACTTTGATCTTTGTTTGATTTATTAAATTACTTGTCATAAAAGTTATATTTTATATTTAATTACAATGCCAAAATAATTACATTAGTTCAAAAAAGCAAATAAAATAAATAGCCATAGACTCAATTGGTTTTATGTCAAGCTATTTAGAGTCCTAAATATTAATTTATTATCATTTATTTCTATACATTGACAATGAAAGGTAGTTTAAAAGTTTATATTTTTCTTAATGTTTTATACATAGTTAAAAACTTGTTTTAATGTTTGTTTTTAAACACGTGATAAAAACAACTTGTTTTATTCATGCCAACCCTGGATGGTAAGCTTAATACGGTCATGGGACAGTAGCAACTGCCGAAAGGGAAAACGTCCTCTGTCAGTCACAACTACCATGCCGGCCTGCAATATATTTCTTCACGACTCGTTTAAAGAACTCAATGTTATAACAATTGGGAAACACAGGATCGAAGACGGTCCCTCAGTTCCACAGTGCGACAAAGATATAAGATTTTGAACGTTTTGGTTCGTGTCGGGATAGAGGTTACAGTAAAGCTCTGGCTCCATTGTCCAGCGCGAGTAGATCTGCTACAGAATGAGGAGGGGGGGGGGATTAGAATAAATAACTCCTCAGAGCACTCGTTATGATATAGTCGATAGAACATACTAAGTGAGTCTATATCCCTACGCAGCTGAAGCGGTTCTAAGTTCTTAGTAATGTCTGTAACATCCACAATCCGAGAAACTCTTCGTTGCAATCTGTCCAGAGCATCTATGAGGTATTTTGCGGATTCATCCTAAATATGAGAACAGTATTCCATACATGGTCGAACCTGAGCTTTGTAAAGGAGGTACAGCTCGTCGGGCAAAAAAAAACCGTCTCCGTGATGTGCAAGATATGATCCCGATATGATCCTTGGGAGTCAGGTCGTTGCGAATATGTATACCTAGGATGTTGAGGTTGTCGCGGATTGTGAGCGAAATACACTAAAGATATAGGAGTGGGGCGAAAAGGGCTTCTTTGCGATCAGAGCGCAAACCTGGGTTGAACGCGACCGGATTATTTGTTCCCCGTGACTATATAAAGTTCAAAGTCCGATCGACCTCGACGACAAGTTCTTCAAAACACTTTCTGTTTCTCTCCGACTACTGTTAGACTTACTGCTGTAGCACCCATGCACCGTACTGTTGTCTGCATAGCAGTGGATGCTGCCCAAGGACAACTCATTGATATGCAAAAGAAAGTGGATGAGCGAGAGTACAGAACCTTGTGGGACTTCAGCATTAACTATCTAAAATTGCGACTGGCGACCCTTAACCAGGATTCCGCGCTCGTTCGGAAATCTAGAAATCCATCTGCACATTATTATTTATTAAATACATTATATATACATTATATACATTATTCATATTATTGGAGAATCTGTACGCCGGTAGCTTGGAGAGAAGACCACGGTATCAGACCCTATCGAAAGCCTTAAATATGTCAAGACCTATCGTCAAAGCTTCGCCGTGTTTATCAATTGCCTTCCCCCAGCGGTGCAGTACGAAAGCTAGAAGACCACTTAAAGCGATGATAGCTCAGTGGTAGTGTGTACGACTTCGCGTCAAGGGACGTGAGTTCGAATCCAAGCACCTACAATGAGCTTGAGCTTTCGGTGAAGGAAACCATAGCATGGTGTTAGGGCTTTTTCTAATGCCCGCCTGGGTAGTTACTACCCTCAAGTTGTAAACCTGCTGCCAATTATCAATAGATGTGTTCCGGCAGCTGCACTTGAGAGCCAGTTCCTCCACAGGCTAAGCGTGTCTACCAACTAGAGCCATATCGTCACTTAAGATCAGGTGAGATTATGGCCATAACGCTAAACCTTAAGTATAAAAAAACCCCCTTTGATCGGTTTTGGCCGAAAGCCACATTGACGATCACTAATCAAAGAGTGGCCCTCCAGGTAGCGAATTATTTGGGTATTAATGATCCGCTCCATTACCTTGGACAGTACTGAGGGTATTTGCATATACGGCAACTAGGCGGTAATTTTCAGGGTCAGACCGATCACCCTTTTTCGAAATCGGCTGCACATTTACCTCACTCCAAACATTAAGCACGATACCAGTGTTGTAGGACAGTCGATATAGGCGTTTCAACACTGGAGCCAACTGGGCACATTTCTGTAGTACCACAGCGTACCGCCTGGACCACTGGCTTTATGCTATCGAGTGACCACAATTCCCTCAGCACGTCACAATTTCTAATACAAATATCAGGCATTGCGACTCCCCAGCAGGGTAAGGCAGGTAGTAAAACGAATGAAGGTAGAAGAGATTTACGAGTAACGATGCCTTTTCCTACACACACCGTATGAACCGTACACCGTACACTGTATGTACCAGCGATCCATCCGAATATCTCAACAGTGGTAGTGAAGGGCGACAGAAATTGGCTTGCACCACCTTGGCACGTCTCCAGTAGACACGACTATTAGTAGGGTGATTTACCAATTTTAACGACACTCTGAGCGTCCGCTCTTATAGAAGCTCTTTTGCACGCTTTTGTGGGGGCATTAAAAGCTGGCATATAGATATATATATAAAAAAAGTAAAACAACTTTATCTTTATTCTTTATTTCTGTTCATCGGAAAATTATATTTCTGATTTTACAGTAAAGTTATATGCTTTCCGGTACATAAATATGCAGAATAGCCTTCTATTCGGGTTGACCATTATAATGTTGGCGTTTTATTTATAACAAAGCTTCAGTTCAGAACAATACAAGGGGTTTATTGTTAAGATTACGTAACGGTGTTAATGATTTTTTTATAGCTAAGGTTTAGCGTTATGGCCAATCACAATCACACCTGATAAGTTATGGACAATTACATCTGATGTTAAGTGATGATGTGGCCCAAGAAGGTGGACACGCTAAGCCTAGCGGAGGGATTAGCTCTCAAGTGCAACTACCGGAACACACCTATAGGTTGTTTGGTGGCAAGTTTTCAACTTGAAGGTGGTAGCTAGCCAGACGTGCATTAGAAAAAGCTCTACGACCATGGTATGGTTTCATCACGATGTTTCCTTCCTTTTCACCAACAGCTCAAGCTGGATTCGAACTCGAGTTCCTTGATGCGGCATCCATAATACACTATAGTACTCGGTGGATATTATAAAAAAAAAACAATAAAAAAATGTCCGTTCCGTCTAATCTCTGAAATTTTGTGACCGATTTTCTCGGATCTTTCGCTGGCAGATAGCTGATGTTAAAAGGAGCAATATAGGATACTAATTTTTTTTTTTAAATTAGGTTTTCGCGAAAAAATGATTGTTCCACGCGAATGAGGTCGCGGTTAGTAAATAATAGAAATAATGAGCCAGACTTTTATTTATTCACGGTAGGACACAGAGAAATCTCTTTGAAATTTTCTCTTCATTCGAGGTAGTTCCAGCGATGAAATACCTCTCTCTACAAAAGATTGTTGTGAACCAAAAAGGCTTGTGTTGTGTTTCTGCAGTGAGAAAAGTTTCCAGAGTATATTTTTTCTACTCGTTTGTACTAAGATTGAGGTTGCCTTTATGTAAATATTTGATTGATGAAGTTGTTACTTTGCGGAAATCCAAATTTAAATGTTGAGGTATATATTATAACCCACATTTGATCCAACCATTCACCAACGTCGGGTCAAACGTCAGCGACCAATCAATTCTAAGCGGAAGTGCAAAGTAATATAAACTTCAACTTTTATTTGTGTAAATATTTTATTTTTTATATTTCACTTATTTATTAGTGTCTATTTAGAGTTGAAATGTACCCCAACTTAATTTAGTATTAGATGCATTTCGTTATTGTTTTGATGAAACATAAATTATGTGTTATAAACTAATATACGTTTAAACAGATCATTTAAAACATTTATATCATGAACACTATAAGTCTATAATGTATTCTATATATATATACATAGGGGTCATATTTTCTGTGATATTTGTTATTTAATAGACACCCTCGTCTATGAATGTACGTTCAATAGGGTGACTATTATTCTATTGTAGGGGACTATTCCTGTAACTATGAGTCGGTATATATATTATTGTAATTTCCTTTTACATTATACGATAGGTTATCGTGGATTGGTCAATACATTTTACATGGTATATTATTTATTTAAATGCGTAGCGGTGAGTAATTTAATTTTCATGTTTTTTTATGAACATCATCACATTGTTTGGATGGTATATAATGTATATTGTATAGGCATATTGTTTGAGGTAATATATTGCAAACAATATTGTCTTGCTGATATTATAAACTTATAATAGAGGTGTAATAAGATATATTATTTTACAGATTTCACTAATGACGTGTTTCATTTTTGTAATATTGATTACGAAGAATTACTTTTTTTATATAAACAATACTATTAATTTAAATTTAACTACGAATACGAATAAAAGCCATTCTTACGTATTATTTTATAATGGATATAATTTTTACTTTAATAAGTTTAATGGATACTCAAGAGAACTAAACGTTGGAGTAAACAACAGCAAGTCCATTTTTCTGTATTTCAACATAAAATTATATTTTCACATTTGCTATATTTATTTATACCTTCATATATAATTTGTATACAAGGCGGATTTAATGATTGTAGCATTCTCTACCTGCAAGCGTGTCACCTAATGGTGAGTGACCACCGCCACTCATGGACACGCACAACACCAGAGGAATCGCAGGTGCGTTGCCGGCTTTTATAGAAGGGACTGGCTGAAATACTAATGCAAAAGATTTTTTTTTTAAGTTATTAACGATGTTATCCTAAAAGCCCTTTTACAACTTCAACGGACTTTGTGGCGAGCGCAGAAGGCAGTCAGCCGAAATAACGACCAATGCAATGTAGCAAAGTGAGAGGAAAATCAGCTTATGCTGTTGCCTTAGACGCAATTCCACGAATTATATCGAACTAACCGACCATTCGATTTAACTAACTATACTTACATAGATCTGCGTATAAATAATTTTTAATATATTATAATCTTTAATCAAACAAATTTTGATATCGACCCCTCCAAATTTGAGTAAAACATTTCTTTGATTTTTTTATTGAAATTTTCACCTAAGCAAAATTATGTCATGAACTATAGAATAAGGTTTTTCTTTTATTTTCAAAATTTCAAATATTTTTGTGAGTTTCTAAGTGACGATTTTATACTTAATGCTAAACATAGTCGTACACTCTTACAACAGCGGTAACCACTGAGAAATTAGCAACTCAAAGATAGTCGGTCGCCATAGCAATGATAGCTCGGTGATAAAGTCTACTGACGCCGTATCTGTAAGAGCTCGAATCCCTGCAAGACTAGTGAGTTTTCGATAAAGAAAAACGTGTTGAAACCGTAGTATTGTGTCAGGGCTTTTTATAAATATACCCTCAAGTGAAATATCTGCCGCCAAATACTTGTGGATGTATTCCGACAGTTGCAGTTGAGAGTTACTCCCTCCACTCGGTTTAGACTGTCACATCGTCACTAAACATTAGCTGACATTGTGGTCATTATGTTAACCCCATACGTATTAAAAATAAATGCCCTGGTCATCCCGCGAACTTTTTAATCCCTGAATATATACTTGTAGATTATGAAATACTTATATTAAAAGTTAATATAATATACGATAACATATATTATGTTATGCTAATATGGTGATGATAAATCCGTTTTAAAGTGAAACTTGTCACTTAGTTCTTAGCTTTGAAATTCTGATTTGCAATGTTTTTGTGTGACGGTCCTCCGGGTAAAGTCGGTTCGAGGCGACTGAGGGAGCGAGACAGATATATCTAGTAATTTTTCACTTTAGTCGTATGGTATTAAGCACACGCCGTTTTTTATAGTTTTACCGAAACCAATTTACTCCTACACCGCTTGCTAAAAGTACTTAATTTAATTTAATTACGATATAAAAGAAAGCTTTCATCTACCAAATAAATTCTGTTTTAATTTAGAAAGATAAATAATTAGTGGTAACTAAATCGTCGAAGTTACTAGAAGACCTAGATTTTTTTATAATTAAGCTTTAGCGTTATGGCTACAATCTCAGTTTATGTTAAGTACTGATGAGACCCAAGATAGTGGTCACTAAGCCTAGTGGAGGAGCTGGCTCTCAGGTGCAACTGCCGACACACACCTATAAGTATTTGGTAGCAGATGTTCAATTTGAGGCTGGTAGCTAGCCAGGCGGACATTAGAAAAAGCCCCACCACCATGTAAATAGGTATAATTACTTTACTTTAGTTTGTCGCGTTTCTAACTGAGCTAGTATATATCCAGTTGATTTGGCACGTGCTCTATGTTTGAAACCCATATATGACAATTATTTTTACCCACAAATGATTGCTCTAAGCGTACGTATTACTTGGGATGTGGTACTTGTATGACTATTCATTCACACTTGATATTGGCGAAATAGCCTACATTGGTAAGTGCCATATTAGAAAGAAATAAAAAGGAAGCTTTGAAGGCCGGTATGTCAGTAACGACTCCTGAGAGTTGCTTATCATCTACGTGGTCGGTTATCGTGGTTTATGCTTAATATCAGGCACGGTGTCTTCACTTTGACGTTATATAATGAAAAGTGAATCGTCGACACAGAAGAAAAAAATATGATTGTAATGTAATGGTGGGTGACCATTTATTCAATTTAATATATTTCAATAATACATCACTATAGCTATCTCGCTCCCTTAGTCGTCTCGAACCGATTTTACCCGAACGAGCATCATACAAAAATGTTGCGGATTAGAATTTCAAACCCGTCCCCTAAGAAATTTTACTTTAAAATACTTTTTTTAATTTCACGTTATATGATATTAATAATTAAAATCAAGTCGGTAGATGAAAATATTTGTTAAGTAAATTAATAAATTAGTTCACTTGTTGGTACAATGCTCAATCTACTCAACACTAGATGGCGCGACTCTCGTTAATAAATATTTTCCCAAGGGTAAATTGTTTATGCTCATCATATTTAAAACATAAATTAAAAAGCAAATACTTTTTAAGTATGTATATTTATTTTTTAATTTATTATTAGTATTAAAAATGTAGGTTCTAGATCTCACTCATAGATGGCGTTAATATAACAACTGCAATTGTTTTGGTTCGTTATCTGCTAATAAAACCGTCAGGAGAATAGACAATAATATTAGAGTTAGTAGCAGCGTAGTAGAAAAAAAGTATCTTATATATTAGTTTATAGTTAGTTATTAGTATTATAGTAAGTTCGAAAATAGCTGAATAGTTTCTTAGCTTGAGTGTAGTTAATAGATCAGGGTATATCAAGTTAACACCCAGGGTCTAATTTAGAAGGGGCAACAAAGCATTTAATCTGGATGGACCCGCATGCTACTAAGCTTGTAGGAAATGAATTTTTAACGTATTTTTAAGTGATAATTTATCTAAATTATGAGGTAGTAATTTTATCCAAGTATAAATACTGATATGTTCAGGACTTCAATTTCTTCATTGTCTTAGGGCATCTACAGATTTTAATGCGAGCATATCTATATCTTTACTAATATTATAAATGCTCAAGTGAATTTGTTTGTTACACTTTCACGCCTAAACCGCTAAATCGATTACGATGAATTTTGGTATATTGATAGACCCAAGAGACGGTGTTAGTCTACTTTTTCTATCAACAAACTTATAGGAAGTGGGGTAAAGAGAGAGATCTGTCATCTGTTTCTTTTGACAAAATCAATATGAATGCGTGCCAAACCGCAGGTAAAAGCTAGTCTTTGTATAATAATTACTTGCTATGAGTGAATAGTTGATTTGAAATTGAAATTCAAGATTAATTTTTATTTCCTTTAAAATATTTCTAAATAGCTCTTTCAAATTTTCGATTCCAAATCGTACTCTTTGGATTCTGACTTTAAATAAATTATAAAGCTATGCTGGCAGGTAAGGTAAGTATTTGTACTAACGTATTTTTTGTTTATAATATCTAAGTAAATATAAAAGAGGCTGCATAAGTGTCATACTTTTTAAATTTATTCGATAAAAAACTATTTGTATTATTAAATTTATTTATTATATTTGCTTTGTACTGTAACTTTTACTGAAGAATGTTTATTATCAAAAACATATAAAATTCAGTGACGCTCTTTACATTTACAGTTTTAAAAATACCTTGCTGCGGGACTCAAGAGATGATAACAATTAAATCTAATAACTAACTAGTTTAGTGAACCGAGTCTTAAACGCATATATCTTGTTGGTGATGATGGCTCAGCTGGTAGTGTATACGGACGTCGCATCAAGAGACGTCAGTTCGAATCCACCTACAATGAGTTTGAGTTTTTGGATAAAGAAAACATCGTTACGAAACCATAGCATGTTAGTAGGGCTTTATCTAATGCCCGCCTGGCTACCTACCACCCTCAAGTTAAAAATCTGCCTCCAAATACCTAAAGGTAAGTTCCGGCAGTTACACTTGAGAGTCAGTCCTCCACTAGGCTTAGCGACTCCACCATCTTGGGCTACGTCGTTTCTTAACATCAAGTGAGATTGTGGCCAGAAGGCTAATAAACCTTAACTATAAAAAAAAATCTAAGTACTACAGCCAAACATGCACACGTCCATAAGTCATCTTCTGGGCGATTCTGTATTGACCGTTATACCTATAAATATTTACCTACACTGACCATATATGTGTAGATAACAAAGGTGTTTTTTTTTTTTTATCTTGCTCGCAGAGCGATGTCCGTCTACAGTAGTGAGGTTCATTATAAATAAAGGTCGTTCATAATTAGGTACTTAGTCATAATTCAAAAATATTTCGAAAGATGAATTAAAATCTCTAAATTTGAACGTTATTGTAGTAGCCTTGGTAAAGTTATTACTAGTTACTAAGCGTGTAAGGTTATTTTTTAATTAGTACCTATCTCTACCTAGTATGGCAGTTTGCTTACAAGCAATTTATCTATAAGTTGCAGTATGAATATAGGGTGTACAAAGAGAAACAAAGTTTTTCCATACCACGTATTGAAGTACCTAATGATATAAGTATGAATATGTAAACTAAAATGTTTCAGCTGTTAATACAAACGATTTCACTTTACCATGATGTCACCTAATTATACGAAGCAACTAGACTTTACATGTGGCTTCGGTCGCGATAATATTGATTTTGTCGAACAAATCGCAAGACGCAATAAAAAGTTTCATACAAAGTTCATCCCTCTCTTTACTCCACTTCCAATAGATTTTTCTCGAGAAAAGAGGCTTATCATCGTCTCCGGGCTCCCACATTTCTCTATATAAAAATTAATCAAACAAACAAACTTACTTTCCCATTTTTAACATTAGTAAAATTAGTAAGATGTCAATGTAACAATGACAATTAAAACATAGAACGACTGGCTTCATCGATAGGTACAGCATTCGAATCACGCTTCTATTGTATCTTCTAGACGAGTCATGATTAATTTGATAGTGTTAACCAGACAGGTCGGCATTGAAAACGTGGTATAATGTTGTAGTCATAGGAATTTCACTTGTAGTCAATCTTTGTACTGGTCTTAGCGTGTCCATCGTCTTTGTCCACTTAACATCCAATGAGATTGTGGCTATAACGCTACCTACACTATAACCTTCAAAGTATAAATATACTTAGTTATATTTAAATTATCTTTATATGAGAAAAAAGCAAATGTACAAAGTTCGTTAACACCTACGTAAACACTATAATATAATAACATTGTCAGACTTTAAACCGATATATTTTTCTTAGTAATTCACGTCTTTAAAATCTTCTAGTACAAAAATGGTAAGTTTCATATGCTAAGCAGAGCTCTAGTCATAATGGATCATTGATAAACCGCTCAGTTATTTTAACAAGGAAAAACAATCATTTAACAATCAGAGTATAAATTATTTTATACTAGAAACGGAATCGAACCTAAGGACCCCTAGAAGTTAAAAAAACTCCCATCCCACGTGACTTGTAGATTTAATTTTAATATAAAATTTTGTGATAATAAACTTAGAACTACGAACTTTGGTATAGTTTTTTTTTTAGTTATACCTAAATTATGTTTTGTTTTAACTAAATTAGTTGAGTAATTGATTGAGCCTTACAAAAACTCAAACTCACAAACTTTGTACCTCTATTTAATAGTAGAGAAAATCAAACCTATAAAAGGATTGTTGAAAATGTTATTTCTATTATATACATAAACCTCCCAGATATTCCTAACTGTATACAATAATTCCGTACAACACTACGCCTAAAGCGATAAAAGCAAAATATTTTCCATTTTGGGGAAACCATTGAACCCACCACGGTAACGGTTAGGCGACGCGTGGAATTATGAAATACCATGATTAATCAGCTTCAACGCAGTATATACGCTTTGTTCCACAGCTCTATTTACGCTGTACATAGCGGTGACATCTCATTATATACCGCGTATATGAACGTACACAAACGCGATCGGTTATCTAGGAAGTTTGCACGCAAAAATCTAGCACTAGGTGTTTTTGCCCCCGGCGGGCGTACGCATACAGTACCGCGACTCGCACACATGCACGTTGAAGGAACGATGCAGCATGCTAGAAAAAGACAGCCATAAAAAACACCCGTTGGTATGAGGCGCTGCCCCCAAAAAAAGCACCAAAAACGATATCTGCGCAACTTACCAGCGCAGAATCGTTAACGACTCCAGCTCTCTTTATCGTACACGCCGTGCCTCCTATATTTCTATTTTTTCTCCTCCTTTCATTAGACGTAGGACGAAGCGTAAATTTAGTAAGAATAACCTCTATTCAATACTATATATAAAATCAAAAATGGAATAGCAAAAATGTGGCGCTTAAATCACTTATCGACCGACAAACTCACACACCCTCACCGGAACAGAAATAACGATCGCATTTTTGACCGAAAAGGACGGACAGATGGCTGAAAAGAGAAGAAAAAAAGTCGACCATTTTGCTTGGCGCACCTACGAGCCGAGTTGGAGTATTATGTATGGTATCTTTTTTTTTTCATAAAAAAACCAACCAAAACAAATGCACGTGGCCGGGTGTTATGACCGAAGTTGGGAAAAATTCTCTCGTCTGCTAAGAGATGCCGTTACGTGCGCGACTTTTTTATTACAGAAACATTTAGTTGAGGAAAAAATTACGTGGTGGCGCTTCAGTTGCGATTCGACTTAGAAAATGTTAGAATGTACACTATATTGAGAACGCAGAGATTCTTTTTAGAGTCGAGACTCTTAAACTTTTTACATTCTTAACACTAACTTAGTTATGACGAAAATGATCTGTAAATAAATTATAAGTAATATTGATTTCAAGAGTCTCTAAACATATTTCAGTAAGTACCTAATAAGAAAAAAACATGTATCATAATATATATCTTTACTTACCTTGCAGCGTAATTTTACTATAGATGCAAATTCGTTTTTCATCGTTGTCTTTTGTTATACCTATAGGTTGGTACTTTCAAATGATAAAATTTATAGAACTACATTGAAGTCTAAATATATTTAATATTAACACAAATACAAGTTAAAATAAATAACGAAAATTTAACTGAAATAAACCTTTGGTTTTATATCATATCAACAGTTTGCTATCATATTTTACTATGCAGTATTCTGTTTTGTATTTAAGTTTTAAAATTTCGCTTTTAAGAAAGCATTCAAAGCGCTTTAAGCGAAGCAACAATAGCGGATATAGTAAACAAATGAGTGATATAGTGAATATAAGGATAATAAAACTGCGTTTCATTTTATATCATTTATTTGAAATAAATATGAAAATATATTTAACATTTTTTTAAATGCAATATAAACAATATTTATTTTCATGTTGAAGATATTTAAAAAAAAAAAATATGTAATCGAAAACACAAAATTTTGAAACTGTACTCACTATTGTATTATGCAAATGTAATGAAATTACACATTAAGAATAGACTAAAATATACATTTATTTTATTATATATATTTTTATTTTATTGGACTTAAAGAGGATCATTAATTATGTCACTGCTTATATCACATAGTGTATATAGGTACATCAGAAAGAACGGTATGGTAGATCATTATTATTGTGACCACTATTCTTACGGTGAAATGGCGTCATATTATCTAATTTCGGAATCGCCCTTCGCACAAGCAACTTATTAGGCAGCTTTATTATAGAACAAACTATAAGGAACTTTGATCGCGTAAATGTAAATTCTTTTAATGTAAATGTTAATTTTTATCATATAAGAAAAGTGGGTACTTTTCTCTAGAAGGCATGGTGTACCTTATGTCTTTTTCTGTACCGCTGACAACCCCGGCAAAGCTTCATGACGATCGGTTAAGTAATTATGGGATGAAAGCTTAACAAACAAAAGGACGAAACTTATATTCGCATTTAGTCTATTTATTAAGCACTATTTAAGACTTTCAGCCTGATGAACAGCACTAAAAGAGATAAGTTTGTTGTAGACAACATTCGCTATCTACGGATTGGATAATATATGCCGTTGAGTGACAACAAAGAATGAATATATGTCAGTATATCTATTTAAAATATCTGTATTGACATTTCTATAACGCTAAATAATAATCTATCTTTATAATGATAAATTTTAGTGATGCCATACCAAATTATCGAAAAAAATTATGTAAAAAAGATATGATCGAAACGGCCTTCACATTTCATATCTAATATCTAAGTATTTTTTATTAATTACACGCCTTGACAAATTGAAAAATTACATATTTATTTTCTTTAGTAATGATTTAAATTAATGTTGTATCACTCATAGGGTGACTACGTAGTATTTTAATGAATTACCTATTTAACTAAAATAAGTAGGTGTTGTTATAGAGAAGCGCAGAGACGCGTAAGCGAAAGCGTAGCGAAGTGATTGGTAATGCTTACATTCTGCTATCACTGGTACATGGGATCTTCGTACTGCAGATAAAGGCAGATCCAACACTGGAATATTGCAAAAAAAATAATAATTAAATTATGATTAATACTTGGCCATTATTCCTTATATAGTTTTTTTTTATGTCGTATGATCACCCGATTGTTACCCATCTCATCTGATGGTAAACAAATATGAGATAGAAAACGGAACTAACGTATGGTACGTTGTCTTTGTTTTCTTTCTTTGAAAATTTAACGTAGTGTCGCATTTACACTTGCTGTCAAGTGACGACATACAGCAAAATTATAACACGCTAAATCTAGCAGAGATATTGGCTTTCAATTGGAATACCGGAATATACTTATATGTGATAGACATCTGATGTTACTACCACAAGAAAATAGCTAGGCAGGCGAGCATTATTACAAAATACCTTACTACCATGCCATGGTTTCATCACGATGTATTCCTTCAACGAAAACTTACACGCATTGCAAGAGTTACGCACGTTTGTTGGCACGGTATCTATATATTCTACCACTAAGTTATTATTAGCCAATATATGTTATCAAATTTTGACTTACATGAAAAATAAATTGACAAATTCTGAATAGTAGTAAACACCGCCGTCATCAATAAAACTGTATCTGCAATTACAAAACACAAAAAAAAAATTAGTTCCATATAATAAAACTGTCATTAAGCCAAGTTTTTAAATTATATTTTTTATATAGATTGTAGATTTCTCGACAATCAAAACCTGATGTTAAGCGACGATTTGGCCCAAGAAAGTGAATACGCTAAGCCTAATGGAGGGACTGTCTCTCAAGTGCAACTGCCGGAACACACCTATAGATATTTTGATGCAGATTTAAACATTTTGATTATTATATTGTAATTTTATGTTAAAATTAACAATATGTAATTTTTATCATTATGTAATTATTACGTTGGTTCGCTAAATATACAAAAAGAAAGCATTATTACATGGAAACACTAATATTTCGACAGCGTCCGCTTTCCTATATTTGGGTCTGAAAAGTATACCTGATAATAGTCATTTTACCAATGTCAAGTGTGAACCACGTTACAAACAATAACTACACTAAACACTAAACGGCAACAAACAAACTCAGAACAATTTTCCTGTGCCGTACTCGAACCCATAGCATTTCAGCGCGGCGGTTGCAACGAGGAAGCTGCTTTACGACCATTATTTTATTTTTATTTTAATATTTATATTATTTTTATTTTTACTTAATGACCATTAAGCGAACTATGCTATAATGTGCTTACCATCAAGTAGCTCTGTTACTTTGCCGTTCTTTTGAAAAGTATAGACAAAACCTACTTACATAGAACAGGATTTGTTTTTTCTTTGACACCAAGGACCGCAAGCTCCATTATCCCCAATATTTTGTATTATCTGAAAATGTCAACATATTTTTAAAGCCGATGATATCGACACTACCCCATATACATACGTCTAAGGTAATTAATGAATGAAAAGAAAGTACAAGTTTAGAGAATCTGATTAATAATAACTCTACCTTTTTCAGTAGGGTTGTAATAAAAGTACCAGTATATAAGTGTATCATTAATGAGAAAAAACACCTCTCGTGGCAAGGCACCAAGATAGCACGCTGCCCGAACGCTAACGCTAATTCCATACTTTACTTGACATTTTTTTATTCTAAGAATATATTATGCAATACCAGCCCAAGTTCTGATAACAACAAACACCCATATCGTTTTTTAATCCTTTTCTGGCAACACTCGTTGGGTGATAAGTACCGGACATTACGCACCAAAATGCACCATGGCAACACTGTAAACTACCGATTTGCCAGAGACTGTTCTACTTTTCTTCTAGTAATAAATGTCTAGGTATATCTAGGTAGTCCAGATGAAATAAGTATTTCTCAACACTTTCTTTTATAACTTTATAGGTTTTAGCATTATGGTCACAGCCTCACTTGATGTAAACTGACGATGTGACCCAAAACGGTGGACACGCTAAGCCTAGTGAAAAGCCTGACTCCCAAGTACAACTGCTGGAACACACCTATAGGTGTTTGGAGGTAGTTTTTACACATGAGGATCGTAGTTAGCCAGGTAGGCATAAGAAAAAGCACTATCACAGTGCTATGGTTTCATCGCGATGTCTTCCTTCGCCGAAAGTTCTAGCTCATTGTAGGTAGATTCGATCTTAGCGTGGCGTCTATACATACTACTAACTGAGCTATCATCGCTTCAAAGTTTATATTTAATATAAAGGAACCTTCAATCACAACTTCAAAAACAAAGAGACGTATATAATTATTATATTATATACTATATAAACTATATTATTTACTAAAGACTATTCTAATGTTGTTCCAAAATAATAAGGATAAGTTATTAAACACTTCTAATATTAAAAGTCTACGTAAAAAGAAATTATCTACCACTAGGCGTATATGGTAAATTATCCCCGTAACTCATTTAAGTTCCTAAGCCTAACGAGATTACTTTTAAATCGATCCCTCATCATATGCCCGGACCGAAGTAAATTATCGAATAAATCTGGTAAAAAACGAATTATCGCTCCCCCGGATAATAACTTTATCGTCTGAACTCAAATGGGATCTAATTTACCGGACACTTCTGCATCTTTCTTTTTATACTTTTGTAAGTATATATTTTGTGCATTGTGAATATATTTTGTGAGTACTGCTGAGTATTTTGTTTCGAATCAATCACTATACGCCTCTGACTGGATTTTTTGTTGCAGTGAAACTCCTTATGGTAGGTCTTTAAAATTCTGATCTGCAGCGTTCTTGTGTAAGGACCGGCACCGACCGTTAGGCACCAAAAGTTCAAGGTCATTGCAGGGTTTCGAATTCACGTCCTTTACGTCACGAGCTATCATTGCTTCAATTGCTTTTCCTTTAATTAATAATGAAAAGGTTTACAGCAACATAAACGCTTGCTTGTATCTACTAAATTATATATATATCTATGAGCATCTAATAGTACGTAGATACAATAAGATATATTTTTTTGTTTTATTTGTAACATTATATGAACGGCGACGCGAATTAATAACGTAAGGAAAAAACGTAAACGTAAGGGATCGCTTAGGTATAGCTAAGATATCGCTTGTATATGATGATTTTTATTTAATTTAAGTACCAGGTACCGGGCCCGGCTCGTTATTTTGTAATGTGTATATTTTAAAAATATATTTAAATAAAAATCGTATACACACAATCCATCACAGTCAATCCACATTTTACATATCTGTGAATGGATAATTTAAATAAAAAAAAAATTAATGTAATTTTAGTGTAAACATTTTCTTCAACATTTTCGTTTTTACAAAAATAAAACTATATGGATTCAAACATTAAAGCCGTTTTCGAGATACCCGATATAACAAATCGGCCGGTTTATAAATATTGCTCACATAATAACATTATATATTGGATAATACAAAAATCCAAAAAAAATATTAAACGTGTAGACGATAGAAAAATCAATGCTAATAAAAAGAAACGCGTAACAACTAAACTGGACCACGTTTTAGTTTAATATTTGAAAGCATAATATACATGGATGCGTCGCATAAATATAAATTGTACAAGTAATAGATCACATTGTAACTACACGGTCGAATGTGAAGCGGGTAGCTGACGTAGTGCACGGGTTTGGATAAAGCATAAATATATCGTTGTGTGAGTGTAGTTTTGGTCGAGTCCGCGAACGCCATGTGGGCGGGCGGACGCGTCGACTTCTGTTTGTATATATGTATAAACGAAATAATCAGATGAAATACCAGATATATTAAAAAACTTATTTTTTGTGTTTGTATTTTAATATAAAGTTTCTTTGTTCAGTCTGACTATATATTTATATTATAAAGCGGAAAAGATTGAACGAATTTAATCAGAGTCTTAAGAAGTATACCAGTCGGATTTAAAAATATATTTTTATATTTGATATAGCAATCACTGAGCAAAGTTTTAGGCTATTTAATATCACGTTATCACCGATAGAAGCAAAGCTGTATAGAAAAAAGTTCCAAAACCGGGGAAAAATTAGTAAAAGTTTCATGCGAACAAAGTCGCCAACACAGCTAGTAAGTTATAAAACATAACTCTTATTCATTTGACCGATTCTGCAAGTGTCTCTGTTTGTTAAGGTATGATAAACACTCTTCCTACAATTCAAAACAAAAGCGACCACAAAGTTATAGTAAACCCATTGTCCGTGGCTGCATTTAAGAACTTACACAAATATATTTTATACCTATTTTTATGCAATACATGTAAATTTTACTTTAAAACTTTTATAAAAATGTACATTTTTTTTAATATCCCACCGTGGGAACACATTGTAATATCAATAAATTATATTAACAAAAGCGAAACCGTTGAATTTCCACATAATTATAAGAGTTCTATTAGAATTATAATAGAATGAATTAGATGATAACCGGTGAGATGGACCGGTTGGCGTGAGATCGAACGGTCATAGATCGAGGAACGTATTACATTTTCTTTTGAACTCTGCGACCACGTGTGCCGACCTTGAGTGACCCACCCAAGCCCTTCGGCTTGACCGTTGATCTTATACAATGGATTTAATAAGTAACATTTGATCAAATATCGGGGTGATGTCTTCAAAATTTCTTTAACGTGACACTTCTCTTTTTTAAACACGAATCGAGTTCCAATTTTTTTGTATTTAGTCATAGTATATTATTAGATATTTTGCAGCTAATTTACGTAGTAACTTAATATTTTGTAGTAAAGATATTATAATTAAAATTATCAAACCGAGGATGAAAAATGAATCTACTTAATATAATGCATAACGGATAGTGAAACAAAAAAAAACTTAATTATTACGATAATAATAGATATGTTTTGGGAATTTTAGGAAGTTAACATTCGATTATATTTCCGAGATATGTAAGGAAATAGTTAAAATATGACATTTGGTGTAGGCCAACGATACATGGGCGAGTGCGGCATTGTAAGTAAAATATTTATGGAAAAAAAATTGTATAAAAAATATTAGTAAGATTTAATAATTTATACTAATATATTTTTGTTTGTAACGAATAAGCTCAAGATTTCAAAACCGATATCAAAAATTCTTTTACTTTAGATTGCTGCATTAGCACTGAGTAACATACGATATATATATATATATATATATTGTAATTGTATTGTAATGAATATGATTCAATGTAATTTTAGTTCCACGCAAACGGAGTCGCGGACACACCTAGTACTAAATACAAGTTTGGTCTTACGTTTAGTAGATGAAAGGTTATTAGTATATTTTATAATAGTAACTATAAACGGCTTACTTGCTGACTAAGTTAATTTAGATTACATATATATTTGTACATTAAATAATTATAATGTATATAAGTTGTATCGCAATCATTCTCACCTGTGAATTAGTTTTTAAATGAAAGTTATTTAATTACGAAAAATAGGAAGTGCATATATTTTAAATAAATAGAGATATATTATTTCTCATACTCATTTTTATACAGTATTTGTTATTATTTAAGGTGTATACATAAAGACTGTCTTATTCTTAAGACTGTATATAGTGATAAAATACACGCGTTCTGAATATAAATTTGTGTCAATGTTTTCAACTTTCCGAGCTTAAAGATACTGAACGAACGATTTTATAAAAAAAAATTATACTGGTTTCTTTGATTTGTATCAGAAATTATAATGCTATTCTCTATGTTTATTTTAGTTTTGTCCATTATTTCCTGTTTCTACATATTTATTATTTATTATACATATTTATTATATTATAATTTCAGTAGATATTCGATATTTTAAAGATAAATCATAATTGTTTCTTTGCTTGTTTTCTGTGTAAATTTAACGTATACTGTGTGATATTGCTTGAATTCACATTGGGGTGGTGAAGGCGGATCACTTGAGGACGAAAATATGCGTGTGTGTGTTACACACTCGTAGACATAAATACACAAATGTGCTATAAATAATAAATTATGTAAGTGTATATAACATTATCTCTCAACATATTAAAAATAATTACCAAGACTAACCTAAAAGTTTTTGATGAATAGATTGGTATGCATTTATAACCTAGGTGTTTTGCCTTTAAATCCTTTAAATCCATACTTGTTTTTACAAATTTTATTTATAATAGTTGTGCCTGCGACTTCGTACGCGTATAACTAGAATTATTTAATTTCGAGCCGTCATTCTAATTACAATAACTAATGATAGAGTTAACCCATTTTAAAGAAACAAAATTTAATGTTACGGGGTGAAACGTTTTATGATTTCCTCGGCGACGTTTTATTATATACGTTGTACTTTACCAGTGATGCGTGTACAAGCAAACAGACAGACAGTCAGACATTTCTACAAATGACGTACTTGTATTTTATTACTCATTCCTTGTCACTTACAATATTTATTACATAAACCTAAAAAGTAAAGACACATTAAATTTACATTCTTATTATATGTATAGATTGCCTAATTTTTTTATATAACGTTAAGGTTTAGCGTTATGACCATAATCTTACCTGATGTTAAGTGACGATGTGGCCCAATATGGTGGACACGCTAAGCCTAAGTGCAACTACCGGAACACACCTACCGGTATTTGGTGGGAGACTTTAAGCTTTGGCGTGATAACTAGCCAGGGGGTCAATAGAAAAAGCTCTACCACCATCCCATCACCGGTATGCTCTATCACGGAAAGCTCAAGCTCCTTGTAAGTGGATTGAGTTATCGTCGCTTCAAATGTCTCTTCTTGTTTGACTTCTTAATGTCAAGCGTCGCATTCCAAGAACAGAGGTTGTATAGAGACCTTTAATCGGCTGAGTCAAGAACAGCTAATTTACTAAATGTAAAGTAGATTGCTGAACAACATAAGAGCAACGACTGTCAATGAATTTTCTTATTTGAGTCTTATAATTCTTATCTTTGAATTACTCTGTACTTGCTGTATAAAAGGTATCATTTTATTTTTATTCATTATTTACATTAAATATAATAAAAAAAAAGTTTTTACCTTTTATATATTAAACTCTTGATGTATTGTTTTCTTCGTATGCAGCATATTGGTTGAGACTCGAAGATTGACGCAGATAGAAGCTCAGTCAGATAGAAGTTCTAGAAGAAGTTAGAATAAAATACAGTAGGCAGATCTTGAACTAGTAATATTCATTAGGACATTTTCTATACTTTATTTGAACTATCTACTCATAGAAAAAAATAGCTAAATAACCTTGTGTTTTTTTTTTCTAACTGTTTGGTGCTATTACCACGTAGGGCTATGACCGCTTAATTGACCTTTTTTGAGCAGCGCAAAGGAAACTTAGATGAAAACACAACCGAAGGGTGGCAAAGTGATCGTTCATCGTGCTCCGTTGTATGTAACGCTGTGTTCTTGTAATGAATAGTGTTTCTAGAGCTCGTAGAGATGGGAATTCAAGATGGACACCACACTAGTTAGCACACTTTATTCTATGAGAACGGATTGACAGTTTTTTTTACTTCTTCGAGCAATTATCTGTATAAAGAACAAAAAAGTATATAGGAAACGTTGAATTTCTAGTTTTAGCTAAAAACGTGAGGATCCAATACATCAACAGTCGTTAGAAATACTTTTCCCTCAATGCAGTTTGAATTCTTATAAGTTATAAAATACATCGCATCAAATGCAAGATCTTGGCCGCTGGGCATGTTCCACAAAATGATAGAGTTGCCATAGGTGCAATAGTGTGCCATATTTTTACCGTAATCTAAGTTTTAATAACGTTCTTTTAAGGCATGTATATTATACTAAATTCAGTAAAAATCAAATAGTTGGTATATTTTCTGATTTTTTCAATTCTATGTGTTTTTTCCATTGTAGCAACTTAAAACTTAATTAATAATCTTCTAATTATTGTCTACCTTTGGCCGCGATTCCGTTCGCGTAGGACTAAAATTTTATTTAATCATTTTCATAGAAAAAATGTTATGTAGCCTATGTTGCTCAGGGCTAATGTAGCATTTTTGGGGGTAAAAGATTTTTTGCAATCGGTCCAGTAGTTCTTGTGTTTATTCGTTACAAAAGAAAATACAAACCTTTCCTCTTTATAATATTAGTATAGATTTAAATTTATGAGTATACAATACTATACTACGTAAACTGTAGCCAATAATACAAAATTTAGGGTTAATTAAAATAATATCACTAAGTAATAACAGGTTAAGATGCCGCCAAAAGTCCGATAAAAAGGTTAATCAGATAATAGATATCGCATAAAGAAAATCATAACTCACAAGATCATATTTGCACTCTAGCTAATGATTGTATAATGTGTATAAAATAATGTTGTTAGGAATATGAATAATTACACATTTCTAATGTGTCTACCAAACTATATACACTGTACTACATCTTAACGTTTTACGTCAGCTTAATTTTACAGGCACAGTGTCGTACCGTGTCGGTTTACTACGACAAAGGAATGAGTAAAGTCGACGCGGTATGTGTGATGGAAAACCGTATATAACTTTACGAATCTAATCCCGAGTGAACACCACGTTACAGCCCGCGGCGTCATTCTGACGCCTACAATCTATGTGTGTGTCATCTTGTTAGTGTGTGTGTGTAAGGAGAAGTTAGATCGTCCACACTTTACCGCGGACCTCGATAGGAGTTGCACACCTGAAAGACAAATTGGAACGAGTTTAATAATATTTACAAAACCGGGTTAGTTTTAAATGATTAATACTTTGGAGCAGGTGCCTTCTAAAATTATGACAACGAGCTATTGGTGAAAAAAAATCTTCGTAATTTACACTGTAAAAAAAATTTGTTTTTTAACCTTTTTGAATGCTCATGATCTTTTTACAAATTTTTTTTTAATGAGTTCATTGTTTTAATTTAAAATTTAAAACGTGATTGACAAACGCAATAAATAATAAAATTGTGCACCCTTCTTTCTGTAAATATAATTTTATGCTAGTTTAAAATTTCTATTAGTTTTTACTTTTCTCTGGTTTAACTATTTATGATAAACATTTCCATTCAACAATATATACGTGTAACTCTAACGGTTTATGCAGCGCCCGCCAGAATAACTTGCAGATGACCGAATTTTTCCTAATTACTTGACATTGTTATGTTTTGGACAATTGACACAAAACCTTTATAAATATATGTATTATTCTGATGCATAACTAAGCTATATTATTGTAAAGTTTCATTGAAATCCATTCTGTATTGCATAACTGTTTTTAGAATTCTGGTAACTATTTTTCTACTTAATCTACCTCACCTAGTGATTTGATATCCAATCTACATATTACTTACACATATACCCTCATAAGAACACGTTTTGTTAATTTCTCACGGTTGATGGAAAAACATAAATGAGATCGATGGTACTATCTAATATTATAATATAGCTGGATAAGAACACGTTGCAAACTAACAACATTGTAAGAGTCTACCCACCTTGTATCATAGTAATAGAGTTCATTACTCTTACTGAAGACGTCCTAAAATGGTTGAGGAATTAAATATTCAATTATTATTAAACATAGGATACTCTATTTGGTCATACGATTAAATAGATTAATGTTGATAGAAAGATGATAGGCATGCATAGAAAATTTAAGGCAAGGCGACGTGACCTTTGTATTAATATGTTTGATGTTCCCATGTTTGCGATAGAAACCAATGTTTTATTTTTTACATTTTCTGTTGAGTGCTTTTGATTTCAGTTACCAAAACGCTAAATATATTTTGTATACTATATACTTCGTTTTATAACGTTCCAATTTCTTGACCAGTTGTATTTTGGTCAGCTCCTAACATCATTAATCTAACTTTCGTGCTACCCTTTATAATAGTTCGGGCCGCTCCCTCAGGCCGGGGCGCGTGTGTGCAAGTCTAAGGGGTGGCAACGATGACGGGCGGTCGGAGGGGCGGTGAGGGACGGGGTTGTATTAACATACGAATTTGGAGCTATCCGCGCCAACCTTCTTCTTAAGAGGGGGGAGAGGACGACGAAATTTAAGTTTCAGTTGCGTATTGATCCGGTCCGTTTTACTAACCGATTGTATATGGTACATTTTTTATAAACACTTTTTTTTACAATCAATTTTACTGCATCTATATTTCGAACACTCATTAATTCTATGACGTGTATAAAACCGGAACTATGAAGAATTTATAGTAACGGTATTGGTAAGGTATTTTCGAATGATCATATGAAAAGCTACCATTCTCAAATTGCAAAGCTGACATCAAACACCTGTGGTTGTGTTCTGGAAGATGCACTTGAGACTAAATCTCTGTCTAGGTTTTGAACAACACCTTACATCGCATTGTACTGACTGACTCCTGACGAGAAGCAGTTAATAGATGAAGTTATAAAATATATAGGTACCTCTTTATTCTAATTTAAATAGCTTTTACTCTAGACTTTGCTGGCGTGACTATTGAATTTATCAAACAAATCAGATCATGCTATAAAGAGTTTTTCAAAAAGTTTTATCCTTCTCTTTATCTTACTTCCAATTAGGTTTTCCCCAGAAAAAGTAGCCTATCAACGTCTCCAAGGTCCCATCTATCTCTATACCAAGATACATCGTAATCTTTTCAGGGTTTAGGTGTGAAAGCATAACAAACAAACAAAAAACGCACTTTATAATTTAAAAATATATATGTTAGGTATGTATACTTGGTAAATTATTTTATGATATTGAAATCACTTTTAGCCAAACTAGTACATTAATGATTACAATCATTTATGTAAAATATATAGAACGGCTGTTGATTTCTTTATAGATAAATAAAGTTTTGTTTAATACTTGGGAGATAAAATAAATATCCCTAGCTTAATAGGAGACAGTACGATCTACAAATTATTTTAACCACTGAAAGATCGGATATCCAACAGTAGTCACTGCTGTCATGCCGGCGATATAAATAACTATCACTTAAATAAAGCTAATATAAAAATAGTAAAAAAGTACATTTTGTATTTTGTTTACCACCATTACTTACAATTACACGGAAATAAAATCACCATGGACATAAGTCACTTTAAAACATAATATCCTGGCATTAAGTTAAGTTAAGTTCTTACAATCAAGTATGTAGTATTGATTCATGGTATAAGATTTATTGTAAACCTTAATAACAGACGATCCATTCAGAGCATTATTAAAAGAGATTTCGGATTAACACGTTTATGGTTAACTAAGCGTAACTAACTTTCGAAAGTAGGTAATTAACGTCAACAGCTGTGAGTTCAGATCCATATACAATGAGCTCTGTGAAGGAAGACATCGTAAAGAAACCATAGCATGGTGGTAGGGTTTTTCTAATGTCCGCTTTGCTAGCTATATATGCTAGCTAGCACTTTCATATAGAAAATCTGCCGCCAAATACTAATAGATGTGTTCCGGCAGTTGCATTTGAGAGTCAGTCCCTCCACAAGTTTAGCGCATCCACCAACTTGGGCCGTATCGTCAGTTAAGATCAGTTGAGATTTAGGTCATAACGTTAAACAAATAATGGTTGACTAGTGTTCTAGTAATGCTTGAAAAACTTGAAAAGATAAAAAACGTGCCTATACTGAACTGTTTTGTTATTGCGTATTATATATATATAGATAGATTACTAAATGCGTCCGCGACATCGTCTTTGATGGACTTAAATTTATTGAATAAATTTGTTCTTTTTTTGATGGTATTGGATGGATCCATTGATGGTAGCGTAATGTTAAATAGCCTAAATCCCTTCGTCAATGATTTCTCTAACTTTTTTTAATCCGCCTGGTTCTTCTTTACATTAGCGCGTTCAAGAAAACAATTATGTGTTTCCGCTTTATAATATTAATTTTGATTACTTATCAAAGGAATAAAAAAATAATAATATTTTTTAGCGATGTTATACACTGAGAAAGTAACCGTACCAATAATACCAATATCAATATTATTTTATCATTGATTAGAAGCTAAATCAAATACAGCAAAGTGATTTTCTCAGTTAAGAAAGGACGATAACGAAGTAATAAATTCATTTGACAAACGGCAAAGTTCAACCTAAGTTGAGCTAAGGTCTAAATCAAAGCTATTGATTCTCAGGCAGGAAACAGACTAAAGGGACAGCGGTAATATGGAATCAATTAGTATTCAAGCCGGACTCAATGAATTATTACTCGAAGACTTAAACCGGTTCGTGTATTCACAGAGATTATTTAAATGATTAGTTTCTGAGGGCATCTTGGCTTGTATGTAGCGGTTTTTATTTGCATTATAAACTTACGTTGTTTTTCTGTAAATAGTGTAATATTTTTAGAAAATTTGCATGTCTTGAAAAGAATTAAGATCATAGATTTAGGTTGCCACAAATACTCCTTAAACAGTGCTAGTAAGGGAGGTGCCATTTTCTTCTTGCAAAAATGCCTACATAATTTTAATGAAATAAAAATGCATACATTTTTATCTAAGAAATAATAATAATATTATTCAAATGCAAGCACTATACTAATATACCTCAAACAAGAATAGAATTCAAAAATCAGCAACTATCAGCTTAGTCGGTTACATACAAATAAAACTAAGCTCAGTTTGCGGACTCTGCGGACGATTCACCGGACAATGTACCGGGTGACAAAGTCCACATCTTTTGATCTCAGATCCGAGCCGGTTCAATGATCACCGCCTACGACTCCAATGAACCGTGTACTGTCGACACCACCGGCAGACTGTTTGCATAACTTCTGTTTCAGTTTCTGATTATTTACACCTACAACATAACTATAACTAGGCCAAGTTTTACATTCATATTTTTTAAACTATATACTTTGTTATCAGCATAAAGACGAAAATATATTTCATCAATCTTATATTTATAATTTGTTGGAAATTACTAGACAGATATAAGATACTTTTTGTTACATCGGATCATTTGTTTGTACTTTAATAATAAGTATATTACTTCATCAACTCAATGGCATCGCGAAAATTTTCTTTATTAGGATCTGCTGTAATTGTTCCATTACAATAAAAAGGAACGAAAGGCTAACATTAAACCATGTATATATGGCATAGTTATGAAGTAATACTATTATGCACTTATTCATCGTAGTTTTAGAAGAAGTCGCTGCAAACCGGGTGAGCGGATTCATCGATCCCCACAGCTCAATTAGAAAAAGTGAAAATGATTTACATGTACCTATTGATGTACCTATCTCAATTTTTATAAAATATTTTATACGAAAACATTACATGCCTATATATAAGATGCGTCATAATTTTCGTCTTGTTGCTTTTGACAATAAGATTGAATTGATAATAAGATTTGGTTTGCTGATTAAAACCACAATTTATATAATTACGTACCATTGTAAAACTCATATAATTAAGTGATTTATAGCGAACATAGGTTGTATTTAGAATATATATTTAATATACCTTTGTATATATACCCAGAACATTCTAGATTCGATATGTACTAAACCAAAAATGTTGCACCAAAATCTATTTAATTTTTTTATTATTTATGAAATAAAATTTTTTGATTTTATTTATATTTTTTATAGAAAATATTAAATACTTATCACAAATGCATTATATATGAATTATCTTGAAGCAGATTTAGTTATTTTTTAGATTACTTTACAAAATCATTTTTCCATTCGCTTCAAAAGGTTAGTTACAACACATATTGTTATGTTATAGTACAGTCTATTAGAATTTCTGTAATAATATAATGGTATAGACATACAACATAAAACCGAACCTTTAGATAAATTCACAAGGGAACACAAAAACCCTCGCCCTACTTGAAAACACCGTGACTATTGAAGAAATTGCCTGCCTTTGGCCGAATTACGCTTTATCTAGCGCGGGCGGCTCCCTTTGACAGGCCCTTATTTCTCCCACCCGCGACGCTTACATATATGAAAGGGAAATATTGTGATTATCTATGTTTTAAACCAGTACGTATTACTGAATTATGTATAACAATATTAATTTAATATTTTTATTGTATATTGTCTTCGCAAATTAGACACCAGCTAAGATCAGATATTCCGATCACGTGTGACTGATGGAAAAAACACGAACGAAATCGAAGGCATTAGTTATGTGTAATATAGAATTATTAGATTTTCCGGTGTAAAATGATCCATTAAATATACGAAAGTAAGTTGTTAAAAAGTGGGAAGCATCGAAAAGGCAGAAGAAGGTCTGCCAGGTCAGCCAGTATGTAATTATTGTGGTTATAAAAAAACTGGAGATTTACATGTCTATATTTTTTATTTGCAAATTTAATAACAGGTCAGCCAGTATGTAATTATTGTGGTTATAAAAAAAACTGAAGATTTACATGTCTATATTTTTTATTTGCAAATTTAATAACAATAAAATCGATAAAAGGCGTATAGCTTGTAACTAACTTCATGGTGTGTTAGAACGTTAGCGCAAGTTCCATTTCAAATTATAAATTAATTCTCTATAATTTCTCATAACGTTCCTAAAGAAAAAAAAAAACTGACAATGTCAACGTAGTCTGTACGGTAACATTTTCGAAACGTTACCCTTTCCCGAAGCGTCCCTCCCCCCTAGATTACTCCTCCAAGATCATCCTCACGCACTTCCCCTCTTTAATTGTGACTCCCGGATTCATTATTGCCGTATCCTTTTGCGACCCGCTTTAATCTTATCTTTAGACGTTACTCGCGTCTGTGTGCGAAGAGAAATTCGGTTATAATGTGCTCGAAATATGTAATGTACTAGATGTGTCTTTATTAGCTAATAACTTTGTTCATTTACGTTATTTATAGAAATTAATAGTTAAGGGGTAGTTTATACGAACATCATGTCGATCGATCAGAGTTCGAGCCCCTTTTTTATATTTTATGCGTTTAGTGTTATGCATATATATATATATTGTAGATAACGATGTGGCCCAAGATGATAAACACACTAACCCTAGTGAAGGGACTGCTGCTCAAGTGCAACTGCCGGAACACACCTATAGGTATTTGGCGGCAGATTTTTAACTTGAGGCTGGTAGCTAGCCAGGAGGGCTTTAGAAAAAGTCATGCGATAAGGCTGTATTGAAAATCTATGGCCTCTTCTTAAGTGATATTGTAGCCCAAAATGGTAACACGCTAACCCTAATAAAGGACTAACATTTGAATGCAGCTGTAACACTGAGCTGAAAACACACTGCAAAATAAATGAGTGGCGATAAATTTTGTACTTTCAGTATTAGGGTAGTGCCTACCTAGCTAGGCGATCATTAGGCAATACCCTCCCATGCTAGGGTTAATTATGATGTTTTCTTTCAACCAAAGCACATGCTTATTGTAGGTATTCGCAGTCACGTCAACCGAAGCAGTGTTTGTTCATATCACTATTACCTATGCCATAATAATTTTATGTTTATTTTTAAAACGCATTTACAAAAGGTTATGGCTGTTCTAATAATATATTTCCTGGTAATACTTTATCTCTATTTAAAAAGATTGCATATATAATATATACACTTGTGTGTACTACTATGGCATAGATTGTTCGTGTGTTCACTCACACTACTATCAGTATACATAATATACCAAACGTTCCCAGAATTTTACAGTTCGATAGAGAGTTCTAGGGAATAAAAAAATGTAAGTCATGAACACGTACATTGTTGGGTTATAAAACACAACTGTGCGCAAGCGGATCACAGCCATCATTCCAGGTGTATTATTTCAAATAGTTCAGGTTTATTAAATCAAACGGAAGTAGTCAAGATCTAAAACGAACACAGTCGCGATTACCATATTCATAATTCTATACCTATAATAAAAACTTGGTTTGTTTCATTTCGGAATTATATATACATTACCAGTTAAACAGAAGCATGAAGAAATACATGGCATTGACGAACATCGATGGATTTCAAACTTTCAATGGTCACCGTTTTTTTAGTATATAGTAGTTACCATCAAATATAGTATCATTATTTTGTAGAAATACAATAAAACAAAGTAACTTGTTTATATAAATAATACGAGCATATTTTTAATAGGATGAGACGATGAGAGTGCAGACATTCTATATTCTCTTTGATTTTATGTATTCACTATGTACCTTACAGCAATTTTTAACTAACCCTATCTTGATTTTTATTTGTACACCTGTGATAGAGTCGGAATGTCTCATATATTTGAAGTGTATCTCCACACAGTAAGGGACCAACGATAAATATAATAAATTCCCAAAGAAACAATCACAGAACCAATTCGCAATTTAATTAAAGTATTCCCGACAAACACTCAAGTGAAAATAAATGAAAACCGTACGCAAACTTTCACCACTAGTCGGCCATTTTGGAAATTAACAAATTCCCTTTTATAACGGTGGATGCGAAACAATGCTGTGAAATACTTAGTCCCGGGGATGTCAAATCGACTTAAAATTATAAAACTGGTTTCATTTGAAATGTAACCTTATGTTGGATTAATCTAGGTCGCTTTTAAATTATTTTACAAGTATTTGCGAGGAGATTAGTACAAAGTAACACGTTTAGTAAGCTAATGAATACTACAAGTCAACGTTTCGTTTCGAATGGAATAGAAATGAGGTTGAAATAGGATTTTGAATAGTTCTTAATATTATTCTTTTATTGACACGAATATTACATTTTATTTTGTATCTTATATATTCATATCTGTCAATGTCTAATAAGTATAATTAAATGAACAGTTTTTCTGTATAGGTATACCTACACATCTTGCAACAAAGGCTGCTTGTGTAAATAGACAATTTTACGACACGACAGAAATATTCTACAAATACAATTGAAGTTGTACAAATTTTATTGACAGCAATAAAACTAAAACATATCCATTTGTTGTTTCACAATATTTTAAAAAATATCACTTCCGTATTCATTGAAACAGTAGCCGTATTAATTAATTTAATTTCCTTACACATTTATTCATAGTTCTATTCACATTAAATTCACAGTTCTAAGTTACTTTATTTCAAAGCTAATAATATTGTTCATAATAATAGTTAAGCAAAATGTTTAAAAGTAGCTTTATTAAATAAATACCTATTTAAACATATGCGATGCTAGATGGTTTTCTTCTGTTTAAGTCCCTAAAACAACAAACCCTACTTTTTACTTTCATGTTGAATGTATGTTTAATGCTTATACTCATGAGAAAAAAGATGTAAAGAAAATATAGTTTTCGGAATTATTTCTTAATTAGGTTTTTTTATTTCATATTCTACGACAATTGTTAAAATAATATTATTGGTCGTGGTCGTCTTAAAATGAAACAAAGAAAAAATCCAAACAAGTTTGACTGATATATTTCAAAATAAATCAATCGTTTTCATTAGACAGGAGATTTCGCAGAAGCGACCGTTCGGAAGGTGGGAAATGGCGTCGCGGCCGGCGCCGAAAGGCACGACGCGATGGCGCGATGCCGGAATGGCGGGAACGGAACGCGAATGGCGTACTACTCTCTCAGTAGGGTTGTCAGTAAATAATAAATACCGTTGTTAATTTTTGTAACAAGATAGTAATAAGAATATATGTATATAGTAACAACGTAAATTCAACGTGTCTATACGTTTTAGATTAATGTAAAAAATGTTGTAAGTGACTAAGAATAAGTCATTAAATACATTTATACACGCATCACTGCTAAAGTATGGTACGATGATGACGACGTTTATGATAAAATGCCACCAAGTAAACCATAAAGCGTTAATCATTTAATTTTGGTTTCATCAAAATCGGTTAACTCTATCAAAAGAACTTGCAGTTTGAAAAATATGCGCAACTAATAATACTAATACTAATACTATGATAAAAATAATAAGCACTACGAAAATTATACGACGATGAGTGAATATTTTTTTATGTATCGTAAAGATATATCGTTGCCATAACTAAAAGAGCCACCAAAGTATAACTTGGTTATGAGTAATAAATTCTTTAGTTTATATTTATAGGTAGGTATATAAATAACAAGTATATTTGTTTAGTTAGCATATGATTCAATTCACAAATTTATAATTGGTATTTTGGTCAAAACTTCATAGAAAATACCACTGTTCCTAATGTCTTTTGATTACTTACATAATTTTCCATATAGTCGTTTTTGTAGTATTTAATTAGTTTAAGGCATTTGTTATAAATAAATTCATTTTTCGGAGTATGAATTGAATGAAAATAAAACGTTTTATTTCTTTATTCATACGCTTTAGTAAAATCGTGTAACCAAGTGCTTGTTTTAGTGATACAGTAAATATTTAACATAAATTTAATTAAATCGCATATAATAAATATATGCACATATACATGTTTTTTAACTAATTATTATCCATATTTTGAGTCGAATTTGAATTGATTTAAATCGATATTATTTAAAGATATCTTTAGAAGAATGTCATTATTAGCACAAACTATATACCTACTTCAAAACAATATCACTGAATTGTATTTTTATTTTTATATTTATTTTGTGATTTCTTAACTAACTTGAATAATGTTTGAGGTCTATGTTCTGATATTTTAAATGTGAATTTCATAGTTTATAACGTATTATATGATTTTGAGATCAGATCTATATAGATTTTTTCGGTATTTGCTAGAATTAGAATAGAGAAATAGTAACTAATTATGTTACACAAGTGTGTTTATAATCAAATCCTTGATACGTGACCTTCAACTATATTATGGATTTTTAGATGTAATGTAGCTACATATTTTATCAGAATATATGTCATCTAATATGAATGCTTTTATAAGTTATTTTCCTTAAACGCTCTTACTGGACCATCTTTGTGTCAAAATATTATTATAGCTTTTTATACATATACTACCTATAAATATTTGAATAATACTGCCTACGATTTTAATCGTTCTAATATATAAAAATACCCAACACATTTAGTCACAGCTTCACAAGTTATTTTCTCGAATTAGTGTATTCGCATCGAACCCCGATAATTAAGGTATACGATATGTAACTGGATCGACGTGCAGCCCTACCAGAGGTGAATTTCTCACGAGCCTCCTGTAATTGAAAACATAGTGTATCCCGACGGTTTTAATGATTCTCACGTAACACTCGATGCGTTACACGCTGCTCCAAGCATTTCGTTACAGCTATCGTTTATTTACAATTATAAAGAAGCATTTTGTGCTTACAGACTAGCTGTGGCCGCGAATTCGTTCGCGTGGAACTAATAATTATTTGATCATTCCTGCGCGTTCGTAACTTTTTTCAATACATCTTTGTTGCTATTGGTAGTAGCGTAATGTTAAATAGCTTGAAGCTTTCCTCACTGATTGCTCTATCAAATACATAAAGAATCCGACAGGTAGTTCCTAACATTAGCGCGTTCACAAACTATTCTGCTTTATAATATTAAATATAGACATGTTATAAAGAAACGGCTCTTAAGGACTCTAATTAAATTTTGTAGTAACTATTTTTTAATCATCCTGTGAACATCACTAAAGATCAAAGGCATTAGATGTAGATGAGCAAAGACGTGTCTTGAGTATTAATGGTATCTAAAAAAAACAAACAACATTATTCATGTACCAAAATTTTCAATTAATTTTCAAATATAAAGGCAAAAAATAGGGCAAAACGTCTACTAAGCTATCGCAGCGATTGATCTTGAATCCGATGACGGTGGAACAATTGCTGTTTTAGTGAATTTTCGGCAGATAGACGATTATCACATTCATTAAATATTAGCCTTTGCAATTTATAATACGTATATACTAAAACTTGACAAAGAAATAAAAGAACTGTAGGAATAATTGAGTAAATAGCAACGAAATTACTTTGGTGTGTCTGAAACTCCAAAATATATGTTTATTGAAAGAAACAACAGTTCTTAGTTAAATCGTTCTTTTTTGATATACAGTTTCTAGCTATGTAGATTTAGACTCATTCAATCTTAAACAGTTCAACATTACACTTGGAAAAAACATCTCATATCTTCTGTATGATATAATTAAACTAAACGCGACTTCAATTCAAAATATCAGCGAAACGCAACAGTAAAACTTCCCAGCGATGCTTAGGTAATTGTTAAACGTACCGTACCCGCTTTTTACCGCAACATTACGTCAACTATACTGGCAAAAGTTGGCAACTGGTGCGCTTCTGGCGGAACTACGACTCTACAACTTTCTAGACTATATGTTGCCCACAAAGGTAAGCGCCAGCTGGTATCGGTACATCAGCGCTATCTGCTTTTCAATGCAAATGAGTTGGAAAAGTTCTATGGAGTAAGAAAACTAGCAGAGTTTGTACGATGGCTACTAAAATGCCGCTTTTCGATGTGCCGTATAAATTAAATAGGTTCAATGACCATGATTATTGATGAGTACCTATAGCTTTCTAAAAACTATTAACGGATAGATCGTTTAGTGAGTTATAATGATATTCGAAAGTGACTACTTTGGAAGTCCGAACAGTGGGCATTGTTATATAGTTAAGGTTTAGCGTTATGGCCATAAACTTATCTGATGTTAAATGATGAAGTGGTTCAAGATGATGGAAACACTAAGCCTAGTGGAGAGGTTGGCTGCCAAGTGCAACTGTCGAAATACACCTAAAGTTATTTGGTGGCAGATCGTCAACTTGCAATAGCCAGGCGAGCATTAGACAAAGCTCTACCACCATAAATAAATCGTGTCAAAAACACATTAAAAATTACTAATCCGTTTTCTAGAATAAAAACTATCCTATGTATTTAAACAAATTGTTCAACCAAATTTGTTTAGTAGTTCAAGTGATGTGCGTACAAGGGGATAGACACGGCCAAAGATTTAAAATAAAACATTTTACCCTTGTATGACGATTATAAAGTACACCCCGATTATAAATACATATTTAACATTCAGAATCAGATCTGTTACAGTTTTATTGAAGGTACTAGCTATTATCATGAATTCATTGACATAGAATTACAAGTTATATTTATATCTTTTAGGAATGTTGCTTTTTTGGATGAAAATTATTGTATGTCCTTTTCTGTGCCCGTTACCAGGTGCAGGCAAAGTTTTACGGTGATCGGTTGCAAATATAAACCGTAACAGAGTACCCTATAAACAAAAAAAACATATTTTTTTAATGCTGATTAGCAGTAAACTGGCAGACGGCCCATCTGATGGTAAATGCTAACCGTCGCCTATTGACATCTGCATATTGCTGACCCTGGCGGTAATTGCTAGTTCTCGTTCACTATGTCGGAACACAAAGATTCATAGTAAACCTTTATTTTGCCGCAGTCTAAACCCAAGACCCAACCAGTCGGGCGATAACTCTACCACCAAGCTGTGACCAAAACTAAAGGTGGGACTAACATGTCTCGTCGGTTACTCATCACAGTGCACCGTGTGCAGGTGAGGTTGACTTGGGTCACTCGGATGGTTTTCGATACTCCTTATCAAATATACTCACAAGTAGCTACTTCCCTTTCATTAAAAAAACATATGTATTATGATTAGCGGTTATAGTATTCCGAAAAGCGTCAACGTAAGACCCTGGCTCGCGAGGTGTGGGTTTGCCAGAGGGAGCGCAGAAGTTTGCCGCGATAGTTGCGGCCCCAGTCCCAGCCTTTATGATACCGCCCATGTGTGTCTCTACAATGGACACGTAACTATTTCATAATAGTCAAAACTATAAACACAACACTTTATATTAAATTTTTTAGCCACCAAAATTTTTCATTTTTTTTACCACCCGAAGGCCAAAGCAAGAGGCGTGTGTTAAGATATACATTGGGTGACAAGCACTATCATATAAACACCAAAAAATACATAGAAAGAAAGAAAGAAATACTTTATCACGACGACATTCAATCTTATATGTTACCAGAGAACAAGTCTGATTTCATAGTTCCAGGTGGATCTTAGCTACCACCCTTAAATTAAGGATCAGTCGCCAAACACCGTAGTGTGAACCAGCATTTGTACTTAAGAGCCAGTCCTTCTACTATATAGGCTTAGGTTGTCCAAAATCTTGGACCACATCGTTATTTAGGTGATAATGTGGCTAAGAGCTAAATCCATAAACTATAAAAATAGTATCATCCATTTCTACTTATACTACAAGATAGGTATTTTTGCAAATCTGCAATATAAAATTGATTATTTGATTAAAAAAAAATAATTAATAAATAAAAATAATTATATAAATGCTGAGAATATCGATTTACCTCAAATATTTAATTGTTTTCCAGCCTCAACAGTTTAGTTGGTGGCAGGGCTATTTACAATATATCTTAATCTCTAAAAAATTAAATTATCCATAACTTTTTTTCTACGTTCACTGTTATGTTACTCTTTGTATGTTACTATTTTGAACTACAAAATGTCAAGTTAAAAGTACTACAATTACTTTTAGATAAAATTACTGATCCTAAGCAATAGTATGCACATTATTCTTTATTACTTGTATATTATACTCTTACAAAATATATTTACGTATGTATGAACATGTTTTTCTCTATTACATCAACTTTACTTCATCTCTGCATCATCCCAAGGTTGACTGATAGAGAATGTCACATGCATTAAGTCCGCTTTGTATACAGATTGCACATAAAACTGTAATGAATAAAAATGTTTATATACTAAGTATATATGCGCCCACTGTGGAACAGTTTAAACATTCTGAGAAAGTAATTTATAAAGTTGGATCGCTCGACGATAGCTCCACATTATTTATCTTCAACTGCATATATATTATATATATACCATTATTACCTTCGTTTACATTATTCAAAATAAGCTCTTCGCGGTTTCAACACTCACTCTGAAATTTGAATCTGCATTATAATTATCATATAGTAAAAGTATTTAATTATTTTACTTCAAACGAAAATAAAAAATCTTTACTAAACATATAATCATTATTAAAATATAGGTACATACTATGTTTTAAGATGCAATGGTCACATATATAAATTGATATAAATGTTTATACTCTGATAGCTCTATTTATTTTTTAATTAATTATATTTGAAAACAAAAAAATACATATCATATAAGAAAATAATATAATAATTAAAGTTATACATGGCATTTAAATAATGCAAACAGTAAATTATGAATAATACAAGACAACGGTAAAAATTATTTTCTTAATCTAAAACTTCTACGACGACAAACATAAGGTTAAGTCTATAGAAATATATAAAAGTAATTCAACGGTGTTTTGTGGCAATACTATATATTCTAATACTTCTTTAACATAATTAATAATCGATTCGCCATTTTAAAGCTATTCCTGTTATTGGTGAAAGTTAGATAATTTAAAATCAATTATTTTTATACACAATATATTTTATTTATATATATATATATATTACTAGCTGTGCCAGCGAATTCGGTAGAACTAAATTTTGTCCATTTTTGTCATACAATTTCACTCATATTTGTCGTAGCGTTTTCTTAAACAACCTAAATCCTTCCTCAATAATGGCACTATCAAGTATACTATCTCTATACTATATCTGACTGGTAGTTACTAAGAAAAGTACATTCAAACAAACAAACTTTCCGCTGAAAGCTGAAAGCACGAAAGTGAGTGTGTTTGTTACGCGTTCACTTCTAAATCGCTGAACCGATTGTGATGATGTTTCGTATAGAGATATGACCTTGGACACCGTCATAGGCTACTTTTTTTTTCGCAAAAATCTTTTTGAAAATTGTTTAAAAAAAGGAATAAATTGTGTATGAAACTTGTTATTGCGTCATCCGATTTGTTCGAAAAATCAATATTAATGCGAGCGAAGCTGCACGTACAATCTAGTAAAAATAGTTATTCAATTCCGACCAGTAATTACTAAAATAAGCGCGTTCAAACAAACTTTCAATTATATAATATTAATATAGATTAATTTCAATAATATTATTTTACAATTATTTGGCCACGGTAATTTAGGTTTGTTGAAGTTATAAATTTACAGTTTTATTATTTCAACATACCGATATACTGACCCGAGTAGCGGTTGATCTTTCGACCCCAGTTTCCCATCTTAATACGAGTTCAGTAACCTCCGGACCCTTCACGATTAATGTCCAAGGGGTTCGCAAGACTACTAATACAGTAAAATGAAGATGACCCCTTATAGCCATCTGTGACCCCCACACTAAGTCCTCTGTTGAATTCCCAAAATGGTTGCAAATTGTTTTTTTTTTACCGTAATTACACACCGATTCAACGTACAGTATTTATAAGGTTTAAAAGCTAAACAATGAACATAAAAAGGAGCAATTCGTCGCTATTGTTCCCAAATTAAATTACTGTAAATTAAGAATATATTAATAAATTAACAAATACTGGCAAAATGTTCAAAATCCAATTATGATTGTCATAGAAAATTTGAGGAAATTTAACATATCAGCCTCATTGTAGCCCTCTTTACTAACAATTCAGGTGGAAATTCTTGGAAAGTTGGGAAGGACAAATGTTTTGCAAATTGTTTTATTACTAACATCAAAGCTCGTTCATAGCTTAATAGCCTAAATAGGAAACCACGGAACAATGTATTTAACTCTTTTGTTTTCGCTTATCTATATAAAACAACCTTTTTCAAAATATCTTTATTAAGAGGTCATCAATACCTAGATATTAAACAAAAAAGAGAGGTTGAAAAATAAAGAGAAGGGAAAAGTACTCAACTATTCTCTTTGTCTATTTGAATATAGATTGACTTCGTTCGCGTGGAACTAAAAACTATTTATTAATTTTTACCGTTTTTGTAACATTTTTCACTACAGCTTTGCTCCTATCGCGGGTAGCTTGGTGTTAAATAGCCAAAGACTTCCTAAATTATTGCTCTATCAAATACGAAAAAGTTTTTTTTTTAATTCGACTGGTAATTCCTAAGATTAGTGCGTTTAAACAAACATTTTCGCTTTATAATATATAGTTTTTATAGTGTAACGGGCAAGCGTGTCACCTGATGGTAAGTGATCACCGCCGCCCTTGGACACTCACAACACCAAGGGAATCGCAGGTGCGTAACCGGCCTTGATTGGAGGGACTGTCTCTCTCTAGTTTCCTTCACCCAAAGCTTAAGCTCATGGTGGTTGTTTGGAATCGAACTCACGTCCCATGATGCGGCGTTCCTACACACTACCACTGAGCTATCATCGTTTCAAAATATATGCAGATGTCAAATAGATCTGTCATTTATGCATTCAGGCCCAATGTTCCGTTAATAGTTAATATAATATGGCGTTATATTAATTGAAACTTTTACCTTCCTTCCTAGAGAGTCCTTCACCCAGCCGTGAAACACTCAATAATAAGATGTTTATAACACGGGAAATAATTAACAGTAAATAACTGAACTAAAACCTACTCTCTTTCTATTCATAAGTATTTAGATGGTTAGGGAAAATTGTCCCCGTTGCTCCCATTGTATCAGATGTTTGCATTTCTAACTAAAATTAGTTTCCGTCTGCGTTTTATAGAATGAAATTAGAACTCTCCCGTCGCCCATTTACACGGGAACGTACTTAAATTTTATTACGTCCTTTCGAATTTCAGTTTTAATATAATAGTAATAGGTAAGCGGTATGTTGATGAATGTGTCTGAGTTAAACCACAGAAGATTTGAGTTCCCTATAAGTTTTAATCAATCTATCCATTACATAATTTAATGCAACACTTGTATCCTCGATTCAAATCAAAAAGTAACTCTGTTTTTTCCAAGTATTGTTATTTGAATTTGAAGTAATGTCGGCGCTGGCCTGTAAAATTTTTGGATCTGTTAAATGCATATCCTAAAATATTGATCTTACTGTCTTAAAGTGTTTTTTGACTTAAGAAATATATTTGATGCATTTTTATGAGAAAAAAAAGTTTTATTTGTTAATATTATATATTATTATATATTAAGTACGAAGTACATATATAGTGTACTTGTAGCGAAGTCTTTTACCTCGTAATATCAGATCTCCAAAACTATCTGATTTGGAGTTTATATTTAAATACTTTTTACTACATATACTTTTGTTAAGAATTTATTTTAGAAATATTCGTCTTCGTCTATATATCTAAATCTTCTAATCTAACTAATGGATTTTGATACGATTTTTATTATTTTCGAAGAATGTCTAGATGTATAGTTCTGAAATATTATGATAATTGTTAAAGCAATTAACTCGCTGAAAACATTGCGCTGAAGTGTGATTCACAAATATATGTTTTGAGGTGGTTTGAACTATGAGAGTTTTGACGTTCATAAACGGCTTCTTAAGGCCTAAATTGAATAAAGATTTTTTATTCGATTTCATTTGTAGCAGTCAAGTGTGTTATAAAGTCGTATATACTTGACATTGGCGAAATTACCTACACAGTCGGAAGCCATTAAAAAAAAATGGATAAGTTACATCACAGAAGTTATTTCTCTTAACAAGATTTAAAAGTGTTGCCTGACATCTATGTTATATGATTAATATCCCTACGAAGTTAGCGGTAGGAACTAGTTATTAGTTATTCATAAAAAAGTCCATAGTAGGTCCATAATAAACATTACCACCACAACTTCGATTCCGCATTCTGAATACGGCAATCCAAATAGTGTCCGTCCTAGTTGATTGCTAACGCAAAGACTAGCAATTAAAACTTCTTTGTGCGGTTGTACCCTGGTTGAGGGAGGGTGCTACCGTCGGGGGGATGGAACGGTCACTTGACTGAGTACGTAATTGGAAAAGTTTTTATATGTGCGGCCGGTAATAACGGTTACTTATGTCAATTCGTTTAACAGCGTTTAGGACGTGTCTTCAAGCCTAACTATATACCTACCTACTTACATGTAACTATGTGTTATGGATATCAGATTCCGGATAGGGATTTCTGAAGAGAATTTAGTCGGATTAGGTTATGGATATGAAATTATTTTAAATATTTACCTACAGTTTCAAAAATGAATCAGTTATTGTGTTCTGAGAGAAACTTTCGTTCTGTTTCGACCCTATTCCTTATTATTCGAATCATTTGTATGAGATTCGGTATCGGATCTTATTTTTTTTAGATATCAATAGTTTCTGTTCCTATTATCATATTAATCGCTTAAGTATATTATGCATTATTTCGTACAATTAAAACGATGCGAAAACATTATATAAAATATATTAATCAAAGGGGCATTTTCTGACATAAAGTATCAGGTTGAAAACGTGTTCATTATAAAGAAAATCAAAAATAATTTCTTTGTTTCAGTTTTTTTCTTTCTTAAGGAAAAGCATGGATACTAAGTCTATACAGCCAACTCAGACATTTTTTTATAAAAAATATGTTAAAGTTTCAACAAGATGGTTTCTTAATATATATGTCCGGAGAGTTTTTGTGATAACCAATAGATTAGTTCTTAAATTATTTATTAATAATTCACTTCACGTATAGCTAGACCACTTTTATAACACAACATAGAACCAAATAAGTACGTAAATAATAAAAATCATGACATAACAGTTTAAGATACCGCCAAAAATTTTCCTAACTAAAAATAGCTTTTTTATACGTTTTTAACTATTCATGCTCATGGACGCCACCCGTCTTTGAAGTCTAACTTTGGTCTCGTAAGTTTTAAAGATAGCTCTTATATGACGACACCTCCTTTATAAAAACACAAGTGATTTTTTTCGTACTCAAAATTAATTTGATTTACACATATCAACTAAAATATATCTCGGGTAATGCTCCTAAATTACACAATATAATGCTAAGTGATAAAAATCACTGTATAACAAAACTAAAAACTCGTTTTAATTTTACTATGTAGATAATATAGTAGTTATGTTTAAGTGTTCATTGTTTGTAGGAATTTAAGTCTACAAAGGTCTTGTCAGTTACACTGTACCCTGACCTTACAATATTTACAAAAATCACTTAGAACTAAAGAAAAAATACAAAAAATAGCTGGCTTCGACAATTGCATGTAACATAGTAGCTGTTTCTACAGATGGTTAATTATGCCCACCATTCTTCAGGCAATGCTTTGTTCAGCGCTGCGTATTTATTGGTCGGGCATCATTGTCTTAAGAGAGACCAAAGTAGGCTGTTACGTTTGAATACCTCCCACTGTCGCTTTGTTGCCTACATATTATTTACTTAAACAATACTCATTGTTTTGGTATGGATGTTAGATATCTCATCTAGAAATGTATCTACTTTTATTGCGCATTTTAATGGAACTGTTTCAATTTAAATCGTTTATGAAGAACACAACGAGTGGGGTCGACGTGACGATAGTGAATTTTATTTTCATTTATTATATCCGGTTATTTATCTCTAGACGGTGTAGTTTCGACGGTGTTTTACCGTCACAATTGACACACAAATTGACTGTAGTTTAAATAACGCTGATTCTACCCTGTTAAGGTTTTTCAAATTATATTTCGTTTTGAAATTGACCAAAATTGCTGCATAGGTATAACACAGTATAAAAACCAACATGAAGTTAACTTTAAAATATAGAAGTAGGAACAAGTTGTTGTTCCGAAGTTTTTTGTGGGATCTTAATCTGTCATGTTGTGATTTGTATTTACACACCTAGTCATTATTTAATTATATAAATTTTTGTGTGACATTGTACATTGATGCTAATATGCTTATATGAATTGTGAATAATGATGCGGAATATAATTTTATACTAGTCATAAAATCTCCTTTGAAGTTTTAAGAAAAGAGTCATTATTTTATTGAAAGATTATTATATGATGTATCTGTATGGTCTCAGTGCCTTTGCCTTTTTCTTAAACAAATAAAAGTGTGGTTCGGGAGTTTTTGGCGGGTTCTTGATCCGTCATGTTGTGATTTTTATTTTTATTCATTTACTTACTTATTTAGCCCTCTATTGGGTAATATAAGCGACATTTTAAGTGATATAGTATAGCTGAAGAGCATACGTGAAGTGAAAAATAAATAATGATTCGGAACATGATATATTAGTTGCCCAAAAACTCCCAAGAGAGCTTCAACAAGATAGTTGCCATCTTGTTGAATACAGTTTTTTCTGTCCAAATTTTATCACTTGAAAATGGTAGTAATAGCCTCTAAAGAGGATTGAGTTAGTTAAAATAAGAAGGCGTGGTTCAAATTTAAAAACACTATCTGTACCAATGAAAAGTCGTGTCAACGCAATGTTATATTTTCAACATTTATTTTAATATTCCCACGGCGAAGGGAACTCGCAGCAAACAGAGAAATTACAGTAAACACTTTAAAATTAAAGCACAGGGTTTATGTAAATAATTTGTTAATAAGTTGTTTACTCGGGTTATTTACTGTTTGTTAGGGAATATATTAACGTAGTTCATTGTTCATGTTACGGTTCAGTTTTCTACATTCACGTTTGTTTAGTTATTTGTTCTTTCATATGCCTACTAATTGTAAGTACCTCTACAGGAGGTTCCAGCCGAGTATTAACACAAAGCATTTACGTATAATAAAAAAAACCTTTTTTTTATAGTTTAGGTTTAGCGTTATGGCCATAATCTCACCTGATCTTAAGTGAAGATACGGCCTAAGGTGGTAAATACGCTAAACCTGTGAAGGAACTGGATCTCAACTGCAACTGCCGGAACACACCTATTGGTATTTGGCAGCAGAATATCAACTTGAGGGTGGTAGCTACCCAGGCGGGCATTAGAAAAAGTCCTACCACCATGCTATGGTTTCCTCACGATGTTTTCCTTCTCCGAAAGCTCAAGTTCATTGTAGGTGGTTGGATCCGAACTCACGTCCCTTGACGCGAAGTCATACACACTACCACTGAGCTATCATCGTTTTAGTTTATTACGGAACGCAATGTGTGAAATGTTTTAAAGTATGGTTGTGAACGTAATAGATACCTACGCCTGTATTTATTCAGTTTGATTTAAAATAACGGGCGGGATCGGCGATCTATACAATGAATTATTTGAAACAAAAAGCAGGTTGTGAAATTATAAATCAAAGTTTAATTAATATTAAAATATCTTTTTCAACTGAAAAATAAGATATACTTATATACTTATATCCTTTCCACAACAGAACCACACGGGCGGGGCTTCGATGTCACAATTTCACGGTGGTGTGTTATAGGTGTCTATAACATCCAGAACCAAAAATTTTAATGACTCTTATCTTTGTCACACCGTGAAATTGTGGAACCGTCTTTCTATTAACGTGTTCTCTCCTTCCTATGATATTGGGTCCTTCAAAAGAGGCGTCAAGAGGTACCTAAGCAGGCCAGCATGACAGTCGCGACTGGCAGTGTATTCTGTTCGCTGTCAGTCGCCGCTGATATGGATTGTACTGTACTTACCATCAGGTCCCGTGTAGTCACTTTGCTGTGCAACATAAAAAATATATATATATACAATACTATTTAATAAAGTTCCTGTCTTTCAGAAACCGGTTTGTCTCGCAATATTCCCGGTTTCACGAAAATGACTGTAACGATTAGGTACATTTTCTATTCTGAGATTACCTATCGATATTTTTTAATTGCCAGAGAAGCTCACATACAGCGATATTTGCTTTTAAAATTACATATTAATTAATTCATACAATACAATACAATTCCTTTATTAATTAATTCATACTAATTAAGGAATTGTAACATACCCCATTACTGAATATCATATACATATTTATTATTTATATATGTATTTATATAAAACTGCTGTGTCATTATGTTCGTCCAGGCTAATCTTGGAAACCGCTTAATCGATTTCCATGAATTTTTATAAATGGATAATTAGTCACATTTTAAATAAACTCGTCTAGTTTCGGTCCTGAAATCTTACCCTATGAACATGATAGGTGACGATTTGGTCGAGTTGTGGACTATTGAAATGCATAGAACAAGGTCTATTATACCATCTAGTATATTTTTTTAATAGTTAAAGTTCAGAGTTATGGCGACAATCTCAACGGAAGTTAAATGACGATGTGGCCCAATATCGTAGACACGCTAAGTCTAGTATAGGAACTGGCTCGCAAGTGTAGCTACCGGAACACACCTATAGCTATTTGCCTATAGTTTTTTTTCAATTCGAAGTTGATAGCTAGCCAAGCAGACAGTAAAAAACCGCCCTACCATCATGCTATGGTTTCATCACACGGCGTCCGTAAATATACCGAGCTATCAATGCTCTAAAAAAAATATATAAAAGATAATATTTGTTCTTCATAATATAATACTGGTCATAAATCTACATTTACATAACATACACATTGACTCGAGAGAATAACACGTAAATTAATTTTGCCCACCCTCGTTAAACTACAGGACGAAACTAGCAAATTAATTATAAAACACGTCAAAACAAGGCGCAAAGTTCGAGCTACCCATCTGAGACGCACAAAGGGCGCCCTTAATTCACGACAGGGCCCTTCTACCCTCATCGCTGGGGCCTAATCTCTCGCCCCTCCATCGATCTTACGAATACGTAGGACTTGACCCTTTAGGGTGGTGAAGAAAATCGCGAGGGTGTACCATTATTTCGGGTGCGGAGGGGGGTCCGTTTTAAGCAAGTTTGGAAAGGGTTAGTTTTTGTTTTGATAATGAGTTTCGGAGTTAGGAAATTAAATATGGCGTTGTTTAATTTTAGCAATGGTTCCGTAATATTACTGCCTTCAAATTAAACCTACAACCATACATATTAGTATTGTGGAGAGCTCAAGTTTGTTTGTCCGTGTAACATTTAGGGTAGTATTATATTTATACTTTAAAGATATCGCTATTGGTTGCTTGTGTTGTGATTCAATGTGTGTGCGTATAGCCTTCTTGGTGTAGGAGTGAAAAAATAGAAATTTTATTACGTGTACGTATAATGATTAATTGTTACAAGATAAGAGTAATATTGTAACAGCTTATATTATCAATGCTACAGTCTAGGATCAAAACTATCCTGCAAGAGATAAGAATTAATTATGAAAAACTTAAAAATACCACCTTCAACATTAGCGCTAACAAGTCGGGCCAAGCCCTAATAACAGCTCTTTCATTGTATATATTTATGGATACTTACTACAAAGGACCCTGTTATTTGGCATATTATATCTGAAAACTGAAAACCAGAGTACAAAGAACCCTCCTATCTAGCATATTTCTTATCAGTTTCTGTATCTGAGTACTAGGAACTCTTCCAATTTTCATATAATAAGAAATCTTATATGAGTAAACATCGATATATTCAGACTTCAGGAAAAATATAGTAAGCGTCAAAAATGTTAAACGTGTTTTTTATGTAACCTCCTAAAAATATCTTTCTAAATTAGATCAGTGATTAATTATAAAGAACGACCCTTAATTTTTATAAACATAATATAAATACTTTCTAATTAGGAATAAAAATCACTCTTGTCTGTAAAAAGTGCAATTTTCGCTCTTTGTGTTTGTCTTAAGAAGGCTCAATATATCTATGAAGAATGCTACGTTCCACTGGCATCTATATTTGAAACTGAAAAGTGCCCAATTTACAATGTGCAGAAAAATATTAAGCTCTCGAGTTACCGCTTGTATTTATTTCAATCTTCATAAAATAGCCATACTATATGTATTGATTCTTAAAAAAAAAAACTTGAATAGATAGTTTTGTAGTATTTAATTAAAGTGATCAATTAGCCTGTTAAAATCAGTCAGGAATCTCTTAAATATACTTATTGACAGACATGCACACGCATACCTACATTTTGTAGATATCTTATCATACATAGGTATACCCATACGTAAGAACCCGATTACTAGTTTTGTTTCCTTATTTTTTTGTTCTTGTCCCATGAAATGCGTCACCATTTATTATATGTGTACTTCTAACAGTATTTTAGGCTTAATGTCACAGGCATTGCCTAGTTTGGAGCCTTAATAATATAATAATAATCGAATTTAATATTAAGGTTCGGGCACCTCATTTCGTATTCCAGCGTACCCTAAACGAAAGACGAACAAGGTTCAACACATCTAATATCAAAATTGTCAAACGAGTCACGACTCACGAATATTCTGGACGAAAATTGTCCAATATACTCGGACGTCATCTTAGTGTGGGTGGGGTGGTTTCAGGGTGTAGGGGTGATTTTGAGGAGGGTTTTATTATAGGTCCGCCAAGCGGTTTGCGGCCGGGACCCGCGCAGGGGGCGCGTACTTCTTACAGCAATTGATGGTAGGGCTGTCATTTCGAAGTTCTCGCTTCTATATATTTCGTAATGCGAATTAAAATCCATTAGGGTTTTCAAGATAAATTTAAATTGAGATTTTATGAAAATTAAACCCCGTTGTTCATATTTCATATTCAGAAAATTGTAAGAACTAAACATCGAAAGAAATACAACTTTATTATATGTTAATATTATAAAGCGGATAAATTTGTATGTTTTAACGATGTCCTGTCTTAATTATAAATATATTTAACTAATATTAATTCGTTGGTGGGAAGCGCCCGACGTGACGGCCCAGTGACATGCGCGTGAGCTGCGCGCGGTACTGGACAGTACTTAGACATTGCAACATTACTTTATTTTTCTAAAATAAAAGATTTTTTCTAAAATAAACGTAGCCTAAGTTATTACATCAACTAAATGCCAATAATAGTCCCGTCATAATCGGTCCAGCCATTTCAGAGATTAGCCGGAACAAATAGACAGACAAAAATTGTAAAAAAAATGTTATTGTGGTGTATGTATCGTATATATGCATATACATGTAGTAAAAAACGGTTATTTCAATATTACAAACACACTTCAATTTTATTTATATGTATAGAGGATATAATGAATGTCTCTTTGTATTAGGCCCCTGTGTTCCTAAAGCCCTAAACCATTCATCCGATAATGACAAAATCTTGCAGAGCTCGTGCATGTACTCTCGTGAAGGTTTCTGACTCAAAAAATAAGACGTTTTTTCTGCCCGTTTCATTGCAACGGACATTCGATACGTCTTCTAATAGTAGTAATAGAAATTATGATACCTAAGTTGGTAGTGTGTACGGACGTCGCGCCAATGGACGTGACTTCGAATACCTGCAAAGAGCTTGAGCATTCGGTGAACAAAAACATTGTGATGAAACCTTTGCATGATGGAAAGGGTTTTAATGTACGTCTGGTCAGCTACCTAAATAGAATAGCTAAATAGAACAACTGCCGCCAAATATCTATAGGTTAGTTCCGGTAGTTGGACTTTCACTTTAATCTGCCAGCTTCTGACATCGTCACTTAACATCAGGTGAAAATGTGCCCACAACGTTAAACCTATAAAGTTAAATATTTGCAGCTAAATACTCTAGGAGTGTCCTAGTAGTCCCTCCACTAAAAATTATTGTTCTGTCTTTGGCGAAGACCCCTTTTTTCTAAATGAAAATAAACTATGTTCCTTATTTATTACCTTGAGTACATGTATGTAACCGTTCATTATAATTGGTTGAGTACTTAAGACATTTAATGGTAACAAACAACCAAGCTCACCTTCGGATTTGCATTATTCTTTTAGATTAGGCCTACTTAGATATAAGAGAAAACTTGCATAGATGTAGTTGGTTGTTGCTCGTTATTTTCAGTACTTACTCCAGCATACGTATAAATATAAATAGAGAATGAACAATAATTACGTTCGTCCCAAACATTAAATTCCAACCCTGCTCGGGGATCTAGCGAGTACGAGCGCCTCCCACATTCGGGCGCAAGAAATTACATACTTTAATCTTATCTCTGGAATGAAATAGAATATTAAATCGGGCTGTCGCCGACGAATAGCCAGCGGACCGTACTAAACAACAAATGCTATGGATAAACACATTCGATTTGACAGGACGACCCCGCTTTAATTGTCAAATGCATTTAATTATGAATAAGGTATTTAAGAAATTTTGCTTTAAAGAATATTTTATGTTGAGTTGAATTATTTATACATGAAAAAATTAAGATGAGGCAAAAAAGTCTTACGGCGTTAAAGGGCATACGAGGTATCTGTAGATCCCCGCACTAGGAAATAAATCCTGTTTCGCGGGTAATTGACCCAAACCAAGTTACATCGAACTAAATCCAGTTACAAGTTAAAATAAATTTGCATCGGGTTAGTGCCGTATTTGAATCAATTAGCAAATATACAAATTTACAAAATATATATGGGTTATGACTGTAAAATGCGCTCCCGTATTATGTATTAGCGATAGCTATGCGACCATAAAGCAACAGCAGTAGTCGTAAATAGTGGGCAATAAATTAATTTTATTTTATTTTGAACTCTTAGTAAAATTTACCGCTTTTGAAGAATCGAACATGAACGAAAGCTATTTATATGTTTCGGCATTCTAATTTGGTACCCACAGTACAGCTGATAAGGAATACGAATTTGTTATTTCGAAGTAAATATTTACTTAGAATTTTTCCCATACCTTTACTTTTGCCAATATTCCATTAAGCGAGCGATTCCTATTGAAAATGTTTCCGTTGTTAAAGAAATATGTATTCATCATTTCAAGTCAGTAAGGTCAAGTAATTTTGGATATCTAATGATGAATGGGGGAAATTCTCTTATGTAAATTTATATTTTTTGTAATCTAGCACTAGTCTAGATTAACAACGTGCTGTACCAGCTTGGATCGTAATTACTATTATCTCTATAATCAGAATCTATAAGTATCTTTTGGTTTATTTCATTTCAGGGTCAATAAATATAGGTATAAAGGCATATAGCTAGATTTAAAGATGAAACTTACAAAAATAAAAGTAAAATGTACTTTATGTGAAACTTACATAAAAGTGTGAAAGTACATATAGCATCGATAGTAAACAAATGTAAGATATAGCTCATATATATTTCGTTTCGCTTAATTATAAATAACATCATTTATAAAGTATTCTATATCTTAATAAGTGGCTAAGAACGTCATACCCATTCGAAACATTTTACTCGCACAAAGGAGTGTGGGAACTGGCATAGTTATAAGGTTTGTATATATATATATGCAGAAAGCACAGAGAAGGGATGCAAAGAGCTAAAGTATATATATATATATATATATATATATATATAATATGTCGTACAAATACTTTAAATAAAATAAAATAAATCATCTATTGCCCACATCATTACTTAACATCAGGTGAGATTATGATCATAATGCTAAATCTATAAAGACAAAAAAAAAGACATCCAGAGTTTTGAATTTTTTGAGTTTCATTAAACTTTGAATAAAAGCAAACATGCCACGATCAAATAACAGTTCAGCTTAATATGTCAACCGTACAATTCAACGAATATCCGGAAACACCGAAACTAAGCACAAATAAAGCGGTTATTGTATCACAAAGCTTTTCTAAACATCGTCACTAGAGAGTTCACGCACACATACACCTCGATCCGTATCTTTTGGGGTCCGCATCGCACAAATATATCTAAGTGTCGGGGGTTTCGGTCAGTCTTATCCTTTCCCCCTTTTACTATAAGCGCCCACTTTCCCCCTTACCGTCCCCCTCATAAACACAGCTAAACATTGGAGCGCAAAATTGTAAAATTCCCTCTTGCTCCGTTTTGTCTCTGTGTAACCGGGCGTCAATTTGCTAAGATAACATTGTTCGGTGTTATTAACGATCGGGAAATTAATTTAGAAAGTTAAATAATTATGGGTGAATGTGATTTTATTGTTGTCTTCCATTTCTATGACATTTAAGACATGTTATTTCACAAGTATAAGTTTATGCGCTTTCCTTAATAACTGCGTGACTTTTAGAAGCTTCCAACATTTGTAATGTAATATATATACCGACAGTGGCTTTTATCGTTATTAACAAAATCTAGATTTATTAACGAAAATGATTCATATTTACATTGTACTGGAGTAAGCACGGCTTGGTGGTTAAGTGTACGAATATGACGTCGATGAATGTGAATTCGAATCCGTGCAATGAACCCTGAGCTTTCGGTGAAGGAAATTATCGAAATAAAACCGTGGTATTGTAGTATGTTTTCTTAGCTGGCGTACTTAGCTACCATATTCAAGTTGGATGAAAGTTAAATATGTTTTGACTTTGATTATTACTTTTCAGCAAATTGTGGTTTATAGTTCTTCACACTTGACATTGGCAAAAATGCCTACATAGGCACACGCCTATTATAGAGATAAAAAGAAAAAGAGGTGAAAAAGGTACATACTTTGTGTCTGCATATTTATACATATATTGATAACATCAAATAAATTCTTATTCGTCACTAATTAACACCTCGTATAGGTAATGACCACCAGCTGTGCTTGCGACTTAATTCGCGTGGAACTAAAAATTATCAAATTAACAAAAAGTTTTTTAGATATGTGGATATCAACCTCGACAATTGTTAACTTGAGGGTTTATTCTAATATCATTCATTTTAACGCATACTTTATACGTTTTAGTAAATACTTTACTTTTTTTAAGAAATGATCGCTCAGTAGTATTGAGTACGAACGCCACGTCAAAGAACGCGAGTTCAAATCCCTACAATGAGCTTGAGCTTTCGATGAAAGAAAACATTATGATAAAACCATAGCATGGTGGTGGGGCTTATTATAATGCCCGCCTGGCTGGCTACCACCCTCAAGTTAAAAATCTGTCGCCAAACACCTGTAAGGTGTGTTCCAGCTATTGCACTTGAGTGCCAGTCTCTGCATAGGTTGTGTGTTCACCAGCTTGGGCCACATCGTCACTTAACATCAGGTGTGATTGTAGCCATAACGCTAAATCTATAGACTACTATTTAAAAAAGTTATATATTGTAATACCTGTATTAGATAATTAACGTTACCTCTACTATATTTATACAAAAAATAAACGAAAGGGCTGTGATCATTGCTTGCTGACAACATAAAAAAAAGATCGATAAGTCAAAAATATTCAATTAAGTACGAACATTAATATTCTAGCGTCGCGGCCGTCAAGTGGCGTGGGCATAGTGCGGGCGCGGTGCCCCCACCCGTTGGGCGGCGCCGCGGGGTGTGGGTTGAAATCCACGTTTTTAGGCCTAACCGACCTTTTAGTATTCACGTAAAGCTCTGTGGTAGTTTTAACATTTATTTTGATTACTAGCAATATACTGATTAATAATAAATAAAAGTAGATTTTAATGAAGCTATTATGCATTAGCAATAACTGTAAAACATATTCATCATTATTTATCGACCAATTAATTATACAGTTTACACAATTTCATGTATAGTTTTTTTTTTCAATAATTTCGCCAACTTCCTTTTTATAGTTAAGGTTTTAGCGTTATAGCATGTACTCAACTGATAGTAAGTGACGATGTGGCCCAAGATGGTGGACAAGCTAAGCCTAGTCTTCCACTGGTTCTAAGTTTAGTGTGCAGCAGAGCCATTTTTAGTGATATGTATCTGTATACATTCGTGTCGCAACGATCATACAATTTCTGATGCATCCGTAACAGCACATTTATTTTGGTTTATCGAGTTTCAAAATCATTACCTTGCTGCAGAAAAGCTGAGGATAGTCAATCTCTATATAGTGCTTATCAACAAGCACAACATCGTCACTTAGACGAGTTATTTACAAAAATACTACATCGTCAGTGTTTGTTAATATGGCACCAGTCAACGTAGGTAATTTTTCCAATGTCAAGTGAGAAAGCTTATAACCAGAATTAACATACAAGACAACACAAGGCTAACAATAATACAGAAACCATTCAAAGGACAATGTTCGCTTCAATAATATAAACCCTCGAGGAATGCGTGAACTGCAACTAAAACAGTTTAAAATAATTGTAAAACAGAAATTTATGAAATAAGCGTAAGCGTACAATTTCAGATTATTTAGCAGATAAAAGTGCGCGGTATTACGTTATTGTTTATATTTTCAAGTTCACATCATTGTTTATCATATATGATAAAAAGAGCAATTGTTGGAGAGTTTCGCCCTTTATTCTCTTCCACTCGCCATGTTATTTCCGAAACGATAGTAGATAATTACTCAGCAAAAGTAATATTATCGTCTTATTTTTGAAAAATATGATTTGATTGGAATATACACAAAGTAACTACCAAACTCATAACAATTATTTGTGGATCATACTAATAATTGCAGCGAGGCATCAGCTTTAAGCGCTGAGCAACCGTGTAGTTATATTCAACATTGTCTTGTAGCATTCGGTTATGTTTCTTTATTTTATTTTACACTATTAAGAAACCTTACATTTAAAATAGCTGTAGTAAAAACTATACAATTAGAAGGAGAAATTATCAGTGGTGGATTTACCAGTAGGCTGAGTAGGCTGAAGCATAGAGTGGTAGATTTTAGAGGGTAATTTGTGGTATTTTTGTTTAATTTTTTATTTTTTAGAAAGTAAAATGATTTGTAGTTATATATATAAATATATGCTACTAGATATGTTTCTCTATTTAGACTCGCACTAAGTATTTTGTTTATTTATAAGTCACTTTTATGGAAAGCTGTACAAATAAATGTGTACAAAATGTCATAAAAAAAATAGTCTAAATATATTTGAGCTGTATCCAGATTCACAACCCAAAACATAAAATTCACAATTATATATTGTGAGTGTACAATAAACATCTATGATGTATCATAACCAAGAAAACATTACTTGCAAAACTGCAGCTCTATTAACAGATGAAACAAATGTAGCTAATTCATAAACAATATTAAGTTATCCGGCCATAATCACAACGATAATATACGAAGGCGTGGGCGGGCGCGGGCCGCAGCCTATTAATCATAGAAAATGACATAGCGCATTGAGTGTCTCGGTTCAAAATTGTGAAAACCTATACAGAACGGCCAGGCGGACTAATAACGCGGCGAGCTCATACTTTCGAAAATACCCACCGGGGGGGTACCGTACGCATAATCATTTCCTTTTTTACTTCTACTCTGTATAAAAAAAAACAGTAGCGAAACATCACTATACCTCCCTAGCTTCCTTAATCGCCTTGAGCCAGTACCCAAACGAGGATTATACAATAAGGTGGTGGATCATAATTCAAAGCATTCCTATAAGACGTTACATTTCAAAAGATGTGCTACTCGATGGTAATGTTAACAGGCTCTAACTTCGACGTGTGATCACGCCAGAATGTCATGACGAAACAAAACGCGCCCGTACGGTTGACACATAACCTATGATAGATCGATCATCTGTGACATAGTGACAGTGCAAGTTGTACGCTAACATGGGAGTTGTGAAAATATAAATAATAAACATAATAAACCGGCGCTGGTTTAATGTGAAGTGAAAACAAAAGTGTGTGAAGACAAGAAATCATTCAGCTCGAAAATCAATCAGCACCATTCAGCACCGATCAGCAAATTGCAAGGTAGTTGTCCTCTTTCATTTCAAAATTACTATTGCTTACTATTACTTATAGTTACTACAAATCTTTGGTGTATTACGCACCGACATGAATCAGAGATTTATAAAGAATACACAGTTCATTAAATATGACGTAAGGCAAATATTGACCTAAAGAAATAGAGAGATGAACTTCTTAGCAATCTATGGATTCAACGTGCGGGTGCCGAACCCATCGTGTACCAGAGAGAGAAACTTCGAGCAGATCCCGAGACTTGTAACACGGATGTAAGTTTACAAAAGTAAGGAAGGTTTTACAATAGAATTAGAAGTGAAAAGTGACTATAACATTAGGAACATTATTCTATCATTTGATCATTTGATTTGATTCGTTAAGTTTCAACCAAAGGTGTATAACAAAGGAACAGTATGACACCAAGTATGAAAAGAATTCTCTCTAACAGGACAAAGGAAACCCTATATTGAAATATCCAACTCGTACACCACCTGAAAGTTCCAAAATGATGTGCAACACTATTGTTGGAAAACTATAAAGTTTTGCATTTTTTAATAAATCAGTTGAAGACATTAAAGGTATTTTAGTTGAATGTACCCATATATAATATCAATTTTCCCTTAGTTAAATGCAACATAACTAACTGAAACAAAATCTCGGCTACATGCTTGTCTCTAACTAAGTCGATTATAGTTTATATAAGTGAAAGTTCTTAAACGAAGAATTGATTTTTGGTGCAAGAAGTGAAAGTTGAAATTTCAAGGTCATGTCACGTTTTATCATCTTTGTATCATGAAACATAAAAAGGTAAAATAGTTTCTTTTGTAAATATTTCTGTATACTAATTTTCTCTAATCATTTATTTGTAAAGAAGATTCACTTCTATCATGTGGGCACTGGTGTATGCTGTATTAATAATAGTTTTTTCATAAAAGACTCCCTGCATGGAAATTTTATGCGTAGTGAAATAAGTTCAGGCGTTAATTAAGAAACGTTTTGATTTTCTGCGCATTGTACCCTATGCACTTTTCACTATGACATTTGTTGTTTTAAAGATAATCATATTTAAGGCTATATTGGTCTTCACATGATAATGTCGGTTGTTTTATTGTTATATTAGCCTCTATTATTGTAACTGTAAAATAAACTAAGTCATCCTTTTATTATTTTAATACTTTTGCACGCCTCATAGCACTAAACGGATTAGGTAGTGCTCTACTCTCGACACGTCAAAATCAAGCAAATATTTTGCTCTTAAACTGCCTCTAGCAAAACCAATTTTCATTTATACGATAACATGATTAGATGTAATTCAAGAAAACACTTCAAATAATTTATATCTCATATTTTGTTAAAAACAATTTTATTTTATTACCTTGAAAAAATGTTTAAAAAAAATTACGTGAACACCCAGATTTTTTGTACAAGGTGGTCACGATAACCCGGTGGTCGAACCCGGGTTTTGTTTATTATCTGTAGAACAACTTCAACTAGTTACTTATTTCATATCAATAGCCTAGTAGTAAACCCGCAGTTTAAAAATAAAATCGTTTTTTACACGCCTCATTTTTTAATTTATTACATTTTACATTTATAAGTTCTTAGTATTATTTTTTTTTAAGAAAAAGTCAAAGATACCGCCGAGTCAAACATTATTTCATAATAAAGAGGTTAGCTATTCAACATGATAGAGATTCTCTAGGTAAAACTATCTACGGAGTTTTTGTAGCAAGCAATAGATCATGCTTGCTTTAAATATATAGAATAACTAATAAAATAAATATTAAAACATTAAGTAATTAATCAAATAAGCTAGTGATAAGACTTGTTATTTTTTCTTACAAATTAAATCATATCATACGAGCACATTTAAATTTTCCAAACTTTAATTTAATAATGAATATAAATAATAATAAGGTAATTTTAGTTTTGTATCGGAGATGACACTCACACACGTTTTTCTTTTTTTTCCCAACCGTACACAGTAAATGTTGACGATGACGGTAGACGCATGTGTGCGTACTGTCTATTACGTCGGTGTGCGTCGCACGTGACATTCTGCGACCGACGTGATATATTGAGGCTCGCAACAAAAATTACTATTTAGCTTCCAACAAGGTAATATGCGATGCAGTTTGTACTGATTTTCAAAATTGTTAGTTATATACACATGCGTAGGTATGTACATTCAATGGCGATCTGCGGTAACAGCTGTTAGTTAATAATGATGCAGCTGTTAGTATAACTATTCAAGATACGTATTATATGTATTATGATGCCCTGAATTGAGTTTATTGAACAACTTTTATAGCTATGATTGTAGTTCGAGCGCTACACAAACCAAAAGATACTCCTTCCATTATAAAATTTTCCGGTACATAACAATCTACAGTCAACAAAGTATAAATACTAACAAACGCATTTTCTGTTGCAAATCCATATCAGTTGCAATCCAAATCTATAATGTGTTGAAGGTTTCCTGGCTGCGACCGCCGCACCGAAATGCTGTCAGTTCGAGTCCCGTATAGGAGTATTATTTGTGTTTTTTTTAAACCTAAGGTTTTAGCGTTATGGCCATAATCTCACCTGATTTTAAGTGACGATACGGCCCAAGTTGGTGGACACGTTAAACCTGTGACGGAACTGGCTCTCAAGTGCAGCTGCCAGACCCACCTATTGGTATTTGGCGGCAGTTTTACAACTTGAGGGTGGTAGCTAGCCAGCCGGGCATTGGAAAAAGCCCTACCACCATGCTATGGTTTCCTCACGATGTTTTCCTTCACCGGAAGCTCAAGCTTGTAGTTGCTTGGATTCGAACTCACGTCCCTTGACGCGAAGTCGTACACACTACCACAGAGCTATCATCGCTTCAAAATCCCATTCAAAATTGTGTGATCCCCAAACAATTGTTCCGAGTTTGGTTTTAACATTGTCTCCATAGATTGTGGTTATAAAATTCATCACACTTGACACTAGCAAATTGGTGGTAGCATGTTATTAAATAAACAAATAGTGTCAAGAAAACGTTGGGAAGAACTAAGTGATAGTTTTTTACCCTAAGTGTAGCTAAAAATTAAGGAAATAGAAACAAAAATTAGAAGAATAGGTACCTAATTTCGATAAGGTGTCCATAGACGTAGCTTCGAAATCGAATATAAAGAAAATTCAAATGTTTAACTGTCTTCAAACTATTTTCAAATCAAAGCCTTTCACTCTTACCTATTCAATTACCCCATACATACTCACACAATTGGATTTAGTTTAAATTAATTCCTTTCTAATTACATTTCTGAAATGATTAGATCTAATAAAGTAAAGTGGGTAGGTGGCATTTTCTTTATTTTCTCTAAACTACAAAGTATCTTAAAATTGTCTTATGTCATCAAACATCTATTTAATATTCCATACATACTCTAGATTCAATTGAAATAAAGAACTTTCTCACTAAATACTCGTTACGACTGTATTTATATATTAAGGCGATGATAGCTCAGTGGTAGTGTGTACGGACTCCGCGTCAAAGGACTGAGTCCGAATCCACCTACACTGAACTTAGGCTTTCTGTGAAGGAAAACATCGTGAGGAAACCATAGCATGCATGGTGGTAGGGCTTTTTCTAATGCCCGTCTGGCTAGCAACAACCCTCAAGTTTAAATCTGCCGCCAAATACCAATAGGTGTGTTCCGGCAGTTGCACTTGAGAACCAGTTCGTCCCCAGGCTTAGCGTGACTCTCAACTTGGGCCGTAACATCATTTAAGATCAGGTGAGATTATGCCTGTAACGCTAAACCTTAACTATAAAAAAATATATAAACATTCACTTTACACCATTCGAAGTAATAATATTATAAGTAAAAATATGTAAATACAGCATCTGTGCTCCGAAAGAGGCATGGTGATTTTGTGTCAATTGGCACAGTCAAACCACAGAATCACGTAGGCGTTCAAGGAAGTATGTTCTGTACCGTCGGGTATAAATATTAAGTGCCTTAAAAAAGATATTGTACAAGCAGATCTAAAAGTAATGCGATCATATTTAATCCGTAATTATTACTATTTTCATTGGCGATTTTATATTTTTATTTATAAAATGTAATACTTATATCTATCTATCTGTAAAATGTTCCATTAGGTACATAAAGAAACAATTATAATTAAGAAGATCCATAGCAATGTATATATCATGACTCTTTTTCATACATAGCATAAAAAGCATACTGTCCAACTTCCCCGTTCATTGTAATATTACTATGTGAGAATTAACTTGCCACTTTTTGGCCAACTATTATGAAGTTAACATATATCTATACTTTTATAATATGTTTGTTTTTAAATAAATATTCGAAGCGAATATGCAGATATTATTAAACCGTAATGTAATCGTTTAAACCCATAAATCTCATAAAATCTGGTTTATCATCATAACGTTATATAAACGTATCTGCGGAATAGATGCGAAAGTCAAATAAAGCGAAATCATGCATTCATTCCAGTTCGCGTAGCATCTCATTTGCGGCACACACTGGAGAAACAATCGCCCGTGTAGGTATATTTTCGAATTTTATGCCTACCACGTACTGACTCCCGGCCCCTTGTGCCACGTACCGCTGTGTGCGTGTAGTTTTTGCGACCGATTTATTTGGATACCGCACCAGTCCCTCAGTCCACTTAACCGCTTGTTACGCCAGAGCTCTAGTACAGTTGGTGCGTACTGTGTGTTATAGTCGAATGATAGTTACCACCCCCCGGCCCATCATTGCACTGACTATTGCGTCTGTGTTAGGAACATTTTAAATGCCCACCCCCTTGACGATCCCGGTACGTCCGCTTTTTTTTTTTTATTTACTTTATTCTTTAATTTAGAAACGAGTTTAAATCAGTAATAAATGTTATTATTAACAAAATTACACAACTGCATATGCTTATTTAAAAAGGCTAGCATTCAGTGGCGGATTTACACTTTTGCCACCCGTAGGCTATTCATATTTTGCGGTCCCTACCTACCTCTACAATTAGACTCCGTATACCTAGGACTACGTAAATTATAGAAAAATAACATTAAAAGACTAAGAAGATTCTAAGTGCTGAAACATATTATCTAGCAGCATTTAGGCATTGAATCATATTTGTGTGTAAAAAACAAAACATAAAAATACCTTAAATTTGCCATCTTTTCGACCAATCTGTCGACTTAGGCTCCAGCCTACTCAGCCTACTGGTAAATCCACTGCTCCTAGCATTGCCCGTGAATGCAAACAAACAAACAAACTTTTCTACTTTATACTATTAATATAAATAAGGACAATACAGTTCCTTTGACGCTCAGTCACGTTGAAACTACTAAATTTATAAGAATGGGAACAGTCTCATAGGTCATAGAGCCTTTTGAAATGGAAACGTTCGTAAATATTCTATGTTACTTAGATTTTTGATTCAATTGTCCCTCTATTTTTCCTTTCGATTTTTTTTTTTCGGCTAGTTAATGTACAGATATAGAAACGTAATTCCATACCATTACTTATCTATCTATTAACTTCTTTTTTTGCTTAGTAGAAAACCATCGTCATTTAATCAATAGTAACAAACTTTAATGTTATCAACAATAAATTTTAATACAGTTTTTCTACCCCTTTGAATGAATATCATCTTTTCTGCAGGTAATAATTATGATCGAAGCTTGAACATTACAAGCCTTTTTAGGCAAAAAATCGTAAAAGACAATTTCACTTTATATAGGAGTATTATACAGTTATTCATTATTAATTAAAAAGTATTTATGGTATCTTTACAAAAAAAATATAACTTGTTGTTCATAACTAACCACCGATCTATTAACATATGTTTCTAATTTACAAAGATAGTTTTTGGGCGCTTACAATGTTTTTCCTGAAAAGGCGCGACTAGTATTGAAAAATACGGCAAGGTTATAAAAAAATCTATTAAACTAAGTATTACATCATGGAAAATGGAAACAATAGGAATATTTTACAGACTAGCGGTGCCACGCAACCCTATACGCGTTTTTACCTAGTAATAATTTATTAATATTTGTCTGTCTGACTGTGTCCCCTAGTACGCGCATAACTCTGCAACTACTGTCTCTACTCTGACATAGTGATAAGTAATGTTATGTAATGTAATGTTATCTTTTTTAATCAACATATAATATACTTTAATTCCATATAACGAATAGGTATGATACAGAATGCTGGCCAATCAAGAAGCAACGGTCTGGCAAATTCAAGTCGTCGAAATGAGAATGCTTAGAACAATTTATTACATCAAAGGCATATTTACAGTGTTGCGTCTTGACCGCCGCCATTACTTTTGTCTACTGGTAGTTTTGGCCATTACCAAATTAAGAAACATTCTGATATTTAGAATCGATATATCATAAATTTGATTGTCAATTCTTCTTCGACAAGATATTAAAAGGAAGAACACCATATTGTTGAATTAATCTGTTGTAACTCACATAAGTGTACATGTAGCACAGATAAACAATTATTATAACACTATATAAATTAATTCCTGGTACTTTCGTTTGGGGAAAAGTCACCTCAGCAAGACAGGTTCTCATATCATCGATCCCCAAAAGAGTAAGACCTATACAGGATAAACTAGTGGAGACACGATTCTTTATCTGTTTCAGCCGAATGACTCATGTATACAAAAAAAGGGGAAATGAGCTAAAAGAGGGGAAATCTATTTTTACAATGAATTTTCACATTGACAAGCAAATAAATTGTACCTAGATGATTTTTATTGATGAAGTCCCATAATTTATATATAATTTCTCATAAATTAATATTATTATGTAATCCAAACAAACGAACATGTACAACTTTATAAAGCGATGATATCTCAGTGGTAGTAGTACGACTTCACGTCAAGGGACGTGATTTCGAATCCACCTACAATGAGCTTGAACTCTCGGTGATGGAAAACATCGTGAGGATATGATAGCATGCTGGTAGGGCTTTTTCTAATGCCCGCCTGGCTGATTACCCCCCGCAAGTTGAAATCTGCCGTTAAATACCAAAAAGGTGTGTTCGAGCAGTTGTATTCGAGAGCCAGTTCCTCCATAGGCTTAGCGTAACTACCAATTTGACTGACGATGTGGCACCATACAGTGGATACGCTAAGCCCTAGTGGAGGGACTGGCACTCCTTTCCTTCACCGAAAGCTCAAGCTCATTGCAACAGGATTCGAATTCACATCCGTAAAGCGGCGTCCGTAAACACTACTAACTGAGCTATCATCTCTTCAAAATTCGATCTTCATCAAACTATCAGATTTTCATTGATAAAATCCCATAAGTAATAAATAATTTCTCATAAATTAATGTCATTTTGAGTTCCAAACAAACATAAAGGCAAATATGAAAATTAAATATTATCAAATAAAACTAAACATAAAACAATTGAAGACGAAAAAAATGTTTATCCTATCGAAAACTAATAATATATACCTATTATACTAAAAATGGCATACCTGGACTCACATCTCTGGCAATCTCTGACTAGTTTCTTGATCTGTATAATGATGAAATCATCACAGCATAATTTTATTGTTTAAAACTCAACACTAATCACATATTAAGCTATTACAGACAAAACAAAAACAGAATCTTTCAAACGCACAGGTCAACGGTCGACATAATAATGTTTATATCACATCTTGAGATCACCGGTTATTATTTATTTCTCACATAAATTTGTATAAATTAACATTGATTTCGTCTACAGGGGTCATCTCACGAAGACCGGTACGCAGGATACCAGTTTTATGGGATATACTTACTAATATTATAAATGCGAAAGTGTGTTTGTTTATTTGTTAAGTTTTCACGCCGAAACCGTTGAATCGATTACGATGAATTTTGGGTATAGAAATAGATGGGGCCTTGGAAACGACGATGAGCTTCTTTTTCTCGCGAAAAACGTCTTGAAAGTAAGGTAAAAAGAGGGATCAATTTTATACAAAACTTTTACTGCGTCATCCGATTTGTTTGATGAAATCAATAGTAACGCAAGTGTAGCCGCAGACAAAAGCTAGTATATTGTAATATTATAAATGCGAAACTTTGTTTGTTTGTTACGCTTTTACGCCTAAACCGTTGAATCGATTATGATGAATTTTGGTAGAGAGATAGATGGAATCCTGGAAATGGTGATAATTTACTTTTTCTCTTGAAAAACTCATAAATGGAGTAAATGGAATAATGAGAGGAATAAACTTTGTATAAAACTCCAATTTACATGTGATACAATAATTATTTCCTTATTTATTGACAACCAGAATTGGTTGACAAAATCAATATTTATGCGAGCGAAGCCGTGGGTAGAAGCTAGAAAAATATAAGTATATAAAAATATTGTTTTAGTGATATCTACCAATTGTCATGATAACTATGACTTAAGTTTGTAACGAATTTATTGACCCGAATTCATAAAGACACTTGTCTATTAATAGATGGCGCTATAATCAATAATATTAAACGTTTGATACATAATGATTCGTATTCGTTGATATTTCACATATTTATTACTAACTGTGTCCGTCACTTGGTTCGCGTGGATTTTAAAATATTTAATAATGTTTGCTTGTTTTTGTAACTTTTTTCCAAACCGAGAATAAAAAAGTAGAAGACATACTATAAGGCGTTCCACATAACGGCCACAGTTGTGGTTGCGCCGAAAATCCCCCTATTGAGGTAATTATTTTCACTTCAAGCCTAGCTCAAAACGACCCGTCTGCAAAAATGGTCCCATACTCCATTCCATCTGAGTTAAGGAATGTAACGCTTGCTATCAAGTGGAACAGAAATAAAGCGTACGTAGAACGTAATTCAAGGTGTACGAAGTAATTCAAATCTAAATGTGTCATATAAAATCAAATCCCGCTAGATTAAAAAAAATCGATATTATACTCTGTGGATTTGACTTTTTTGGTTCTGTTATAATAACCATAAAATTTAAGTCAAACTGAATTAGGTCCACAGTAATTCGCCCTCAAATTTTTCGTTTTATTTCAAAACCCATCATATTCTTAACAATACGCTATCCAAAGACACCAAGTCCAGTTTGACCAATTAGATTGCTGCATTTTGACAGGTAAGTATCATGGCGTAATTGATTTGGTTAAGGCGGCTGTCGTTGTTGGTAGCGTTTTTGTGTCGTTTTTTTGTGATTATTCATTGAAATAATGTCGGATTTAAAAAATATATATAGAACTAGTACCTCCGGAACGTGCAACAAAAATAATTGGAAAAAGGAGAAACAACGACGTGAACGTTGATTCAAATCTTAATAAGTTTTACTACACAGGTTGATGTTTCAATATTTAAACAATGTTATTACTGAGACGTTTTGCATAAATAATTAATTTACTAACTCCAGTACATTAATAATACTTGTTTGTTAGAAATGGTACCTACAGAAATATTTCTTCAGATTATAAATAAAGCAATATTTTTTGCGTTTACTGAATTTTTTCAGAGTCGGTTTTTTATTGCTATTTTACTGGGGATAAATTTATCATACTTTATTTCTTCTTTTTTGACCCGATACCTACGCGTAAAAAACCAATGTATCATATTTATTTCAGATATCGTGCAAAACGCCTACTACTTTACCCAAACTGTAAGCATAAAACAAATACCTGTTTTAAATGCTTAACATTTAAAAAAACTCAAGATATAGCCAGATGTTTTCAAAGTTTTTACATGTTAAACAACTCAATTGATCAAGATAATTTCATTTTGAAACATAGCCATCTCTCAAAATGATGAACAACAAGATTCAAGGATCAGTCGAGAGGACCAAAAAATATAGGTGTAGAATATTATGTAACATTAAGACATCCTCATAAACAGATCAGGGTATGTAAAAATGTTTCCATTAAAATATTGTGCATTGGTAAAGATCGAGTTACGGGCGTTACACAGAGATTGTACAAAGACGGAGGTAATCTTTTAAAGAGAATTGTGGAGGTAATCACAAGAAAGTGTTATGAAATTTATTGAGTCAATACAGGCTGTTGAACCTCATTATTGCTGGTCAAAATCGTCTGTAAGATTGTATTTGCCACCTGAATTGAACATTAAAATACTTTGGATATTTTATGAATCTCAAAGTTCTCCCCACCTTCAAGTAAAGCAGTCCTTTTACAGATATATTTTTAGCCTTAAGTATAATGTTGGTTTTGGCTCTCCGCTAAAAGATACTTGCTCCAGATATTTTAAATTAATAAGAAAAATAGAGACTGCCGTTGATGACCAAGAGAAGCAAGCATACAAAGCCCAGTAGAGACTGCATAGCTTTAAGACCAAGACCTTTTATGACATGTTAAAAAATAAAGTTGATAGTGCAATTTCACTTTCGTTTGAGTGTCAAAAAAATAGCCCCTTGCCTAAACTGCCCAACCAAGCAGCCTATTTTAGTAGACAATTCTATTATTGTAATTTCATGGTTGTAGTTGGTACTTTGAATTCTGCCCTAAATAACATCCAAACTTATTACTGGTATGAAAATGAACACCTGAAATCATCAAGTGATATAGCAAGTGCCATATTTGACACCCTGGATATCAATAGCCATATCACAAAACTGTTTGCTGACAGCTGCGGTGGGCAGAACAAAAATACCACTCTTGTGGGTATGTGTATGAAATGGCTGTTTTCTAATGCATCAACACATGTCCAAACACTAGAAACCATATTTCACCTGGTCAGACATTCTTTATTGCCACTTGATTGGGTCTTTGCTAAAATTGAAAAAGAGGTAAAGAAACAATTGGTTATATGAAACCCACAAATATATGTAGATTTATTTTAAAAACATGCTACTGTTGTAAACATGTGGGTATAGATGTGTAAGTCTATGACTGGAAAAGTGAAGTAGCAAAATTTATCAAACCTCCTGGTAGTATACACACAAGTTCAACCCTTCTAAAAGATTTGTCTTGCATAAAGGATGCCAAAATGTGAGTGTCCAAGGGGAAGAAAGCTACAGAACTGAATTTTGTCAGTCAACCTTTGTAAGTAAGATAGTTAGACATAGCTCAGAAATGAAACCAGCTGTCAGGAGGACAAGGAAAAAAATAAACATTAAAAAATAAGTGATGTAACCAATCTTATGCCAAAACACTTTGGAGAAGACTGGAGATCTAACGAGAATCTCAGCTATTATAAAGATATCAAACTTAATAATGATAATAATAAAGAAAATTTTGATTTAGAATGCATACCACAGGAGGAAGCCGAGAATTTTGTTTAGTTGTCATTATAAGACTCACATAAGTTAATTCCTGTTTATATTTATCAGATTGTTTTGGATATAAGTATATAATGGATATAAGTAGACAAATTTCGTATATAAGTATGTAAAATAACTAATGCTGAATATTTTATTTTTATTACATTTGTTCATTATTTTATTAATAATAATTGTTTCAGATAGTAGGCAATATAAGTTTTATAAAAAAAATGTTGATTACTGATTACAATTTTGTGATTGTGTCATTGTTTTAGTGTTGATTTAATTTTTTTCAGAAGAGTTTTATTTTTGTTAAGTAAAATTTATATTATTATTTAGTAAAGATTTTGTGATTGTATTTTGCACATTATTTACTTTTCTCAAAAGTTTCAAATTTTTGGGTAAGTAAACAGAAATATGAATTATTTGACATCAATAGCTGCCATCTCCATTTCTGTGAGAAATGATTGACGTCAAATCCACGTATTAGTATCAACATCCGCTACGTCCCTTTCTATTGTAAGGTTTTTATAAAATAACTTGTATACTATTATTATTATAGTTTTGACATAATATAAAAATAGGCTGTCTTTATTTACAAATTTAAACAATAAACGTAATGTATGACTTTAGAAAAAGTTAAATTATGAAAAATCAACCATTTTGGATCTGAACGGAGTTTCGTTTTATACGCAACAAATTTATATGATTTAATTTTGGTAAAAAGGCTCACATTTATTCATTACTAATTATGGCCGCGGCTTCTTTTGCATGTAATTAAAAATGAATTAGTGGTAGCGTGATGTTAAACAGTCTCAAGCCTTCCTCAATGATTGCTCTATTCAATACTAATATATTTTTAAATCTGAGTTGTAGTTCCTAAGATTAGCGCGTCCAAACAAACATTTGTCCGCTTTAATTATCCTATCAAAAACAAACGTAAAATAAAAGCAAAGTTCAATATTATGACATATGCCTTGGTTGTTAATTTCAACGACAAAAGAAGTAAGATCTAAATAGATGACAAGTTCAATGGACAGTCCATTAATTTATTTTCCCTTTTCGAATTTCAACTTTGCCACCTCGTATTTTTGCTGTTCGCGCTGCCATATTGGAAAAATTACGTCCAATAGCAGTTATTTGACAATGATCTTTTTTCTGACTGCATCTACAATAGAACATGTATGTACAAATGAAACTAGAGTAAATTTCCTACAATTTATGTCCTAACGCCTTTTTTCGTAAAATAAAAAAATCGTAAAACAAACTGAATATTAGGATCGTATTTTGTAATATATACTTAAATCGTACAGTGAGTCTGTCCTTTTGTCAAATAATATAACGTAGTACATACAGAGCAATTTGTAAATAACTAGAAGTATAAAAGTAACGAAAAATAGCGTACCCGTATGTATTCGTTACTTTAACAATCAGTACTCATTAATATCGTATCGTTACGTTACTCGTTACTTTTGATACGTAAAAATGAGCATTGCATCGAGTCGTGAGGTGTACGGTATAATGTTCGAATCGTTCGCACTTTGTATATTCAGTACGAAATACGAAAAAGCGGGAGTAATGAAAAATATACGTAATTAAAATTTTGGTACTCAGTACCAGATGGTGTACCCGTTACTCAGTAACCAATATATACGTTTACTTATTATTATTATACATTACTCATAAAGCTGACTAGAATGGATACAACTTTACTGATAATTAAGCCGAATAAATCATAACCTTGATAATTAACAACACTTTGGAAAAACAAAATCTAGTTAGAAGTTTCTGAAAGTAGGTGAATATATTAAACGACAGTTTCACATGCTCAAAAGATTTATTGATAATTAGATATTAAAGATGAATACCATAACAATACAGAAACAGAATAAAATCATTACAAATAATAATTATCTTTCGGAATTTTCAAATCTAGGCTGGTCCGCGAGAAAGTCTGCAAGGCTTGCAACATATCGAGAGGAGTGGATGATCGGCAGTAGATGAGGCAGCAGATGCTGCTGCTGCAGCTGCCGCTGCAGCTGCTGATTCAGAGCCATAATTGCCATCCAATACGAAGCCATTGTCATTTGCACGAATACTAACTGGTCCTCTACTACCTGAGCTAGCCGCTGCTGCAGCTGCTGCCGCTGCCGCTGCAGCTGAGCCTGAATCATAACCGCCGTCATATAATCCGTAAAGACCTAGTCCTCTACTGCTTGAACCAGCTGCTGCCGCTGCTGCTGCTGCTGCCGCTGCAGATGATCCTGAATCGTAACCACCGTCATATAATCCGTAAAGACCGCCTAGTCCTCTACCGCCCGAGCCAGCTGCTGCCGCTGCTGCTGCTGCTGCTGCTGCAGATGAGCCTGAATCGTAACCGCCGTCATATAATCCGTAGAGACCACCTAGTCCTCTACCGCCCGAGCCAGCTGCTGCCGCTGCTGCTGCTGCTGCCGCTGCAGATGAGCCTGAATCGTAACCGCCGTCATATAATCCGTAGAGACCGCCTAGTCCTCGTCCGCCTGCACCAGCTGCTCCTGACGCTGCTGCTGCTGCTGCTGCTGCTGCAGCGGCGGCGGAGGATCTTTCAGATTCATATTCACGTTCAGAACTTCCAGCTGCAGCTGCTGCTGCGGCTGCTGCTGACGCAGCTGATGAACTATCGCGCCTTGAAGAACTTGATCTATAAACATCTATTGCACTATCTTCAGAACTAGATGAGGAA